>BRZM01000010.1:12089989-12805477 GCA_033238685.1 Lates japonicus | reverse complement strand
TTCAGTGTGCCGCTGCGTTCAGTTACGCGTGCTATATAATCAAACCCCAGGTGCCTGAGATCCACCCTGACACATTTTAATCTTTGACAAACCAAAAGGTTATGTGGGTTTGAGCACTGCTGCCTGCACTGTGTGTTTGTAAAAAGATGAATCGAGAACTGGGTCAGATGTGGTTTGATGGGCTCGCCAGAGTTATAGATCACCTGTCAGTCTCCATCACTGACAATTCGTAACACCAGCACAACAAACTAACAGCAGGGAATACAGGTGCTGTGCTGTCCTGTGAGGACGATGAAGGCAACTCTTAACCCCCACATTAAGATCCCAACTCTGTCCTGCATAGTGGGCAGTTAGCACTGGACACCACACACTCCACCCCAGCAACTCTTTGAATGGGAGGGAAAGAAACAGGGGAGGAGACTTGTTATCGTTTGAGACACACACAATGTCCAAAACTCTTTAAACACTGAGGTTTCACACAGAGTTTAGACCGACCAGTGAGGAGGGAGGTGGGCGGGCGGGAACTTAAGGTCCTTGACCGGGACAATGGTGAGGTCATCTGAGACTCGTGCCTGGGGTAAATCCGAAGGTTTCAGTAAATAATATGGCAATTTCATCAAGTTTCTGTGTATGTGTTTTATAACCAACCTTATTATCAATATGTTACTGAATTAGCAACACAACAAATATGTCTCATCTTAATCATCATAAGGACTCAGTGGATATAATAATATTTCAACTTTAACTATCATACTTATTGTTTTTTTTTGGCTTCATAAATGAGCTTTCAGTCAATGGGTGAAATGATGCGAACACCAATTGCATTATGTGAATTGGGTGTCTATTAGATCCACACTCTCCAGCCTATGAAGGGTGGCATATCCTCCATGTTACAATGACCACGGAACATCTCAAGGCCACAAAATAATTGTTTTACACACACTCAACATGACATTGCTAAACAGAGATCCCATGTTACCCTCGTTACCCAGACCCCGAGATTAGAGACAAACAGAATTGTTCTGACCAAGTGGAGCAACCTGATGTGGGCCAAGGTGGACGGGGGAGATGTCACCAAGTAATCTTTTTGCCTGTTTGCCTTATGCATCGCTATTCGGAGGATGACAGAGGCTGCATCCTTATCATCACATTAGACATGAATCAGAACTGAGCCCTGGGACCCTTTAACTCTTAACTCTGTCTTGTTTGTCTCGCTCTGCAGATAGGACTTTGTATTATGCATGCAATGACCCTTCATTGTGTATATTACTGGTTGGATTCCTAGAAGTCAATGCAAATCTTATTTCTCAAAACAGACATATACTCCGCTCTCGCTGAAGCAGAAATGTTTCTGGAAAAGAGGCCTTTGTTTTTACAATGGAAAGGTATGATAAAACAATAATAATTAAAGTGCAGCTTCCGCGATTATGGTTTAATGGACGTTTCCTTCCGTCATCCATACAACATTTGTGAATACAATGCCATGAAGTCCAGCTTCCTCCCTGTAAATTGATCACCTGTTCTCAGAGAAAGGCCTTGACTTGGCAATTCAGGCCAGCATCATCAAGCCAAAGTGAGGTCTGTCCTCCGTTTCCCAACAGAATGCCAGCTTCCTTTCAGTCCTGGCTGTAAAATAATTAATAAAATTGTTGATGGTTTTTGGCCACATGGTCTGCAGTTTTCAAGATAAAAACAGCAACCAATAATTTCTAACCTAGCATTATGGTTGTGTTTAATTTCTGATGTCTCAACAGTTCTGATGTAAATTACCGTGATTTGTTAAACATTTACAAAAACAGTATAACATAGCTTCCCTTTCAAAACATTACCAGAGGCATTTTGATTGCTTTTATCTAAGTTTTCTCAAACTTATCAGAGGATCTTCTGGTTTGTTGCAAATAACTAAAATGTGACATAACATTGGTTCAGACGACACTGGTCACACTTTTAATTCATCTTTGCAGTCGTGACTATTTGAAATCATGTTTGTCTATCAACTGGCTTCTTCACTCAAATCATACATGTGTCATACGTTTCAAGTCAGAGCTGTTTGCTGCTGCCACCCATCTCTCCTCATGTCCCTAACTTTTTGTTGTTTGTTCTGATCTAATATGTATTTAGGAGTTATTACTTTAACAGAATCATGCTCCATCTTTGAGGAGACCTCAAACACAAAACTTTTCTTCATCTCGTTTCAAAGTCTTTGATGGATATCTTAATTTATTGTTGCTGTATTTGTACTTTACAAGCTTGTTTCCATTAGTTCTGATGCTGGTTGCCGAACTGCTACTGAAAAATTGCTGCAGTATTGCAACCAGGCAGAAAAAGTTGTGAACTTTAGGGGTTGTGAGCAAGTTGGCAGGGTTAACATTAGTTTCTACTTTTAATGTTGGCAATAGTACACAGTTTTCTGGCAAACGATGCAATGGGTCAATCCAAACACAGGTTTGGATGTTAATATTACTGCGGTACACCAGTTATCCTTTCTTTTTCTTTCTGTTTTGTCGGCAGCTTTCAGTTGATTCGGTTGATGCCTCACACGCTGGCTTTTCAGTCACCAACTCGCCAGACCAAAATTGAGCTTATGGTGGAGCGATGCACTATGTGATATATCACTTTGAAGGGAACACCTATGATCGAGGGTATTATCTTTATGGTCCTCTTCATGACCTTCATGGGCATGGCCCAAGAACTATACAGAAAACAAGACCCCACCCACCTCTCAAATTCAACACAACATTTCTTTGAAGATGCAATGACTTGTGATCGCGCACTGGGGTCACTCACGTGATGCGGGCACCATGTCACTCACTGGCCGGGTCCAAGAAATAAATTTTTTTTCCACTTCCAGTATTTGCTCATGTCATGCTGATCCTAATTTCACCCGGAAGCTACACTTCCGCAAGCATGTGAGTTTTTCAAAAACAACAAGCTAAATCAAAGAGGATGAATGTGAGTGACGGGACAAAGAGTATTGTTCATTCACCAGTGATATCGAGTGCATCATCTATTCATTAGCCTTGATGTGAACCATCGCTGACTACCGACCCCCATCAAGCACCATAACAACCCCTAAGAACAACACTACAGCAATTCACCCACAGAGGCGGAGGCGGCGGAGGTTTCCGGTGCGTGTCAGAGGGAGACGATCTCTACAAGCAGGGAACCTGTCACTGTTGTCACTGTGTTTGTGAGAGGAGGCCATCAATCATGGAGGGCACTGCCCTACTCAGCTTCATGTTTACTATTCTCTGCTTTACAAGGTTTGGGAAAATACATCAAACTGGGGTTTTGATTAGGGAGGGGCCAGGAGAGGGGATAAGACACAATCAGACAAAAGATGGAGGGGGGGACAGACACTGGTAAGCGGTGCAAATTTTCTCAAGAATGGTCATCGTTGATGAAGCTTCTTCACCAAAACCACCCCAGCTTCTCCATCACATATAGGTATGGACAGGAGCAACCTGTCAGCACTTCACTGCTCCTCTTATCTGAGGAGCACAGCCTGGCCTGAAGAGTTCTCAAAAAGCCTTTGAGACCAGGACCTTTGGGAGCGGCCAACAATGCGCCTTCTTTAGCACGGTGAAAGTGACAGCATGGTCCTTCCCCCTCCCAGCCATTAAACCTCTTCCTGGATAAACAAGGGGAAGGCCCTTTATGAAGATGGAGAGGGTCACAAAGAGAGAAGCCATTGAGCCACTGAGGGGCCCGTCTTTGTTTTTGTGTTTCGGAGGGTCTTCTCAAAGGATGCTCTGATAGAAGGGGGAGCACTATTTTTGTCTTTTAGTCCTCCTTACTGCCACTCTTCTCTCAGCTGTGCCAAAACAGAGTTGTAAACTTAATTGAGTGTATCATTTGCACAAAGTGAGGCGTTTTAACAACTTTTTAGTGACAGAGAGATGATTTCAGAGTTAAATTGTATTTTTAGGATTTGCTCCTCAACACAGGAGGAGGCATGCAAAATATGAGCACAAGATATCATGCACCTGTTCTTCAAAGAGATGAGGAGCAACTTACAAACATGGTGGTTACTTCTAATCTCTTAAATTCCATGAATATTACATCAGGAACAACCACATGGTCATGGATTGTGTGAGTGTTTGCCTCTGGAGGTGCCACTGTTTGATGCCGTCAAAGGGAGGCCCTGTCTTTTAGTGATGGGCTGCCAGGTCTGTTGATGGGTCGCCAAGATTTAGGGCAACATGCTGTTGGAGCTGCCTTGTCTCAGGAGTGTGAATGAGGGGCACCTGTGACCTCTGGTCACGCTCTGCTTGTGGCTTGCTGTGCAAGCACCACGCTCAGGACACACGCTGGGACCCGTCAGGCCTTCAACTGTCCACTAAATGGACAACGACTGGACTGGCTCCATGGGGCTGCTGCTGAGGAGCCATTGTGCAAACACACGCTTGTATCATCAAATCATTTCGAATCAGATCTGCAGTCTACTTTGTCAAAAGGTTGAATCATTATATGAAGGTCAGTTATCACTCTTGTAGCACCAGACAGATGCAGGGAACACACCTCAAAAAGTAGCAACATGCTCTTAATCTTTAAGTAACACCAGTACCTTGTTTAACCGAGTCTTCATTTAGCCCTGTCAGTAGGTTCATGATCGTGCCCTATCTATTTCAGATTTCCCTGCGCGTGTCAACAGACCCTGCCCTGCCCTCCATCCTGCCTGGCAGCACGCCGTTTGGGCTCAACATCTCAGGTTCCTTAGCTCATTGGAGAGGTATTTATTTCCAGCTAGAAAACAAGGTTTCCCTGTCACTGCAAAAAGGATGATCAGGTGTGAACAAGGCAAACGGGGAGGGGGGGTATTTAAACAGCTGTTGATAAAGGGATACTTTCCACGGGTTTGACATTAAGTTTAACATTTTTCAAATTCAGCACAGGCTCATATGCCTCTAAATGAATGCACATCAGCATAATAACCTCATGGGGTTTTTGGGGGGAAGAGAAATGACTGAGACACCGCTGCAGCAGATATTGTTGTAAACATCATAGAAACATTTTATTAATCTCAAAAAATACAGTGCTTTTCAAGAGATTTTCAAGGGTGTCCTTGACCTCCTGAGGCAAATGAATTGTGCCATATCAAAAACAGAAAATCACAGCAAGCCAAGAATATCTCCTAGTGTCCATATAAAAAACTCAAATGTGTGTGAACATCCATCTCAAGTAGGTTTTAAAAAAAACATTTACAAAATGTACAAAAATATGTTTTATTGTGTAATAGTCCATTTTTCTCTCCACAATCTTTTGAGCTGATTTTCTACCATGGTCTCCACACAGAGTCTGAGGTGACCGGAGGTGCAACAGGTGACACGTGGTGGCTGTTTTGTGCACTGAGAGGTATGAGAGCTGCACTGGGAACAAGAAAAGTGACTTGTCCGTCTGGCGTCGGCACAACCTGGAAGCCACTGTAGAGCTTCATTGCCTCTGGGGAAATGTGCATCGCTGAGCTGCTTTTGCAAGGCATCTGTGGGGCTGAAGCAGCAGGGATCTGCGTGTTGGTCTGTCCAAGTCCAAGCGTGCCCAGGTAAGGTCCATAGAGGTTGACGGCGTTGATCTGGGTCACGCAGGCCGCCAGGTGGCTGAGGAGGCGAGTTCTCACCTCAGTGTTCACCCCCTCACACGTGGACAGGAAACGGGTGACTTCTCCAACACACTCACTGAACCCAGCTCTGTATTTACCCAAGACGGAGGGGTCTGTGTTCACAGCAGCTGTAAAGAAAATAAAAATATATAAATACACAAATAGATAGATAGATAGATAGTAGTAAAGTATACTTAAGTATAGGAAATTAAGAATATATAGAATATTATTTAATACTTGACAAATTTAATCTAATTTAAATGCTAAAAACATGATTTTATTCATGCAGTTGAGGCCTGAGGGCAAACACACACAGCTGTGGGTGGGCAATAAATCTTGTTGATCGTGGGAACATGTTTACCATCTAAAGTTAGACATCCAAGAACTACTGCAGACACATCAACATGGTCAATCCAGAAATGGTAGTTACATACCGGTCATCTGAAGTCGCTGCAGGTTCCTGAGGTGCTTCACAGTCATCTCCAGGATATCTGCCTTCTCCAGTTTGGAGTGTCTGGAACTCTAAACAGGCAAAAGCGACAATTCAAGTTTTAGGTTTGCTCATACATTTTATCATCTATGTTAAAATCAAGTTATCTGTGCATGTCCGTACGTCTTTCTTGAGTGCGTCCAGGATGAGGGTCTTCAGATGGCCAAGGCTCTCATTGATGCGCGCACGTCTTCGCTTTTCCATGATTGGTTTGGAGGACTTAAAAGAGAAAATAACACAGTTGTGATGCTGTGATAGTTTTTAACAAACGAGTTCTGTTTTTTTTTTTTTCTTCAAACGATTTAAAGATACCTTACCTTTCTGCTCTCTGTCAGACTCCTCGGTTTTTCGGGTGTGGAGTCCGCACTTGCCGGAGTGGCAGCCACAGCGGATGGAGATGTTCTTTCCAGAGTACCGGCTGGCATCTTCAGGTTTACTTTTAAAAGAACAGTGTAGCGGTGAAAAATAGCAGAAATACTGCACAACTATAAAAAGGTGAGTCCAGTAAAGTGAGTCCCGCCTTCTCCTGACAGACCTCAGAGCAGTTTACTGATGACAAATGTCAGATGTGACTTCTGTCTCCTCGCCAAGCTGACACACACTCCGCTCCTGTTTCCAGTACACAGGGGTTTATTTATAGAGCTCGAGCCTGCACGCGAGCGGCTCGTGTGCGAGTTCCCTGGGTTCCCTCCGTCTGTCCAATGGGCGCGCGGGACATGGTGCCCCGGGAGGCGGTGGGGCTCGTGCGACAAGGCGCCCCATTGGCTACCTGTCAGGATGCTGGAAGACGCTTTTACAAAGACACCGGTCTTCCTGCGGTAAATCAGGTGTGTTAACTCTCAAGTTATTTAACCTGCCGTCGTAGATGTTGAAATAGTTTTCTCCACCTATTTAGTTTAAAAATGGAAACTGATAAGCTGTCTGTCAGCAGCTGTAACACATCGACTTTTTAAGTTTAATCCGTCCCAATGCGAATAATTCATAAACTGCTAAAGTTTGCTCAGATTGATGAATACAAAAGTCTGTCATTTCAGATTGAATTGCTTCGATGTTTTAGTCTTGGTCAGGCTAATTTAAGACACCACCGGCTGTTGCACCCTTTGAGATGGATGTCTGGTATTAATTCATTGCTTAAATAATTATATTAAAGCAAAAAGTTACTGGACTGAATAATCCTCTGATAGTTGGGCATTTTAACGCTGTATAGTTAACTAATAAAACAAGGAAATAATGATATTTGTAAAAACAAACTACTACTCACTTAAATTATTTATAGATTTAAATGTGATGATGAGTGGACCAACAAACCTTTGACCACCAGTGCTGACAAGGACAGAAGGTAAAACTAACTCTGATGGGGATTATCAGTGACCCGTTGTGGATTTTTACAGCTTCATGACTTAAACTGGAAAGTGTGCATCTTCTGCAACAGGACTTTTTTTTTAAAAAAGTACTTCCCATTATGTTGAAATTAAATATTTTAAAAGGTGCTTAGAGAAAATACTTTGATGTACACTCAGTTGTACAGGTCCTTTCTCCGTGTGTGCTTCTCCTTTTTGCACACACACATCTTTTCTGGGGTCACTAAGTGCTTCAGAGAGGCAGTGAAGACCTCATCCTCTGACACACTCCAGGCCTGATGTCCAGTGAAGAAGAAAATCTCTGACACACTCAGCCGTCCTCTCACCGCCATGAACTCTGACACCTCCTGTCTGCTATCAGTGACTGTGGGCAGAAAGCAGAGCTGAGAGAGAGAGTTATTTAAGAGTTATTTAAACCTCATCTGACAAAATGTATTAAAGGATGTAAGAAGTGTTTTATCTCCAAAATCTGTTTGGCAGCTACTTCTTATTTGTTCATTTCTGTTTGTCAGTGACTGACATGATTCATGGTATTTTAGAAAAACAGTTTCATCTATTTTTATCTGTTTATTTTGTTGCTTTTTTGTATTTTTTGAATAATATTTTAGTTATCATCACTACTACATCATTACTTGCTATACTTTAGGATATCTCATCGATTATAAGGTGTATCTGGTAAAATGTATCTAATAAATGTCTTCAGGTAACCGTGGCACCAAACTCAAATGTAATATTTTCCTCTGTTTTCTCACTAAGGTCATTAAATAAAAAATATTTTTATTTTCATGTAAATTTCTTTTATCTTACTGCTGCTGATAAAACTTTTGGTTTGCTTGTGTTATATATGTTATATATCTGGTCATTTGGAAAGAGTGTGGAAACTTTCAAAATAAAAATTCAAATCACATGTTTTGATTATGATTTTGATTATGTTGTTCATCTTTATATGCATGTCGTCTTGTTTCACCTTTTAAAACTTTTTTCTGTTGTGGAGCTCATCATAATGCTGTATAAAGCAAGACATTTCAGAGATTGTGACTATCATTATTAGTAGTTGTGGTGTGACTATTATATGTTGTACAATAACATGCTATATTCTGAAAATGCTGAAAACTCCTCTGGCCTATTTTCATTTTTATGTTTTATTTATCACAAGGTAGAGCCTTCTTAACAACAATCATGCCCAGTATCAATGTGCAAAACCAATCTGACTATCATATTACTTGTACCACATAGTTCCACTGTTTATTTATTGACAGACATCTTTGTCTGGTCCAGGTTTTCCATTAGACGCCTCTATCCTCTCTGATAGACTTCAAACACTCTCTGTAAAGCTCCTAAATCCTCAGAGGTGAAATGACCCCAAAAGCAGGTCAGTGTTTGTATCCACCGCTTCCTCTCTGCACGAGCAAGACAACTTCAAGCACCACTGGCTTCTTGACCTGAGTCAATATTAAATCAAGTCAAACCTCCAGCCAAATGAGCTTGACTGGTTATATAACTAATTAAAACGTTAGTAGGAAAGGAAAATAACAACATTTAATGAAATCCGAACAGGGCACAAGGACTTATTGCTCTTTATTGATAACAGAACATAAACACGGTGTTGTGTGTTACGAGTTAAAATAAAAATGTTCACACGAAGAATTTTTGCTTTACTTAACTGCTTTTTTCTGTTTTCCACTAATACATTTAACTCACACATACTGACTACCTCAGCTGTTCTCTTGGGATCATGTAAAATTGCTCAGTTAATCTTCTATCTGGATGTTTTAACAAAATGCTCCTTTATAATAGCCTGAGATCTCTGCGTGCAGCAGATGAGAAGGTCTCTGGAGAAGAGGCTGTGCTACAATAAATTAGTTGTGTTATCAGTGAGCCTGTTGCTCTGCCACAAACAACCCAGTATTGTGTGGATGGAGATGTAGACATGAGGTTTACAGCGCAGTACTGATCTGTATCAGTGTGGGAACCCTGGAATGGGAGGCTCCAGATAAGGTCCAGCATGTGACTGATAACCACAAGCTGAGGGAAACAGAGGCAGGAAGACGTGAATTATTATTGGTTTTGGTTTGGATTGATTTGGTTTGGTTTGGTTTGGTTTACCGACCTCATTCTGATATATTTACAAAAAATATGACACATCTGACTTTGTCAGGGATGGAACAATAAAAGCTTGGTCGTATTTCTAGCATTGTCCCTGGTGTTTACACAGTCCACCTTTAATTTATTAAATGATTTAAGGAGGTAAGCACAAATTAATCCGTAACTGTCCAAGACTTAAATCTATCACTTCCATGTGAAATCCTAAAACCAGTGTTTAATTTACTATGACAAGCTTGGCTCTCCACGGGAAGCAGAGAATGTGTAAGAACTGACCTGTTGACATGACTTTTAGCCTCAAGCTAAAGGATCACTCCAACCAGTTTGTTTTGTGCTACTTGAAGCTTTTATAAGAGCCCAGTCAGAAGGACTAAAAACATAATCAAAATAACACTGGATTACACGGGAGGTTAATTCAATGTAAATGTCTATAAATATTAACAATGTTATATAGTGTCCATTTTGAAGGGATATATTTAATTATTTCTTTATATTTTGAAGATGGGGTTATATTACTATTTTTATTTCATCTTTATATATTGTGTCCTTTTATTCTTCTTTATTTAATCAGTATATGTGAAATGGAGCGCTGCAATGCAACAATAAAGGATTCCAATTCTGATTCTGAATAGTTTCAGACTATTTCTGTCCAATAAGTTTGTTTTGTTTTTTTGCCTGATGTCGTCCAGACACTTACCTCATTTACCTTGCCCAGTGCTTCTAATATCATCACCTTCTAGGTTACTGTCAAGAATGTAACCCAGATAAATAATAGAGGATTTTGAAGTTAATGACACTCCCCTGGTCTTAATGTCCTGGTCAGAGTTCCTCTTTAGCCTAAACCTTGAACCAGCCTTACCCAAGTGGGAAAGAAATGTATTTATTTTTAGATAGCCTGGCCATGTTCTATTTAACCAGTCAAATCCTGTATCCTCTTTGTATTCAAATGATGTACCAGGATATCTGATTCATCTGTACATAAGTGCAAAGAACTTATTATACATCATTACCATCATTTTGTTTTTGTGGATATGACATGCCTTTATCCCTGGAAATTGCTGGGGTATAACATAAGGATTACTTCAGCTCATGTGGTGGAGAAAAATTTGACAGACTACAAGGTAAAACTGGCAAAATATCAGGTAAAAACTGATACATTTTGATAAATGTCTTTGTATTGGATAGTTTCTACGCAGAATGGCCACTCTGCGCTCCATCTTCACCTGGTCTGAAAGCTGTGGCCCCTGCTTTCTCCTCCACCCAGCCACCACTGCCATTCGGGCAGTGAAATGACCATCCTCATCATCAAATACAGCGAAGGTTCTCTTTCAGCTGCTGGTATGAAAACATCTCAGGCCAGGAGGGGAGGGCACAGACAGAGGGGATCACTTAAACATCTCATCCAGCGCTCCGCTCGCTCTCAGTCCCTCCTTTTGCCTTTGAATTCCTCCTTAAAGAGGGAAGGGGGGCCCTCCCATAGCAACTCCCAGCCCCCGGCTCTGCCCGCCTTTTGTCCCCCTCCCGAACAGCAGTTTCTGCTCCAGAGGCCTTAGACAAGGCTTCCATTAATTGCGGGCCTGTGTGGAATACACGTGGGACAATGGGCCCAACAGAGTATCCGGCCCCCAGACAAGGCTGGAAACAAGTGGTACAGGAATCCGGCAGAATAGACTCGTCCTGGCTGATGTCACTGAATACATTTACCTACCTCAGAGCACATTCACTCCGAGCTTTGTTTTATTTGGACAAAAAAAAGAAGGGGTGGGGGGGGAGGTAGCGGTATCAATGGAGAAGAGGAGCTGGAGGGGGTGGGCTCGAGGATGGGAAATAACTGGTCGTCGTGGCAACGTGCTGAATCAAAAATATGGTCGAATTTAGCGGAGGCAGAGATGTAAAAAGGGTAGAGGGCATTAGATTAAACCCTGCATGAGATAAGAGAAGGCTGAAAACAGAGGTTTAGTTTTTTTAGTGTATTCAGGCCTGTTTATATGGCAATAAAGAGCGGATAAAGGAGCGGGAGATTAGGAGACTCATCTAGGCTCATGTTTGTCAACAACAACCTGAGCAGTTTCAAGTCAGCTTATTCCAAGTCAGTAGACCGGCCTCTGAGGGGATGCTTAGCTATGGCAAGTGAAGCTGTGGAGGAAAAGGGGCACCATAGCAACTGGTATCCCACCATAACAACCTGCCATCTGTCACCTAACGTGGTGGGTTCTTTCTAAAAAAAAAAAAAAAGAAGCCAGCATTTAGATCTTCAACTTGGAGGCAAAGGCAATGAGACTGAAGTCTTATTGAACTCTGGGTCTCCCCCTTTGAAAAGCAAACCCAGTCATCGCCTTATCCCTCATCAAATTGAAAAACGCTTTTAGAGATTCTAAGAGAGGCCTCACATTTAATTTTTAAAACCCAGACATGAAAGTGCTACTAAACCACATTCAGCAATGGAAACTCTTTAAAGGACTAGTTAGCATGTAGATTATATGCATTTCAGTGCATTGTCAAAGTATCTAAGTGTATTTACATGTTAATATGTTCAGGGATACTATCGTCCTGAAAAGGTGTTGGGGGGAGGTTGGTTAACTGTGTATTTTCTCTCGCTGGACCATGGGAATGTGATTTCTTTGTGCCATCAAGGTTCAAACACATTCCTTTAAGGCCATGGATATTATGAGCATTGATTCCCTGCTGCAAAACAACCTATGAACCTGTTGATCCTGGCAATAGACAACAAGGCTGTTGTCTGTAAATATACTGTAAAGATAACATAGCTAGTGCTAAATCTTTTTCTCCTTGATGGATAAAGATTGGAGGATTTGTTCTTTCCTACAAGAGTCTAGCCAAAAAGCATCCCTCAACAAGAGCCCAGCTGATGCCCTGCCATGCGGTGCTTCTCCTTATCCAAGCTTAGTCCATATCCATGAGTGTGTTTGTGTTGGGATTTATGAATGTGAAGATGGCCCATTCTTGCCACTCAAGATGACTCACAAGACCGGCGTTTTGGCCACTTATGCTGTGAAAGCAGCCTGGGGGATGCCCTTTCAGCACTCGAGGACCTCTGGCTGAGTCCCCTTCACACGGGCAGATCAGCTTCACTTGGGAAAAAAAAGTCCCGGCTCCTTACAGGGGGAGCTGCATGTCCTGAGGGATGGCGCGCTCCTTGTCCCGAGGCCTCCCTCCTTCACCTGCCGGCTTAGTGCTCATCACTTATGCACATAATCCCTGGTTAGTGCATGTGATCCACTAGCCTGGGCCCAGGCCCCTGGCCCCTGAGCCTCCCCTCCTCACATGCTTGCTGGGTGGCTCCTGGGTGACCATGGCAACTCTCATCTTCTCATGACAGTTAGGCTTCAGTCATGGCTCTAAGTCCCTCTTCAGTCTCTGTGCGTCTTTTTCTGTCCGCTGCTTTCTGTCTCCTAAAGCCCTCCTCTGTTTGAGCGTTGCTCTATCTATGGCTCTCTGTCTCTCTTTTCTCCCAGTTTGGCTGTTCCCATGCTTTGGCCCAGCTGAGTCTGAGAAATCAGCTATAACTCAGCAACAGCATGGCACCTTCGGGGGCCACAAAAGTGTATCAGTGCTATTCTAGTTTACAATTAAAGACTGGATTCACCATCACCACAGACTGTAGCGGTCTGACCTTGTTTAATTGTAAGTCTGATCTGTAAACTGAGATCGTAAGATACACTTGTGCACTTCTTTTCACCGTGGTTACTGCAGGCCTCTCAGTGCAGATCACCTTACCACGAAGCAACCCCGCAGCCTCAACCATTAGTTTGTGTAGAGCACTGAATATCGCATGGGCCCTCGGGGGAAGAGCGAGAGAGGCAACCCGGCGATGTTGTGTGGCCCCACACTAACAAGTGTCACAGTGATCCGAGCCCGTCCTCCCCCTGTGTGAACGCCATGTGAGAGGCGGCTCCATCCATGCCCCTGCCACCTCCGCACAAGGCCCTCCATTGACTTCTAACCTGTTGAGGGACCATGGGACACAAAGAGCTGCAGGGCGGGGCCCGTCCCTCCGACAAGCCTGTGAACAAACGTTAACACGGCTGCAACTGTCCACCCCCTGAATCACTGAATTTATTGACCAACCACAGAGCCCATTCAGGCCTGGAAGGCATGATAAAGGAAGGGGGACAGGGACGCCATGAAGGCCCAGGGAAGGAGACCATGCTTAGGGGACAGGAGGGAGGAGACGGGCTTTGTGACCGTCTGGTGGGTCACAGACCTTTTACCAGACGTGGTTGCCTTTGTGTCATCTGTAAAATGAGGCCAACCGTAAGTGAGCATCAGGTTGGCCTTGTGTCCTGCCTATTAATCAAGACAGAGGCCTTATGAGCGTCCAGCAACCATTAGAGAAGATGCAGCCAGTTGATGTCTGCTTGTAGACTTTGTGATAAATAAGTGAATGCATGTGTGTGCTGGGTGGTGACAGACGCATAGGGAAAGCACCTGAATTTCTATGAGCGCTTTTGGTGCAGATAAGTGTGTTACAGTGGCAGTTACTCTACAAGACATTCAGAGCTGGTCTGATCACTCTGTGGGAGCCATTGTAAGTAAAGAAGCAGTAAACAAAGGCTGTGTGCACAGCCCCAAATCTCGAAAGTACACAACTCAGACAAAAAAACTTACGGGTAAAAGAGAAAGGAGATGAAGTCCAAAATGTTTGAAATAGCACACGTCTGAGCACAAGCTTGAGAAAACCTTTTTCAGCGAGTAGCTAGCTGTGAGGAAGAAAGGCTGTGTGTTTTAGCTTCTTTATGTCAGTCCACCAGTCTCCATCTGTTGCTCTACTGATACAAAAGGAATACAGCAGAGAGTACACAAAAACCCATATTGCTTTGTGGAGAGGCAACACTATCCACGAAACTACATCGCAAACACAGATCGAAAGCAAGACATCCCGGCTCTGTACACATCAGTGTTTACCGAAAAGATGATCCGTGCAAGTCAGGGAGACACACATGAATTCATGAAGCCTCCTCATCCTCATCATGAATATTCCCAAAAAGGTTCTTCCCTGATCTGTGGGAGATTCTTTTCTTTTTGGTACAAGCGAGGACCCCCTTCCCTTATTCACAGTCCCCCCTAAATCCACCCATTCACTGCCTATAGGCCCTGATCTCCACATGAAATGATACCCCTCTTTCTCCTCCACTCTCGCGCCTTTAAGCGCCCATATGCCAGGCAGCGAGGAGGCTGGGAAAGCCCATAATTGATCAGTAAGTCTTGGCTGAAAAAGTGTGACCAGGGTCAGCCCCCCACGAAGCACGCAAGAGTGGCTTAATATACAGATTTATTGGGGGAATGTAATGGGAGTTCTGCAGAGCAAACACAGGGATATTTGTTGACATAAACTGAAACATTTTTGCGAAATTACAGAAATACAAAAATAAGTTTCTTATAATTTTTAAAAACACATTCCCTTAAAAATACTAATAGTAATAATGAAGAAATTTTGGTGATTAGTTTTAAAATTTTTAAAAATTATTTTGTTTTGTACACTTAACTAGGAATATTTGTGTACAACAGCTGTAAACAGGTATGTAAAAATATTGTATAAAAATCAGACGTTAAAATCAACTGTTATAAAATTGTCACAGCAGCGTCTCAAAGATTCATTTTGATTAATCTGTTTGCATTAATTAAAAC
Organism: Lates japonicus; assembly: GCA_033238685.1. Lineage (NCBI taxonomy): Eukaryota > Metazoa > Chordata > Actinopteri > Centropomidae > Lates > Lates japonicus. The sequence goes on along the minus strand of BRZM01000010.1, from coordinate 12,790,275 downwards.
ATTATCAGCTCTGTACAGTACCTTAGTTATGTTAAATGGTATGATTAATGAAAACTTTTTGAAGAAAAGAAATTCATAATTTGAGTAATGGAACATTTCACAAGGCGTCCAAAGGATGATGAAATGGTTCATTTTGATCCTCTTATTAACTGACACTCTTTGTCTTTCTCTTACACACAGACACACACAGTGACACTGGCAGTAAAATTTTAAAAAGGGACACATATTTCTGTTTCTCTCTTCCACAGGAAGAATTTCAAATGAAGCAACTCCAATAAAGAAATGCAGCAGTGGAATGTTTTCTGTCATAGAAATGCAACAGTATCAGTAATATTTATAAAACTGTTTTCAGTACTCATGTGTCTTTACATCCATATGACCTACTGCTTTTAAGCTTTTATATTTTAGCAGCAGTTAATGATAGTGGAAGGCTGTATGTTCCACAGTGAAGTGAAAAGATTAATTCGGTGCTTTTAACAGTGAATGAGAAACACAGCAGCTAAATACTGTATCTGTATGATGTATCTGATGTTTTGTTCAGTGTCAAACTGACAAAAAATAGCTTCACTAACTTCAGATGTTAGATCAGATGATGAAAACTGTTTAAAACAATGGAGAGACTCATATTCACTCACTGACTGCAGTGTAGTAGTTGCATTGTGTATGCAGTTGGCAGTGGAAAACAATAGTTCATCCAGTCACATTGAAGGAGTAGTTTGACACTCAGGGAAATACGCTGAGCATTAGCTGAGAAGATCAACACCACACATGCCTGAACGCTTAATTTGAAACAACAGCTAGCAGCTAGTTAGCTTAGCTTGGCACAAAGACTGAAACAGGGGGGAACAGCTAGCCTGGAGTGTGTTCATCACTCTGAGGTTTCCAGGTCCCCAGCAGAGACTAAACTGCCCAGAAAACCACAATGAGTCATTTAAAAGATTTGAACAAAGCCTTGGAAAAGCTAGCTGTTTGCTAATGTTCACAGTCTTTTTGCTAAGCTAGGCTAACCACCCGCTGTCACCACCATCATAATTGGTGGTATCAGTTGTATCAATTTTCACACCTAACTCACAGTAAGAAAGCAAATAAATGCACAGTATTTCCGAAAACACCAAACTATTCCTTTCAAAGAGGCCTCGGGCTCAGGTTTCAGCAGTGTGACATGACAATACGGCTAAAATCCAAGTGCAGGGTGTTTGTCCATTTTGATTGGTGAATCAAAAAGGAAGAGAACATTATGTATGAGCAGCTCAGAGGGGACGTTGTGTTCTGGCTGTGAGGAAGACTGGGCTGGAAACATTACAGGCACTGCAGGAGAGTTGAGATAGAGATAAATGAGTTACACAAATGCATAATACAAAACATCTGAAAAAGCTTATCTGTGTTCATAAACCTGGAAAAAATAAGCCAAAAGCAAAGTGCAAAATTTTAAATTTTACTTTCAGACATGTTTTAATTTCAGACATGTTTGCACTCTGTACTGTTGTTCTTTTGATATTTCTTGTATTTGTAATAGATGTGTTATATAACTACAATTTGATGGTCGACTCATTGTATTTCAGATACTACAGAATAAAACAAGTGAAGAAAAATTTGTTGAAATTTAAAACTAATTCATAAAAACAAATGTTGTGCCATCATAACTTTTCCCCTTTTGATTAGTTTAATGTCATTATTTATTTGATTTTTTTTAAAACTGTAATGGAGGCATCCATAGCCGAATGGTTGAGGGGCGCGTGCCACATGAGCCCTCAGTGCTCGTTCGAGCTCCCGATCTAGGTGAATAAGTTAACTAAATTGTCACTCTCTCTCTCCCATTTCCGTCTCTCTCTGTATCACTGTCAATGGTAAAAGCCCCAAAAATAATAATAATTTTAAAAAACTATGGCGATGTGGCAATCCAGGGTTTGGAAACAGGGTGAAGTGTACGTAACTATCCACTTCTGTCTTTAACCAATATTGATTTTCAGATATATCATTGAGAAGGTTTTCATTTCAGACGTATTACTCACTCTGTTAATTCATATCTCCTTACAGCTCTGCTGTCGCACTGGGAGAAAGCCAGGACTTGGAAGACCAGGCAGGTGAGGATCTAGGTCGAACTAGGCAGAACAGCGGGCCCAGAGATCAGACTGGACGGGCGGCGCCACACCAAGTCCTTGCAGCAGGGGTTCAGACTCACCGAGGCAGCTCGATAACAATATCAATGAGTAACTTTCTAGAAGTTACTGTCATTTCGATGATTACTTCTGTCTGACCCCAAACACTGTATTCCTTTACTCACTTGTAAAAGCAATGATGAAATGATGGCAATGTCAATGAAGAGGAACTGAAGTCTCCCCAAGTTGCTGAGGATCTACTAATGTCAAAATCGCTGTAGACAAATCAACGATACACAGCATGAATTAAGTGTGTGATCACATTCGTCACAGTCGATGTATTCTTCTAAACTTTTCAGGAACAAACCACTGACATATCACTCATAGTCGTTGCCTTTGTTTCGGCCAACAATTGAAACCCCCTCACATCTTTTTCATTAGCAACACTTCATAGCACTCCTCCATCTCTTCCTGCTCACTTGAACCTTCTGTATCTCATGTGGGAACCAGATCAGAGTTTGAGACTCAGTGTCACTAACCACGTAAGCCTAAAAAAAACATCTAGCTCCAATAACATGTTTATGATTATTTCTATCCTTTTTCATTCAGTGTGACTCAAACAACACAATGTGGAGTGAAGTGTGAGAATTAGAGAGAGCGTTGTATTTACTGAGTAGAGCAGCGTGACACTGAGGTACTGGATGATACTGTAGAGAGACATGAACTTGAATACACGCAGAATGACGTTATGAGGGCAGCTCGAGCCTCCCTGTGGAAGATGAGAATATCAGACACAATGAGAATTAGAAAGCTCAGTGTTTCATGTTTTGCAGCTTGGCTTTTAAACTATAAGTTCACACAGCTGACTGGTTAAACTGAGACTGTACATTTTGTTACAAGAATAACAAGATTTTCTACTGCTGTCATTTGTTTCAGTCAAACCTATGAATTAATCGCGGTGTATATGGATCTAACACATGTTGTAGTGATTTGGAAGCTTGCAAACATGTGTGAAACAATTTGTAATAAACATTTTGGTATATTTTAGTATTTACTGGATGATGTTCTAATTCATGAGACTATCTAAGTGGTGCTACCTGATGAGGTTGGGGACACAGGAGATGTTTGAGGTGGAGGAGGTGAAGGGGAAGCAACAGAGGCTTCCAGCTCGGACAGTGAGAAATCCACTGTGAGCTCTCTTAGAGCCTGAGAGACAAGCGGCATTTCAATAACATCTGTAACCAGGTGGAAAACAAAGTATTTGAACATTTAGTAGTCCTGTACTTAGGTAAAGTTTGATCTATTGCCCTTTTACCTGCCTTTTCATTCCACTACATGAATTAGTTACTAATTACTTCCTTTTGCCAAATTAGGTTTGAAATGTTACAGGCGCAGTATGATTAAAAAAACTGTACTACAAAATATCTTTTGTTATAGTTTAAACTGCAACAGTGCATAAAGTAGGCCGGAGTAGACCAATAATGAATTAAAACTTTGTTCTTTTGTTTTGATATTTAGGAACATACAATACTTCTCTTATACACTTAAAGGTGCTATGTGTACATTTTTGCTATCCCGCTCACTTGGCCAACGTGGCATTGGCTAAAGGATTCAGCCATCGTTACATTTACAAGACAAGAGTTTCGAATCGCCCTCTGGGCAGCGCTATATAACAAATCCTCTCATGGACCAGAGCAGACTGGACCTACAGTGACTCCATATCACAAAGTGGTGTTATTACGAGATGGGACAGTTAGCAACTTTATTAAAGAAAATGATAGAAATGAAAGCAAAACAAATCAAGCACTGACGTGACTTTCCACCACAGCTCTGAGTAAAGGAATGAAGTTTAGTGTGAACTCACAATTCCCAGGAACATAAGTAAACAGCTGTTAATACTAACGTTGTATGTAGCGATAGCAATAACTATAGCACCTTTAATCAGACTTTTGCCTAATTCTGGGATATTTACTTTTACTCTACTGTGCGATTGCTGATTTTGCTTGAGTTAGGAGTTGAGTACTTGCTGTTACTACCCACAAATATTAATGCCACTGAACTCTTTTGCCTTAACAAAATACACAGTACTTTTACTATCCTTGGTATCAATTGGATGTTCTTAACAAGGTGAGGTAAAACTGAGATAGTTGTTACTTCTTGGATAAGGATAATCCAGAGATCTCACTGCTGCAATCAGGAACAGTTTTTAAGAACTAAAAATGCCATCAAATATATATAAAATAAAAGCATCTACGTACCTCTGAATACACATATAAAGTGTTGCCAATTTGTGTGTATTAGAAGTCTAATCTGTCTTACTCCACAGTCATTGGCACCATCTTACACACATCCAACAGTGTAGCTGGAAAGTAAATACAATGGGTGGCGTGAGCATTTGCCACAGATGTGATGCTTTAAAATCATAAAGATCTGACATAGGCTCATTAACAGACTGGAAACCAAAGCACAATAGAGACTCACTCAATGCTCTGGGACCTCCACCAGCTGAGTCTCTTCTGGTCTGGAGCCATGCAGGCAAACACAGTGAGCCCTCAACACAACTGCAGCGCCCCCATGTGGAGGAACATCACAGCAACATCCGACATGACATCAGTGTAATGAGACAGAAACTCTGTTCATTTTCTCTTTAAAGCTGATGTTCACCTAATTCAATCTGAAATGTGGATGTTTACATGTCCAAAGATGAGCCTTTACCTTTTGGACAAAAGGTGAGGAAAGTACTCGTGATAACAGCAAATGCTCTGCCACTCCCCAGCAAAGTGATAGCTTTTTGTTCTGCAAGAATCCTTCCCATCATACATCCCCTCCTCCAGGTTTATCTCCACAGTCTGAAAACAGGATGAGTCAGCTGTCACTGGAACCACCACCAAAAATGACAATTTTACTACTTTGGATGACCTTTGAAAAACACTTTGTAGAGCTTCAGATTTAATCTGACCAAACATCTTCTTTAAAGAAGACAGCTTCCCATGTTCATGCTAACTGGAGAATTAATAAATATCCAAATGTATATAATAGGCTCTGGAATGACGAATGCCCAAAAGATATAAGTCACACAAGCATGTTTTTCAGGTTTCCTCAAACTCTATTAGTATGTATTTCTTTTATTTTTGTTTGATTCCTTTGAGACCACATTGATATTGTTTATATATGTTTACGTACTTAAGTCTCTCTATACACACAGTTGTCCTTGACTGTCTGAGCAGGGTTTTCAGTGTAATGCCATGTGATACTAGCAGACTGGAAATCTTTAGGAGCCTTATGACATGCTATAATGACCTTCTCATGTGCGGACCCATCCACAGTCTCGAGCCACAGATATGGCCCGTCAACATGTTGTCTATAACAGATGATGCAGGAGACAGAAGAAAATGAAACGTCCTGATTCAGTTCATGATTTCTTTCGTTAGTAAAGGTTCACTGGGCTGGAGGTTACCTGCGCCGTAGAAGTGCGGATGTTTGCTTATAAGTAATTCACATAAAACCCGGCAGTCTCCTGCTTTATTTTGTTCTGCGCAGTAGTCAACCAAGGAACTCCATGTTGGTCTCTATCAGGTCCCTAAAAGCAACAGACTGTGTAATTCACCATTTCATTACCATTTATTTATCACCCTAATACTTCATGTTTCAATTCACTTCATAGATCGATTTCGGGAATCAGTGAAGGTGAGCAGACAATAGAGGACATAACTTTCGATTAGCTATTATTAGACATATCGTCGCCTGATTTTCATTGCATCACTAGTTAAGAGTTGTAATTCTCTTAGTGACACCCTGCATTCCTGTGCCTTCCTTCAGTTAATGATTTTTCTACATTTATCAGAATGATGGCAAACATGAGGCGGGGGTGTCCGGGGGGTGAGGGGATGTCTTGCTTTTTATCAAGTAGTCATGTGGGCTTGTATCGTAAGTGAGGCAAGAAAAGCAACTAAATCATTAATATTGGGATGAGTCTATGATTGCTGTCAAGCCCTTTAACTCAAGTTGCACCATACATTGTGGCTGCCTTGAGATATGATAGGTTACTGTTACTAATGTTTTTAATGCCTTTTCTATAATGGATTTCTCCTTACACGTTGTTGTGGGTGCAAAGTGAGTCAAGCAAATAGTCTGCAGTTTGAGAGTCCTAACATTAAATTCTGACATTTGCTAGAACACCGTTCCTCCATAGCGGCACTGTAAATGTTTAGTTATCAGTGGAATTACATCTACCAGGCATCAGAACAATCAATAGTTTGACAAAGCTGATTTTCAACAGTTACAGTGTGGGATGTTTTAGTTCCTTCCCCGTTAGCAGCCACATGTACTGTGGATAGTGTTATCTGTGAATGGAGACCTACCTGCTGAGGCTCTGGACTTTGTGCCAGGAGAGTTTGGACTCAAGCTGTCTATGTGCCAGGGCAATAACCCTGAAGCCCTGCCTGGTGTAGGTCTCCAGAGTCTCTGTGAAACTCTGTGGGACTGAAGAGAGGACAGAGCCATGTCAGTCTGGCCTCTTTTGTTTTGTCAAGTGCAAAGAGGGTGGAAGATATGCTTTGTCAGTTACTTTGTGTATCTATATAGAGATGCCAGTTAAGGGAGTAAACATCTATCTCAACCTTTAATGAGCAGGGTAAGTGTCAGACCTGTGTGCTGTTTGCAGAGGCTGGCCACAATCTCTGGTGCTCCTTTTAAGTAGGCGTCCATGTGCCTTTCCCCCAACCTCCTGACCACCACACTCATTCTCTGCAGCGCAGAGGAGAAGGGGAACTGACGGACGATACCAATCTCACAGGACTGAGGAGCAAAAGACACAAGTAGAATAAACAATCAGAATTACCATAATCTTCAAATCTGTTTTTTTTCACACATTTTTTGGGAAATATGTTTACTTAAAAAAGGACAACTTACTGATACTTCAGACAGCTCCTGGAAAAAATGAGTGAAAGATTAAATGATTTTAGAATTCTGAGATCAGACAGGATCTTAAATAAAGATAAACAGAGATACAGTTCTTTATTTCTTTATATAGCTGTAAAGTTTTCACAAAATAAAGAGATGGACAGCCACTGTACCATGTTCTGAGTTAGTGGATTGCTCTGGCTGGCTTCAGGGATGGCGTGCTTTGGAGGTCGCACAACTGTGGGCATGATGGGATTGTGGAGAGCAGTCTCTTCCTCTGTGGGCTCCTCTAGGATCTGAACAAAAATCAGGTCGTATGATTAATAACTTAATAATTTCTTGCGCTTATCAACCTCAGTCTCAGCTTCTTCTCGAAAGGAAGGGCCATTTTCTGCTGTTCATGCTGGCATATCCATGGTACCAGACTTTAACCATTTTAGCCAATGTGCTCTGCCAAGGCAGTGAGTGTGGCGCTGCATTATTCATGAGCAGACTGGTCTCTGTGCTGGTTGTCGTGCCTGTGACTAAGCACGCTGGGTGTAAACACTGAGCACTGTTCCTTACCCAGCCTGTAGCACTGAACATCTTGAGGTCTAAAGGGTCTCCAGAGAGTTCGCCCTCTATCTTGGTCAGTGAGTGGCAGGTTGCCATGCAGGCCACAAACGCAGAGTTCACCAGACTCTCTTTAGCTGCTTCAGACTCTGGCGGAGAAAAGCTGCAACAGAGAGGGAGGATCTGACTCAGCAGCTGCACTGTTAGTGATTATGACAGGAGAAACTCTATACAAATATAATGCTGTATAAAAAAGGTCATGTAAATGCTCTTGTGGTTACTAATGTTGTCATGTGAAAACCCAACAAAAATACTGTTTTCCTGACAGACAAGAATCCTTTTCCAGAGAGAAAGATACAAATAGGGTCAAAACATCCACAGAAGCACATGCTGTTATTTTAAAATTTTTCAGTAAACAAAGTTCTGTGAATATGTTTCTTTCTCCAGTGTTCTGGGAAGGTAGGCGAAGGCCAAAGTGGACACATTTTCTTTTCTTTCAGATTCCTCAGGTGTGTAAACATGTGTGAGGTTAAGAAACTGTTTCTAGATAAAATAGACAGGAATCTATATAGCAAGTTAAATAGCTGACTACCCAGGGTAATTCATCACATTCATATAAAAATCACACAGAAATTCAGGACTGCCACAAAGGTTCCGGCTGACTGATGTGTATACTTGTCCACAATTGCCTAAAAACATGGGTATTGAAGAGATTGTGACAATGATATAAACATAATGCCAAAATCTCTGACAGTTGGGAAATGTATATCTCACAATAAATACCGTCCTATAAGCTCAAGTCAGGCCTAGTTTCTGAGGAATGTAAAAGAAAAGGAAAAGCACCTACTTTGAAAATAGCTAGAATGCTTAAGAAAAATGCTTTGCCACAGTTTTAAGAATCCCAAAATCAAGATTTCTACAACATCTGCTTCAGCTGCTGCCATCATATCCCTCCAGACTTTTAATTTATTCATCAGTTTTAGTTCAGATGTGTTTGTATCAGACAAAGCCAGAGTCAAGAGGCCACCTCCTACCTGCCATCTTCAATTCTCTGAATACCCCACAGGTCCAAACCATCCTCAGTCAAAGTACCAGTCTGAAGGAAAAACAGACACATGGTTATGACAGTGCTTAGGAAGCCACCAACCCAGGTGATGTAGTAAACGCACCTCAGGTATTTTCAGGCATTTTGGTCCTACTACTACATGCATGTAATGAACTTTTCTAAATGTAAGCTTTGCTATCACTACATTTATTCACCAACAGCTGCTTCCAGCAGTGGAAAGCAACACCAATGTTAAGTCTTGTTTTCCTTCTATTTTTATCACCTTTTTTTTTCCTCCACTGAGGTTAGCATGCTAACCAGCTAGCATCAACCCGTCCCATCTCGAGTGAGTCACTGTAGCATCCAGTCTGCTCTCAGTCAAACATGAGAGGATGAGGAAGTAACACTGTCCAGAGGACGTACTCTAACCTTTTGTCTTCTAAACGATGGCTGAAGCTCTTGATATGTAAACACCTGTTAATGCTAACATTGGCTATTTAGCGTTAGCAAAAACTTACATATAGCACCTTTAACCTCTTTTCTTAATCTACACCATTGTTCAAGAGAACTCAGCCCAAACCTGTTAATAACATGCACACAGAGAAGTATAGATATAGAACTTGATAATTAAAACGACCATGAGCTTCTTCCACTGTGTCAACTATGCAAGGAAAAAACACTTTCAAGCAGCAAGGAACTACAGCTATGACAATGATTTTACTCCCACACAGTCGACCATCTGTACAATAAAACTTAAGGCTTAAGACGTAAGGCTGCAACTAATTTTCATTTTCAGTACTTATTAATCGTTTGTTTTCTCAATTCATTGTTTGGTGTAAAAAGTGTCAGAAAGTAGTGACAAATGTACATCACAGTAGTTTACACTCAGTTTAACGTTCCAGCTCTACTTTGATTGCTGTTATTGTACTAATAATATCAAAATTATTTCCTTGCTCACTAGATGTGTTGTAATGGAACATTTCATACTTTAGGCAGCTTCCCTGAATATTTAAGCTTGTACATCATCGTTCCTGCCATAGATTATACTGTACAGGATCTCTTCCCAAGTGAATCAATACCATAGCATTAACATATTTTATAAGCATGGTTCTTGATGTTGTGGCCAAATGCAATCATTACACAACCACAGCACTGCCTCAGGACATGATGATTCATTTTTACTTTATGGTTTCGACAGTCATAAAACCCTGAAGTCAGTCTCAAATGAGAACTTGTGCTTTAAGTGGAAGTGGGTTTGGATGCTTAACTGATTTTCACGCATTCTGAGGCAAAACTATGTTTTTGATCCTGATGAATACAGAGCATGAAATTCAACACTACAAACAGCATTTCCTGAATTAAAGAAGAAAATAAAATCACATTTAAAAAAATGACAGCTGTGGTTTGGATTACCTTGTCAAAGCAAACCAGGTTAAGCTGACCACACATGTTGATCCTCTGGGGACTGATGCAAAAGATGCCGACCCGCTTCAGACGCCGCTGTGCGTACACAATACCAGCCGTCATGGCCGCCGGTAAGGCCGGGGGCACGGTGATGGTGATGATGTCCAGGGATTCGATAATGATGGTTTTAGCTGGAACCTGAATGGGATCAAAAAACAACCGTCATCAACTGACATTTAGCACATTTTGGACATTTAAATCTCCTCTGTAAGAGCAGTTATACCTTGTTCATTACACTGAGGACGATGGTGTAGATGAAGCCGATCCCTGCCACCCCCACCAGACACAGCAGAAACAGGTAAGCGTCGCGGTACAGCTTGAAGTCTGTGGGTTTAGGGTAAAGGATGGAGCGCACGAGCTGGCCTTTCTCTGTACTGAAGCCTGTGGGAACATGTAGGTAATAACATTTGATCATTTTCACTTATAGAGGCTGAATATGTGCAACCCTGAGGGTGGTCACTCAGTTATTATCAAAGCTATTTTCATTACCAAGGCAACACGGTGTTATTCCCTCTCTATTTTTCTCTGTCTCACCTGTTCTGACCACAACAGCCTTCACCAGTTCACCAGTGTAGAAGCGGGTCTGGATGACGTGGGTACCACAGAACAGGGTATATCTCTTGTGCTCCTCCATATTGTAGCTCCTGGCTGCCTCCTCTCCTAAACTGGGCAGACTGGTCTTGGTGACTGGCACACTCTCTCCTGAAAATAGAGGGAGAATTAACATCTGACAAAAAAAAACATCTCAAACAGAACAACAGCTGCAGTGTTGTACAAATATAGTGTAAATATAGGACAGTACACAATAAAAGCATGTCATAAAATATGGCAAAGATACACCATATTTGTCTAAATTCACTGTATTTATGTCCTGCTGTCACTTAAATACAGCTCTTCTTAATAGTAAAGCCTTGAAATTAATTTATATATAAACTAACAGAAACTAAGAGCAGAAACAAATAAAACACACCTTAAATATTATAAGATATCTGACACACATGACATAAATACTACTGATACGCTAACTGATAAAAATGAGTTTTAAGCTGTGATTTAAAGGAAGCTTGTGGTGAGCTTGAGCTCCTCAGGCAGGTCGTTCCAGAGTGGAGGGGGGCCCTGACAGCAAAGGCACGATCCCCTCTAATTAATGTGGACATGGGCACAGCCAGCAGATTATTGTCGGGGGACCTTCAGCTGTGCACAGGTTGGCAAAGGACGAGCACCTCTGACATATGATCTGGATCCTATATATAATAAATCCTGTCCTATCTTAAGTAATGTGCTCTCTTTTCTTGGTTCCTGTTTAAAGTGTAGCAGCTGCAATTTGCACTACATGGAGGCTGTTGAGTGATTTCTGGTTAACACCTGTTAAAAGACCACTGCAGTAATCGAATCATGAAGAGACGAAGGCAAGTTTGACAACGTCTGCATCTTAAAAACTCACAACTAGACAAATCTTGAGTATAAATATTTTGGAATTATCTTTTAGATGGTAAAAACAGGACTGGATGAGCTTGCTGTCAGAATAGCAGTAAATCTCTTTCCTCCATAACAAGTGCAGTGAACAGAAAAGGCCTGTCTCTAATACCACAGAGGGAGGTCTGTTTCTCTCCTTGTTGCCATCTAAAAAACAGAAATAAGACCATTTGCGGGGGCAGCACCCATATGGAAACACAACCTGTCAGCATGCTCTCATTTACAATACAAGTTCCATGGATGAGCACAGCGTCGCAGGGCATGATCATCCCATTCACCGGAATAATGACGACATCACCGGGCACAAGCTCCGTCGACATGGCCTCTTCAGTATCTAGGGGCAACAATAAGAGAGAGCACAGGGAAAATGATATCATACCCTCTCTCTCTGCAGGCAATCATAAGGATGCTACGAGCGATCAATAAGGTGATTCATGTATTAGCAAATAATAAAAAACAAATGGGGACTGCTGAGTAACATGACTACAGCATCATCTACTTTACACCATCAGCATATTTCATGAATGATTTAATGGCTTACCTTTATTTCCTCTGCACACTGAGACACGGACCACGCTGTGTGCTGCCACCATGTCATGTAGCATCACATATTGCTGAAATGAGAGGGAGAGAGACACTGATTCAACGAGTGACAAAACACACACAGACAGACTGTTCTGGAAAAATTATTTTGGAGTAAAACTCTTGAGGGGACTTTACTGAAACTTCTCTTACTTTGCATTCTTTGTGTCTCCTATAAAGGTTTCAACACTTTCTTAGTTCACTGCTCATTTTTCCTAGGAGCAGGCATGACTCACCTTTTTAATGGTGTACAGTGAGGTAGCTATTGAAATGACGGACATGAAAACTATGGCTGTGGCATAATAGTAGTAGTCCTCTGCGCTCCACAGAATAACACTGAAGAGCTGGAAGATGTAGAAAGGGTTTAAGACCTAATGGAAGAAGAGAAAGAAACACAGACTGAGCTCATAAGAGGGAGCATTTATCATATTATTGGTGTGCTAAAAGAAGAGATGTCAGACTTGATAAGCTGAGCTCTAAACTCACCTCCTTTATGAGGAGCTTGAATAAAGAGGGCACCCTCACAGCGATCTCATTCTCCCCGAAAAACAGCCTCCTGTTGACAAAGAATTTGAAAAAGTAGTGACAAGTTTAATATGGGTATGTAAATGAGGGAAAGGTCATTCACAACACAAGGCTGTATGACCTGACACACCTCGTAAATGACTGAATGAGATTACGTGTACCACATATTACAAAACTGCAGGAGAAAATTATGTGTGTGTGTGTGTGTGTGTGTGTGTGTGTGTGTGTGTGTGTGTGTGTGTGTGTGTGTGTGTGTGTGTGTGTGTGTGTGTGTGTGTGTTTGTTGTGTACCTGTAGTCCTGCAGCATTTTAGAAAGTCCAGAGCTGTGGTCAGAGTGGACGCTCGCACAGCTCACATTCACATCCTCCAAGCCTCTAGAAAAGAGTCACACATTCATGTCTACTGTAGTCGGGATTTATACTGATGCATTAAGGGAAAAGGTCATTATAAATTTATGCTGTTGACAGCAGTAGAAGCAGTGGAAGCAGCTGCAGTGTTTTTCAGTGAGACTCTTACTTATACAGCTCAAAGTTGTGTGTCTCATCATTCCAGTAGTATTTAGTGCTGTGGTGGGTGAAGTAGTGGATCTACGGAGGGGAGAGCAGAGGGAGAGGAGGTGGTCAAATGTTGACTGTATAACATATTAATTCTTCGCATATAATGTTAAGAGCAAGCAGACACAGTTTCCACTGAGGTACCTGAGCAGGTTGCCTTTGAACAAAGTTCCCTTGATGCTCCTCTGCACTGACGCCGTGGTCGCCTTCTCCGTTTGGCAGCTGGGCCGTTGACTGCAGATCGAAACTGTCAAAGGGTTTCCTCCCTGGAGCCAACATCACGTGTACTTTGGCTCGAAACCACTGCCTGAACTCATCCTGTGATAACAATAGAAAAAATTACATTTTTCCATCGCTGTGAGGCAGCTGAATTTATCATATGTAGTGTTTACAGTGTGTGTGCGCCAAAGAATGTAACAAGTGTCTAGATGATTTGTGTACAGGGGTACGGTGTGCTGCACAAGCTGTGAACTCAGCAACAGATTCACTCACACAAACAATGTACATTAAATTTAACAAGATGTGTTTGTTGTAGCAGGGGAACACAGCAATCGCCTCATTTACAAATGCTGAATTTAAAAGTGTGTACATGTATTTTCTTTGTGTCAAAACAACAAGAGTGCTAGAGGAATATCTGATTACAAATAAAGTAAGTCAAGTACTGTGGTCCTGAGCAGCAGCGTGCGTGCGTCCCTCAGTGAAGTGTGTGTGCAGGTGCCCTTGACACCCCACTCAGGCAGCCAATAGAGTAGCAGCAGCAGGAGACCGCCGGAGCAAACAGCACCCATACCCACCAGGATCATCTTCCACAGACAGGGCCGGTACCCCCACACCTCCTGCACAAGGGAGAGGAGGTGGTCAAATGTTGACTGTATAACAGTGAGTATTGTATACTGATGTAAACTGACTGAAGGGTGGAATGAACACACTGCTGTATTGTTAGAAAGGGCTGATAACATAACAGAGACAGTCGGTAATGTGCAGCAAATAAACTGGGTTTGTAATGTAACACTGGCAATGTTTTTGGATCAGTTGTTTCTAGCAAACTTTACTCAAAAAGGAGTAAATGCTGCATTTGTTGGGGACTATTTTTAGCTGCGGATTAACACACATATACGGCTTCAGTGAGTATTTACAGCAGCAGGACAGTACATGTAGGATTGACTAAATAAACTGTGCTCAACATTTTAGCTCATTGATGTGTTTTTAATAGTTTTTGGACAACGATGGAGCTCTGTGGCACAGAGGAAAAAGCTACATCTGATGTGGATACACAGACAATATGTGCTCAATGATCAATACTTTGTTGACTTGGATCATTTAATGGGATTTATTGTCAATAAGAAAAATATAAACGATCCTTAAATGTCTTTAAAGCTGATGATTAACATCTTGAACTAACTAACTGAGTTAATTCAAAGCTAGTGGTGTTTTCTGATGTTTTGCCAACCCCTGTAACTGAAACTCAGACGTTTAAAGGAAGTAGGACTTCAACATTTTGGGAAACGTCTTAATTTGCTTTCTTGGTTAAAATTAGAGGAGCACATTGATACAACTTTCACGTCTGTACACAGGTAAATAACATGAGAAACATGAGAAAACAGCTAGCCTGGCTCTTCTTTGCCCAATGGTGACAAATGCACTGGAGGTGCTAGTAGGCATATTTTGTTACCTTCCAACGCAGTCACACTCAGTGTTTTCATTTCCAGTCTTTGTGGCGAAGCAAGTGGCTGCTAATAATTGTATTGGCCAAAATGTCAAAGTACTGCTATAAGCATTATGGCTCTCTGTCCCTCTGAAGTTCCATATATCATCCGTGAAATTTCAAAATGCTGAGTTCTTCAGCTGAAGCTGACAGGGAGCCTGATGTGGTTGTGGTCATGATAAACGATTAACTAATGTATTATGTAGGCTATTTAATCTATGTAATTACTAACTAATATATATATATACTATATAAAATAATCAACTTAATGATATTTAAAGTAGGTGCAGTGCATTTCTTGCTTCAGAGAGAGAAGCTGTCGGTTGTCATGGCTCTCTGTTATACACACTTACCTCATGCACACAAATTTATTCAAACATGGGAACTAGTAAAATGTGCCCTCACTGTACATATATATTTTTTCTCTCTATGACCACTCCAGGGCTCCTTTTGATCAAATACAGCGCCAACTGACCGAGAGTACATCGACTGGATAAACTCTGAATTGACTGAGGTTCTGTCCAATCACAAACAAGAGGAGAGGTACTGCCCCTCCTTTTCCATAATCTGAAATGATGATGTGTTCTGCGAAACGTTTTGTTTTCTGAATTGTCATTGGGCTTTGACCTTCAGGGCCACTGTGGAAAACCCCTCTAACAAGTCTCCACAACAGCCCATGTCATATTAGGCAGACATCTTTTTCACATTCCAATTATGTGCTATATCGAGCTGGGCAACATAGGAATGACTCCCACATGACTTTTGTCCTTTAAAAACAGCACACATACTATATATACTACACACCCTTCATTCACAAACATGTAATTACACTTGTATCCAGCTAACCAACTACAAACCATACACAACACTGTTGCTATACAAAGTTGTGAAAAAAATGAAATACAGTTAAACTAGCAGCAAGATGGGAGGTGATATTTACCATCTCATCCTCCAGGCCCTTGTTTATAATCTTCACCTCTCCCGTCTTCATTCTGTCAGAAGTGCAACAGCTACAAAGAAAAACAAAACAAAAAATAATAATGTACTATATTTCCAACAGAGTGTTTGACTTGCTGATGCTTTCTTATCACAGAAATCTGTCTGGTCAGCAAAGATGTTGCAACTTCAGTCTCGGGTCAAGAGCATTAAAGGATTCAGTTTTATGGCTTCTGAAGGAAAAACGGCCCAAACAGGGAGACGACCTCAGTGATTCATTTACTTTTCTATTACATGAGCTCACTTTCATCTCCGGAGACAAAACAGGAGAAGTGGAAACGTGTTTGTATAGAGTTAAACACAGAAACACACATTAAGATAAGTCAAATTTATAATATGCAGCTTTGTGCACTGCGAGGAAAGGTCTGACGTGCCTTACCCCTGCTTAGTAAATACTGAGCTGTCTGTAAGGAAGAAAGATCTTTCGTGCAAGTAACAACCTGAGTGAACGGCAACACTGACCTTCTCACGGCCGCCACATGAACACAGTGTTTAAAGCCTCCAGTGATATGCCTCAGAAAACAGCTACTTTCATTAAGTTCCCCCTCATCATTCTCCATAATGTTGACTCATCTTTTTCCTGGAACATCAGGTATGAGGAAAACTGAATTAGGCTCATTGTGGCCTGATTGCAGACGGCTCCTTTTCATCACATCAAAAGAGCTGGTATCAAGTTCCTCCTTAAACTGTCTGCTTTACATTTTCGGAATAACTACTATCACTTGCACTTTAATGTGGTGTCACTGAATACATTAAAACATGCACTGACATGTCCCATCTGGAGGATTTTATCTACCTGAACCTCACGACACACTAACCTGTCACTGTGCATGATCCCTGTTTAATTACCTGGCAACTTCATTGACACTGAGTTGTGAAATTCCTTCCTCATAATAAATGTGGCCACCTGTGTCATACATTGTTGTGGTGTTGAGCAAAGATACATGGAAACCTTTGCCCCATGCACACATGATATGTTCATGTTCAATAACAGTCACACCTACAGTGATGTTTGACTCAGACCCCTCATCACTTACACGTCTGTAAACTGAGAAAATAACACAAAAACTCATTATGCATTACTTAGATAACACCCCTTGAACGTATTATTTTACAACTTAATGTTGCAACAGAGTGATTTTTGACTGTTCATTCAAAGATAGAACATTACTTTAACATTATGGAAATGTCAGAAAACACAGTGATCTAGGTTTGATTTCGTAACTGAATAACCACAGTTACTAAGGCAAATTTAAAAGAGCCTCTATGACCTGATCAGACAACTTGGGGGGGGGGATTTTTACTGCAAAATAAATACAGTAAAAATAAAGAGAAATGCTGTTCTGTTGGAAACAGAACGGCCGCAGACTGTAGTCTGTGAGGGAATCTAGACTTGGGAAAAGATTTATTTCCCAGCAGAGACAAAGACCCCAAACATAAAGCCAAAGCTACATGGAGACTATTTCCAAACCATGTCAACCTGTGGCAGGACCTCAAATTTTCTGTTTAAGCAGCCATGTTCAACTTGACAAGAGCTCTTATGCACATATGACAAATTGCAGTGTCCAGATGTGCAGAGCTGATACAAACCTACTCACACTGCCTTACACTGTGAAAAATGCCTCCACTAGAGAGTAAATATCAGTGCTTATTGCGATTATTTTACATTTACAGATTTAACATGAACAAGGTGTCAACAAATCTCAATTATCTCAACGTAATACATATAAGTTGTGAAAACAGTAAAACATAAATTCTAAGAAAGTTGTTACAGACACTGAACAACCTGTACCGCTGCTCTGGTGGTAACGCTTTAAACGCGAAAACTGAAAAACCTAAAAATCACGTTTTTCCACACTGTTGCAGCTCGGAAACTTGTGCAATCACATAGTGACTGCAGAGCCACCTCCAGTCGCAGTTTTTAACTTTTACCAACATGTTACAAAGTCGTGTAATAGTTCCGCAAGTTCCTGTTTAACGGAGATTGAGCGTCTTTACATTACCTTTCCATAACACAACCATACATATCATAAACACAACGTAAATACAATAAAATCCGCGCGTTTCGACAACTTACCAATGCCTCTTCTCCTCTGTGTCAGTGAGTCAGACTTTGCATTGTCGGATCGTTGTTATAAAAGTTTGCTCGGATGCCCTCTGCAGCCCGTGAACACTGACGATCTAACATGTGTCTGGAGAAACGCGCCGACACACCACAGATCCACGCTGCGCTGTGACCGGACCGTCCCAAACCGGTCCATTCAGAAGGAAGTGGGGAAAACAGGATGTGAGGTCATTAGAGGACACCGCGTTTTTGGGCTGAATTTCTGCAAGTTGCGACAAATCGGAGAACCGCGACGACACGTGCGAAGGATGGTCAACCTGCGACTGAGGCGAGTGGAGAAGCCGCCAGTCTGACTCTGCTCATGCAGCAATGTAGTATTTGATAATTAACGGCCCCACTGGTTGGAGAATATGGCATGTTTAGCTGTGAGACTGGTGTTATTTCAGGTCAGTGGCAGAGAAGAAATAGTTTGTGACTTGGCCGAGGTTTCACCAAGTCCTGGGGTAACCCCTCTAGGTCTTTACCACAGATGTTTTCACAGAAACACAAAAATACAGCTGGTGTGCTTTTAAAATGAATTTATCTTCACATTAGAAAATTCCACAAGGATTCACTCTTAATCATCTGTTCACATAACAAACCACTGTAATGTTAAAACATGTCAGGGCTCTTTTCATAATTATTTAGAGTACAAAATATGAAATTACAAGATGAGACATGTCCTACAGACTAGTAAGACTAACAATACTGTACAATTTCACACCCTTGCAGAGTCAACATTCAACCAAACTCAAAAGAGTTTTGAGCTCATACATGTACACGTTTTAGCCTTTATTTTCCACTTCTTTAACAGCATCCAGTGGTGTTCCAGCTGCACCTCCTTTACCTGCAACAAAACAACAAAGTTCTCATTTTGACTCAAAACCTGTCAAAGTTCAATCTACGCAGTCAAAAACCAACATTAACACAGTAATTAGAAAAAGCATATTCATATAAAACTAAAGCCCGCTGATGAGAGATGTAATCAAATAACATAATTCTCAGCTCATATATAATTATATATACAACATCATTACTGAAGAATCAATGTGTAAACAGCATGTTACTATTGTAGCTGGTGGAGATGAAGCTAGTTTGAACTACTTTATATACAGTTTTATTACACCAGATAAATCTGAAGGGTTGTCAGATGAAGGAAAAACAAAGTTCTGATTCACAAATCCACTGGTTTAATCTTTAACAATGTGATGTATTTTAAAAGATTTTAAACATTGTCCATCTTCATTTTTTTTAGTGACTGAAGCTGTCAGATAAATATAGTGAAGTATACAGTAGCATAAAATGGAAGTACTCAAGTACCTCAAAACTGTACCTAAGTACAGTACTTCAGTAAATGTACTTAGTTACTTTCAATTAATTGAAGTTGATATGGTGACTAGTAAAGTTGTGTAAATAAAAAGTGTCCAATTTACTCCTCCAGCAGATATAATATCCATGTTTATTTGGAAACATGTTTGTGTCCAGTATTCACTCTCTTTTTCTGATCTCCACCCACTCCACAGGGAATTATCTGTCTCTTTAGCTGCTAAATGCCTTGCTATGTTCATCAGCGGGTTACTAACTGTGTCTGCCTGTGGTTTTGTGCTGAGTAGGTAGTGTACAGTAGATTTCATTGCTAAAAACCGGAAAAAGTTTAAGTTACAGGCTGCAAAACCAAAACACTGAGCTGAGAGCTGTTAAAATGCTCTGTAGAGTTGCAGTGAGGTGATCATTTTCTGTGTGTTCAACTGACCCCTTTCACATTACAGCTATTTGGTACATTAATGATATAATACTGATTTGTGCAGTTTTAAAGTTAGACTATAATCACACTTCAGTCTACTCTCTGATATACCAGTAAAACTCTGTTACCTCCTTTGCTGACTCTTCCACCTTTAATGTTTCCACCTCTGCCTCTTTGCCCTCTTCTGCCAGCCCCCTGACCTGCAGGCTGACCACCAGGACGTCCCGCCAAGCCTCCTCTGACACCTTGGCGACCCTTTTTACTTTTTAATTTAGCAAAAGCCACAGTCACTTTGCTGCCATCTATCTCACAGTCCTCCATGGCCTCTTTGACAGCTTTACAATTTTCTTCACTCTCAAACTCCACAAAACCAAACCTGAGAAGAAATGAACGAAACAGCGTAAAGTACACTTCAAGAATAGGTGGAAAAAAAACATGAAAAACTCTTTAGACAATTAAGACCTACCTCTTTGAAACTCCTGTCTCTTTATCTACAGTGACTCTTGCACTGACGGTTCCTTCAAAGGCACTTTTAAGAGTCTCTGCAGTCGTCTTCTCAGCGAGACCCTTTACGATCAGTGTCTTTAATAGGACTAAAAAAAAACAACAACATACAACTGTGGCATCACCATTTTTTTAAACTCATCACACTCAAATTGCCTTTAGAAACACTTAAAATTGATGCTTTGCTATCAATACCTTTTACCACTGGCTTTGCTCTCCTTTCAAAGAACTCTACTCTGATCAGCCTCTTGCTGATCTTCATGTTTTGGGATGCCTTCAAGGCCTTTTCAGCATCTGCCACAGTTGCAAACTCAACAAACGCATATCTGCAGAGAATCAAAGATGTTTCTAGAGAACATTCAAATACTTCTCACCACTGAAAAAAAAAATAGCAGGCCAGTGTACATGTACTTACCCTTTTGATTTGCCTTTGTTTTCAGGCATTTTGATGTTAACAGCTTTCTGAAAGACTTTGTGGAGTTTTTTTTCTTTCACGTTGTAAGACAGATTGCTCACAAATAAGATGTTGTTCGGAGGAGCTGCAGACGTGAGAAAGAAGAAAGATCTTTTGTGACTACAGGTAAATCACTACGTCCAGATTTAACTGACTGATGTTCAGGGAAAAAAACAAAAAAAAACAAACAGTATTTAATAGTTCTAGTATTACGTCAGCTATCTACAGTACATTTTTAAATGACCATTCATTTACCTTTCGTGTTGCTGTCTTTGTTATTAGCTCTAGCTTTGGTGACTTTAGGCACATTTGTTTCTCCTACACTGTCGACAATTAAAACCCGGCCGTTGATCTTGACTTTTTGTTTTCTCTGCCGTACTTTCTTAACGATGCTTTTATTTTTAAATTCCACAAAGGCAATACTGTTGAAAAATAAGGAAATTAAGTCAGTGCACATTTCAAATATCCATATAAGGCATATTTTTATTTTCTAATAAACATCATAATCACTGCATTGACAAATATATAATATAACAATGTATGTTTTGCACCGTTGACACAGTTGTACAGTAGGCTTAAACACAGGTTTTTAAAACTCTTACCCTTGGCTTGGACCTTCAGTCCCACCAGGAAACCTGACATCGATCGCCTTGTGGAAGATCTTCAGAATGTCTTTTTTTGTCGCGGTGTACGGGACGTTCTTCAGAAACAAACATCTGGCATTTTTGGCTGCTAAAGACCGGACAGTCCTCAGATTAGACCAAATGTCTTTTATACATGACTTTATGATATTTAGCATTCCCACATGACATTATAAACATCATTATTTAAGCAGCTGGTGCCTCAAATGCATGTTAGTTTTTAAAACTCAACAATAAGTGGCCTCTTACAGTGTGAATACAGAGACACTACCATTGCAACTGTATCTATAGTGACAAGTCGTACGTGATTTAAACTCATGTGTGATCAACAATTACAGTTAGATGAGCTACCTTTTTTGTCCGCCTCTGGAACTTTCACCTTCACCTTGTCCTCACTTCTGACCTTTGCTTTAGCGATCTTGACTGGATTACCGAGGATCATCTCTCCATTCATCGTCAAGGCTTTGGTCAAGTCCATCTCTGAGGCCAAATCTACATGTGCATGTTTTCTACAACAGCAAAACATTATTTTTGAGTTCATTCAGTATCCATGTCAAATTCACCCACTACATGTTCACTGCTCAAAAGAATTAAAGGGAAAAAACCTGAAACCTGAGAGTAAAAATATATATACTCACCTGGAGTGGTCTAATCTGATGTCTTGAACCAGGACACTTTGTGTCATGAAGTAATTTGCTAATGAATCTTTGACCTCGTCAAATGTTTTAGAGTTGTTCAGGTTGCCAACAAAAAGACAAAAACCTGCAACAAAACCTTTCTATTAAAATGAGGTATTTTACAAAGAATTTAACAGTTGGTCTTATTTTCAGTTCATACCATCATTGATGACTTTAGTTTTCTTTGATGGGGAAGTGTCAGTGTTGGAGAGTGCCTTCCGTTTCCCATTTGCTGCAACAGATAGAAACAAGTTAGTTATTTGGTTACATCATAACTGAATTAAGTGAGAATAACTGGTTGACAGTAAGCAGGATTAAAGATCTCTCCTCAGTTTACAGTCCTTTGTACTGAGGAGAGATCCTTTGTTCCTGTCACTAAGACTCTATGGTGTGCAAGAACATTTTACATTTTAAAGAGTCGAGTCATTTACCTCATTGAAATTTGTTTCCAGAATTAATTTCAAGATCAGGTAAGGGGATTTTGTGCTGTGATGTGGGTCTCAAATAACAGAATTACTCATTCAAGTGCTGATGCAGTCTCAAAAAATTTAAGAAGAGGTGAAAGCTTTTGCTAGTTTTACAGTTTTTGGTAGAAAAAATAAAATTTTTATGGTTCACATCATTTGAGACCAGACAAGACTGTGGGATAATGGAAAAAATAAAAAACAACCAAACACTACACTCCAAGCAGCTGGTTAAATCACTGACACTAATTTTCAACTCTCCTTACCTGCTTTCTTTTTAACATCCGTTTGTTCACTTCTGTTGGTTTCCTGTTTAATATGTCCATTCTGCCCTTCCTCATTCTTCTTTGCCCAAGTTAAAGTTACTGAGGGGGAATTTCCATTTTCTTCGGTGGCGGTGTCCTTTCGAGATTCTAAAGAGGAAATCCTGTTACTGACACCTCTCAGAATCTCACTCTGGTACATTGTTTATGTTGTGTTTCCACTACCTTGTTCCTCTTTGGTGTCCTCCATCTCTTGCTCCATCTTTGTCTCAGAACTCTCACAGGGTGCGTTGTGTGTGCAGCCTATTGCATCAGCTGAAGAGACTGCATGAGTCTGTTCGTCTGAAACAATCATTCAAAATATGATTTAAGGACAGTGAAAACCTGCTGGAACCCACTGTAAATGTTGTGAATACAGCCTCTGACCTACAGGAAAAACTGTCAACAAACCTTTTGTAGCCTTTGCTCAAGTCTGTAGAAGAGCATTTTAGACGTAAAGTTTTGCATTAAGTTTTATCTTAAAACTAAACAATCCCTGGTCACTTTTGGTTTCAATATTGCAACCACAACTTGGATTAAAACAAAGATCACATGTTTTTACTTGGAAAATATGAGGAGTTATTCTGTACTTGAGTAATTCCTTTAGAAAACGTTGTCTTTCAGCCTCAACAGTTAGTGGTTTCTACACAGTTTGTGAATGAGATACAGCCTGTCACCTTTTAAGTCTTATAGATCTCATTGCTTTATTTTTGTTTTCCAACAGTCAGTTACATTTTTTAGTTTCACACATAAAGACGAACATCACTTTAATGACAAACACACTGCAGTGGACCAAGAGTCTTTCCTTCCTACACAACAACAAAAAAAGGTTATGTGATGCAATAGTAACTTGTGAACAGCCTTACCACTACTATTCATCTCTTTGTCAGTCATCTGATCACTTGGATTGGTTCTCCTTTCCAAATCATCAGCCTCTCCTTCACTCTTGTTCTCCCAGGATACAGTTACAGTGGGTGTGCTTCCCTTTACTTCAATGACAGCATCCATCTGAGAATCTAAACATGCAGATTTGTTACTGGCACTGTTCAGCAGCTCACTCAGACATCATGTGTGATGTGTTTGAGGTACCTTGTTCATCTTGGTCCCTCTGCTCCTGTTTCATCTCTGGGCTCTCAGTGGGAGCGGCCTCCTCTGTCCAGACTATTTGTTCACTTGAAATTACAGTCTCAGTCTGTCCTTCTGAAAGAAAAAACATGAATTGAATGCTTTAATGTTATTTCCAAGTACAGGCGGTTTTGTTCACTGTAGATTTTGAGTTGTTTAAAATAAAGGACTTACCAGTGTTAACGCTGCACTCCTCTTCTCCAACTTCTTTGGTGACAACTTTGCTTTGTCGTTTACTACGTCTTGTAGCCTGACAGAAACAAATATATTTTTATCATTGAGACCAGACGAGAGCATGGTTCCAACTTAAAATTCAACCCAATATTAATAGTTTCTGTAATGTTTGTAAAAAGTGTCTTCCAAACACGTTGGCTAACAAACCACAAAGAAATTCAATTTCTATGAACAAGCAACAAACAAAAGCAGCAAATCCTCACATTTCAGAGGCTTAAAGTCTGATATTCTCCCTTGATAAATACTTGACAGTCTTGATTACCTAAATTTATATCACAACTTCTGTCAGTCAACTGAGTTGATCGATTAGTCGACAAATAATCCAGCCGGAATTGAGAGTTAACGTAATAGCATAATTAGGACTATTTAACCCCTAAAAATAAACAGACAGGTTGCACGTATCCAGCTAGTTAAAACAGTGTTTGAAGGCACTGATGTGACTATCAGCAGCTAACCAAACTGTTAGCCAGGTAGTTTGCAGCTACTAAGACCAGACAACGGTTAGCATAAAACAATCTACTTAGTGCATGTTGAAGCCTGGTTAATATAAATGTAATGTAACGGTTCTCTTACGTCTGTCTTTGCCATATTACTTTGCCGTGTTACAAGATCATACAATCACAGACTGGTACAGCTAGTCGTAGCCGATGAA
Source organism: Lates japonicus (assembly GCA_033238685.1). NCBI lineage: Eukaryota > Metazoa > Chordata > Actinopteri > Centropomidae > Lates > Lates japonicus. The sequence continues at coordinate 12,765,473 of BRZM01000010.1, read as the reverse complement.
TACACGTGTGTTAAGCTACAAACATCCACATGCGACTATTTCAAACCACACTGAGCATGCGTGTGCTACTACGGGTACCGAGAAGGAAATGTTATGCGAAATAGCTAGCGACGCTATCAGTCCTGGTAATTCCCTAGAAAGACACTTCAGGGTGTCAGCTGCACTGCTATGAGCACATCCCGGGTAAATACTGGGCGGGCAGCAATGAGTAAGAGAGGAGGAGAGGGGGCATATTTGGGAGTGTTTTTCGGAGTTACTTACGCGCCCAAGTTTCTGTCAGCTAGCCAAGTAGCCAATTAGCTTAAAAGTTGTGTCTTGAGTTGGGCAACTCCTACTTTAACTATGTACTTCAGCTCTCCATCAGACTCAAGCATACAGAAAGTGATACTGATTGAATTTATTTAGCTATCAGTCTGACTCGCTACAAAACCGAACCTCGTTATGTTTTTCTCTCTGTTTGTGTTTTTGTTTGGGAAGAGAAACCAAGGTTAGTAATGTGTTGACAAGTAGAACTGGGACCGGTCCGAAGGTCGAGTTACAGCCTCAACAACTCGACCGATCACCCGGGGCAGATAAGATATTATCGGGTCACACCAACCAACGCCAACATGAGCTGACCATAGAAGATGAGGGACTGATTTGAGGAATATTAGGACGAAGTTTGTTTTACTATGGGGAGTCAGAGGAACGGGTTCAAGAAGGAAACCTTCATCTTGTCAGTGGACGTCGGTACAACATCAATCAGATGTCATGTCTACGACAAGGAAGCAAAAATCCGAGGATCATGCGCCACCAAGGTATTCACCTCCTTCTCCCAGTCTCCTTGGCTTCTTAATTTCCTATTTATACCACCCACATGCATCACTCAATGCGACTTACACGTTTCTTATTCTGGTAATATTTTCTCCAGGTTGTTCTCTTGTATCCAGAGGTTGGACATGTGGAGATGGACCCAGATGCACTGTGGAAAGGGTTTATCGATGTGGTCAAGGGTGCTGTGCAAGGTAGAGTTGCTCCATTTCCTGTTGCTGCATCTATCCACAACTATACCAAAGGTTAGACTAGATGAGAATCATTTTCCATGGTAATTAACAAAACAAATTGTATCTTAGGAAACACTGTAAATATCATAAGGATGTTTAAATATTGTTTCCAGTTTCAGTGAGAACTAAAAAAGCAAGCAGAAGACTGATTAACATATACTGAGATGCCAACTCTTTAGGTACATTCAGTGCAATACAGCAATCCTAAAGTGTTAGGATTTACTCCATGCTCTTTTGGTGGATGTATCCTGTGCTGTTTTTTTTATTGGATTACATTATGCTGAAATGTCAAGTCAAGTCAAGTCAAATTTTATTTATATAGCGCCAATTCACAACACAAGTTATCTCGAGGCACTGAACATATAGAGCAGGTTTAGACCGTGCTCTTTATCTTATAAAATTTACAGAGAGAAACCCAACAGATCCCACCATGAGCAAGCGCTAGGCGACTGTGGCAAGGAAAAACTTCCTTTTAAGAGGCAGAAACCTCAAGCAGAACCGGACTCAGGGTGGGCGGCCATCTGCCTCGACCGGTTGGGTTTAGACAGCGTGATGCAGCGATATTAAGATGGTTTACAGTAATCTCGTCAGCAGGACATCATGGACAACATTTAATAACTACTAAGCTAAACTGATGCATTGAGACTGACCCAACCCGCCGAAGGAAAAATGGTAACCTGAAATAAGATTCAGAATAAAATGCTAGCCGAAAGTTAAGGCATAAAGATGAGTTTTTAGCTTGGATTTAAAGGCCTCAACTGAGTCAGCCTGTCTAATATCAATAGGGAGGTTGTTCCAGAGGAAGGGGGCCTGATAGGTGAGAGGTAGTTTTGTCCACAGCACATTAGAAACACTCCAGACACAAAAAATATTCCGTGCTTGCAAATGTGAACAGTCGACAGGACGGGAATTTACATGGGACACTTGTCTCTGTCCCTATAAAAACATACAGTAATCGGCATGTCAAAGTCCCAGTTTCAAAGATCTCTTCCAGTTTCTCGCCGTAACCAATTTAATGTGTGTGTGTACCACTTTAGATGCAGGAGTACAAATGCGCCAGATAGAGGCCCTTGGCATCTCCACTCAACGAGGCACCTTCACAACATGGGACAAGTAAGTAGAACAAAAAAAATCTAATTACTTTTTCTTAGCTCCAAAAAAAGTCTGTACATAACTTGTAGGCAAACTTGAAGCATTACTGTTGAACACCAACACTAACCATCCATCCATTATCTATACCACTTATCCACTAAGGGTCGTGGGGGGGCTAGAGCCTATCCCAGCTGTCATTGGGCAAGAGGCGGGGTACACCCTGTATGGATCGCCAGTCCATCGCAGGGCCAACATATACAGACAAACAGCCATTCACACTCACATTCACACCTACGGCTAATTTAGAGTTACCAATTAACCAAATTTTTTCCATCCCAGTTCAACTTCAGGTTCATTTCACTTCCTCTCTTTTCTTTTAACAGGAAAACTGGAGTTCCCTTCCATAACTTCATCAGCTGGCAGGATCAGAGAGCCGCAGACTTGGTGAAGTCCTGGAACAGATCCTGCACCATGAAAGTGAGTCTTTAACTGTTTTGCATCTGTAACTGTCATGTACTGAATAACGTACGTAGTCTAGAGGCAAGGGATGAAATTGTAGAATTTAGAAATTATTTGCAATATATAGTACTGTCTCCTTCACACAGTATGGCTTTTTATTGGTTTTCCCACAACCTCAGGCGATCCATGGGGTGATGAAGGTGGTGTACTTTCTGACCAGGCAGAAGCGTTCGCTTGCTGCAAGTCTTATTGTCTTTTCAACTCAACATGTGACCTTCCGCCTCGTCTGGGTCTTGACACACTACAAGCAGGTGGGTTTGTATGGGCATGTGTGCTGGGTGACATTTACACCAGTTAGCTGATGTGTACGTAAAGCAGCTGTGATGCACATTGACCTGCCTGGTAAACACTGCTTCTTGTTTGCTGATCTGAACCACTGTTTACATGGAGTCACATCAGTTACTGATGCTGAAACCACTGGAATCCAGAAAGAGTGACATCAGAAGACTTCACAGTCATTCCAACTAATTATTTTAATTGTTGGTTAACACCCAATTCTTCTTATTCTTCTTCTATTAGTCAGTTGTTTGGACTATAAAATGTCAAAAATAGTGATAAATGCTCATCACAATTTCCTAAAGCTCAGGGTGACATCATGAAATTGCTTGTTTTGCCAAATCAACTCATTTGAGAAGCTGGAACCAGAGGACATTTAGCATTTTTGCTAGAAAAATGATGTGATCAATTCAATTAATTAATGATTATTTGATAAAAAATAGTAGTCAAATAATTTTCCATTAATCAAGAGATTAATCATGAAATTGTTTCAGCCTTTCTTTTTTCCACCCACTTTTCCACCTGCAGGTGACGGACACTGTTGAGACACTTTAATGGACGGCTAGCACCATTACAAGTTAAATAAATACAAAATATGGTATTTGTAATGCATGTGTAGACAGATTAAACTCTCGACCTTTCAGTATTTGTGGTCATTTTCAAAACAAACATCCTGTCATACAAGTAGGCCTGCTACAGGTTTCGTTTGTTTTGTTTTGTTTTTAAAAAAAAAGGAAACTAAAGCATGAAATTACAACAAACTGGGAGAGGCTGCATTATCAGCACAGCCCTCTCTCGTTCTCAGCCTCATCATGTTTCTCTCTTCCAGGTTCGTCAAGCGGTAGCTGAGGGCAACTGCTTCTTTGGAACAATAGACACCTGGCTCCTGTTCAAACTCACAAAAGGTGAGTTTGAGTTTATGTGAAAGCCATCTCTCTATGAGGATAATCTCTTTTAAAAGCAGTGCAGTGAATAATTGTTCAGTGGATTTCATCTTATACACTGTTGAGTGGGATTTTAAGACCCAGACTGGGCGTTCTTTGTGTTTCCAATCCTATTACATCACCAATTAAATTCCTTGGAAATGTTTTTTCTAACTCTTGTGGGAGAGCGTGATTTGGAAACATGACCGGAAGCTCAAACAAGTGCTTTTTTTTGTTGTTTGTTATTTTTTTTTGTAACATTTTTGAAAGGGATTTTTTGATACATTTGTATCACATCGTCTGTTTCAGGACATGTCCATGCCACAGACTTTTCAAATGCCAGTTCAACAGGCATTTTCGACTCCTATCAGGTCTGGTGTATGTCATGTTTATTTACAGTTTCTTTCTGTGATTGGTGTGAGAGTTTTTTTCATATCACTGTTATGTGACTTTTTTTAACAGATGTGTTGGAGTGGTTTCCTCTGCTCTCTGGTTTCTCTGCCTCTCTCTATTTTCCCCACAGTAGAAAATACAGGGTGAGTTCACTGTTCACTGTGTGCTTGATTCATGTCTTAGCCTGTTCAAGTCTTTTGATGTAAAGCCATACATTTCATCACATCCATACATTTTGCTCTGTATTCCAGCTTTTTACCTGTTACCCAGAAGCAGTAAAACACTTTCAGTCAGTGGTTAACTGAAATTTTCTGCTCATGAGAATTATCAACAACTATCTATGTGATTTTGTGTATGCATTTTTTTGTGTATGTGATATGTTACTTATAGTTATTATATATAGTTCAAAGTTTTATTTAGAATGACTGACGGAGCGTGTGAGATGATTCTTTGTCTCTGGTTTCTCCTACATGATGCACCAGCCATGACTTTGGTTCCACAGACGTGTCTATCTTTGGAGTATCCATTCCTATCATGTCGGTGGTGAGTTGTCAAGGTCTTGGCATCACGCACACTGTTATCTGTGTGATTATGATAAAGAAAATATTCATTGCAACCCTCTGATTCCATTTATGCCAGCGTGTCACCATCATTATGTTGTAAAAAAGTATATTCCAGTTAATCAGCAGCAGGGGACACATGGCATGTGTTCAAGTGTGTCAGTTGAAACAGAATATTGGGAATGTTAATTAGACAGAATTAATACATATCTCAGTAATAATACATGAAATTTTGTTTATAGTTACTTTGTGGTAGAGGTTAAAAACCGACAAGACAGTGAATATAAAATAAAAGTCAAGAAGACACGAGTAATGAATTGAAACAGTAGAATTAAAACTGTAGACATGAATTGAGACAGTATTGTTCAGTGTGACTTTGCCTTTCCCTTTATAAAAATTTGAACTATCCAGTATAAACCTGTTGAGGATTCAGAGCGTTCGCACCAAATGATTGACTTCCGCTGTCCGTCTGCTGCAGATGGCGGACCAGCAGGCAGCCATGTTTGGAGAGTGCTGCTTTGATGTCGGTGATGTAAAGATCACCATGGGAACAGGCACTTTCATGGACATCAACACCGGGAGCAAACCTCATACATCTGTAGCCGGTAAAGCTAAATACACACTTATTAAGACAATAATATCCATATTTGTCCATACATTAAAAGCCCGTGTTTCCTCTGTGTAGGTCTGTATCCTCTGGTGGGGTGGAAGATCGGCCCAGAGGTGGTGTACCTAGCGGAGGGCAATGCAGCAGACACAGGCACTGCCATCAAATGGGCACAGGAGCTGGGTGAGTGAGCTGTTTACAGTGGCTGTATTGATGAAAGATTTGGAACATTTTACAGTAAAATGAAAACGATAAACACTTTATTATTTTTAATGTTATGTTTAGAGGTGTTGTGGTACAAAATAATGTGAAAGGTGCTGTTCACTGTGAGCTTTTTAACCTGTTTTAGCTGTTATTTTGGTCTCACAGTCTGCAGCTTGTCTCATCAGCACAGTTTCAAGCCGCAACAGCAGCTGCTTTCAGTGAAAAAGCCCCAGTAATAATACATGAAACCCAGAACACTCTACCTGCTCAGACAAAGTTAGCAACTAGCTGGTGAACACAGTGGAGCATTTAGCAGCTTAAGAGCCAGATATCTCCCTCAGGCACTCAGGTGACCAATAACATTGCTCCACATTAATGCTAACATTCTTCCTTGTCGGCTGGATGTGTAAAAAGGCAGCATAACAACTTTATAAAGTTAGAATATGTTGCTCCACTGCCCCAAGTGTCCACAAATCTATTCACGCATCTTCAGATTTATCCATGTTTAAGTTAACCTGAATATATCAGTAATTGACAGATTTTAATGGTTAAAACCTGTGTGTGTTGTTGCAGAGCTCTTCTCTGACGTCCAGGAGACCAGTGCCATGGCGTACAGTGTCAGTGATGCTGATGGAGTGTGTTTTGTACCTTCCTTCAGTGGCCTTCAGGTACATGTGTACAATATAAGTACCATGTGTCATTGTTTAGTGTCAAGTGTTTCTGTCATTTTTATTTGATATTTATTGACAACATATGTTGATATTTAGCCATTACAGCCATTTATCTCCATTTTTGCCTTTTTTTCCTCTGTGACATGGTTATGTGTTTCTTTTTTTCTCCGCCCTCCTTTGTGAACTGGCCTTTGTAAGTCTGTGTCCTGATTTTTAATAGTTTATTTGCAAATGTGTCATTATAAATCAGTTGTCTAATGGTTGTTAAATCAAGAGCTGCTGGATGTACAATAACCAAGTAAAACAGTGTAGCTGCTCTTTTGCTCACTAGAGACTATAGAGTTTCACTTTATTGCAATAGATGTGGCAGCCAATAATTTGACACATTTGCGTACACACTTTATTTATCCAAAGGCTCCTCTGAATGATCCCAAAGCTTGTGCTTCACTCATGGGCCTCAAACCTTCAACCACCAAAAGCCATCTAGTCCGTGCCATACTGGAGTCTGTCGCCTTCAGGTGAGTCATTTTGAAGAGACTGATTCTGTTTTAACATGTTTATTCACTCTCATTCATTATAATTGATATTCTTCCTTTGCATTCTTTTTGTTCTTTGCAGAAACAAGCAGCTGTACGAGACGATGCTGAGAGAAACTCACATCCCCGTCACCAGGGTCAGGTACAGTTCTCTTGCTGTGCAGGAGGAGTCCCAACTTACAGCGCCATATCTGATCATAGGATTTGGATTTTAGCCAGCAAACTGGGCGTAACAGAGCATACTCTTGTGTACCCTACCTCTGCTAATGCAGCTCAGTTTTTATTGGCAATCCATTATGTGTGTATGTCTCTCTGATACTGTTACAGTAAAGTGAGTTGCAGTTTAATTGAGTGTTCTTTCTTTCATTCTTTCCCTCTCAGGGTGGACGGCGGTGTTTCTGCCAATGACTTTGTCATGCAGCTGACTGCAGACCTGTTTGGCAGAAAGGTAGCCAGACCCCAACACCACGAGATGTCGTGTTTGGGGGCTGCTTTTGTTGCTGGACTTGGAGTGGGTACGCAGAGACTCATTCATATACAACATGTACATTATGCTGTAGGCTTTTTAAATCCAAAACATTTGTATTTGTATTAGATCAGTTCTTTTTCTGTAGCTGTGTGAAGTTGTGTGTCTGTCAAGCAGTCAGACACCATGTGTTACTCTTTACTTTCACATTAGTTCTTCATTTTTCTCTAAAAATACTACAGCACTTTGATCTAGACATTGAGTTTCATTTGAAAAGTTATGATCAAAAGTCCTATTTCTGTTCTTGCTGACACTGCCAGAAGAAGCAATATGAAATGCTGCTGTTTGTTATGTAACACGTTTTCCATGTAATTATTCACATTATGTAATTAGATTGTTTTACATTAGTCAGTGCTCAGTCAAATCAAACAAACAAGAAGGACTTGTTCGTGTTGTTTTGTAACGGGCCAAAAGCAGGTGGTGTCGATGACTGAATGCTAATGTGAATCATGTCATGCTTGAGAGGCTGTAGTTCTTACTGGATCAGTGGACGACAGTGTTTGGTGAAATGCAGTTGTGATTATCTGTGCATTTGGGGGAATAGTCTCATTTGTATCACCCACACTGACAAATTCAGCTTTTATAGGACTTTCTCTATTTTTGTGCTCATGTTGTTTCCTTAAGTCTTCGTCTGTCCTCTATCACCGCAGGCTTCTGGAGGACCCGGGAAGAGCTGAAGAAGCTGCAGAGCACCGACGAGGTGTTCTTGCCTAAAGGCTCATCCAAGGAGGGTGCTGGTGGCAGTCTGAATCGGGAATACATCCCCGTCCTCCAGAGCTGGGAGAGAGCTCTCCGCCGTTCCATGAATTGGTACAGCAAGCCTTGAATCAGAAAGTCCTTTTTAAATAGAATTATCAACGATCAGCTGTACTGTAAACTAGCTTAACAGTTAATATTTGTGAATCAAAATTGAATCCTGGTCCAGATACAAGTGTTTTTTTTTTTTTTCTCTACTGTCAAACAAAACACAGCTGTAGGTCACATACACTCAGATAATTGTATAGCACTGATAACTACAGCTGAAAGCAGGATTGTGGGAAAGGTCCAGTACAGGTCTGATCCAGGCCCCAGTGCCATCAGCCACCTTCACAGCCTTGAATTGTTGACCATATACAGAAGTTACAATAGCTTTACTTGGTTTCCTCACACAGTAGCAGCCTTTATGGATGAATCCTTTATTCAGATCTCAGGTCACTGGTGCCTCTTCATATCACAGTCTTTTATCCAGGTAGAATGATATTTGTTATAATAATTTCCCACATGGGGGCGCTAATGACTGACTTTACAGCTTTTTAATTTATGAACTTGCCATAGCAACCACATGCCAGGTGTTAACAAGGGGCCATAGATGAAAATCATTTGTACCAGATTCACACATGATCCTCTGTAGGAGAAACAAAGGCTGCACCCTCCTATTCACGATACCTCAAGATTCAAAGAATTCCACATAGGAAAAAAAAAAAAGTCTTGTCAGACATTCAACAAACGCAGTTTAGTATTTACCTGATTGCATGGTATTTTCACTCTGTCGTTTCATCAAAGTAATAGTCCCATTTCCAGTTCACACATGTTGCCTTTCAGAAATCTGGAGCAACTTTGGTTTGTAATCTCAAATTAGCTGCATTTATCCTCAAACTGAAGGCAATGAGTGTGCATGGCATAACATTGTTTAAATGTGACTGGAGCAAAATCACATCATCTCAATTGGTAAAAAAATTTAAAATGTTTCAAATGTTTTAAAATTTTTGTCCAGGTTGACTGGGAGTAATTTTGGATTTTTATGGGTATATCTGGGATAGATTAGAGATAAGAAAATTCCGTGTCAACTCACACAAAATCTCTTTCAAAATCTTTTGCTATGGAGCAGCTTCAGGTTGAACATCTTTATGAAATCTTAGATCAGCACCTGCATTCTCTGCTGTTTAGGAACATGTTGGTCAGGGACACAAATATTAATTGAAATGACATAACAAAACGAGGAAATGAACAGATTTGTCCTTAGTGTTATTCCTTGTCAGTCCATGTTGTGCAGACATTATGACAGTGATTAGTTTGTGATTATCGATTTTTTGTCCCAGCCTTATGAATTTCAAAGGGACAGTCGTGGTGATGTCATATGATAACATTTTGGCTCAAGTCTTTTACTTGACCTGATGAACTCTGATGACAAAGTCACCAGTTCTAATTGTGTTATGATTAAATGTGCCTGCACCTCCGTGACATAATCACAAATTACTAAAAACAAAGTAAACTGTGAATCTCACTGTAGAAATGTTCTGCTTGCAAGGTATTGTTAAATATTGTCTACTCTTAATGCTATATTACAGTTCTTTCTCATGCACTTAACTTTGTTATGCAAAGAGACACTGTATAATACTGAAGTTAACACCTCAGATTGAAATGACATTTCAACACGCACTTCATTCATTTCTTGAATGGCAAATGTCATCCCAAGCTGCTGGGAAATAACAAATAATTAGTGTGTAATCATACATCTTGTTACCAAAACGCTGAAAATATCAGGTCTGGTGTGTACGATGCAAAAAATCTAGTATTAAAAACATGAACCATCAGCAGTCGCCTGTGGTGATTTGAGCGTGTCGTGCTTTTACAGTAGGTGTCACTGACGCAGTGAGTGAACAGATGCTGCCTGAAGGGTGTCACCTCCACATGGACTCTGGAGAAATGCCGTAGTCCCTGTGCCTGGGGAATTATCAGAAACACAGGCTGTTAGATGAGTGTAGGGGTTGCTTCCCACTGATGTGACTGACCTCACTGTGAGAGGGTTGCTATGGTAGCTTGTGGATGGAGTGACTGAGAACAAATGGGATGTGTATTCCTGCTCATGGTGCTGGTATGGTGAAGGGGGCGCTAATTGAGAGCACAGAAAGGGGGTTTTCCTAAACAATGGGAGGATTGTGTGCTACATAGAGGACTACAGATCCCATACCAGTGCTCCGGTTTCAGCGTCAGCCCATCCTGCACCAAACCCTTCCTCTGGTCTCAGCTGTCAATCAACTTTCTCATCAAACATGGAGTTCTTTTTGCCAGCAGACCTGAAAGCACGGTGGGATACCTTCACAGAGAGAAATGTGTTAGAGTGGTAAAGGCAGACCAGGACTAGCCATGGTCAGTGCTGACTCCACACTAATCAGTAAAATGGGCGTGTGTGTGGTATTATGATGCTGTGCACTGGTGCCGCATTGTATGGTTAGTGGTGGACCCTGCCTTGCAACAAATTCAATCTGACAGCAGGAACTGGATGCTATGTGGCCACTGCCAGTCCCCTCCCCATGAGCTGAACCCTAAGTCAAGGGTCATTCTAACTCCTCTTCACTCACTCTCTCTCTCTAGCAGCATTAGGATTGTTAGCTGGAGTGTCAGGGTTGGAGATTGAGCTTTGTGTTTTTCTTTTTTCCTGTCAGTGTGTCAGCCTCTCCCCTGCCTAGCATCTAACTCTCAGTTCAGTCAATTGTTACTGGCATGACAACGCCCATGTACATATTGCTACAGCAAAATTGCATATCGTGAAGTGAAATAAATTAACGGTTAGTTAATACTAATAATTTGAGAAAAAAACCTGGAATAAGACAATTATCTTCGCTTTATTCTCCAGTAAAAAGTGTTTACAGTTATACAAGTAGTTCCGACCAAGACAATCTGATTGGTCAACAAGACAGAATGTGCTCAAATCAGCATGACAGCACGCCTTACTCATCACTAAAAATATTACTCCATAATATAGATTTTACTTTGTTGGTAATAGTTATTATAATGTGATATTACACTCAGGGGTGTGTTTGCGTCATTTGGTTTCCTGACAGGTGATGCATCACATCACTGAAGCCTCTCAGTTAATGTTAGCAATTATGCGCTGTGGCCTCTCTCCCTCTCACGCACACATTCCTAGTTTCAGTGGTGCTCAGTGCCGCAGCAACAAGGTTAGCCGTGCTGATATCTATGCTCAACCAGGCGGTCTAGGCCAGCATCCTCAACGGCTTCGTGTCGCGATCACACGGCATTTATGTGCCTTGTGTGTGTGTGTGTGCACTACGAAAACTGATTTTCTGTAGACTATATCGTAGTGCATCCGGCTGTCGAAATACAGTCCTATCTGTTGGATTGGTTATTGGTTTGGTGACTCAGTGCATACGACTTGTGCGCAAGAAGGGTGGAGTGAACCAATAATAAACTAGGATGAATATGATGTATAAGACAGAAGCCAGTTGTAACCTTTAGCAGATCATAGGTTCACCATTAGAAACTACAAGACTCACTCTGGCGGGAAGCAAATCCGTTAGTCTCAATAAAAAAAATGTTTCTGAAGAATCAGCCTGACAGTACATGTAAAAGCGGAGATCGACGTCCCCAAACACATGTAACCATGATCACATAATAATAATAATGGTGATGATAGGAGATGGTGTGCACTCGGGTTGCATAATATGTACTGCGCGTAACGGTGCGTCTCCGTGCGTCTCTCCGTCATTAACCGTGTATATCCATCTGGTCGCACTGCATCGCTGCCACGACGGGTTTGTGTGAACGTCGCGACGTGTGTTTTTTTCCCTCTTTCTCGCTTCGCCTCGGTTTTTTTGTTCCACCAGGATCTCTCCTGCTCTCCTCTCCTCTACCGCCCACTCAGCCTGACCGGTGGTCAGCCCTCCTGCCACTCCTTGGCTTCTTCATATCGTACATCGCCCGCTGCGCTTTTCTGCATGTTGCCACAGGGGGACGGAAAACCGCACATTTCAGACCAAAGGAGGAAAAGGAAAAAATGTCATCACCATGGCGAGCACCGAGGATAAAGCGGTAACCGGGAGAACGTGTCAGCTGGACTCCATCTACAACCGAGGACCGGGAGCTGCTGGGTCGCAGCCAGCAGCTGATGAAATCTCCGTTATGCAGCAGTCAATCATGTGCTGACGTTCACGAACCCCCTCCTCTGATTCTTCCTCTTCCATTTCAACGCTTTATGGAGCGGTATGCCTCTTGAATATATTCTGTACATTTCTGTCATATGGATGGATCCATAATAGCTACCATGAATGTGGATTAGCTGAGGCCTCCACAGGCCTACATGAAGGTGTAAAGGGAGGCCTGTACCAAGACGCTCACCAAAATAGGTGATGCTATCAAAGGTGTGCACCGGTCTCTCTTTGCTGCAGAGGCAGAAACAGGCAGCAGGTGATCAACCATAACAACACACAGATTTTTATGAATATTTATCATCTGCTTTAAAGGGATTATCAGTGCATCCACTGCAGACTCCAGCTGATAAACCCCTCATTACCTAGCATCATATCAGAGGGTGTGCCACAGCATTCCTGGGATGAATCTACTGGCAATCAGGCGCGTTTATGTAATGATCCCTCAGCTATTCAGAGTAAAGAGGTAATAACATACCTTATCAACAGCCCAGCTCTCTCTCCTAGCTCGAGACTGTCAGGCTGCCTGGGCCTGTGCTGCTGTGCAGTGGGATGCTCCATTGCAGTTGCATGGCCGCCCATTAGCATGCCTGTCAGGTCAAATAGGATTCCTCTCCTCCTCTCTCTCGCTTTCACACACTAGGCAGGTGCATTGTGGGATTCTGTTGGAGAGGAATGAGAGAAAGGAGGGTGTGAGCAGGAAGCTGAGGGTCCATCCTTTCTTTTTTTTTGTCTGTCAACAGGGCATCCGTTGCTGGCGAGCCTGGATGGTGGTGAACCATTTGATTGATGTTTCCATAGCTGGCTCCTTGCCCCTCCTCCTGCATGGATAAATGAGACAGATCTTGAAACACTGCAGCATCATCTAAATAATTTGAAAACTGGTGAAAGGTGGTCCCGTTTTGTAGCGGAGTAGCACTTACCCTTGTTCCAAATGGTTTCTCTCAAAAGGGACAGGCTACCTCAAATGACAGTTTTTCTTCAGCCTACTGAATGAGGAAAGATGAAAATCTAAGTCATTTGTCAGGCTAAGTGTAGTTAAAACTCGGTAGTTAATTATGACGCTCTCATATCATTATGTCTCCTTTCTCTTTCTGTTATTCTCTTATCAAGCCTCATCCTGTTGTTCTATGGTTTCCTGTTTCTTGTGACATGTCGCCTGACCATGTGGGTGCTGCTCACTCTGGGCGACTATGTGCGAGAGGTACAGGACCGTAATCCCCATCAGGTTAGTGTGTCTCAACTCCTCTGCTCATACAGTGGGAGGGAACTGAGGACTTTCAGGGTACCGTGGCTGGCGGCTTTTTCTCTCCAAGGCGTTGGTATTCATGCGCGCAATGAGGTGCTGTCACAATCATGCTACGGCTGCTTTTGCTCGACCTGTTTGAAAGTCTCTTCCTGTGTGATATCAGCAATGGCAGGCTGGATGGAGAATGTTTTCTGTTCAGGTGTAATTCGAGGCGAACCCGATGGGTGTGCATTTTTCTCTTGTTGGGATCGTTACTGCTTCCTCTAATGTTTCGTTACTGTCTTTGTTGCAGGGTTGGTGGTCGTCAAATTCACCAGACATCACATTCAACAAATCTGACCCACTAAAGTATACACAGTGTCATCAACAGGAGTCCTTCCAAAGTAGTGCCATCTCCCTAATCTGCAGATAATGACACAGATTGATTGAAAGCTGGCTCTAATAAAATAGATTCCACTCCACTCCCTGGATGTTTGTCTCCATTGATTCGCAACATATATCTGGATATGTCTGTTCATCTTTCCTCTGTCTTTCTCAGGATATAATGACACAGGCAGGAGGAAGAGATAGGGACTGCCCTCAGGAGGTACTTCTGGGAGGCACGAGGCGACAAAGAAAGCTTGCTAAGCTTCAAGAGGTTCCTAGGTTTCTGCTCCGGCCTCTCCGACACCAACTTGGATATTCTGAGGCTCGTGCTACTGAAAATAGACAGGAGTAGCATGCGCTTTAACCACTTGCTCATTAGTTTCATCCATTACAAACATGGTTCTGTCCTTTATTCCTGATTCTTTGACCTTTTCTTCCCTCTCTACCAGCTTCTGATTTGCCTTTGTTCAGTCTCTGAAATAAAATGAATAATTGATTCATTTCAATTTTGGTTCCCACACAAAAGCAGCCTTATACATCCTTCATGATCTCATCTTTTCTATTTTCCCACCTCCACAGATCAGCAGGCCTGAAGCCCAGTGATCCCTCATCAACTGCACAGTAAAGTAAGATTTTTGTCAGACTGTGCCTGGCCACTTGCTTCATGTAGTGTATTTATTTCTTTTTATTCCTCTCATAAGCACTGATGTCCGTAACAGTCTCAATATTTTCTTTCTATTCATCTTTCTTTTCGTTTTTTCCTCCTCTTTTTATTCGTTTGGTGTCTGATTTCTTTCTAAATACTGTCACTTGCAGTGAAAAGCTTTGAATTAAGATAAATAGAATTATCAGAATAGATGACCAGTAGGGGTGTTAGCACTTTTTTTTTTTTGGATTACAGTAACAGGCCATTATACAGTGCCTCCAAGCCATCTCTGCCAGTCAGTCATTTCAATAAGCGCAAATCATTTCAACCACAAATGCTCCTTTTGCAGATTTAAGCTGACAACGTCATCTTTTCCACATCATCATTTAATCTCCAACAACAGCAAGTCATTACTTTTCACTTATTCATATCCCTGTCTCATGTGATCTTGGAAAAATACCTCATTTGATATAGAAATAATGTATTTTTCTATCAAGTCACATGGATTAACACTTCTCCCTGCAAGAAACCCATTCAAATTGTCTTCCCAGTGAGGGACGTGATAAGATGTATTTTCTGACAAGAGGCTCATGTAAGTATCCCTGTCAGATCGCCGGCTAACATCCTCCGTTGATGAGTTATTGACAGACCGTCTCTCCTTCCCTCCCGGTGTGAGGGTGCATTACAGCCTGGTGGCCGGTGAGCTGCTGCTCTGGGACTACAATAAGGAGCTGCGGTGCCAGGTGCAGGGGTGAGGGGCTCGACCTCCGCAACCGCGATGTGAGACAAGTTCCTGGGCACAGCGTCACCTTCAGGATCAAGGTGGTCGAGTAAAAAAAAAAAGAGGGGGGAGGGAGGGAGAGAGGAGAAAGGCGGCAGTAAAAAAGCCAGTTGAGAAACTGCTTCCCACGTTTGCTAAGGATTTCTGTTTAAGATTAAAAAATAAATAAATAAGGAAGGAAGTGTCAAATACGTCTAAAGGCTACATTTGGGAGTGGCCAAAATGTTTGGTCTAGATGGTTTGAAGGAGCCAGTTACGGATATCGAATGTTACTTTGATGACATTTTCTGACCCTCTTTCCTTGAATGATTCCTTGCTGACCTCCTCAAAGATCCCAGAGACAAGACACCATCCATCCACCATCCTTTCATCCCTTCACCTGTTGCCTCATTTTCCACTCAGCTTATTTTATTTTCAGTTTTAAATTTTTTAGTATTGATGTGATTAGATAACGCTTATAGCCGTACAGCAAACCATTTGGATCTATTGTGTAATTGCTGATACAAACATTTTTAAAAATGTTTTTAGATCTTCCTATCGGAAGAGTTGCTGTTTTCATCTCTCCGGAAGTGTATGAGCGACTGTGTGCTCGCTGATGATGAGAGGATTTTATCTTGCTGTATGGTATAATAATTGAGGAGTAGAACATTTCCAACACATCTCAGGTATTCCACATTATCACATCACGAGACTTCATAGGACATCGTTGATAATCAAGTATATGCACTGTATCCTGTATATGAAATGTAATTAAAGTCCTTTCTACATATAAATACATTTGTGATCCTTACCATATTTGAGATTATAGATGAATCTTTGTGTTTATGGTCCATGGCAGCCAGTCTTGTGCTTGTCTGTCTGTCTGTCTGCATGTCCAGTCTGTCTGTCTGCCGATCTTCCTGTTTCTCACCTCTCCACCGCAATAGCCAACATGTGGGTGGGCCTCAGGACTAGATAAGTTGTCTCACTTACACCTCGCCCGGGGTGCCTGGCCATAATTGATGGTGGCTGAGCGACTGCGCCTGCGTCATTACACACTTTATACATAAACACACACACAGAGAAGGTACAATTAAAAATTAGCACCCAAGGCAGAGAGTGCTGGGCTTGCTCGCAAAATAAAAAGTTCCTGTAACTATGGTACTGTGTATGTCTAAGCGTGGTCTGTATCTATCTGGGTCTCAAAGATTGTTTGTTGGTTCTCCTCTTCCAGCCTGTTGATCGATTGTCATATGATCTATTACTCTTCAGTAATAATATATATACCATCACATATTACTTAATTCACACTGTATTTTTTGTCCCACAAAACACAATGTCTGTGCACTGTAAAGAAATAATTAAGCAAGATTTACAGGAAATTATCTTATTCAAAGCTATGTTTACACAGTCTTAAAAAGAGACCCGCGTTTGAAGAACAACATAACATCTTCAGGAACGCGCCAGACCTGATGGAAATAATTGTGGAATAAAAAGTGATTTTGAAGAAAATGTAGTGTATTTGTAACTTTGTTAGTGATAGAAGAGAACTTGCATTCAAAGTCATACCTCAATAAAACTACAGAGGTATCAGTATAATAAGTAGTGGTACTGCAGAAAAGCTGACCCTGTGATATTACTTACTGTTGTAGCTGGTTAAGGTGGGTTCATGTGGTAACATAATCCAGGTGCTCAGAACCAATGATTGGACCCCTCAGAGGATTCGATAAATCACCGTCTGGGGACCTCAGATGATTGTCAGGGTTTAAAATTTAATCAAAAAAAGAAAAAGAAAAAGCGTTCTACAGCATAAAGTGTCTTCATTTCTTTTACTTTTCTGTTGCTATTCTGAAAAAATTAAATGACCTCTTTTGAAAAATGTGAACCATCTGAAAATAAAATTACTTTCTCAGTAACAACTCATAGACATCTGGAATGTGGACCAGAACTAGGCATGACTTTTTGTAAGGGTTACAATAAGAGGCAGAACTCCCCAGTTTAATCATGAAAATGCATTGAACATACATATACATTTGTATACATCTAGAAACATAGTAACAGTGGAGTGAAAAATGCATTATTTTCACTGGATTGTGGTGGAATAGAAGTTTAAAGTAGTATCAATGTAAATACCAAGTGGCGTACAAGTACCTAACATTTTGGCTAAGAACAGTAATTGAGTAACTGTATGTAGTTACTGTCATAGCTGCTGTCAATGGCTAAAACGCAGATCATCCAGACACAGGCTTTTAATTTGAAAAACAAATTAACAAATTAATCTCTGAATGAATACATGTGAAATGAGGCGATATAATTGTATTATGCAATAATTTGAATTCAAACTGTTCGTGTGAACAGCTGTTGACAACAGAGAAACGGGCAGACTGAATCAGATTGCTGAAGTTGATGATTTGTTTATCTGCCACTATGGATCTGCAATCACTCAGTCACATCACCACTGTCACTGCCGGCACAAATCTGCTGCCATGGGTGGAGCAGAAACAGAACAGGTGGTCTACCGGAGCTGTTGGATTTAAGTGCTTGGCTCTAATATGGTGCCACTAAATGGACCAAGCGGTTGCAGAGAATAGGAGATTATTGAGGTATTTTACATTTCCCATTTGTGCATTTTGTGGTTTTCCAACTGTACAAATCGATGTGGAGAAATCCACATAATTAACGTGTTTCCCACAATATCAAGGGACCCAACCACTGGGAAATACTGTAAACTTGGTGGTTAGATGCTGAGATTGCATTTTCTTTTCACCTCTGAGGTAAGGTCTTAATGAAAAACCACTGTATCATGCTGAATGCTGAATGAAAGGAATAACATGTTATCAATGAACCATTTATAATATTCTGATCTTGCCAACAACCTATCTGAGCCTTATTCAGGACTGTTCTTGGTCTGGGTAGGTGAGCCTGTGGTTATGAGTTGTGTCGGGTGCTGGGACCCAAGTTTACCTGCCTGCAAGTGTAGTTGTTGTTATAGTTGTACCTGTACACACAGAGACTGCACTGACTGTAGAAACCGGAATATATCAAGTCAGCATTAAAAGAAGTCTGATCACACCTGTCTGCTCTAATTTTACAGCATCTCCATCCATCCAGCTCCCACAGCTCCCTGAGGCATCAGCAGCAGCAGCTCTGTCCTTCACTGTCAGCAGCAGTCTGTACCCAAGTCCTGCTACATGTGAGATAATCTCTCGGGGTTTAGCTGAAGAATCTACCTAAGTGTCTCCTAAGCTCTCACCGTCCTTGAGTTAGACTGCTGTAAACAAGTGGTGTTGGAGACAATGGAGACAGAGACAAACATATTTTTCATCGCCGGTTTCTTAGCAAAAATCACTGAAATGTTGTAAATGTAGGCTACTTAGGACTGAAGGTCAGAGCTGCTCGTAATAAGGTATCTGTGTCAGGTTTAAATATTTCACCATTCATAGCAAGATTGCTCAAAGATGATTCAAAAAAACTCGGCTCAAACTGTGGTGATATAACATTTTTCTGCTCGGATCTTCCTTGACAGTGGCTGATGAGGATGCTTCAGAACCTAGAAGTTGAAGCGGTTAAAAGAAGGCATAGGGTGCGCCACCTGGTTATCGCCTTATCAGCTAAGGTTGAACTTGTGATTTGTGGCCAGCCTGCAGCACAGCCTGGCTGTAGTCAGCATCCTGAAGGGATTAATGCAGCTGATATTTTTGGGTTTTACTCAGAGTCCCCAGCAGCACTTTCTCTGTGGTTATATATAGACGGAGACCATCGTATGGCACGGTTGGGGGCGTTCTCTTACGCTTCTGGTGGTGATGTTGTTAAAGCCAGATTACAATAAATGTGCTGAGACAAACATAGATATTCATAATCACAAGAGAAGACAAACATTTAAAGACATATATTTAATTGTAAATAGTTTCAAAATTCAAGGAAATCTCTGCTTTACATCTGACATCTCTATAGCAGCAATTCCTCTCATGTTATATTTACAAGTACATATATATATTTATATCATATTAACGTTAACTATAAAACTCGACTCTGCAAGATCAGGTTAAAGCAAGCAAGTGTTACCCTGGACAAATAAACAAGGACAACAAGGATTTTTATTTTGGACTAACTGAAGTCTCTCTCAGTTTCAGGATCTGGCTGGTTTGGGTCATTCACCTCATCTCAAACTGGATAAGAGCCCTGAAGTATCACAGTGTTTTCAGGGCCATGGACAGAGCAACTGCACATTCCTGGTGCAGAGATTTATTTAACTCCTCTAAATATTCCTCCTCCATATGTGGCAGTGGAACTGCTGTTTCAGCTCATCTCTCAGCATCAGGGCTAAAAGTGTCCATTTCTCACTAAGTTTCAGACCTCGTAGCACCAACAGTGGGGGAGGCTCAGTGAAGAGGTCATTCAGTATTCTTCTTGTTCTTTAAACAAATGCTACATTTGAATACGTACAATGCATAGATATAGATATATTTCTTTATTACAATATACAAGATGCAACAATGACTTTTTATAGTTTTAAGACTAAAGGTTGGGCAGCAGAAACCACCTGGATGTAAATCATTGATCAACCACTGTGAGTTTAGGATCTCTCATGCAGAATACCATCTCCACGCCATCATCAAGGGCGGGTGGAGTACCTGATCATTCAGTTGGACGGACAGTTGGTTTTCGTCGGGTTCGTCTGGCTGAACGTGATCCATCGCTCGGTGCAGCCGTCAGGGCGGGCGGGGCCGGTGCCTGGCGGGATATGCGGGTGCGGATGGTGCGGTCGGCGGGCAGGCTGACGTGGGCGCAGACTTCATCATCGCCTCTCGCCTCTTGCGGATCGACCAGGCTCGTCAAACAGTCAATGTCGATCATCCGTCTACTACTGAATGGGCTGGCGCCCGGTGTAAACTCATGAAGAATTTCTAAGTCATGGCGTCAGACTCGATCTTATGATCTGGAGAACTCCTGCGATGTCGCGGTGTCGCAGGCGCATAGGCGGCGTTGAACGGGCACCGGGAGGTTCACCAATGACCTCAGGCAGGGGAGATTGGTGGGCTTGAACCACTAGTTAACCCTGGGATCCTCCATGTTGTTCTAATGAAGAGCTGGGTTACGAAAACATTCAGAGTTACTAAGTCACTGGGTACAGCCTTTAACAGCCTTTGGAATACAAGAGCTCTTACTTCGCGCCCAGGCGCTCCTCAATTTCTTCTTGAGGAACTGGATGATGTCAGCAGTGTATCAAACGCGTGCTCCCGCTGGCTCCTCATTGATAATTCGGCGCTGCACCTCCTCTTCTCCACCTTCTCATGCCAGCCTCAGGGCCTTTGAAGGTGTGTAGCCGACCACCATCATGGATACTGCAGCCCAGAACCCCTGGTCCACTGATGTCCTGTATGGAGTTTTAGTCCAGGATCTCAGGGGCCATATATCTCCAAGTACCAGCCCTGAGGAGGAGGAGGAGATCAGAAGGGGAAGTGAAGATAAAACAAATCTGTAATTCACAATTATATATTTAAAGCATAGTGTGTTTTATATGTATACGACATAATTGAAGTCTGTGGATTGAAGCAATGAATGTAAAGGATATTAAGGCTTATGTGATGGTGCAGCAACATGAACAATGCAAACAATGCATAACTTTGTTCCTGAAAAGACAGAGAGAACAATAAAAGTTCTTATGGGACACAGACATAAAGAACAACACAACTTGAGACACCTTTCATCCCTGTGTATATTGCTCTTCTGTTAATATTCCTATTACACTGTCATGTTATACTGTTCTATGTGTATATTATAGCATTATCTTGTTTTATCTTGTTTGCTGTATTTATGTCTTTTTCTATCTTTTAATCCACAAGTGTTGAACAGATTTGTTGCCAGGAGTTACTCGACATCTTCCTCTCTCTTCTTTCACCTTTCCCTCTCTTGCCCTGCTCCTCCTCCCCTCACCTATGTAGCCTCACCTACCGCCTCGGACTGAAGCTTAATCTTAATACTAAGCCTACTACCTATCAAGAGTCGTGTGTGTCTACACACTGACAGGATTGTCAACCCTCTTCATAAAGGCTGGCCATTTCTGGATACAATAGCCACCTGTAAAAAATACACTGCTGTGTGAACACACGTAACCCATGCACCTCCTAATGTATAATTAATGCACACACTGCAAACTGGCGCATGGAGAAAGAGCTTACTCTTTGACACTCAAAGTAAGTCTGAAAACCCTGTTACCAAAAATCTTTTTCACCAATTGATCCGTACAGGTGAGGCCCATAGTTATTACAAAGGACTTTAAGTGCACTGTCCTTTATGCACTCAGTAACACTCACAGACATTTAGAATGAAACCAAATTTTTTCAGCTTCTGTAATATTGTCTGTCGTAAAATAAATGTATAGATTTTTTAAAATGACAGATCACTAAACTAGAATATCTGGCACACCTCCAGCTCTGTCCTTTGAGTGTGACACTGCAATCCTGAATGTGTCTGGATAGGCAGCATCTCCTGACTGATTAGTGAAGGCATGATCACTACAACTCGGTAATAAACGCTTAATCAGGTTTGCATAAGCGTTTTGTTTTGTAACACTCCTGTGTCTGGAGCATAAAATCTGTTTAACTCTGTATTATTTTCAACGCATCTTCCTTGTGGTTTTGTAACTATGTGTTGTTAATATAAAATGTGTGTATGTGTTGGTGATAAGTTTAATAAATAAAAACGCACACAATCAGTGGTCAGTAGAAGTGGTGGCAACTCATGTGTGATCATGCAACTAAGGTATCAGCAGGGGTCTGATTTTAGTTGATTAAACAAATATTTTTCAGCTGGGTTGAAAGTCACGCACGCAAACAACATGTCTAAACATATTCAACAGAGTTTTTACCTGGATCTGTCAGTCTAATCGGGACAGACATTAAATGTACTAAGAGGATTGGGACCAAAGCCAGCCTTGCCTGTAGGAGGTGCAGCCCAGTCACTTTGGCTGGCTGAGGGCATCAGAGTGCTGGATAATGAGCTTACTGGACTTTCAGAGGCCGAGCTTACTCTTTTGCTACTACGTAAAGTCCTGAAGAAACCCTGTTGTAATATCTTCATCTTAGGTTATCCATGAATTAGTACAGGCATGAGTGCAGTATGATCTAGAAGTAATTTATAAGGTTGTGGTCGCCATCAGTATGTGTGTTTGTCAGGACCTAGCTCGCAAACTCAGTATTTGATCACCCTTTTGTATCGAAGATCACTAGACAATATCACTTCCCTAATATATCAAGTGATCTTCAAATAAGATCCTCTAATACAACAATTAGTCTCTTCGTCCAAAGCTGAACTCACTTTTGTTGACATGATGACAGAAGAAAAATTACATGCTACAGGGTTGTAAAGTCATGGGATGGGTACGGTACAGCTTTATCAAGGGCAACACTCTGCGAAATAACTAAATCTCTGCTGCCAGATTGGTGCTGAGCCTTCTAACCCATTGACTGGCTGCTTTAACAAACTGGACCTCCGGGTCTCTGACATAGCCCTACACAAGGTGGTGGCTATAATGGCCAGGCTATAATCTGACTGCTAAAGGATCACGCAGGTTATATAATGGATTCCAGAGACTCTCATTTGCACAGATCTTTAAGCAATCCAGTAGTCACCGGGATTTAAAATAAAACCCCACCAGTTGACAGGCGGTCCAAGACCTGGGCTCAGTTTTTGGCTCCAACCTCATCTGCAGATAAGTGAACACAGGCAGGGTGGAGAGGTGGTCCCTGTTCCCATGTTGCAGGTATGTGTGGCCTTAAACTTGGTTCAACCATGTATGTGTAACTTAACTAAAATCCTGTTGAAATAAAAGATCAGCTGCACAGGATCAGGGAGATTTTACCTTACAGTGTATACAACTACAAAGACTTTAAATAATAAATGGGAAATAGGCCCTTTAGAATTATTCTTCCTGATGTAGTCTTAATACTCATCACTAGCGTCATCTTCCTCTATCTCCATGTTAACAGCATCCTACTTGTTTGAAATTGCAACTTGGGTACCCTTTCATCTTGTTATATTTCAAAAGTAAAAGAACTATACCTGCCATTTGTTTATTATTATTGTCTACTCACCATCTGGGTGGTCTTCCCTGGAACAATCAATGGCCAGACCCAGATCAGTCGGCTGGCCTGGCTATCCAACAGCCTGTTTTCCGGCTGTATCACGGTATCGTGTCCATGGCGTGCAGATGCAGGATGCGGTGGTGATCTCACGCTGTGTGATGGATGATACATTTTCATCTCAATGCCCTTGTCCACACCCTTGCCATCTAAAAGCTATGTTATAAATGTGATACTTGGTCTCCTCCATTCATCAGGGTCATGATGAGGCACGGGTAGGTCTTGTTATTCATAAGCGTGGGCTAATTGTTGAAACAGGCTGTTCCTTCTCTAGATCTATATAGCTTCTCCTTGGGCCCGTCTTCTCACCCTTCTTCTTGATACTTTTTACACAACTATATTTCCTGTTCTTCACCTGAACAGCGCATACCTTGAAAAAGACAAATGATTTGTGTTACCAGTGTCTTATTCATTTCTCCTTTTTGATTAACTTTAATCCATTTCCCACAGCAACAAAGCATGGTCTGCTGGTAGAAATCTGATAGGCAGACCTTTAGGCAGCACAAGAACCACTCCACTACACTGATCCCAATATGACTACTCCTTGTCCTATATTTGAAAATGTAATTGTGAATGAAAGTTTCCCTTTAGACTGTAAAAATAAACAATGGTCTTCAGTATTTTTGCAGTAAATGAAACAGAACTGATTTGACTGACACTTCAAATCATCAATCTTCACTATTTCACTTTTGATAGAATAACAAATCATCCTTCTTTTAAAGCAGCAGAGGGAGATTTGTGTGCTTTGTCTCATTTTACAGTTTCTCTTAAACCTTACACTGATATTGAATCACTGGTTAGACAAAAGGCAAGAGAATCAGTTCCAGGAGTTAACCTAGTTTGACCCTTGCCAGCCGTATCTTGGCAGCACATTTGCCACCTGTCTCACTCACATCTTTAACTAAACATTCACCTCTGATATCATTTATTCTCTATAGACAGAGAATCAGATTTCCCCACTGCAAACGATGGTCCAGTATCAAAGATGTTTTGTCAAATAGTTGATTCACTGTTTAACTTCCAACCACTGTATGTGCTGCATTCAAAGAAAACAATACTGTACAGTCACAGCAGATTTAGGCAAGGGCAAAGCAGCAGCCTTCACCATAGTTTTAAATGATTTTGTACTGTTCAACAACATCACTGTTTTTCAGTATGTTTCTCAATGGCTTTCTACACTTCTGGCATTGTGTTTAATTACACAAGTTGCTTTCTTTTGGATTGTATACTCACGCTTGGGTCAATTTGGGTTTTTTTCAGTGCATATCAGTGATGTTTTTAAATTTTAACATGGAATTCACCATCTCATATGCATGTGACCCTATCAGCTTGAGCCATACAGGTATGCCTGTATGGCACAAAACTTCATGGTCACCTTGAGACAAGGTAAATCCTCACAATTATGTAAGGTATGATCTCTTGTCCTAGAATATCCCTGTGTATGCTTCAAAGCAAATACACCCAGGTTAGGTTCCTACTAAGGGTTTTCCAAAGAGTGAAATAACATGGACACTGCAGTATAATGCCAAAGTGTAAGCACCACTGTTACAGTTCCAAAAGATGTTGAATACATACTAGCCCGCAGTTTTAGTAGATGTTATAAAAAGTATTATTGAAATACATGTCTTTTAAATTGATAACACTATCGTATCTGAGGAGTCTTTGGAGACTCCTGCAACTAAAATCAGTGTTAAAAGATCAATTATCTTCTATAAAACATATCTCAACACTCATTTGTAAAATTTAATGTTTGCATGCTTACCTCTCCGAAGCCTCCCTTTCCCAGGGTCCTGAACTCATAGAAGTATTTGTCATTGATGGGCTGTTTCTCATACTCTTTCCACTGGAGGAATTTATCAAAGAATGGGCTGGCCTGGTAATCTGTGAAGGGTTTGCCTTTCAGAAATTCTCTGACACCCTCCTGGACTTTGCCTTTCATCACCTCCTCAAAGTTGGCATCTGTCACAGACTTGCACTTTTCAGCAGCCTCCCCAGTTAGAAAGGACAGGAAGCTCTTGGAGTCGGCCTTGCAATACTTTGTCATGATGTTTTTGCGTGCCTTGTCTTTTGCTGCACCTTCAGCCAGATCCCAGTCATACAGCTCATCCAGGAAATCAGCAGCAAGCTTAAACTCAGCATTACTCGCCAGGAACTCGCGGAAAAACTTTTTACCAATAGGCTGCCTTTCACAAACTGATGTAAAGTCCTTGTCAATGGAAGAGCGTACTGCAGCACATTGTTCAGGCTTGGGGAGAGACAAACTCCGACGACGCTTTTTCATCTCCTTGTCATCACCACCCTGGGCTTTTAGGTAGGCCGTGTTGGCCACCAGGTTATCCAGTCCCCCCATGTCACACATCTTGGCGGTTGTATGTGGTCTGTCCCCCCTAAGTGACTGGGTTCTTCAGTGGCTCCCCGGGGATACCCTCTTACAACTGGTGCGGCGTCTTTCAGAATGTGTCTGTGTGAGAGTGAAATTCGCTCCAAAGCCAGCGTGCAAATGAGCTCCTTTACCCAACCTACCTGCAAACCTAAGACACACTGACACACCCAGTAATTACTCATTTAGAATTAAATACCAGGGAGGGATTTTGGCTTAAGGATCTTTGTGTGGTCTATTCAAGGATGCTGTGCACAGAAAGGGAATCGTAAGAGGGCTCTGTCCTAAGAGGCTTTGTAGCCCTCTATATTTGTTCATGGCGTTCAGTAGTCTCTAACAGTGGTCCAGTGGCCAGTTGACAGTGCATTTAATAGTGAAATGAAGTAAAAGACACAAAGAGAAGCAGAACTTGCTCTGAAAAGAGCAAGACACTTAAAAAAAGAACTGCCAACTTAGTGTGTGGAGGGTCCTCTCATGAAAGTTATGAGAAACTGGAGTGACGAAGTAATGTGCGGTTGAGTAGTTAACATAGGGTATTGTAACATATGGATAGAAAATAAGATTATATTTTGAGCAGGATAATGATGACATATTTTCATTGAGGCAGCCAAAATAGTAAACGACAGCTCTAAGTTATGGCTGAACATCATGCATCCTCATCTTCTTTTCTTTCCTATCCCCAGTCTCAACAGATAGACAAAGAGCTTACTCCTAATCTGTCTGCTTCTTCCTCTGCCCTCATGTGCTTTCATTCTCATAACTTACCTACATTCACATCACTACTTTACAATGACAACTGCTTTGAACATTTTAAGAGTTCTACCTAACATTATCATTGGATGAACACAGATTTGTCTTACTTAAATATCAAACTGTCTTTATAATTTAATCCAAACTATAATTTCACACAGAGAATTTCCTTACTGTGAGATTTTGTTGAACAGGGCTATCTAAACTAATATGTGGGCAAGTGGAGATGTCTGCTATCATCTTCTGCATACCTGGAGAGAGATATGCATTAAAATCTTAATTTTTTTTTTTTTTTTTTAGATGAAAGATTATTTGCTACGTGGGAGCTAAAGCACAGGCATGTCTATAGAGTAACACTGGGTGTTCAGTGAGTGGAAGTGATGTTACGCTCACAAGTAATCAAATAACTGATGACGGGCTTAATGAGTATAATACCACAATAACTTGTTTTTCCACAATCAAGTTCACTTGTTCTGCTCCATTTAGCCACTGAGCAACACTACACATCTTTCAAACAGCAAGTGACAATGTAGCACCGGTCCACACAGAGACTCAGAGGATTAGATCAATGTGGCACCTGAGCTTCTTTCTACTGGTCTGTTTATAAAAAGCCCTGAGGGGTATGACCTTAATCATGTGACAAAACTGGGGTTAAACTAAGGACCTGTGATACACCTGATACCTGACAGCAATACTGCACACACAAGAGAGGAGAGCCAAAACAGGTTAGGCAAACAGATATTTTTCTGATTGAGTGAAAACCTATCTAAATTTTCTCTGTCAACCTGCTATCTCATCTTATTACAGTTTTTGTTATTGCATATACTATACAGTATATATCGAGTTAACATTTGCATTTCACTGTTGCAGCACATCATTCAATTCAAACAAGTAGTCTTACTTTTTACACATGTAATGTGATGAATTGGCATTTTCCTTCAGATGTTGCTGCTGGCAGTAACCTTACGCTACAGCTATGGTGATGTAGGCTAATTCAGTACGCTAAACCTCAGATAATAACAGCTAATCCTTTCTCAAATGGTCTCAAGTCGTCACTGCCCTGCCCAAGATCAGGGGCTTTGGTTGCTGTCCAAGAGCTCCAGACTCAGACCTTTGACTTACAAAAGCCCAGGCTCAGCCCCACATAGAGCAACCAAAGTGGAAGTGGGTAAAATGTTTATAAAGAGAAAAAAAACACAGCAATAGTGAATTAAGATTTTCACAGCAAAACATTGATTTTAGTCAGATTTGTGCCAGGAGGGAAAAAAGTGAATGGTTACATTGAGGAGGAGGAAAGAGAAAGAGGCATCTTCCCAGTTAAAGAGACCTGCCATAAACATCACATATGTTAACAGTCAGTCATGTTGTAACTGGATCATAGAGTCCGTAAAGCACATAAGCCTCCTGAGTGGATGAAAAGAGGCCATGGGTTTCATCTTTTACCAGGTCAGTGAAGGCAGGGAGAGGTAAGCTGAGAGTTCACACGTCATTCTATGGGTTTCCCATTTACTCTACACAGGGTCCCTACTGAGCCATTGTCATTATGGGCCCATCACAAATTAATGCATTCATTCCAAAAACATGCAGCTGTAAACAAACAGTCATGAAAAAGAAATATGGGATTTAGTAATACAGCGGTGACAGGGGAGTAATTGAGAAATCTAGCACAGGTATTTATACATTTATAAATTTGTTTTTCTCTTCTTCTCTACTGTTTTAGATGTTTGATCTTTTCTGATTTAGATGTTTGATCTTTGAGCAGCCTGCTCATTTAACCTTGGGGGGATTAGCCCGTCCTGGGGAGGGAGTAAAGGTTAAGATGAGCAGAGCATTCTCATCCTATTTCCCACATGGCCCACTACGTGGTCTTTACATGGTCTGACTCCATCCTCTTATGGCCTCTGTCAAGCTTTCCAAAAAAAGAGTCAGAAGATGGGACATATTCACAGTAGAGCAATGGGAAGCTGGGAATACAATAAAGAGGAATATTTCCTGGGAGGTCTTACAAATCATGTACATAGAACTAGCCAAAATATAAAAACAGTCTGGTGCCTATTCAACCACAGTGTGTCTCCAAGTTTCTGTTGCCAACACTACAAGCAGGAACACTAAAATCTCCTTATAGATATAAAACAGGTGTGCCAGGTGTGGAGTTACTTGGCTAATGAAAATTAGTGGTGAAATGTCTCTTTAGGGACAGACAGTGCAGGCCAGTATCACAGGTGGCTTCTAACTTCTGTCTGAAGCTTAAGGTGAGCTGCCTTAAATCATCTAATATTATCTACACTTCAGTAACAAGTGCAGGTACTCAGCTGATTCTGGGATGTTTCTGAGAAAATTGGGAAAATTGTCAGAGTTCAGATAGATTCATTTACTTTAATCAATGCTTTTCTGGCATTTCAGAAAATACACTTCACTGTGAGACTGATCTTCACCTTAACCTCACAACTTTCCACTTAACATATTTGCTGATGTGTAGACGTGCAGAGCATACTGACATAAAGTAAAGCAGGACTAACAGGGAGGCAGAGAACAGTGATACTGATGATGTCAGTGTGAGCTGAGCTGAGGATGCACTGGCATCTTGTGCCCCCTAGGGGACTGTTTTTTCTGTGTGCGCCTCACTCTCAATCCTATCAAAACTCACAGACATTATCTGTGTCTTCTAGGAAACCAGATCATGATGTAACTGTAACTGACCCAAATAGACAGCAATGCCTGCAAATAAAAATAACAGTTGTATGCGTTTTTCAGAAAGGATTTTTTTAACTGCCACAAAGATACGTTTTTTACCAGGTCTGAAAATTGTGCTTATTTTAATTTTATATTTGACTAATAATTGTAATTTTTTTTTATTACAGCTGCATTAACAGTATTACTGATAACTTAAAAACTTTTTATTCCCCCACGTTAACTGTGTTTTTTTGTAACTTAAAGCCTCAATCATTAGCAGTAGTTAAATGTTTATGACAGTTTTTACGTTATACAATAGTAGCCTATATATTAGCTATTAGCTATTTATACAATGCTCTGGGTAAATACTTCTCTCTAATTGGTCAGAAAGACTGCAGTCAACTACTGGACCTACCTCACTCAAATGTAATATTTCATACACTTTATACAAGTATTTACCAACAAAACACTGCAAATAAATAAGCCATTTCACACATGAATTGCTTCTTAAATCTAAAATAGCTGAAAACAGTGGGCACTTTACAAAATGTGATTTATTAAATACTCAAACTAATGAACTAGTTTCATACTGAACTTATTAATAGTAATGAAATGGTCTATACACTTAACTTTTAGAAAAACTTCTTTACTTTACATATTCCTCCACACTAAAAGCAGCTAGATGAAGGTGATTGGGTACCTGACAAGGATGTCATGGCACTTCCCTTCTGCAGTGGCTGATGGGAGAACTGAGGACTACATCTTCTAGCTAAGCTGGTAACATGCTGTGAGCCCACAGGAGGAGCAGCTCCTCCTTATTCAGAGTACAACACTTACCTGGTTAACACACATGAAAATTAAACTATCATTACATAATAATAAGCCACACAAAACTCTGCATATTTGAGAAGACTGCTAGATACCAATAATGAAACTGTGAAACTGCAGACTTGCAAACTGAGTACTTTCTTAAGATGAAAATTTATCACAATGGATGTCACGCAAAGATGAACATGGAGAGTCTAGCCTTTTGCTGTTGTGAAAGAGTGTTTGACTTCTTGAGTAAAGCCTTGATGCTGTCTGTAACCCACTTAAAAATTTGTGAAACCTTTATTTGGTTTGTGAAAACACAAAAAGGGGAGATTTCACTGCTTTTTTCACATTTAGACCCCATCTGAGCAGGTCTAGATGAAAAATCATGATACTTAGACCGGTCAAATCTGGACTAGATCATCCCAGAGAAGCCAGATTAAAACACAGTTTCAGATTTTTGAAACCTTTATTCTATGTGTGAAAATGCTTCAGAGTAGCTGCAGGGGTTATATTAACTCCTTTTTACTTAAAAACAAAAAAAATGTGCATACAACTATACGTACAGGGCCCAGGAATGTTATGCCACAGCACTGCTGCAGAGTGAATGACACTGATGAGGGCTCAGACTCATTAGTGATATATGCTTGTGAGTAAAGGGTTTGTAGTTAAATTCCTGTGCTGGCATGATAACTTTAGGCAAGTAAAGTGATTGTGTGTGCTCATAAAGGATAGAACTGACAGCTGGAATAGAACACTGATGTTCACTATGGCTTTGATACATCATTACGGAACAGAATGGGACACTGCATTATATCTGCAGGAGAACGGCAGGAGATTCTAAACTATGGATCATTCCCAAATCAGCCATCGAGAGATAAGACCAAACTGCAGCTCGGACAAGCCCTTCTTTGACCTATACTGGACCGGACAGAGAAAGACAAAGAAAAGAGAGTGAGAAATGGGAAGAGTGTGAGAGAATAATATGGCAAAAGGAGGAGAGGAAAAGAGAGAAATGGCAAAGGAAGAAGACAAAAAGACCAGAGAAAGGGGACAGGGAAAGACAGAACTGGGAGAGGAAGGAGAGAGAGAGACAGGAGAGGGAGGAGAGAGAAAGAGAGAAAAGAGTGATGAAATAGAAGAAGGGAATAAGTCAAGACAAAGAGGCTCCAAATTTTGGCCTGATTTCAAGACTTCACACTTGGTGGATCAATATCCGGAGGCCCAAAACCGTCAATGACATCAGCAGGACCAATGAGAAGGAGCAGTCCATCAAACCTGATGGTAAGAGAGTGATTTATTTTGTCTGGAGCAGAGAACAGGTTAAAAGATGTGTTCAAAACAGCAAGAGACCAAGACTGGCGCAGAGGTAGGACATAACTCAAACGCTCCTAAGTCAGTAAGTGTACACTGCAGGTTACCAAACATATTCCAGTCACACACTTACATAAACTGCAAGTAAACTAAAAAGAGAGCAGCTAGAAAGAAACATTTCATTTAACATTAACCTAAACCTTTTTTTAGGTAAAGTCAAACAGCTAAAAAGATCTTAATCTCAACCACCTAGAAAAACACTTCTAACAAATTGATAGCACCCTATATGCATTGTACCCTAGATGTCTCATGCCTCTACATGGGGGACAGACACTGATCCACACAGCGTGGTATGCACACAGCCTTTGAAACTGAAAGAAATCACAGACCTCAATGCACAATTTCGTGTAGCTGAATTATAATTTTGAGACTTTAAAGAAGCTGGATGGCTGACCACACAGGCCGTCCAGTCAGCATTTTGGACTCTGTAAATCAAACTTTGATTCCAAGGAGTCACCTGTGGTCACTATGAAACCACCAAAAGAAAACAAAAAGGAAAAAAACATTTAAAACGGACAGAATAAAGGAGAAAAAAGCAGAGAGAAAAACATGGAGCAGTAGTAGTACAAGTTGTACTATCTAACAATTATAAGAAAACAGCATGGCTGTTCGTATGTAATAGAGCATATACATTAGGGAGCTGCAGTAACATCTTACATCAGGACTAAACAACATAATTTTTGAGTAGAGCAAGTCTTAGTCCTGCTGGGGAATTTGTATTTCAGTCGCATGCCCACATTTTGGTTCTTTCAACATCATTACCAGACCAGGTCTGAATCCACTGTATAACTTATCATTATTTAGGGGTGGCTGTGTTTCAGGGATGGTAGTTTGAACCCTGTACTGAATATATGGTATTATATGAAACTACATGACTATATGTGTATTAGAGCATGACAGAAGAAGCAATCGGATACATGCCTCCATCTGATATGTATTTGCCCTGATGAAAGAAAATGAGGAAATTCAGGAGAATCCTGAGCCCCATAACTATTGATTTTGACATTCAGATTCTCCTTAAAGCTCGACCGATTTTATCTCAGAGTCTAAAATACAGTCATAATACTCATGAGAAATGTCCATGTATGGAAGACTGGTTCTATAATGACCCCCCTACAGAACCTTGGGACAACCTAAACCAGGCATAAGAGATAGATATGTGGGTAACATCTTTGATAGGCAAGTCTGGAAGACTGGATCGCTAATGACAGGTAAGTTCCCCCTGCAAAACCTGTGGACAACCTAAGACAGGCACAGCCACGATTACTTGGCCTAGTTGACGCTGTGAGCAGACGATTACTTGGCCTAGTTGACGCTGTGAGCAGGCACAGTGTGCAACAGTATAACTTCTGTTATTGTACATTGTGCAGGAATATGGCACAGGAGATAAAAACAAACAAGAAAAACATGAAAAATAAAGGAGAAAAACTAAAATCTAAAAGTAAAAACTAAAAGAATAAAAAGAAAAAAAAGGAAATTGAAAATAAACCAAAACAATTAGATAAAAATGACACAAGTAGTAAAAAGCTGTGGCTAAGGTTTGGCTAAATTTAAGGAACGGGTTCGAGAAACATCCCAGAATAATCCACTTTGTTAAGGTCAGGTCACGGTCGCAATCAGGAATTGACTGCTGGTAGGACAAACACACTCGCTCAGGTCTTTCCTTTGTACACAAACAACAAAACAATGCTATAAAAACATCAGACTGCATCTGCATTTCAGCTAAATATACACAAACATGCTCTATGTACATGATGACAAAGACAAAGTCACCTTTCAGTTTTCTGGGGTCTTTTAGGTGGTTGCTACACACAAACTACTTTGGATAACATCTCAAAACAAGAAGTAATTTGTAATATGAATGTTTCATTATTATACCTGCTGCTCTCTCACATGTAAATGTAGTCCAGTAAAGACTACATTTAACATAATAGATTTACCAATTTAGTTGCTCGTGCTGACAGAGCAAACGTCTCCAATGAAGTTGCCTGAGTTTGCTCCAGTGTTTGGGGTGGTTGTTAGGTGTCTATGGTAAGTCTACAGTAGGTTGTTGTTAGATGTGGGTGGTGTCAAGCACTTGTGATTCCTTCTGCAAACCCTCTCGTCCAGCACCACCTCCTCCACAAGCAAATCAGTTTTCCGTCCATCACCTTCGTCTGCACTTGACCTCAGCATTGTCAAACCCCTGCCTCAATCACTTAAGATCTCCTCCTACACTGATGTCAACCACCGCTTTCTTGAGCTGCTGTCACAACAGGCTCCAACTTTCTTCTCGCTAAATTTTTGAGAAGCCTCCTCCTCAGCTAACATTTTGAAATGACGCTACTACTACTTGATGTCCTCAACCTCTTTCAACGCACAACAGTCCTGCAGTCCTGGAAAACATGGAATGTCAAACTTAGAAATGATGAAATTATCATCTCGACCTTTCTTGACTGTATCTCCAGTAGAGGTCAGAGGGAGGTTTCCTCCCCCACTGAGATCAACCTGGACGAGGTTTACCTGAACCCCAAACTCCCTTCTCCCTCCCTTTCCTTTCTCTCCCCCAATCGCTCTCTTTCTCTCCCTCGCTTTCCTTTCTCTCCGCCATCCCTTTCCTTACTCTCTCTCTCTCTCTCAACCCAGCCGGTCAAGGCAGATGGCCACTTACCATGAGTCCGGTTCTGCTCGAAGTTTCTTCCTGTTAAAAGTGAAGTTTTTCCTCGCCACTGTCGCCAAAGTGCTTGCTCATGGTGGGAACTGCTGGGTCAAAAATAAATAAATAAATAAAATTGATTTGAACTAAGAAAGCTTTTGCATCTACAGACCTCTTACTCCCTCACTGTCTTAACATATGGTCTCTTAAACTGTGTCACACAATTGGTCTAGGATTGTGAATTATTCTGGCTTTAAAGTTTAAGGAAACCTGAGCTTGAATGGTCGGTCCGATATATTTTTACATTAAGCTCATTCAGAAGAAGAGAAAGATCTTCACTTCACTTCACATAGTTTGGATCTCATATTAATCTTGTGTGAATGACATTAGCCACGGACAGTGGAGTTGTACGTTGAATATCAAATTTATTTCTAAATTTACAACTTACAGTATCCTATATTATAACTGGTATATTACAATGAACAATTAATTTAATGTGTACTGTCCTGTTATATTTTTTGTTGGTCCTATTAATGTACGCAGTCAGAAAAGTCATGGCACAATGGACATTCAAATGAAAACAAATTGACAAGTGAATAATAATATCTCACAAATATCAAACAAAAATGTCACATTTGACAAATAAAAGTTAATATTCTTCCAATAATCAATACACAGCTCACTTTAGGATGAAGAATCAATAAACTGGTATATCAGTATAACAGTAAGCCTCAAACACAGGATTTACTCAACATTTGACAAAAGGCTTAACTCAATGTTTTGTCTGACTCTGTGCT
This sequence comes from Lates japonicus, assembly GCA_033238685.1. Lineage (NCBI taxonomy): Eukaryota > Metazoa > Chordata > Actinopteri > Centropomidae > Lates > Lates japonicus. Next base: position 12,730,611 of record BRZM01000010.1, on the reverse strand, counting down.
GCAGTCTCCTCTACCATTGCTCAGTGTCTTGCTCTGTGCCAGTGTTTCCACCTCACAGTGCTTTATGTCATCCAAGAATTGGTCAGGCACAGGCTCGCTGGAATCAGAGCCAGCCTCTGGTTTGGGGTTAGGGTCAAGGTCAACATCACAGCAAGAGCTGGAGTCAAAGCCAGTACCAGTGCCAGTGCCAAGGCTCAGATCAGGGATAATGCCAGGCTGAGATTCCTCCTCAGAACTGGACGTCTGGCTTGTCTCTGAGCTTTCATCAGGAGATTCCTCTTCCTTTTTATCTGGGTCAGAGACCTGGCCTTCCTCTTGCTCCTCATTCCTTAGCCTCCTGCGGCTGATCAACTTCTGCAGCTGTAGCTTGCTAGTGAAGAAGATGCAGCGCCAGCCCACCTCAAGTGCCAGAGACGCCACCTCATCTGAAACTGTATTGCAGCGCCGCCGCACTGCCTGCTCCCAAAACTCATCTGACCCACATAGCTGAAGAGCAGGAGTAAAAAGTGGGAACATAACAATACAAAACAGCTGATTTTGTTGCATTGATATAGTTTCAAATTTATTAAAACAATCTAAAAAAGAATATTGCTTTAGATTAAATAACAATGACTTATAAGGATGCATTCACATGAGAGACAGGCAGAGGACAAAATTTGTAATTGTGAAATCTTAAGGTTACTGAATGTATTTCATGTCAGGACAGAGTTTACTTTGGGAAGCATTTCTTGTTGCGTCACTCTAGAACTTACCTGCCTGAACCTACGTGATGTTCGTCCGAGCTGACCCACATCCTCTAGTTCTAGGTAATTTATTATCCGCAGAAGTAAGGAGTCAGACAGATGCTCCAGATAATCATAATGGCCTTCGCACAAAGCCTTGGTGTACAGCAACATTCGACGACTGAAAACCATACTGACCTCACCTGGGAAGAAGCCCATTAATTATCATTCTTACTCAAGCATTCAGTTTGTTCTGATATATAATATTCACAAAGGTAGAATTAGAATATATATGTGAATAAATGTATACCTAAAATACTGTCAATAAAAAGCATCCATTTCATACTGCAGACAGAACTGGCCAAAATTATGTTATATATAATCTTATAGGATTATCAAACTCAGGGATTATTCAAGTCTTCAGAAGTGACTGAAGCGAGTGGTCCCTGTTTAAATTTCTCATACCGTGTAACAGTGGTGAGCCGCAAACACACAATTTGCAGATCATAGTAATTCTTACTGCCCTTGCCCTGCCGTCATTGAAGGCCGTATGATGAGATAGAGCAGCAGATGGTTCTTAAGAACTCACTGATATGCCTTTTTCCGATCAGATGATTGAACTTGCCTTTATGGGAAATACTAATAACATTAACAATCTGCTCTATTCAGTGTATCAGTAAGCTATGACAGCGTGCCACCATGCTCAACACCAGGACCTTGAAGCCAAAGCAGGTAAATGAAATTCAGCCACCAGCTATTCATTTCATTATTTACAGCTATGCTTTGCCCTAGGCGGCATGTCAAAATGCCTTTCGTGAAAAATGTCCATTAACTTTTTAAATTCATTGCCCTTAATGGAAAATGGCAAGCTTGAGAAGTTAACATGCTAATATCTGTGGGATGTATTGTGGACCTGTCTATCCCCTGAAATCCTTACTCTGCAGCCAAGTGTTATCCAAGAAGTCCTGGTGAGACTCCCTCAGCTCCCCAGGCTTAGAGTACCTGTCCACAGCTCTCAGAGATATCTTCCACCATCTCCATATCACCTGGAAATGCCGAGTCAAAGTTTAACTGGTGTTAGAAATATTTAAACAACAAGAAATGAAAACCCACCGCTTGAATGCACAGTATTCAGTATTAATAAAGGAAAACAGAACCGTCAATCAACCTCAGTCTAACAAATGCACTTTGATGGCTTTTACTTACTACAGTTTAATTCCATTCACAGCTGCCAGCAAACAGCAATAACGTTAAGCTAGTTAACGTTAACCCAACTGCTATGGTTGTAGCATGTTTAGCTAACGTCCGTTATTGTTAATGTCGCTAACATGCAGGACCTTGCTCATTAAGTGGTTACAACTTAATGGTAGTTTTTAACCAGAAGAGCGACACTTCTTATCATAAACCTTAATACTTACATCTGACTTGGTGACAGCAAAATAATAAAAGTTCTTATTAGGTGGTGGACCCCGTCCAGAGATTTCAAACAACGGGTCTGTTAAGAGGGACGCCATGTCAAAGTTTGTGTGTTGTCATGGTAACAGTAATTTCGCAATCGGAGTGGGACACATGGGAGGGGAGCATGTAAAAAAAAACAACAAAATTAAAATGCTAAAAAATTATATAAAGAAAATTGGATGTCAAAAACGGAGAACTGGACATGGGTGACAGGTTAGTTGTATCATAGTATTATATTTTCTAATGTTTAGCCTACTCTCTCTGATAGAATAGATGGACAGGATATTAGTAACATATATCAGCTAAGTTGAAAATTTCCCAATATAATTTTCATATACGCAGGATTAATTGCACATCAGTTGTAATAATTTTAAGGAGAGCAACACTATTATAGGTTACAGAAACACATCATTGTAATTAAAAATCTTTTAATTTATTTATACATATATTTATATATGTACACATTTACTTACCTATTCTTGCAAAGACAAGAAACATATTGTCAAATTCATTGTTAGTCATTGGTGGCACAATTAAGACCTTAGTTTTCCAGAGTCACAGGTGGATCCAGTTTGTAATAATCCATAAATGAATCTATTCTTGTCCTTTGCCTTATTCTAAAGCAAACTGAAGGATAATCAATGTTTCTCCTTATCTCGTCCTTCTCTCCAAAGGCTTTTCAATCAGAAAGCAAAGAAGAAGACAGATATAAATGGTGTGGTCAATACAATGTCACTAACATTTCATTAGTATTTTGTTTTCAAGTGTTGTACAATTTGTCTAGGCAGGGTCTGGTAAGCCTGTCATTCCCTGTCAATAGGACAAATCACCCGCAACCGTGTGAAAAACTGCTTCACTTTTTTTGAGGCAACCCAGTTTGGATCACACACACAACCCTGAAGTTTTCCTAACAGCCTTTCCTTTAGTCTTTACCAAACTGATGAAATATGGTGAATATGCTCCTCTGACTTCTTCAACCCACAGCAGAGAGCAACTAAGACTGTACTGACCAATTTTATCCACATTTTGTAGAATAGGCAGGGTAGCAGGACTAGAAAGAAGAAATACTCATCTCAACCTGACTCATCTCTCCATTTGTGCTCTACTAGACATGCCTGTCCCTTTATCTGATGGGCTAAAGCATTTGAAGTCTCTGCTAACTTCATGTTTAAAAGGATGATTAATGGCCCAGGACACTGTGTCCCATCCACCTACTTGGGATATTTTTCTGATTCAAAATAAGATGTGGATTTGGTTGCTTTGGGTTATAGGCAACTTCAGACTCTTGGGAATAACAAATAGCACTCTGGATCTGTAAGTTAATAAAAGACATTTTGCACCTTAATGCCAGTATAGTAGCAATTATGCTAAAATAACAAAGAAAAATCCCTTTTGAAAATGAAATGAAATACCTGCATCACCATGGCTGCTTCAAACCACAGATCATGGATTTGGATGGAACCCTGTTAATAATCTTAAAAGTGTATATCCTTACTTATGTAGATAGTTTGTAGTGGTTTTTTTCCACGAGGTGTGTGTATACTCACCCTTGTTAACTCAGTCCTTGTTATACATAACATGTACTTAATTGCGATTACAAATGATGATATGCACAGAGCTTACAATCATAAACAAAAAATAAAAAGCATATAATGTTTTGTATATAGTCCACACAGTATACCCCCGCCCCCATATAACAGTCCCTTAGTCTTCAATATAGTCCTTTGTACTCCTTCATAGTGTTGTAAACTTTTTTATGAAAAAAAAAAACAAAAACAAAAAACATAAGTCTTTTTTTCTTAGAAATGTACTGCCACTAATTGCGTGACGGAACGGGTGCGTTGAATATGTGCTGCATGCTGCCCTCTGGTGGCAAGGACCTGGAGGTGTGCTACAGAAAAGGGTTGGTGGATGAACCCCCTGAAGGGAATGACCCGGCTGGGGCTCCCGCCTGAAATAAGGAGGGGGAAAAAAACATACAAAAACATTACTGATGTAAGACAATTGTACTTTCAAATGAAATGTTATAAATAACAATGTTTTCAGTGAAACCAGTCAGTTCGGTTGTTTCCTTGATCTGATTAAGTTTCTTTTCACAGATGATGCATGCTCACCATGAATGGGTTACTGGACATGCCAGGGCCAGCCATGGGCTGCCCAAAGGGCGTCATGGAGGGCTTGTTCTGACTGTAGACCGGGAATGCAGGGCCTAGGGGTGATAGAAGGAAAGGGATTTATATCAGGTTGTTGTGTCTGTTCGCTCTAGCACTTAAGTGATGTGTAATGGGAGTCTGTATTTTTCTTTTATTGCACTGCAACGGTTATATCAACAGGATATGAAGAGAAGGTCATGAAGAGTTAAACAGTCATTTTACAATGATATAAATCACGAGAACCATTTTTAACAGTTCTATAGACTGTAGAAAAAAAACATTCCAGAGAGCCAAACCCAGCGTGTCAGATTGCATTCAGGTGTGAACAGAGCCTTGTGCGATGTCAGATTTGTTCATTGTGGGGGTTTTTTGTTTTTTGTACAGAGCAGAACCTTAAAGCTTTGCACCCTAAATGCAACCTTTTATCACCATGCAGTAGCCGCCACTGACAAGTCACACTTTTAATTTGCTGCAGCCAGACTTAAACTCAATTCTCAATGCAGAGGGACATTGTCTAGATTTAAAAACAAAAAAGCATATATATCATTCATGCTGGGGAAAAGGCAGATGACCTAAATCACTGACAGGTACTGCACAGGTGGAACAGGGTAAGAGGACAGAGGGATGTGGGAGGCCACTAACCATTAGACTGAGGGTGGTAGGCCCCAGGTTGAGCGTAAGGGATGGGGGCCTGCCCAGGGAATTGCTGCTGGAAGTTTCCGCTGAAACTGGTCGGGAGGCAGTAGGAGGACGCATTCCCAAAGCCGGCAGGCATGCTCATAGAGCCAGTACCAAAGGAGGCTACAGAACACACGGAGCGTGTGTGTACAGTGAATACACACACGCACGCACACACATATACAAGGAGGAGTAAATACTACATACTTTCGCAAATCACACCTACTTGGCAATGTAACTGGGTTACATCAAAGTAACACAAATGTCTAAGAAAAAAACATGTCACCAAACTTATGCACACACACCTGCAGCTGGAGCTCTGCCATTGGTCTGGAAGGGGTTGGTGGCCATCTCCGGGGCAACGGCTGCAGCAACGAAGGGATTTGTGGATGGGACGGCTAGATGAAATAAGCAAGTAAGTAATAAGAGTAAGTTACGAAATGAGTCTTCAAACTACATGTGTAAATGTACTATCTGGAAGTTAATTATGCATCACTGTAGCAGTAATCATTATTACCACCTCCAAAGCCAGGCTGCATGCTGGGTAACACAGGTGGATTCTGGGCTGGTGATGAACCAAGCACTGGTCCAAATATGTTCCTGTAAATGCCCATATTAAATGTTTTTACACCCATGACAAACACACAGTACACATGACAGGCATTAATTCACCTTTATAAATGATTCACTGACACTGTAAGCACCTTTCTTTTGAACAAGCAGTTGAGCTGTGAAAGCAGGTCCTGTAGTTGTTTAAGTGGAAAATGTTGACTGGATTGAAAGATTGGGATTTAAATTCATGCATACCCATAGTATCTAATATGATCAACCACACACACTGCACACTAAATTAATCAAATGTTATTAATGTAGTGTGTATGCAGTATATCGCACAGTGTGCAGAGGAATCAGGACATGAACTGTTTCAGGAGAGGATTTATTAGCAGTTGTCTGCCAGTCTCTCACCCTTGCACATTGCTGGCTGTGGAGACAGAGGAGCTGAGCTCGTTGTCTAACTCGGCCAGAGCAGCATAGCGGTCCTCTGTGCAGCTCCCTGTCTGGGACTGGGCAGGGACGGCACTAGACATTGATGGGATTGGCACACCTCCCCCTTTCAACAATTAAAAAAAAGAGATACTCAACCATCAAGAGCCACGTGAAAACACACACACACTCAAATAATAAAAAATACAAAGAAATAAATGATGAGCTTAGGTATAAAAGGTATTTTGTAACATATAGACAATGTGAGGTTTAGAACTAAATGTCCACTGGGTGTCTCCCTTCACAGCAGTTCTAAGATATCTTTTTAAAATCAATTCAAGCTGAAAGGATGGTGGTGTGTTCCCAACAGAGCTAACACCTTAGCATGTCTTAAGTGCTCTCAATAGTGTAAAAACCTTTGAAATGTGCCTCCATCAAGTTTTCAGTAGTTGCTTAGCAACAGCAGTAGTGATGACCAGCACATACTCTGAGCATCTGTAGAGCATTTCTGGATACAGAAAAGGGTTGCCCAGTGGACACAGTGGGTAAGAAATGAATAGGAAAAATACTGGGGTGAAGGTGAGTGTGTGTGGAGAGGGTGGAGGAGAGACAGTGGCAGGGAGGGGGGTACCTGATGAAAAGGACTTTGAGGGGGGAGACGTGCTCAGATGGGATGGAATTGCAGTGTTTCCAAATGCCTCAAAGTTGGCAAAGTTGGTGTTTGAATTACCCTGAGGTGCTGCAGCCAACACACAAGGAAAAATTAACACAGGCAATGAATGTGGAAATAAAAACAATGGCAGGGCAAATGCATGGGATGATGACAAACCAAAGAGCATGTACTGCTAAATATTGTTACTGATCTGAATATTAGTCTGAGTGAAATATTTGAGAGAAAGATATCTTACCCGACTGGCTTGGAAAATGTGCAAAGTTGGCAAAGTTGGTGGAGCTGGCAGTTTGAGTGGGTGGAGCAGCAAAGATGTCTCCTCCCAGGTCTGAGAGCAAGTCAAACTTCTTCTCCTGAGCAGCGCTGTGAGCCTGTGAACGACCTAGCCCTGGAGACTGTCCGGTAGTAGCAGAAGAAAGAGAGGTTTCTAAACTTTTCTCCAAATAAATTTTTTTTTTAATTCACAGTGGTGATATTAAATAGGCAACAACAAAAAGGCCCAGTGTGCGTCTCTGTTACCTGGCGCAGTGGGGTCTTGTTGAGCTGCAGGGTTTTGAGGGGTTGGACTTCTGGGGTACTGCCAGTGCTGCTAGCTGAGGAGCCGGACACTGAGGCCTGGACACTTGCTACTGCCCTTGCCTGGTCTGGAGGAACATACCTGGACAGCCAGGAAAGAGCACCAATGTAAATGCTAGCCCTAACAGATACAGCACTGTGGCACAATGTGAACATAGTGCAAGAAATATATTTTTGTCATGTTAAACACGGATGTTATTTTTGAAGATTTTTCATATATTGTGTTGTTATTACTTTGATTTAGCTGATTATGGTAAGGGAATGTTTCAATCTGATCAAACTGGACCATCCTTCATACATAGGAGTGTTTGAAAGTTGTGTTTTCCTTCCACCAACACTGCAGTGAAGGAGGAAAGTGACACGTGAGCATAAAAAGTCCTAGACAATGAAGAGCAGGCTATCAAACTAAAACATATGGTTAACCGAGTCCATAACTGCAAGATGGTTTTTGGCAGAGGTCACACTTAACTCTCAGCTCTTGTTTCCTTTGCGTTACAGCTGACAGTAAAACACCAGCATCGCTGAATGACACTGACTTTTTAGCATGCTATCTAATCAATCTACCACCTTTCCAACTACATTATCAAAGCAGTGTGCACCCAAGTAAAAATATGACTTAATTTAACCAGCATGGGCCATTTATACAATGTGTACCCACAGGGTGAAGAACTGAAATAAGAGCAGCCACGAATGCTGGCTCGTTCTTTTAACAATGCAATTTACTTTTGTCAAAACGTATAAATAAATAAAAAATACCATCTTTTCTTTTCGTATTTTTCCTGAAGGAACTCTTTTACTTTCTGTGGTTCTCGGAAATCTGGAACAACTGATGTCCTGTCGTCATAGAGGCCCAACCAGATGTGTTTACAGACCTACAGGGGGGGCAGAGGAATGAGGAGAGTGGGTGGTAAGGAAGGGATCGGGGTGGGGGTGGTGGCAAAGCCGAGAGAGAGGGGAGAGAAAGTAAAGGGAGGGGGGGAGGGGATGACGAGAAATGGGAGAGAGAAAAAAAGGGGAGAGAGGAATGCCAATAAAGTTGACTAAGCAGGGCTTAAAAATGCCAAGATGCCACTTGAGAATAAAAAACAGATAGTCATGACTCTAAACATAAAGTTTACCAATGAGAAATGTGGTGCTGAGTCTTTCTTTTTTGTGAAGTGTACATGATACCTCATTGCTGTGTTTCTGTAGGAACTCAATTTCCTGCTGTGTGAATGTGGTCATAGAGATGGACTTCACTCTGTGTGGGGGATTCAGTCCTCGCCTGTGGGTGGAGGAGGTATATGTTAACCAAAGAACAAGAGAGGCAGGATGCAACCCAGTACTACTCATGTAGCAAAACAAGAGCCCAAAACACAGATGCTCATTTACATTTTCCTTTCAGAGTGAATACATGCATGGGCACTTAATGTTTGGGACATTGTAACTGTGCGTAAATATGGACATTTGACAAGCATTTCTAAAATAATAAATGGCAATCAGAGATAAACATTTACTGACAGTCTCACATTTTTTAAGAGAACACATTCTTTAAAATTAGTTGTTAATGAACAACTAATATAGCTGTAAATTAACTGCATTCCACAAAATCAAAGTAAAAGACACAAGCTAAGAAGATATTATGGAACATTTGTGAAGCACTGCTTCAAGACAGACTGTTCCAACAAAAACTGAGCATTATAACTGAGAGTATATTTATAGTGTTAATAAAGACCCCAGTGGACCTCTTCATGTTGTATTGCTTGTTATTAAAACATAAATTAGATGAATTTAGGATTTTTGACAGCAATTCACAGGAAAAATGGTTGAGTGTCACAGTTCAAATAAATCGCTACACATTAATCTAACACTGGAATAATTAACTGCGTAAGTATGAGACATTTCACTGTGAAAATCACATTATGTGGTGCAGCCAGTTGTTTTAGGAGCTAAATTGCCCATGTATATTTACAGTGTGCCAGTGACATTAGTTTAATAGTTAAGATTAATCTGTGACAATGAGGGTTTACAACCTGTCCAGCAGAGACACCCTCTATCTTTAAACCCTTGACACAGATAAGAAAAAAATCCACAAACACTTTTCTATCCCTCAGTTTATAGTAAGGTCAATCATAGAGAGATTATCAAATAATTGTAAAACAGCCTTGAGTCTGCAGTCTTCAAAAACTGAACGTGCGTGTGAGAAGGATTCTAGTGAAGGAGGCCACCAAGAGGCAAGTGGCAACTCTGAGGAAGCTACAGGTTTCCATGGCTGAGACGGGTCAAAGAGTGCAGACGACAACTGTTGCTTCACCAATTACAGCTTTATGGTCGATTGATAAAGACAAAACCACTGCTTAAACAGAGAGGAAGGACGGTCTCTGGCCTGATGAGATCACAACAAACCTAGAAGTAGACCTAAAAGTAGAAGGTAAAATGGATTGAGCTCAGTAAAGGGTAATCCTGGGTGAAAACCTGCTCCAGTGTGTAACAGGAATGGCTGGAAACCAACAATCATAATGTCCTGGAGCGGCCAAGTCAGAGTGCAGACGTTGTGGCAAGATTTGAAAACTGCAGTTCACTGCAAATTGAGAGAACTTGAACAGTTTAGCAAAGAAGAATGAGGAAAAAACGCAGTGTCTAGATGTGCAAAGCTGATACAGACCTATCCACATACTCAAGACTGTAGTTGTGTCCAAAAGTGCCTCTATGAATACTGCCTTAAAGGGCAGGTGAATACTCACATAATCAATTATGCTGTACTTTATTTAGATGGTATGGTAGATGTTTCAGTGTTCCCTTTTGTTGATCAGTGTCAAAAGGACCCAAATGCATCCACTGTGATTAAGTGTTTCCAGGCAATAAATTAAGGAATAAGATCCAATGACGTAAACTTTTTATAAAAACTATTTTAAAACTGATGGTAGGACTGTCCCTGCATTCAAAAGTCAGTTATAGTTAATTTCCCAATTTTACTTTTGATGTGCTTCTGTCATTATTCTGCACAGTTGAATAATGGATATGGGCATGGCCTCAGATAACTGTCCACACAGTATATGATCTTATCAGTGTCTTTTTAGCTAAAATGTTGATTAAGTTATGTAAATACTAATACAAAATGCAGTGTAGGGTGTGTAGATACACACACACACACACACTCTCAAACTACTGGCTTATAATTAAAGGGTAAATACTGTACGTGGATGTTTGCTTGAAACAACTTGAGTCAAACAAATCACGTGTAACACAATGACGGTGAGATCAGCAGGAATGCTGGCCTCTATACGAGACACTGTATGGGCGTGGGCAGAGAGGATATTGCATAAATCAGATTCGTTGCCTAAATCCTGGTTATGATTTCACAACAATCTGCGTTTCTAATGAAGAAGTGGTTTCATCAGACAGCAGCCGAGGCACGACCCACTACCCTACTTCGTCTTTCAACTACTTCCCAAGTTGAGAGACCCACCCTGCCCCTGCTTATCTAGAGGTGTGTGTATTTGTGACATGCCTTGTCTGAGGTCCAGCTAAAGTTCAACCAGAGGCGACCCACCCCCCCCCGCCCCGGTGACAGGCTGTTTTTAAACAAGGTGGTCAAATATTTGACTGGCAGGTATATGAACCTAACGTTTGCTGTGCTAACCTTGACCACACAGGCAATAAGCCTCTGAGATCATCCCTGACACTCAGACTACATGTGTTTGTAACGCCGCATTTTATCACACCGGGACAAAGCTGCAAACAAACCAAACTGACGACACTACCCAGCCCAACCCGACGGCCTGGAGCTGAACCGAGAGCAGAGTCAACGTTACCTGTCCTGACTTTAACGCTAGCTAACGAGCTAACGGTACCGCCAAGTCAGTCAGCGGTGGACCGCACACATCCGTAACCGACAGCGGCGCCTTGCCGTTGCCTGGTGGGCGCTGTAAACAATAAAGACGATACAATGACCCAGAAGATAACTCACAAGATCCCGGAGCAGGTGGTACAGACGAAGGAGCCCACTGTCATGTTGACATAGGTCGGGCCGCGCTGGTCGCAGTCGAAGCATTTCCTATTTGCGGGCAGGCTAGTCATTTCCCGGAGCATCTTCAGATGAGTCTCCTCCTGCTTTCGCTTCGCACTCGTCGCCATGGCCGAAAACAGCAGGCCGGTATCACCGGGTGTAGAAGTTTGGTCACAGGACCCGGGGTAGGGTGGGTGTCTTCGGGGGCAGACTAGCCGCGTACGACGGCGGTGGCCAGGCAGACACCTTGCTGAGAGGTCTATCGGGGAGACTGAGCGACTGACAAACTGCTTCTTCTACGCGGGGGAAAGTGAGAGACAGAGCAGCTTCACGGGCACCGGCGCCATCTGTTGGTTTGGAATGATGCCTGTATTTTGATGAAAAATAACACTCCCTTTTGGAAATACTAAAGAAAAAAATCACAGAAAATGTGAAAACATTGCACTTGAAGAGTTTGTATCATAATAAAAACACCACACAGCCAAATTAAGTTAAACATTATTTTAATTTAAAAAGGTGGAACAGCATATGTATTATATATACAAATACAATCATAATATAAAACATACAGTTCTGTAATCTGTCCTCTCCAAAATAAAGGAAAATACTCTTCTTTACGTGGATTTAAACATCTCACTATCTCTTTTACACATGATAGAACTTTAGTACATGTTTTAAAATTCAAGTCTCTGGTCCCAGCCTTGGCACCCTTTACTCAACAGGTGCTCATTGAATATCTAGTGATGAGACATCCCCTGTCTCCAGTTCTGGCGTAGGGGAAGTCCTTCCCGACAGTGATCGCACTGTTCTCTTTCATAGCCGTCCGCCACTTGCTCTGCTTCTCTTGGTGGCTTTGCAGGAAACTGCTGGATGCACTGAAGAACTGCTCAGTGAACTGCATTGTCGCGGACACTGCTGTTCAGATGAGATCAGATTATTGTATTGTCAGTGGGGGTGGTGCTCCCAAGCACAGACAAAGACTTGAAGTCAGTGTCTTGCAAGATGACTATTTTGACTTCTTTTAAAATTGAGTGGAATAACACAGTCCATAACTCCAAAACATTATCTAACATGGAAAGCTGTTGCCTCTGAAACAGTTAAAATTTCTTAGTGTTACAGAAAATAAATTTCAAAATAAAAAACGGATTGGATGGTCAAACACTGACATGATAGTGTAATAAAAATGAAATTATTTTCAGGTATAAATTCAATATTGGAATCATAGATTTGAGGACTGTCAAAATATTTGCACATAACGTTTTGAGATATTTGGAAAGGGAGATGGATGAAAAGAACTTCCTTCCTGTCAGCGACAACAAGCAACAGATGATGGAGGCCTTATTTTGACTTTGGTCTCTTTCTGTTGCTGCTCGAAGAGTCTGCAGCTTCTATAGGCTGGGGGAAGAAAGACAGAACAACTGTTCAGACAGATCAACGCACCAAATTTATAACCTACTTTACAACTGCTTGGAATAAAAATCATGATTGATCCAAACATTTCCAAAGTTGTTTTAAATCGTTTTCAGGTTCATTCAATTATCATAGCTTTCCAGTCGATAAATCCAGCTCTAAATCACTTTAACAGGCTTTAAAAATGCATTAAATAAAGATTTTATTTGTTTGTTTATATGTTCACCTGCTCCCTCTTTCTGGTAACTCTAAAGAAGTCCTCCATTCGGGTTTGCCTGCTATGCCCCTCTGCTTTTTCCTTTTCCCGCTCCTTTCGCCAGCTGTCCCGTGTCTGACGGAACCTCTCCATTCGACGACGGACCCTCTCCACTCTTAAAACATGATTACAGTTCAGACTAGTCTTTCAAAGAGATACAGGAGCATGAAAAGATGGAAGCTGGGCTTGAGCAAAAATACAGCTGTAATGGGTACGTACTTTACACGTTTGGCGTGACAGAGAAACACAACCAAGCCCTCTTCATCTGGCTCAGTCCAGGTGAGTTCAGGAGCTACAGTCTGTGGCACATCCAAGAATAACTTCCGTGCTTCTTTGTACTTCCAGAGTTGTGGCACAGGATGGGTCTGAAGGGAAGCAGATATTAGTATCTTTTTAGATCTAGATGTTTTGGTAAAGCAGTGTGCACAGAGAGCTACGAAAGAAAGACCTCTGATAGTCCATCTAATACCTTTCTGTTGACATGCAAAACTACATTCTCAATAGTTCGGTGTTTCTGGATCAGCGTCAGAGCTCTCTTAGGACCCAAACCGCTTATCTTGTCACAGTAGTCGCAGCCCAACAAAATACACAGGTCAACAAACTGTTGGAGGAAATAGCAGAAGAAGGACAGTTAAAGTACTTATGTTTGTATAGAGTGCACACATATTGTATGCTCAAAAAGACATCTTAATACATGTTTCAGTCTTACCTCCTCATGATTAATTTGGAGTGTCTCTAACAGCTTGGGTAAAGAATATTCAATTACTTCACTGTGAGGAAGAAGAACATAAATCAGCATTAGATCAGTTTGGAAACAACCCAGAACATCCTTCAATTTAACAGATTGGATTTTTGTATTTAAAAAAAAGAAGCATGAGGGCAAACATATTTATCAGCCTAAATATCTGTGGCGTGTGTTGGAAAATTGCCAGCACCAATGTGAATTACACTGGTAAATGGATTAAACAATCCTCCTGCACAGTTCTTACCTGTCCCTCTTGGCGTTCAGCTGGCGAATAAGAACACTGGCTCCGAACGGCAGTGTGTCCATGTCCTCTGATGCCACCGCGTCCACAGTCCCCCCTCTCACCAGCTGGGCACACAGTGCCTCAGCGTCCCCTGGAGCCTGGAGCACAAGACACGCAGCTAGTATGAGACAGAAAGACAGAGAAATATGAATGAATAGATGGAAGTATTTATATTCTATGTTTGGCAGAAAATACCTGGATGAACGGAACACCAAGAAGCTTCAGGAGATGGAGACAATCTTTGGTCTGGGATGATGCTGCATTTAGTACAAAAAAGTCAAGATTCATTTAAGAAGCCATTCAAATAATATTCCCATTGAATACTGCAAGTCTCAGGTCTGAGACTAATGAAAGCTCTACTTTTTGTTTCTATGGAGATGTACCTGCACCGGTGCGGTTGGTGGATCTCCAACCAGCTGCCTCAGCTCGCTTCTCCAGCTGCAGGTAAAACAGGAGCTTGGATCAGCATGGGTCAGAGTCACTTGCACCACTCTACAGGTATCTGCTGCATCTCTCATACTGCACTAGCTCATCAGGTGCACTTTCACTGCCTTATTTCAGATATTTTCTTCTGCTAAAACATGTAAGGAGATAAGTTCTTCTGCCACTGTGAGCAAATGAGGGAGGAATTCATCTTGGTCTCTCTCAGACCCGCAACAGTCCTACACACACCAGGAGGATACATGCAGTATCAGGTTGGATTCAAAGATAATGACTCAAGGTGTGACTTACAACAGCTGACTTTTCCCCAGGAGGTTTTCCGTCAAACACAAAGACTGGTTTTATGTCATACTCCAGGAAGGTGAGAGTGCGGAAGAAGAGGCCTGTCAGGGGGCTTGAGAGAAGAAATAAGGCTTCAGTTAATTGTATAGTTGTAGTTTACAATGTAGTTGCTCTGGATTGAATTCTTTTATGGACTGTTTCTACTGTAAGTTTGCTCATATGCAAATGAAGTGTATAAAATATCAGAAATATTCATGTAGTCCAATACAACAACACCACAAAGAAGAGGAATGGGGTCAGCAAGGAGCTCACCTTAGTGTAGGTGTCGCTGCACGGAACTGGTTCACAATAATGGAGGTATCCAGTGCAATTACTTTTCCTATGGAGTATAAAGCAGCATCAGCATCATGAGCATCAAATAATACAGTTTTCATACAGTCATAAATGGCCTGTCTATCACATCCACTAGCTCAGTTATAACTGACTACATAAATTCAAGAACAGTTTTCAAATAGAGCTACAGTATTAAGTACTGTTACCTCTTCCAAACAGGTTTACTTCAATATTCATGTGTAAGTATCAGTCCATTACATAAGTATACACATGATGTAACAGTACTTTATTTACATGGCAGCAGATACTCAGCTCAAATTACCTGACTTGAAGAGACCTTGTATCTTCATAAAATGTATGTACCAGCAGTATTAATATACTGCCTGTTACAGGTTAATGTAGCTGACACAAAAATGAACTGTGTGACTAATCAGTTGTAATATCTTAATAAGTGACAGAAGAAAAATCTAGATCCATTGTTTAATGTTTAAGTAAAGGTAGAAGTACCAGTGTAGAAATACTAGTCACAACTAATAGTCTAAATACTAACTGCATTATAGGGAAAACTAGTGTCAAACGTAAAGTATTCATTATGCAAAGTGGCTCTTTAAAAGGTGGTACAATTTTATACTTATCATTTAATGAATTAACAGCAGCATTTAAATGTTGAAGCTGCTTTAGGTGGTGCCAAATTAAAGCGCTTTATTAAAGCTAGCCATATGTTTTGTATACAAAATCTGTCAAAAGTACAGTGTTCCCCCTCACATGTATCTGGTTATCAAGGAAGTAGAAGTACAGTAAAGCACAAGTACCTCGAAACTGTACTTCTATCCTGAACTTGGGTGAATGAAGTTAGTTTCCAGTGTTGTAGCGGTTACATTTCACTGCTGATACACAGTGAAAATGTCATTGGTGTGGTGGCTCTTTGAAGAAGTTTTGTTGTTGACATGATTAACTGTGACAACAAAGTTAGCTAAGCTACCAAGAAGTGCCTGCATGCTAACGTTAGCAATTAGCAATGTAACCGCTGTTTTACAATGGCAACGACTAATCAGTGCAAATAATGATGTGTAAAGATGTGTTGCATGTTACCTGTGTAGTAGCTGATATCTTTATGAGAGATGGCATTGGGAGCATCGGAGCGGATCAAAGCAGCCAGTTTGGTGATCCCCATTGTGCTGCCACCACCTCTGTTTTCTGTTTAATGGATGCTTCCGGAAGAAGACGATGACAAAACGTCTGCGATTCACCTTGATCGATTTCCGTTCGTCGATTATATCTGATGTAGAAATGCCGTCCTGTAAGAGCTTTAATTAAATGATACCTCTACTACTATTTCCACTTAAAAGGCATCTTCACAGCTTCCTGGTGTTACACACTAACAGAGCAGCAGGGGTCAGTGCTGCACAGAGACATGGCTCTGCAAGAAATTCACATCCATCATTTATTACAGCAAAAATATTTACAAACAATGAATGTATTCATATATTACAAAGAAAGTAAAATACATAACTTAAAACTCCAGCTTAAAGTGATAAGTACAGTGCATAACAGGAAAAAATGACTACTGCAATGATGCCTCTGCATAATGTGTGATAAATAAACCTCCAGGAAATTACATGTTTTTCAAAAATAATGACATCAGTATTTCATATAGATATTCATCTATTACACATGATCATACAAGCAGTAGCTCTAAGCTTTATATCACACAGTCCATGCTTTTTTAAAAGTCTTGTAGGAGTGGTCAAATTCTCTGGAAAAACAAGCTCAAACTGTATAAACAGCATGGAAATAAGTTATTATTCACAGTAACACCCTCAGTACCCTATCTTTAGTAGTTATGTTGCCACTTCATCAAGCTCATATCACAATCACAGAGCATGTGACTGCTAAAGAGGTAAAAAAAAAAAAAAAAAGAACTACAACATTTCAACAACAGGCTATTCAAGTACTGTACACAAATGTTTTGGGTGATGAAGAACTCAAAGGACATTCAGGGTAAATGTTATGGCATCTCTAGATTTAGTCATCTTATTTTGACACTTTAAGAATGGTTATGTTTGACCAAACTTGATAAACGCCACCTTCAAACAGAGAAGACAGATCAGGTCTGAGGTTTGGCCCTGTAATTACACTTCCATCTCTGGGCTGGGTTCCCAAAACATTTGTCGCTCAAGTAAATCCTTGTTTCCCATCTAATCATTCTTCTCCTGAGGCTAAAAAGTTTCATTTACAAATCCTGTTTATTCTTGTGAAGACGAACGATGGCCAGCATCACCGTAACATCTGTTGTTCCTGTGCAAAAAATTTATCAAGCTTAAAGGTGCAATCAGTAACATTTTCTGAGCTCTTTGTGCAAAATATCCATAATATGTCAGTGAGGGTTTGCAGTTTTTCATGCCAGGTACTCCTTTGCCAATTTAAACTCATCTCCATGTGATCTGTATGACATTTAGTTTGTCCTAAACTAAAGTAAACATCAGAGCAGTATATCTGAAAGGTGCAGAAAGCTTCGGACTCAAATGATGTAAGCCCTGTTTTAAAGCTGATATCATATTCGTTGGACAGCAATATATGTTGTAGCTAGTTTTAGTCTGATAAGGTATCTAGTATTTGTTGTGGCTGCAACATAGCAACAAGCCATTCTTTACTACATCAAAGCAGATGTTAACATTTTCAGTTGTAGTGTCATTGTGCTTTGTCGTGCTTGTTATTTTCCAGTTTATACAGGAATAGAGATACACAGGTGAAATTTTAATGTGAAGTCTGCAACCTTTAGCTTTACTTCTAGTTTGAAATGCTGTGGCGACATCTCACCAGAAATCACTTTGTGGCTCGGCTTAAAGTCAAATTTTGTAACATTGAGTAGATATACTGCACATTATTATGTACACAGGCTCAGATCTTACTTTGAAATTTATAAGTCAAATCTCAATATAGTATTTGCTATAAAAACATACGGGGTTGTGGTTTTAGACATGGCCAATGTAGTTTTACGTTTCCTTTAGTGCCCTTCAGATGTTTGTAGGGACAGATATTTTAATGGTTGCACCTTTAACAAGGAATTGCTTTGGCTTCCAGTGTTTTGGGAGGCTCAGTTTTGTCCCACCTCAGCGACGAAACCAGATCCAGGTGTTAAGAAGCCAGAACGCCACAGTGGCAGAATACAGGATCACCTCTCGCTTGGAGCGCTCTTTGTTTTCTTCCTCCAGCAGCTGCAGACGCCGGTTCAGCTTCACAATCTGAACGACAACATCAACGCACAAAGATGTTTTCTCCAATGTAAAAGTGAGGACACTGTGCCCATGCTGGAGCTAGGTACGATCTGCTGAAGTATAGTGTCTGGTTTTCAATTAAAGTTTAAAAGACATGAAAAACCTGGTCTCCTCCTTTCAGATTTTTTTGGGGGATCATTTGTTCTCAAGCCTTTTTATATCAAACCAGACAAGTACAGAGCCAGGAGTTAAATAATACGTTTAGTATGTGTACTTTCTTACTGGCCTGTGATCAGTTTGCTGTGTCAGCGTGCCTTCACTGTACTCTAACAGTTGGAAATTAAAGCAACATGACAACATACTCAAAACAGACACAATACCTACAGCAGAGCAGTGGAGAAGCATATTATACGCATATGTCAGTCATCAGTGACAAAGGCAGGCATTTAGGTCTGTGAGACACTTACTTGTCGCCGTAGTGACGAGGCGTCCACCAAACCAGACTCATCAGGGTTTATATCCAGGGCCAAGTCCAGGTGCGTCCTTTGGAGATGAACATATCACAATTTAGAGTGATGGTAACAGCAACATAGTCTAGCGTGAGGGTTCCCTGCATAGCTACAAAAACACACACCTCCATTAACACAGTATGGGAACATCAAGACCTGATATTCTATGAGTTCACATCTGTATTTCCAAGTCTGAAGTTGATAAATAAGGTTGTTGAACAAGAGCTGAGTGCTAATGACACAGACGTGTTTACCATAAATGACTCACACAGAGCACAGGGGGTATGGCATAAGTTGTACATCTCAAATCAGGTAAACAAACATCATCCTAGCACAATTCCCATGTGTATCACTTTACTGCCTCATCATCTCAGCTGCCTCAGAAACCCCTACACTCTGAAACTTCCTCCTCCATTACAGTTGTTCACCTGAGGAGCTCTCCTAAAAGTTATGATGTTGTGAGGAGTTTATTTGTTTTCTTGATTTAAAGAAAATATCTCAACTTCATTCATTTTCAGAAACCTTCATCACAAGTACCAGCTGTTTTTTCTGAGAAACTTTGTGAATACAGTGACTTCTGAGAATTTCAGGGACAAAAAGAAACACCTGCGGTGGCTGTCATCCAGAACTTCAAGGACCTGCTGATAAGCTCTGCGTGTTGTTGACTGGATGTAAGACAGGAACCCCGCAGCTGTGAACAGGTTGATGCTCGCATCCTCAGGGGAACAGAGGGGGGGACACAAGCGGACTGGGGGGGGCAGAAGGGGAGGGGGTTACACTGGCGGAGAGGTGAGTGGGAGAGAAACAGTAAAGAAAAGAGATATTTTTAAAACCAACTGAGAGTGAACAAAGAATAAGAGACTGAAAAATTCTGAATGGAAAGGCAACAGGAGTGAAGCAGTGTCCTCACAGGTATCTCAGTTGTGTGGGTGTGCTTACCTTACATCGCCTCTGTTGATCTGACTGCTGTGGCGGCCAGATACGTGCTCACTCGCACTGCGTTCTCTTCGAGACCGAGCATGAAAGTGAGCCTGTTATTGATACAAAGATTGGAAATAATGTCAGGCTCACATTAAACAGTTACAGGTTAAAACCTAATCTGTTAATTTTCACTCCCTTTCATAGATGGATAGGTTACACAAACAGCACATGATGATCAGATTGATAATAGCTACATTTAGTCCAACATAACTGATTATAACAAGTCAACTTTTATATTAACTGTTTGTAACTGATGCAGTGATGACTGTTCTCAAATGAAAAAAGTTGAGCTCACCTGGAACTTCCCATTTTTTAAACAGTTTTTCTGGATGTGCTCAACCTTTGAAAGTTGTTCTTACTTCCTTTTCCACTGAACTTTAAAAACCACAACAACAAGTAACAACCTCAATTAGTAAGCCACTCCACAACCACCAACAGTGTTAAACCTGCCGCAGATAAATAATGGATTTGGTTTCTCCTGTAGGCACCACTGTGGACAATGTATCCTTTACTCTCCCCATAAGTTGTCTTAACTTCCTTGTTTTTGTTTTCTTCTTCACACCACTAGCTGCCTATGTGACCCACTCTTCCCAACATGTCACATATTGCAGTATACTTTTGTATTCATCACAACAAATTCAACCTCTTCAAATTCTCCTCAAACATCAACAAAGTCTTGTATCTCTTTGTTTCTCTGACCAGCTGTTTCAGTTTTGTAAGCAGCATTTCTTTGTACACTGGTTGAAGTTGTTATGATGTGGAGCTCACTAATAAGAACAGCCCATCTCTAGAGATGTGATCTTTCATTTGTTTGACCTGCAAATTTGGTTTAATGGTGCAGTACGGCTCATTAAGTTCTGCTAACAACAGAGGTAGGCCACTGGTGCGTGTCGTCCCTCGGTGAGCAGTAGACAAAATCTGCTTGAGTGTGTGTTTTTTTTAGGAGCAAAACAAAATTCAGCTTCAGACCAAAGACCACAGGCACTTTACACACGTGAGACTGAAAAACACACTAATCCCCAAAACCTCAGTGGAGCAGTTTCAATATCCAACGGAGGGATGTGTGTAACTCCATCTCCTCTTGTAACTACAGCCACCAGGGTTTTGCTGCAAGTATTTGCACTCAAGAACTGAAAAGTAGCTGCACTTCCCCTGAGATTTCCATATTGGCCTTTATTTTTCACCTTCAAAACATCAGCTTTGTGCTCAAACATCGCAGCCTTACATCTGTCTCCACCTAATCTGATTAATGCCTAAATGTTATAACATCTACAATATTTTCTTCCACAAACTTACAGATGCAACTAACAGGTGACATTGAAGAATAATACTATATTAAAGAAAAAGTAATAACTGAGAATCATGCACACAAGCACCATGTTTTGTCACACGATGTTTAATCCCAGGCTGCTTTCCTTTCTATCATTTTGAAATACACAGAATCATGTAATAGTGCACAACAAGTGTGATTAGTGTCAAATTAAAGATTAAATTAAAATGAGCACTGAATAGGAACCTTGACTGGACCCTTACCGCCTGGCTGGGATTGTTCTGTGAAGAGGCAGTTGGGTCGGTCTCCAGGGAGTCCAGTGGCTGTTCTGTGAGGGTGAGGACTCGCGGTGGGGCCTTCATGTTCAGGAGGTCCACAGGAGGGACGGACTGGATCAGGTCCAAGTCTCTTGGACGAGCAAATCGAGGGTCCTCATCATCACCTGTTGATGAAGCGAGGAGGAGAGGCACCGTTGGGAGACTGCATAGTATACTTTTGTTTTGGGTTTTGTGCTCTGTCCAGCACCAGATTAAGAATGAGACATCCATGTATTTTATCTGGCACATTACATGGCGATGCATGCATGGCCCATTGGCTTAGACAGGACTATAAACTGCTTGTATTTTCTACCATGCTTCTGAAGTCATGTCTACTGTCCTCACCTGCAACAACAATCCTCTCAGGAACATGCATCAAAGTTGTGTGAGTGAGCAGAGGCTGCTGAAGGGGCAGCGACCCTGTTTGGTTCTCGGAGGCCACCTTGAGCGTCTCAGGGATTCGCATGCGCTGGCTGATGCCCTCTGTGTACTCCAACTCATAATGGATGCGGTTCATCTCAGCCGCCTCTGCAGTGGCAGGGGTGAAGGTTGGACCACTCATCAAGCCTGCAGACACATCAATTGGAAAGAAATTGAATAAGACTTAAAACAATCAACTGCTAAAATATAAGACTAGAGATGACAGTGTCACAGTGGCAGGGGTGTCAGATGTTAAATAATCACATCATAGCTCATATGTGTGAGCCCTGGATGTTTGCCATCTCTCTCATGTGAATGGCAGCGACCTGCCTGCAATGCCATCCTGATTTTGTGATTTAAAAGCAGTGTTGTTGTGCCTGGATTAAATCCACAATTACGGTGGATTTAGCCCTTGCAAAATTGGCTCAGTGGCCATGTGGTACTACCCAAAACATGGTATGGTATGTCCCATACAGGAACAAGCCCGACGACAAGGTGGAGAGTGTAGGGTGTGTAGCAGCAAAACGAATAAATAATACACTAGAAATAACATTCTCGTTGTGTTGCATGAAATTACATAACGTTGACATGGGGTGTAGCTGTTGTAGCCTCATGGCTTCAATGACACTGAATGAAATCCACAGAAGACGCCATGTCTAGCATGTACGTTAGCTAATATCTGGCTAATGTCACTGGTATGCACTGACAGGCATTAGCTGTTGATATCTTTATCACTACACGTTAGCTTCGCTGTCTGCAGTAACAGGCTGGCTAACCACAGCTATCTATAGCGTTAGCTTCTATGGCTACTTACCGTTCTAGTTTTAGCACGGAGGTTTACAATGTTAAGCTGTTTCTTCTGTAATATTAGCAGCATCGACCGGAACAGGCGACTAGCGACACCAAAACTCACACACCGCTTCCAGCTAGTATGTGTCTAACTGCCAATAACAAATCCCGTGTGTTCGCTGGGGCGGAGCTTAATAATTACACCGTCAGTCCCAGCGAGGCTCACCAGCAGGGACCACCGGGGTTCAAAAACGAGCGCACACATGCGCTACACTCAAATTAGCCGCTCCACATGCAAAGTTTATGTAACTGGGCTAATTAATACAAATGACACAAAGCTGTGACTCAGATTTTCTCCATTAATACGGAAGTTAATTGGTCTGTTCCAGCTGTAATTCAGTTTATTTATCAGTGTTAGACTGATGGGAAATTTATCTACAAGCAGAGAACACCGATTATTATCATTTTCATGATTATTTTCCTGACACTCCCACACCAGCAAAAAAAAAACACTCAGTATATCAAAACAGAGTACGCTTTTTTCCTTATTTATTTACTGCAAAAAGATGATATATATGTCTTATATTCACAAGACAAACCAAATGTAAAGGATGACAAGTATCCATTGGATTTCCTCTGAGAAGCAAACACATTTCCTGCAACCTTTGAGGATCTGTGTAGAAATATTTCTTCACCTAAACAAATTTGCAGGAACAGGTCATGGGTGGTTTTACTACAACTGGAAAAAGTGCCAGAGGTATGCAGGACCAGATGGAGGACAACAACTGTCATGGAGATGTTAATGAAGCGTTAGATGAATGAATAACAAAATGCTTAGAATAATAACTAATAATGATGTAGTGGTAGATAAATATTTCACTTGTAAATTATTTTTTATAATTCCTCGTTTTATTGCCCATTAAAATATCAAATAGTTAATTGATAAATAATTTGGTCTATTTATTTTAAAATAATAATAAATTAATTTGTAAAAATATATATATATATATCAATGCGTATTTTTATTGTGCAGTTAGTTAATGACTAATGCAATGCTTTATTGTTATTTCCATGACATGTGTGGTCCTCCATGTGGGACACTTCAGTGGAAAGAAGTCATCAGCTCCTTCAGTTGCCTCAAACAAAGATGTCAGCTTCGCAATACAACTCCCACAATTCCAACGTCTGCTGAAACAATGCGCATGCGCCGTCTGTCTGGGCCATTATTTTGTCCTCCTCAAGCTTCAAATGAACAACAGGCTAAGCGTTCCTTGAAATGAATTAAATATTAATACACGGAAGGAGCATTTTTTTTCTTCTTGTTCATCACCGCCGGCATACATGGAGTCTCTCGGTCAATAGCTCGTTGTGTCGCCGGGCTGTTCGGTCCTCCGTTGGACTTGGAGGCCGAAAACAGTGCGCGAAGTGACAGCCCCGTTAAAGCCAGCAGATTGGGTGTTTATCTAGTTGGCTAGCCACCTAGCTAGCTTCCTAGACAGCTAAGAGGGGAGGAAAAAACCCAAAAGGACCATCTGATAACTTCAGGAAAGGGAGAGCTGTGCCCGTCCCTGTCCCGTCCAACCTGCTGAGGGGATGGCACACCTTCGAGACATGCAAAACCAGGTACAGAAATCTTCTTTTCTCCAACTGTCACCTCCCTTCATCTTGTTCAAGACAAGGCGAACCCCCATGACCGTCAGGTTTTCCATGAATGGGTGGGTGGGGGTCTAAGTCATCAATGCAAGTGAAAAACTGACTCTACACATTTCGTGATGAAATTTTCATCTCCTGGCCATTGTCAGCATCAACATTGAGCAATCAACAAGCTATCATTAGAAAATGTACATTTCAGTAAAACGCACAGCAATATTTTACAAGCCTCCAATGTTATAGAGCTGTAGTTGTCACATGCTGTAGATATTAAAATATTTTATATTGAATCACTTGACTGAGCCTCCTCAGTCAAATCATCACTCATTTCCTGCTGTCATAGAGACAGAAAACCACTGAACTTTCATGCATCTTGAATTACATCCAGGCACAAAGTTCAGCCTAGAGTTTATGTAATTATATGGGCTGTGACTGAATAAATGGCTATTTACACAGATAAGAAAGGTAAATCATCAATCATCTTTTTATATTTGAGCAGTGCATTACACATTGTAATATAGGCCAACAGACAGGTGTAACTCCTACTGTCAGATCTAATTAACCTCATTATAAAACAGCGTTCATATGTGAAAGTTGTTAAGTTTCTGTGCAGTTCAAGCACTTGGCGAGAGACACACACACACAAATCGTATCATAGGAACTATCATCGCGACATTCGCTTAAATAATTCAGTGCATTTTTTGCTGTCACTGGACCAGAATACCCGGTTGGACCCTGAGGAGTACTTCACCAAGCAGGAGCGGATTGGGAAGGGTTCATTCGGTGAGGTCTACAAAGGCATCAACAACCGCACGAAAGAGGTGGTGGCGATTAAAATTATAGACCTGGAGGAGGCAGAGGATGAGATCGAAGACATTCAGCAGGAGATCACAGTGCTGAGCCAGTGTGACAGTCCTTTTGTTACCAAGTATTATGGATCATACCTGAAGGTGAGATGAAAGCTGGAGCAACTCACAGGCAGATTATCACAGTTAGAACACGAAGATGTTTAGAAACACACACACACACACACACACACACACACTCACACACACAAAGTGTGCCACTCAACCAAAGGCAAAGCTATGGTTTTAAATCTCAAACGTCTTTCATCAAATATGTTTTCTGTCTCAGGGGACCAAGCTGTGGATTATCATGGAGTATTTAGGTGGAGGATCTGCTCTGGATCTGGTAAGAAGGTTTCTATTTTTATGCCCTTTTTATACAAATCTTACAAAGTAGCAGTCCCCCAATGTCCACCCTTCTCAGATTTATTTTTTTTGTACCTTAATCACCCCAGCTCCGTCCAGGGCCTCTTGAAGAGACCTACATTGCCACTATACTGAGGGAAATACTTAAGGGGCTGGAGTATCTGCACTCTGAAAGGAAGATTCACAGAGATATCAAAGGTAATAAGCCCTCTCTTCATACTTTGACTGTACAGAAATCACAACAGACACACGGAGCACACCTTGAGGAGGAAACACACTCACTGGCTGTTCCTCTTTTTCATTAAGCATCTTATTAGTATCACTTTACATAATTTTACAGTATAGTCCTGGTACAGAGCCAGGTGTAATAGTTCTTAACTCAGAGATAATTCACAGCAGTGTGCTGTATTGAGTAGAAAGGCTATGCATTAACTTTTAAATGCTGTGATTCAGCATCCCATTATCAGCACTGGAGTGCAGCTGAGCGAGACGCTGAACATTGAGCAATGACGACAGAGCTGCTGAGTAACAACGTGTACATCCAGTCTTCACCAGATGCTAGACATAATAAGTCCACACAATGAAATATGCTAACAAGCTGTAAAAAATTACCAGCACCATCTGTGAGCTTGAAATAGGTGTTAGATTTATGTCTGTTCTCTGTAGCTGATGTTGTGCTCTTACATTCCTCAGAAAAGAGAATTAGCTCTTGGGTAATCATTAGAGACTCACAAAAATAATGATGCTAAGATGGCAGCTCAACAAAGAAAAAAAAATTGGATTAATTTCTTGTGGATTTATTATCCATAGAGATTGTGTTTAAACTCTATTCCTGCCAAAAGCACTGAACATCTCCTGATGTCTGAAGCTGATTGTGTTTGCCACAATGAAACTGGAGAGGGGACTCTGAAGCAGCATTTGTCCATCTGTCCGTCCATCTGGCACATATAATATAATATGCTGAAAGCTGCTGATTACATCGTAACAAAACTGACGGCTTTTCGAAGTTACACTTGATTGGCCGTAATAAGGTGCAATAACGCTTCATTGCTATTTATCATCCCAAAATGAGACTGTATCATTTATGAGGGGCGGCATGTTTACTGATGCTTTCTGTTAAACATGTCCTGTCAAACAGAAAACAGAGAACTAACCCGTCTTTTCCTTTTCTGTCTCTTGTCTCCCAGCTGCCAATGTGCTCTTGTCGGAGCAGGGCGACGTGAAGCTGGCAGATTT
This sequence comes from Lates japonicus, assembly GCA_033238685.1. NCBI lineage: Eukaryota > Metazoa > Chordata > Actinopteri > Centropomidae > Lates > Lates japonicus. Next base: position 12,704,031 of record BRZM01000010.1, on the reverse strand, counting down.
CGGGGTGGCAGGACAGCTGACAGACACCCAGATTAAGAGGAACACATTTGTCGGCACGCCTTTCTGGATGGCTCCAGAGGTTATCAAACAGTCAGCGTACGACTTCAAGGTGAGGGCCCGACTCAGTGCGGAGTGGACGAGAGACGACCTGTGTGACTGCTTTGAGTGAACGCTGTGTGTAGGTTTGTTTGCCTGTTCATCAAGTGATAAGCTGTTTTTATTGGTGGTGGCTGATAAGTACATGAAAGCATGGGGGAAATGATCTGATTCACACCATTTTAGGTAGGAAACTACTGCATATTTTAATTCCTCACACAGTTTCAGTGACTTACACCTTTCTCTCTTCTTCTCAGGCTGATATCTGGTCCTTGGGCATCACTGCTATTGAGTTGGCTAAAGGGGAACCTCCCAACTCTGATCTACACCCCATGAGGGTCCTCTTCCTCATCCCCAAAAACACTCCTCCCACCCTGGAAGGGCCTTACAGCAAACCCTTCAAAGAGTTTGTGGAGGCTTGTCTAAATAAAGACCCTCGTTTTGTAAGTAAAAATTGGGCTGAATAAGATTGCCACTGATTTTCCAAGTGTAATACTGGTCATTTATCCTACCATGTTTTTTTATGATTGGATTAACATGCCCAGTCCTTAAAAGGAATTTGTTTTGAAGTTTTTCAAATCACATTCTTGTAAAGAGCCAAACATATGTTAAATCTGAGTAATGTGATGGTAGACTCATTCCCGAAGTTTCTTTCAGGATGTTGTAACTAGACAACTGATCCCATCTGATTCTTCTCCCAGCTTCAGAGACACCTGATGATACTGTCACTGAACGTTAACTTTTATCCTCCTCCTGTCTCCTCCTCCTCTGCACAGAGGCCAACCGCCAAAGAGCTTCTGAAGCACAAGTTCATCACACGTTACACCAAGAAGACGGCCTATCTGACAGAGCTGATTGACCGCTACCGACGCTGGAAGTCAGAGGGACACGGGGAGGAGTCCAGCTCTGATGACTCAGACATGTGAGTCTCAAGAACACACATTGATTGATGTATTCCAGTTACACACACATCCACACTTTTCCAAGCATCTATTCACAGCCATTTGATGGAATTAGTGACACTAACCCAACCTACCAGAGAATAACAGGATTTGTTGATGGACATTTAAAATATACATATAAAAGCAGTGTTTGGATACTGAATTGTCTGCATGGAGACATGCTCTGTACTTACATAAACAAGCTCATTGATTCATTATATTTAGGTTAGATAATGTTGGTGCCCCTCATATTTGTAAATATTTCTCTCTCTCTCTCTCTCTCTCCTTCAGGGATGCTGATGGTGACGTGGATACATGTCCCATGTGGACCTTCCCCACAGTCAGACCCAACTCTATGAACAAGTTACAGAAGGGCTACACACACACAGCTTCAGAGGTAACACACACACACACAGAGAGAGACACACACAGAGTCAAATCTTTGTTTTTATTCTTAACACCCTTTTTCCCCTCTTTTCAGTCTGGAGATTCAGTGAAAAGGCAACCCAAGTCACAATGCTTGTCTGCTTTGGTAACACCCATCTTCAGAGAGGTAGGTGTTCAGTGTTGGGAGTGGGGATAACAGAACTTTGATGCTCAAAGTCAAGTCACTGTACCTCTGGTGATTTTAGATTAAGGGCAAACACCTTAAACCTTAAAGCTATCAGCACTTCAGATTTCCTTCTGGTACAGTAATTGCACCAATAACAATGAAGGTCTGGGCTGCAGCAGTGATATGATCTGTACTGCATTGTTTTGTAAATGTGAGAGCAGTCTTGGAAGCTGATTTTATCTAATTTATTGAGAGGGTTGCTCATGTCAATACGTGTCTAACTGGTGGGGCTTGTTTCTAATTTAGGTTTTATTTGGTCCCAGAGTGACTCTAATCCTCGCTCAGGACATTTTCTATACAGGATTACAAACTTTAGAGTTGTTTTAAATTTGTACATTTATATATCAGGAAGAATAACAGGAAAGAGAAGGCTAGCAGGTGTAGCCTTGTCAGTAAATACAAGAAGCAACAGAGCCCGACTAATTTCTGCTTATTGTAATAAACTTCTTCATTCATGTCATAAAATTCATTTTTCTTTACCACCAGTTGAAGGAGAAGCGGCGGGCAAGTGGCGGAGGCGTAGGAGCCATTGAGGAGCTGGAGAATGCCTTCAACCTCGCCGAGGAGTCCTGTCCGGGCATCTCCGACCGCCTCGTCACACACATGATGGAGAGAGTGTGCAGGTGATTTACCAGCCAGTCTTACAGCTGTCAGCTTTTTACATCCACTAAGCAACAGTAAACATGAGTTCATTTTATTCTAACCTGCTGCTTCATGTTGTTCTTTCAGGTTTTCTTTAAATGGTAACACCACCCCATCTTCACGGTGAAACCCCAGCTGGATGTAACTTAACCCCTGATCACACCCCACCCCCACCCCCACCTCCTTGTTTTCAGTCTCCCAGACCCACCCAACTTCTCAGATAAGGACCACAGAAGAACCCCCACACACACACACACCCTTCCTTCCTCCCTACCTTTGCACCCTTCCCCATCCTATCCCAGAAGAGATCTTTTAATTAGTTATAATTAAATATTTTTACAGTTTTTCTTTAAGAGCGGAGAGTATTTAAGACAAAAAAGCCATGACATTTAGAGCGTTGTGTATACCTGTTAGACTGAGAAGAAAAAACTATAATAAAGTCTATGGAAAATGTCCCATTGTCTTCAGTGTCTTGTTTGAAAAAGATTTTTTTTTTTAAACTGAGCTTAACTGGAATCACAACACAAGAGGTTGTACATTGATCAGTAGTGGGGCAATCATCCATCTACCTATAGAAATGATTCATGTTAATATTTATGTAATCCATATAGTTGATATTTCTGTAAATTAAACAGGTCTAATTATGTTTATTTCCTTTGGTGATTGTTAAATTACCATGTTATTACTGTTTTAACTTTCTCCTCTTAGTTCTAAAAAAGAATGTAAGCTGTGGGTTTTGGTTAATTAATCTCTCCGTACACTGAGCTGTAATTAGTGATGCCTTGTTACAGTTGGGGCACGTTCATGGTGGTTTTGTCTGTCAGAGGCAATTAATCTCACTGAAATGTAACACACACACCCAGAAAGGGAGTAGCAAGCATCAGAGTGTAACTAGACAAAATGTATTATAGGACGGTACAGAACCTTTAATAGATACCGATCAGCTGATAATTGGTCATATAAAGGTACAATGATCTTGTATATTGAGAAATGACCAAAAAAGGCTTCACAGAAGAGATTAATCGAGTTTAATAAAACCTTTATTACAATAAATGTATCAAGAACAATATTTGGTACTTTAATATTGGGTAAAAACAGCACAAAGAGGAATGTCAAGAACTCATATCATCTTGGCTGGTGAGGGAAACGTTGGCTACACTGACCTCATCGGGTCACCTTAAACCTCTGCAGTCAGGGAAACCACAAAGTACTCAGCAGTCGGGACACATAGAAGTGTATACCTCTTAAATCTCAATGGAACACAAAATATCAATGCTCCCTGGCATGTGACTTCACTTTACAGTACAAAGGAGACATGAAGTAAATACATCTAATTGAGAGATGCAGCAAAGCACCAAACAGAGGCGTGTCACAGCTAAAGACACCTCATTTGTCCATCCTTCATTTGTCACGTCTACAGGAAGACTGTAAGAGGTCAAGGGTCACAGTTTAGTTAATTCATATAAAACTCAAAAGGAGCTTAACAACACTTGAATGAGGTTGTACTTAGTGACACTGATCTGAGAACTGTGCTAATGGGTGAAATTTGGACAGGAAAGGGAAGAGCTGATCCCAACACAGCACAGAAAAATTCACCTGAAATTTTACCAAACGGGAGGGGTGGGAAGTCGAGAGCTGCATGCATATGAGTGGCATAACATGAGTAACACTGAGCAGGGTGAACCCTATATGATGGGAAGCTTGTGTGGTAATCTTAAATCATGTGTTCGCCTGACAAAAAGAATACTGACACAATGGCATAAAAAGCTATTTCTGTTACTAGTTTTCACTATAGCGCACTCTCCCAATGAAGCTCTCTCACAGAGCTAATGTTAGCTTGTGCTTTAAGAGATGTTTTAGGACTAAAAGCACTGAACAGAAGCACCAGTACTTTGGTTTTCTCTATAGCACAAAAGTAAGGAAGCAAATAAATTGGAGAAGTAACAGAACACCCCAATGTGTTTGTATTAAAAATATATACCACCATTTGTAAAGATGGGTCACATGACTTCATTTGAGTGACTAGCAAAAGTTTAACAAAATGAAAAAACAACTTTAAAAAAAGAAATGGAACCGTGTGTAAATATATAAACATAACACTGTTTGAATATACTTTACTGTATGTATAAAACAAAAAAAAGACTCCAGATCCCACATGTGGGACTGAATGAAGATAGTGGCAAGCAGTATGAGTCAATAACCAGACAGCTTTTACACCTTTTATGCTCTCATCTAATTCTCTCTGGTCAAAGTTGAGCAGTGGCTCAAATACCTGCAATGGAAAAGAAAAGGAAAAATTACACATCATCATTCAAATATGACAATTTTTGAACTGTACAAGTCTCATTTAGATGTTTATGTTACAAAGGCAGGAAATTAGGTGTCCCATTGTCCAGAAAATCCATAATGATATACAGTGTGTTGAGTGTGTCGTCGAGTCGTGTTCCTACCGTAGGCCTCTCACACATGGGGGCCGTCTCCCTCTCCGTCGCCCTGCTTCTGCATCTGGGCCTGCATCTTGGCAATCATCTCCTGCATTCGTCTCAACTGTACGACACAGGACATCAACATGTATGACAGGGAAACAACAACTGCACTTATAACAAGAACAAAGCATGTTCATTTAGACAGCTTTGTTTATGTATATATTATTTTCCTTATATGTCAGTCTAACTAAATGTAATATCATTATGTCTGACAGTTATAAATCATTGATTAGAAACAACTGCTCCTGCATCGACCACTTGGACAGAAACCAACTGTGAGTCTAAATTATTTACCAGTTTAACACATGAATAGTGAATTACAGAAACAAAACAGAAACAATTCTTGGAAATGTTTGACTACAGCCAGCAGCCACTTAGCTTAGCCTAGCATAAAGACTGAAAACAGGAGGAAACAGTTGGACTTCTACCAGCACCTCACTGAAATTGCCCTCCACACACACCTTAAGTTTTTATGCTAAGCTAGGCTAACTGTCTGTCTGCTCTGGCTTTAAAATTAGTTTACAGATATGAGCGGTATTGATCTCCCCATCTAACTCTTGATGTGTATTTCCCAAAAAGTCAGACTATTCCTTTAGGAAACCTGGACTATTAAGACAGATGATCCACAAAAATTAATTTCTAATAGTGTATTGTTTGAAATATCCCACCTCAGCCTCCTTCTCCTGCAGGATCATATCCTTGTCCATTTCCTCCGGCTCCGGTCCTTTTCTGTATCAATGGTAGAAGTACAGTTACTTTTCATGTTGCTGTGTATTGTAATATTTCTGCTGAATATATGTCAATTAACAAAGGAATCACTGTTTGAATCATTGTTATAAATGTGCAATCACACATTATAATGACAGAGTCAGCAGAGCACTGTGTGTGTATGTGTGCAAGCCTCAGATTGCATGTTCTACCATTTTAAGTAACATTAGGCAAACATGACAAAAGCCACACTGAGAAAGTGAAAAAAGGGTCAGTGGGTTAGTAGTTTTTCTTTGCAGGAAGGTGGAAACAGCTCACGAGAGAAAAGTGGGCGTCTACAACAAGTAACTACGAAGAGATGAAAGCAGGAAGATTCAGGAGAGAAGCAGCAAGTGCGAGAGTCTGGGGAACAGCGTTACCTCCCCCAAATGGGAAAAAAAAAACGGTACCTCCAACAGTCCACTCATGGGATTGGACAAATCAAGACCAGACAGCCATCTTTGGACAGATGGCGAGGCAATGTGAAGACAGTAAAACCACGCCCTTATCCTGGGTTGGCTTTAGAGGGAAGTCTATAAGAATCTTTTTGGTCTACATTGAGGGTTAAATGATGATGTATCCACACTATGTTATATGACACACACAGTAATACTGTTTACAACGTCTACATTGGACTCAAACTACACATGCCACTTAGCTACCAGCTAACCATGTAAATCACCATAGCCCACTATGGCCCACAGCATTAAATTCACTTCTACCTCAAAACCACAGCCTACCTGGCGTAGTTCACATGCAAAATGATGAGTTAGAGCTACTGTACTACAGAACTGATGCTATATATATATGAATAAACAAAAAAGGAAATTAATGACTGGAGATCTCATCATACAGGGGTAACTCTCATTAATGACCCTCCTCAGTAAAAGTGTCCGTGATGTGTCTGACAATGTCATTTCTACGCATCTCTAACACTGCTGTATTTGATATTTATGATCTCTAATCAGAGGGTCTGCTGTTTGAGGTGGGGGGAGGTGCAGAAAAAAGCAAGCTGACAGACAAGTACGTACGCAGGAGACAGAGGCAGAACATAACCATGGGAGGACAACCTGCCACCCCGTTTGAGGCGGTCCGAACGGAAGTTCTCGTAGTGCAGGTCCTGGGTCACTTCCTGTAGATCCTGCATGTGGGTTCTGTGGGGTGTATGGAAAAGTGCAACTAGTAAATGTTTCTGCACAGACATTTTGAAAACTACAGATGTTGGGCACAGAGACTGTCAGGAAGATTTTTTTAAAGACAGTATTTATTTTAGACAAATTCTTCTGAACTGTTACTTTACTTCTACTCCTATGAATGACTTTAAAAAAAAAATACACTTCAAATTTTTAAGAGTGAGGAAAATGGATTATAGCCCCCTCTACCACTCACATCAGCATGGTCCGCAGCTTGAGGAAGTCGTTGTGCTCTGGGTTTTCCACCTCCACCACTCCCCAGGGGTACAGGCGGCCCCTCACCTTCTTCCCTTTGGCCTCAATCTGCTGGTTGGATCCTACGACTGCAAACGGGATGCTGGCCTGGAGAAAAGGAGCATTTCATGTGTCTGTTCTCATGGTTCAACCTCCCACATAAACAATTATGACACTTGGATAAATCACTAGAGTAATGGCACTAACTTAATGAAGCTCTACTGGAGGATACAGAGCTCCATCAACATGTCTTTGGAAGGAAGAAAGTTTATATTCATTCAGAGTTTACCTTGAGGATCCTAGTTTGCTCTTTGAAGTCCTCATCCTCATCTGACTCAGCATCGGGAAGGTGGTAAATCTTAATACCATGCTCATCAATCTCATCCAGGATCTTACAAAGAGTGACAGTGACAAAACACAGGTTATCATCGGGTGCATGGACAAATGACAACCTATTGTTTTCTGTTTAGTTAGGATGCAAGAAATATTACTAAAGACAACATTCTGCTGATCAAAATAATCTCTGACATAACCTCTTTGACAGTTGATGTATCACTGGAGTTGTACCTAAAGTACCACTAAAGCAGTGAGCACATGATAGCTACTGTTTAACTCAGGGACTGGAAACCTCCCTCAACAATGGACAGCTCTGTTGTTCTCACCCTGCGCTTGAGCCTCTCCCTCTCTCTGAGGGTGAGAGTGTCCGCCTTGGCAATGACAGGAACCACGTTAACCTTATTGTGAATGGCCTTCATGAACTGGACATCCAGGGGTTTCAGGCTGCTCAGACAGGAAACACACAGACAAAGGATTCAAGGAAGGATTTATGAAAGGAAGAGAGTGAATAAATGCTGGTAGAAACACAAGAAACTCACCCATGGCCGAGCGGGGAGATGAAATAGAAGCAGCAGTGAACTCTATTGTCAACAATGTGTCTACGATTTAGACCGCTCTCGTCGTGGAGGTAGCGCTCAAACTGGTCATCAATGTAGGCGATGATCGTGCTGAAACTGGATGAAAAAAAAATAAAAATAGATGACATTAAACAGCCAGTTTATATCACAGTATAAAATCAAAAGCCAGCTATCCTTATGATTCAAAACATTTCAACTTCTTTTTCACTGTCAAAGATCAGTGGCTCATTGCTGCTCATGATCACAGGACTGACAGTGGGTAATTAAAGTCTAAAAATACTTCATCTCCTCATCAGTGTACACCCTACAAAGATTTCATTACCAGTCCTGGCTGTTGATGGCGTCTCCATATCCTGGTGTGTCTACCACAGTGAGGCGGAGCTTCACTCCTCGCTCTTCAATTTCTACTGTCGACGCCTCAATCTGAACCGTCCTCTCTATCTTTTCTACAGGAAGGACAAATAGATATCAAAATGTAAGTGCATGATTTGTACTAAATGGCCAGAATTTGGTCATTTTGTGTTTTTAAAACATCAAGTGCAAAAATGGCTACAAATAATGATCAACTGGTCAAAAAGAAGAGCTATAATATCACACACTCCAACAAACACACCCTGGGTTTGTGCGTATATAAGGGAAAAGTTTGTGGAGGAAAATACTTTCAATTAAAAAATATTACATTTCACATCATTTTGGACCGTTATAAATACTTCAGATGTGTACAAAAATTTGGAAAAGCAAGAACAGATAATAAAAAAACTGCACCTAAGCCTTACATAGTACTGAAAACCCTGGTGTGTGTGTGTGTTTTACCTGCTGCTCCAGGGATTACTCTCTCAGGGTAAAGGTCAGTGAGAAAAAGGCTGTTGATCAGGGTGGATTTCCCAAGTCCAGATTCACCTATTGACAAAAAAAGGGAAAATTAAAACAATCATCAAGCAAGAAACATCACTGATGCGAAATCAAGATCAAAATAAGAAAGGATTATAAAAGCACAGTCAGGTTCTTGTTTAAAAAAAAAAACAACAAAGACACTCTCGGCACGCCGCAGGAAACAAGACATCTGCCTGTGACGCACCCTAGGCCTCGCACCACACACATCAGCACTGATACTAAATCTGACTTCATCATTAATCTTTTCCAGAACTATGTCAGGTGGCTGATTAAACAACCCTAGCACCTGAGGAAGCAAAGTAATAATCAGTCAGCAGTGCAGCAGAGACCAGAGGAAGAACGCTTGGTGGTTTCACTCTCGTTAACTTAGCAACAAGAAGTGAGAATATGGATATTCTCTTCTAGTCTGACTCCATCTTGACATGAAAATCTGCAACGAACTGAAGAAACTGTGCACTGGAAACTTTGAGACTGATTTAATTTGAATTTCTCTGCTGATTTTGTCTGGTTATGAATGAGCAAACAAAATCACAACCAGCTGAAGGCAAAAAAGGTAAGACCTTAAAAACTTCCACATACACAGTTTTCAATATAACAACAACAGAAACAAACACAAGAAAACATCCACAGTTTAAGTGAGTGATCAAGTTAGAAATAAATGCTGATGGCCTGATTCCCAGACTTGTTCCAGAGTCAAGAGCGTCTTTCAACTCATGACGCTGCAGGTCCATTGAACATTGTTTTAGTCTTGCAGTGTGACTAATTTCTCCCTGGGAAGCCTTACAACTACAGCAGCAACTCAGCTTGAGCAACAGCAGTGAACAACATTTAGGAAACTATACAGGTGCTGAAGCACTATCAGCCTACAGCTTGTGTGCTTGATGCGGGAATGCTACTCTGCGTTTCCCACCGGAGTTGTGGCAATAGTTTTACAGAGGTTTTTACTACATCCTAAACTGGCAGTTTGCCAGAGTGCATGGAAAATCAAAGTTGATGTATATATTATGCACACTACAGACAGCTGGGATAGAGCTTTAGGGGGAAAAGCAGAGGAGGTTTTTTGGTGTTCATAAAAATAGATGAAAAATGAGGAGAGGTTTTCATTATGTATGTTATTTGTATCTGTGGGGGAGAGCTGCAGCTATGTAAATGTACAGGAAACACTGACGGTTAAATAAGCACTCAATGAGTATTCTCGAGGTTGCTGGACCAACAGGCCTTGTCCACTGTATGAATCAGTCCCTCGAGGCCAACAGGCTACATTCCTCTCTGGTTTATTTTAAAGCAAAAGGATGAGCAGTGTTCAGGGGAGCTCCTACCCTCCCCCCGCTCATCAACAAGCACAGAGGTTCACACAGTCACAGCACTCCCATCCAGCAGTTTACACTGCTGTTGACGCCAGCTGTGCAACTATGCTGATGTGATATCTGCCATTTTCTGCAGACCAAAATGCTTTTAAAAATACAAACCTACAAAACAACCAACTTACTCTCAACACACAAACAAAAGCAGCTACAGACGTGAAAGAGTTGTAAGACTGCTGTGTAAAAAGGTCATTGTGAAAAGAAAACATATGACACCAACAGCTGTTTATCGTGCAGGCCGATGGCCAAAATTCCACCATAAATTCATCCCAAAAACATATTTCCATGAGCCAAAAAACCAAAGTGCATTCCTCAAATGTCCATGTTTACTTAAGCTGTCTCACTTGAAATTTGTTATCACTGAGATACACTATCATTTTCCAAAGTACATAAAACTAGAATCACATAACACCAAGAGGAAAAGGACAAAATGTGAAAAGGTCTTAAAAACAGTCCTGACACACTCACCTACTACCATCAGTGTAAACTCAAATCCTTTTTTTACTGACTTGCGATGAACCTGATTAGGCAGGTTGGCAAATCCAACGTACCCTGGGGTCTCAGGGTTGGTGAACTGCCCCTGCTGCAGAAAAAAAAGGAGTACAAAGACAGAGGAGTCATTATCATAGTCATAATGTTTGGGGACATTAAAATCTAAGATGAAACACAGCAGTTTTGCACAGAATTATTGTTTTAGTTTAAGCTATTTTTTGTGTCAAGATGAATCTAAATTAATTTGTAGTTTAACATTACTCTAGCAGTAACATAACAATTATAGGTGCTAGAGCAGAAATCACAGGGGAGACATCTGTTAATGAACAGCTGGGGTATTTAGGGAGGGCAACAGTGACTTCTCTGCAGTCTATTTGCAAAAGACCTTCCACCCATCATTCCAGTGTTTATGGCTCTTTCCTACACAGAGCAACTCAACAGCCTCTGTTACACTGCTAGACAGCAGCAAACACAGAGGTACCTGTTCCTTATTTAGTTTGCTCTTTTTTGGCCAAACAGTCTTGTATTATTTATAAAGCCCTCCATTCCCTGTGCTTTTAGCAAAGGTCATGACTGATGAGAGACTGATAAGCAGTGTGTTCCTGTGCTGCCTAAGGGCCTTTCAACGCCCATAGAGCCACATCAGTGAGTCATGCGGATAGAGAGCAGCACACTGTGACCAAGTGACCAAGCATTCAACAAGTAACTAATGTTTGTGTTTAGAATAACATCACACTGCAGAAAATAGTGGGAGAAAAGCAGGAGGGTACAAAATGTCCCACTGACATGAGCAGGAATGTTGAGTTTAAAAAATGAAATCCTGGACTGAATCTGAGGAGGACAGCAGACTTACTGTTTACATTTCTAAGAAAAGCACACCACCTACGATAACGTCTGACTCTGGGAAAAAGGGCATATCACTAACATGAAACCTTGTGTTCTCATCATTATTAATACTATGTCATTAAACAAGAAAGACTGTCACTGAAGCAGAAGTAGGAATCTGGTGTCACTGCATACTGTATCGGTTGAGGTTGACTACCTACTTTCTGTTTTCTAAGACTCACCTTCATTTTATCGGCCTGAGACATTTTTTTTCCTTGTTAAACCTGAAAGAAAACACAGACTATATCACATATACTGAGAAACCCACAAGAGTAACTGGCAATAAAACTTAATTTTGCTACAATTCTAGCTTTTGTGTGAACCTTTTCTGAAACAGAGGTAATTCATGCAGTCACAAACTTACAGGCCTGACTGTGTCAGAGACAGGAAGTCTGGTTTGTGACAGTGCTGCTGTGTCTCACCCATACTATCTATGGTGTTACCACAGAAAACTGACTCTGATCTTCTTTTCCTGCTAGCTGCAGTATTACAGCTGCGTCCTACTACAACACTATGATCTCAGGATAAGACATTAAGCTATGTTTATGCTAGTAATCCCAACGTCTCTACAACTGATGTTTACTGCTTTGTTGCTGCTTGTTGTGTTGTAATTCGGTGTCTTTTATTCAAACACTATGATGAACTGAGACAGAAACACACCCACAGCTCTCACAATGTTAGGATGAGACCGACTCAGTGTCTCACAATACTATACAATATAAAACAGTTTATTTTACCGGCTTATTAGACAAATGTCTGTGTCCAAGTTACTTTAGAAACTAGTTTGAGACCATTTAAAAACTCTTACCAACCCAAACTAGTCACAGACATATGAAACGCTAACTAAAACTAACATTGCTAATTTTCTTACGTACTCTGGTACTGAAATGGAAATTAGCCGGTTAATTAGCAACGGCTATTTTCGTAACGGTAACAACCAAGTGGGCGTATAATGGGCTGGTGCTGACATCTGCCATTAAAAAACTACATTTTGCTCTTGAAAAGCTATCAGAACGAGCTCAAAGCTATCCCTCCAGCTAACAGCCCTTCGCTAGCTGTAGAGAAAACTTGGTAGAAGAGAAGCTTAGCATAGCGTAAACCACTAACTAGCCGAGTAGCTTCTCCTGCTGCAGGATGTTCACTTAAACAGCTAATGTTAGCGTCGTCGGCTCAACAGCGAAACCGCGACCTACACAGCACCGAGACAACTTAGAGATAAATAAGAGATGAATTAAGAGAAATCGGCGGTGTTACCTTACAGTCCTTACAGTGCAGAGAGGTACCGGACAGACTGAAGCTGACGATGAACAGCGGACTTGGCGGACACCTCAAATTCTTCAGATTCCGCTGCAGCAGCTTCCTTTAGCACACACAGACCACAATGCACTGGGCGAGAGGGGAGAGGAGCGGCAGCGGCGGGGCTCAGCCCTGTCCCACTGTTCACACTGTCAGCCTGCTCACACACTGTTTTATCATATCAACTCAGTATAAGTTCGTTTAAGGTGATGAATATTATTATCAGGGTCACATTAACAACAATGGTGTACTGAGGGGAGTCCCATCACGAGGAGGGCCTGCAAAAAGCCTGCAAAAGTTTTTTTTTTTTCATTTTCAATTTTGAAATTTGACTTCATGAGTATTATAAGTTCACTAGTAGTATTGGCTGAACAAACAGTTTGACAGATTATTTAATGTTCTTTAGACAATATTATCAGTCTGAGAGCAAAAGCAGATTCTAATCCTTTGTTTTTAGTTTTTTTGCCTTTTTTGTATTTACACGAATTGTGCCTTTAGGGTTCTGAAGTTTTACTATACTACTCCTATGTTAAAACAGACTGAGTTAACTGCTGTTGGAAACTAATTTACTATAATTCTGAAAATAAAACATGATGATAGATAGATAGATAAGACTAATCCTTTCTCAGAGTAGGGGCCAAAGTAAAGATGGTATTCCACCTCTGTCTTCTGATCAGGATATGATAAAGACCTGTAGAACTGTTACAGAAATCTTGATGTTATAAAACCTTCCAGTGAACGCTTCACACAGTAATTACAGATGAGGAGGAGGAAAGAGAGCTGAAATAGCCAGATTGTGCAGATTTTCTTTGAATTATATAAGCATTTTGTCAGTAATTAACCACTACAGATGCATGTGTTTACACTGTGATTCAGATATTTGTACATGTGTGACAAGGGATGTATTAAAAAAGGGGATGGTGAGCCACTGGGACTGTATATGTACATGGTCCAAGTGTTAATGCTACACCACTGAATAACAAAGTCAGAGATTATTTATTGCATTATTTAGGATCACAGTTAGACATCTTGGGCCCAGGAAGAAAATAACTCAAGTCATATCTTAAATTAGCCATACAGCCTAATCTGAGCATTTATTGGCTCTCACGAGGTTGCCACTGGAGTCATCACCTCCTTTTTGCCCTAGCACAGTCAGAATATAAAAAAAATAATATAATGAATATAATAAACTATTAGTAATAAACTAATAGTAAAAGTAAAATCAGCTCCATCTGCTGAGGAGGATTTCATGAATTCCATTTAGCTGTTTCAGTTTTATGTCCCTGCCACTGTGAATGAAATGGCTTATTATCTTTATATGTCTGCCTAAATGCGCTGGACCGATGGACTCTCTAAGTATCTATTTACCATGAATATGTATTGATAATGACATCTCATCTTTGCTGCACAATTACGTTAATTGTAAGCACATGTTAATAATGACTTGGCAAGGTGCTGACATTTTAACTTGCATTAATGATAAGTGGCCAAAAGAGGGGGCTGAGACTCCTCATGAAACTGACAAGAGTAATATTTTACACTGCTTACTTTAAAATACTTTTAATTGATTAACATTACAGGGCTAAATAGAGATTAAAGATTCATCTAAAGAGTGTAATTTCCTAGAAAAGTTTATTTGTGTTTGGACCGTTGGCTGTCAGCTAATCATTTATATACAGTTTATTGAACATGCAAGTAAATAATCCATCGGACAGCTGCTGTCAATGAATGAACAAAATAAAGGTAGGCCTGTTTACTACAGCTGTAACAGCTAGTGTTTTACAAAAGCCCTTTGTCATTTTAAACTCGTTTGAAAACTGTCAGTCAACTTTTTAGCAGAGTTAGCAAAGGTTAGCTCTGACTGTACGAACTCAGTGGTAACGAGCTAGGTTAGCTCACCAGCTAGCTAGAACTGTGCTAGAAGCGTTGTCCCTGGTTACTGATTCTGGTTGATGGTTTGAAGTCCATTTCAGTTTTAATGACGATGTTTTGAAATAAATACAGTCTAACATACAGCACCAGAAAGTGAAAGCGATATAAACTGTACTTCTTGCCTATCTGTCAGCTGGCTCGTTGGTCTAGGGGTATGATTCTCGCTTTGGGTGCGAGAGGTCCCGGGTTCAAATCCCGGACGAGCCCACCTTTTGCGTTTTTTTTTTTTCCATCTATAACAAGCAATACTTTCTTGCACGCTTGTGATATGTTTACCGTTGTTTTGTTGCAAAAACAGATTTACAGAAGTGACCGGTGAACCGTGTCTCCTCATGCTCTGTAAAGCACTGTTACACTGATCTCTTGTGGACTTTTGCAGTACTACCTTTAGGGCATTTCTGTTCATTGTTTCTTTATCAATATGACTACCTATATAACAGCTATATATGTTATTTTCTGCATGAGATGCCTTTTCATCTATACTACACTGATAATTTAGTCTCATAAATTTCAGTTTGAGCTCTGGTATGGTGGCCCACTTTTTCATACAGTAGAGACATGATGTCAGTAAGGTGGAGTTTACAGAAATACGGGATGTTACCAGTTTAGATACAGGACATTTAAAGAAAAGTAGTTCCGGTACAGCAGTTCTGTGGCTTCTTTCAGTTCCTCTCTCTCTATAGATTCACATCACCTGTGCAAAGAGGAAACTCCTCTGATTTTCAAGAGCTAAAAAATGCTTACAAATGAACACAGTCATATGTTTAGGGCCTAAATCACCTGCCTATACTTATTCTGTACACAATCCCACTCCAGCGGCGCTGGAGGAGCATCAGACTTAATGCTGTCTTCACCCAGTAGGGGCTTATCTGAGCTTGCTGTTGTGACAGCATCTCTGCTTCCCTCCCTCCAGTCTGGCTCAGGACAGCCACTGCTCTGCTTAACACGAGTCCAGGAGATATCTCGGTAAATACTGGTCTCTTTCCCTTTCTGTTACAGAAAGCATATCATCACCACAGGAGCTACACTACCTCCATTATTTCCATAAGCCTCTTAGTGGCACCATGTTCTGTCATTTGTAGAGTGGCTTCATACTATGTACTACTACATACTAAGTGTGTGAGTTTCTATATATTTTAAGTGCCTCTTTCCTGTACCTACCCTCTGAATATGGCAAAGGGGTTCCTGTCCTGCTATGAACAAGAATGGTGATTTTTGATAATTCCCAGTTTTTTAAATGGATGCTACATGATGACACTACACTATAAAACTCAACTGGAAGAAACTTGCTGACAGAAACTGGTATGAATGTGGGTCAACACCTGCTTAACTAACTGCTTATTTTATTTTACATTTCTCAGACTTACCTCATCTGATCTGAAAACTCCTTGTTGCAGTTGTGCACAACAATAACACAACACACACTGATGAGAGGCACTGACACATCTGTGTGTCGCTAATGGTTTCATTTGTGAGTGTTCACCCTGTACTTACATGTGAACTCAGTGGGATTTTGCTCCTGGCTGACAGCACATTAAAGGACTTCAAGAGCTCTAATATGAAGATATCTAATATGAATATAAATAGAGGTTGTTGGTTTTTTTGACTACAATAAAAGCATTGTCAAAAACAAAAGACGACGTTAAGCAAATTTCAAGTCTCTGCAAGGTGACTTTCGCATAAATGGAAAAAGAAGCTGTTGAAGTTCAAGAGATGTCATTCTAAAAAATATATAAATACTACGTCATGCTGGACAATGTTGCATTGAATAAGATAAAACATGCAAAAACAATAATTTTGTACTTGAAGCGTGATGAGAGAGATAAAGATCGACAAGAAGAACTGGAAACATGAGTGCCTGAACTCAAAGCCTCGTAAAAAATCAGATTTTTCGCTGATTACTCAAATAATTTTTAATAGATCGTTTATTTTGTAAATCGGTAATTATGTACAGATAAAAAATACATAGAGCTCCCAGCTCATGAGGATGCACATTTAGCTCCTGAAAACATGGTTTCATATTTCTCTATAACACCAAATATCTGTGACTAAATAAAAATGCAGCTAATGTTCTACATCATTTGCAGACATGTTATTCTTTTCCATTGAGTTGTATGTACCAGTAAAACCTGACTTGCCTGCAATTAAATTCAGAGAAAACTGAAATTACTCCAACCATCAGCACTGCACAAACACAGTAATCTCATCTCTTTCTCCAACAACACCAAACCCTCTGTTAAAAACCTACAGTAATGCAGCTTGGTCCTTTTTGCTAAGGTAAGAAAAGGGATCATATTACTCCCTTTGTATGTGTTTTTATACTTACTTACTCTTACGCTTCTACTGTGAATGCATTTAAAGGCTTTTGTGACTTGATTTATTTCTGTAAATTCTCTTTCAAGCTTGTATATACATATGTATTTTTATATTGTAAAGCACTGTGTAATCTGTAGTTTTAATAACTGATATATAAACAAACTTTACCATTGTTAGTATTATTATTCTTTTGCCCAAGCCTTCACAAACATTCTATAAATGTACAAAACGCATTGAAGCCAGAATCAGAAAAAAAAAAAAAAAAAAAAAAAGCTTCTAGCCTCTGGTTCAGTTTCCTCCTTCCTCCATCACTACGCCATCATCGCCCCTTTAACCAGTCTGTCATTTAAAGTAAGCAGCCGCCTGCTTAGCCGGCACCTTTCACTTTTCAAGCAGCACTTAATTTACTGCAGGACATTTTAAATCTCCTGCCTCTGTGGCACCGAGTCGCTGACAAATGCCTGGTTGCAAATGTATCTCATTGACTGCTGACTCGGTTGTATTACAAGCTGGCTGATAATGTGGCCCTCAGGTTTTATCCTCAGATGTTGGAGGAAGTGTATTAATTTAGCCGAGATGGGGCCTTATGAAAGTGTACTGGCAGGCAGAGACGAGCAGATCTCTCCCCCCACCCTCCCCTCCCTCTCTCAGCCTCTCAGGATTGAAGCTATCTGCCACAGAGCCAGAGCATATTCCACCATCAATGTGTCAGGGGGAAAGCTATTAAAACCGCTTTACTTTTCCTAAGTGTCATGAGAATAAGCACAAGATTTAGTGAAATCCCCCCCAGAGCAATGAAAATCTTGGGGATTTTCCCCCTGAAATGTTTCTTAATGGACTGCTTAGAAGTGTCAGAAACTCTTGTTGGACTTGAATGTAGTTTTTTGGATTTCAGTGAATTTATTTGGAGCTGAAATGACAAAATTTGAAGTATGAGTACATCTGAACTTTCCACTTAATCAGATAGAAACCTATTCGCCAGTTTACTCGTATTCAATAGCACAATTCCAGTGTAACGCAACTCAAATGACATATTTCCCTGAGGTTAGAGTGTATTTGTGTTTTTGAAAAGCTGTCAGTGCATTGTGAAATCATGCCAAGGTTCACCATGATGTGCAGAAAAGATCAACATGCTGATCTGGTGAATCACTTGCGCAAAGGGGCCACCTTTCCGTAAGAGGACCTCAGCCTTTATCTCATCAAGTCTGCCTCTTCAGACAGCCACCTTTTCTGTCAGGAGACTGTGGAAAATTTAATTTATGTGTCAATAATTTTCTCCCGCTCCTGTGATTGACTGAATACATTTAACCATCTCAAAACGCAGTTAATCTGATGAACACACCAACATTTTGATGTAGTTTACTAATCTATCACTTAACATTTCTTTAAAAAAAAAAATTAAAAAAATTTAGACAATCAAAACTTATCAAAATAATCTATAAAGTCTGCTGATCAAATGTTCTGGTGTCCGTTTGCTCTCATGGATCAGCTGATCACCATAATCGGGCTTAAAGGAAGAATTCTTTTCCATGTCAATTAAACTGCTAAATACTTTTTTAAAAATTTGAAATTAAAGCCAAATTCTTGTTTCACTTTGCTGAGTCAATGGTTTTTAGAGAGGATATTTTGGATATCTATTTTTATCACTCCATAATCAGAAAGTACTGTAAACAGTCATAAAAAATAAATTAGTCACATTTCGCCATGTTTTAGCAATAAAATGTTAGATAAATCAGGCTATGAATGATATATGAACAAACCCCTCTGTAAAAACCCTCAGAACAGATATATAGGAATAAAACTGGAGGGTTTGGTGCATTTAAGTGCTACTGATGTGGAGAAACTCCAACAACCTTTAAAGATTTGTACTGTAATTGAAATCTATAGACACAAATAGACAAAGTGAAGTAAAACAAACACCTAACCGCTTATTCTGGGTGTTTTCTTGCCACTAGTCTGAACGAGCACATATTATGAAAGCAAAATAGGCCAGAATCTCAAAATTGACCAGTGAATGAAAAAACAAAATTTTTGTCTGTAGTGTCTCGGCTTCAGCTGGAGGCCAACTGGGCTGTTGCAAAAAACTGGCATGTTCCACAGCATCCACTGCTACGCTCACAACAGCCAGTGTAAAGCAAAGCCTTTTGTTGAGGTCTTCAATAATGTGAGACATGTATGCGCATATAATCTATCTACAGTGTAATCTGCTCTAAGTGAGTTTTAATAATGGACACTCCTGAGGAGCTGCCAGTAAACCCAGTATAACCTGGAGATCAGTGAACAATGCAGTCGTCAAACACTTCAGCCATTTACAGAAAGAAAAGCCATTTCACAAGATGTAGAGATATATAATCAGTAATCATATTTGCCAATAATTATTCTGTTAATCAATGCAGTAAATTAGTAGGAACCCTCAGAGTTTTTTCCTCCAGCATGTAGTTGACTTGAGAGATTCTTTTCTTGTCAGACGTTGGCTCACTCCCCCCGGCCCAGGCGCCCGGCCTGCCTCTCTGTGTCATCTTTCATTTCCTTTTCACCCCCAGGTCTTTCTGTACCTGTCAATTTCTTTCTACAGTGTGACTCCTTAATCCACCTGAGTGCATGGAGGACAGTTTTGACATAAGAAGAAAAGATAGATTCCTAAGGAGAGGACCAGTATCTTTAGAGCCCGGGGGATAACCGGATTACGACAGCCATTTTGTGCTGCTGGCAGTTTTTCTTATTACCCATTTTTTCCCCCTCCCTCATCTCTCCAGAGTTGAAATGCTGCCCTTTCTTAGAAGTCAAACCAAACACTGACTAGTACACAAAAAACACATACTCCTTGTGTTCTCCAAATAAGACGGCGGAAAGTTTTGTACGAAGCAGAAATAAACCTTGACAAAACCAACAACGAAACAGATTATTTCTCCCAAACTGCCCTTCATGTGCTCCACCTCTCCAGTTTGTTGTTCTCAGACAGTTTTTCTCTCCTCTGTTGAAAACTCTCTAAAACACGGTCCCTCTGTGGAAGTAATCATTGTCTCTGTGTGGCAGTGGGCGCCTCCTGCGTGCGAGGCCTGAATCGACAGCACAGTAGATAACAGCACAGCTATGAGGAGACAGATCAACTGTCTGACCCCTGCTGCCAATCACTTTATCCCTCCAGCCCGTCTGCTCTGAGCAAAACCTGCGAGAAAAAAAAACACCCTCTGAAAACGTCTTATCATCGCCACCACTGACGCGGCGTGCACCACTGGATCTTCTGTGTCCATTTATTCTGCCTTTGAAGAGGCCCACGGTGCCTTTGATTGTGGGAGGTAAATGAAATAAAGGCCTCCTCCTCGCCCTGATATCTAACCTTTATCGCTGCTTCCAAAACCTAAACCCATGAGCTTCAGCTAACCGCCACAGGTCTGTCTGACGGACAAACACATCATGCTTCTGTCATGGTAATAATCCTTTTTGCAGAAGCCATTTTGGGTGCCTTTGAGGCGGCCTGGAAGCTCCCACTCAGACACCCAGAGAGTGGGTATTGAATTCCCCCTTGTAAAATGAGCTTCCTGAGTATATACTCCATACAGTAATCCCCTGTCATTACCTATAAGCACATACATGTACATGCACACTGTATGTATTCAGTTAACTTAGTGCTCAGGCATTTCTCCATCAATGTCATTTCAATAACAGATGAGGTGGCTGAAGCATATATTTGATCAGATAAGGTATAGTAATTATGAAAACTGTAACAATCAATGGAGTCACCCAGGGCCAGTGAATTATGGCTGTGATTAATATTGATTTTGTGGAGACTATGGAGGAGGGAGAGGTGAGCCACTTGTACACATATTAATAACTAGGAAACCTGCATGGCATCATGGGAAAGAATTTAAATGAGTCAGTTTAAAGACACGTTTTTAAAAAGCAAGAGTGAGAACTGTGAAATGGACGAAGGAAGCAAGTTTGGAGAAATGCTCTCATTTTGTTTTAATGCCCTCTGTATTTTATTTTGGAGGGGAATTTGGAAGTTTTAGCAACGTTGCATGAGTTACATTCTGCAGTTAAAAACTTAGACGGTTTTTAACCTGAGTCCACTACTTTATCAATGCTTTTTTCACCAGGATTCAGTCTTTCTACACCAGCTTTTTATTCCTTGTAGCCTGGAGAGGGCTTCGAAACAACATTTACACCTTAATGTTTGGGGAATAAAACAGTAACACTTTACTTAATCTGTAATTCCCTTGAAAGTTTCCTGGACAGATCTAATCCGGCACAAACTGTGAGACAGTTATTTTAGTTTTAT
Organism: Lates japonicus; assembly: GCA_033238685.1. Lineage (NCBI taxonomy): Eukaryota > Metazoa > Chordata > Actinopteri > Centropomidae > Lates > Lates japonicus. The sequence goes on along the minus strand of BRZM01000010.1, from coordinate 12,682,704 downwards.
GTTGTTGCTTTTCAGATGATTTTCCTTGTTTCTTTCAGAAAATATAAAAGAGCTATAAAAGAATAAAAATGTAGATGCTGTCTTGTTTGGGGGTGGCTATGAAGGATGTTTGGAGGCTACTGAACCCCTCCTGGTTTAATGAGATGGATTCAAATGACTAAAACATACAGCAACTTCCTCTGAGATCATCTGAAACACACTTCATTATTGAGCAAATGAGCCATACAGGTCATTATAGAGCTATGTGCAGCTGCAGTGGAAAATATCATCCACGCATCCCTCACAAAAAGAAGAAAAACTTAGTCCGAAGCTCTCTGCTGATGTTCGATGACTTTCTCCCCTGGTTTCATGTCTGTCTCAGTGGAGCTGTGGAGAGACTGGACTGTTGGAGAGGAGGGAGTCCCTCAGAAATGTTGTACAGTCACTTTTTTGTGAGGGGATTACAGTGCTCTCTCTCATTCCCCATTGGCTTGGCTCGCCGTGACAGTGGTGTGGTGATGAGAGGTTGACATGCCCAGCATCATCCATAACAAGCTTCCAACTTGGTCCCGTGCGACTCCCATTCATGCGCCCAGGCTTTGCGCCTTATGTAGTTTTCAGTTCCACTTGGTGCAAACGCTTCAGTCAATCTGGAATTACAGTTTCTGCTCTTTAAGCGACAGAGAAAGTATTTCTTAACTCAGTCTATCTTTGCGTCACTTTTCCTTTTACGCACGAGAGGAGCATGAGCTTTTTGGAGAGGTGACTCACTTTAAAGTAGGATCGTGCGCGTGCTTTAATTGATGTGTCAGCTCCTGAAATGGCAAAACCTTTAGATCACATCAAGAGACCCATGAACGCCTTCATGGTTTGGTCCAGAGGCCAGAGGAGAAAGATGGCCCAGGAGAACCCGAAGATGCACAACTCTGAGATCAGCAAGAGACTCGGCGCGGAGTGGAAGCTGCTCTCCGACTCTGAGAAGCGCCCGTACATCGACGAGGCCAAGAGGCTGCGGGCTCAGCACATGAAGGAGCACCCGGACTACAAGTACCGACCCCGGCGCAAACCCAAGAGCCTCCTGAAGAGGGACCGTTTTGTTTTCCCGCTGCCGTCTCTGCTCGGGGAGGCAGCGGAGCACTTGAAGGGATTTTCCATGGACTCCTTTCTCGTCCCCGGGGATAAAGCCAGGGCTCTCCTCGCTCCCGCCTCCTCCTCCTCCTCTTCTTCCTCCTCCTCATCGTCCTTCTCTCTGCTGGAGCCGGTGGCGCAGTTCAGCACCGGAGCTGTCCAGCGGATGGCGGAGATTCCGCACACTCTGGCCGCGGGCGCTCTGCCTTACGGCGCGCACGCCTTTGGGTACCAGACCGGAGGGATCGGAGGTCTGGCTTGCCACGGACAGCACACTCACACCCACCCGTCACCCTCCAGCCCCGGGTACCTGGTGCCGTGTAACTGTAGCGCGTGGTCTGCGGCCAGTTTACAGCCTCAGGTGGCATATATTCTCTTCCCTGGAGGGATGACCAAGAGCGGCATGGACTCTTACACTTCACCCAGCTCCAGTGTGTGACACAGACGCACGGTTAAAACAGGAAAAGTTTGCGCACAGGACCCCAACATATAAAATGACAAAAGAAAAGGAACTGGGCTTCAGTACATGTTTTCATCCTAGAAATATTACAGCAAAACTGTCCACTTTTATTCAATACCCTGTGGGAATGTTACAGTCCTACCGCAGAGATTTAAAACATTTCAAAATGCCATAATTTGCTGTTTAATCAGTCACAGCTGAGCACCAAAAACACACTGCAAGTCCCTGTCTGTAAATGTAAATACAGAGTAATGACTGTGGTGTGAAGATGCTATTTTATTATTACTGCTTTGACAAGAGAATAAATACAAAACAAAGTGCAGGAGGCCCCCACTTAAGCTCTTCTAAATAACGGATCCAAACAAAATCAGCTGACTTTTGTGTCCACATACAGTAACTGTCAGTCAGACGGACAGAAATGTGTTGTGGATGTAAGGGAGCCTGCAAGGGCCAATGTGTTTTGGTATGATTATTAATGCAGGCAAAAACAACAACAACATAATTTTGCATTTTTTATTCTTGCATTCTTATATTTGGAAACTAACACCTGTTTATCTCCCAGAATATTTGTCTCAGTATGTAGGCCTGCCTACAATTATTTGCTTTACCATTCTTTTCTTTCTGAAAACAATAAATGTTTTAATGAAGAATTGCTTTATAATTGTAGTCTCTTTTTTCTTTCCTTTGGAGCATGATTTTTTCAAGGGAATTTCACAAAGAAACATTTCATATAATCACCTACACTAGTGAGTCAGCTGTTGAATGCTGTTCAGTGAACAATGTGAGGTTGGTGATTTTATTGATATTACTGTTTGTATTTGGGATTATCTGGATCACTGCTTCTTTTTTTTTTTTACTGTCACTCAGATGTGTGAGATGTGACAGACATCAGCTGTAATAAAAATGTTACAGGTATCGATAAGTTAATCTGAGGGAAGTGTGTTTTCATGTGACTGAAGCCTGAGCACCTGTATTCAAACAAACTGTCTTTTAATCTCCTGATAAGGTGCAGTACAGAGATTTAGACAAACAAGTATTAATATGATGCAAAAAGTAGAAGTTCACAGAAACTAAACGATCAAAACAAGATTACATTTTCTACTCCCATCGTGTTTGGTGACCGCTGTATGAGTATTGTTGTGTGCGTCCATGTGTGTGTTTGTTCTGAGAGTGAGCCGGGCTGATGATAAGAGAAGAATAGAAACCTCTCTCCTCCCCAGTTGTTGACAAAGTGATAAGGTGAAAAGTTGAATCATGGAAATCGTATGAGGTGCTGTTTGTTTCACAGTTAGTAAGAGGGAACGAGTCCTCACACTGAAACCACCGTGCTTCAGTCTAGCACAGCGTAGTACGACGACTGATATCCTGTATCAGCCTCACAACAGAAATGACCTGATATTTGGGTCAGTGTCAGAAGGTTGTCTTTTTTGCCTTCTTAAGATAGCACAGCAGAATAAAACAAGTGTTGTTGGCTGGACATGAGTTGAGGATGTTGTAATTTCATAGTCAGCATCTTAAACCCTCGGCCACTGGGACGCCTCAGTCAGAGTTTTTCATTTGACAACCTGGGCAGGTAAACAGACTGGAGGATGAGGTTGAGATAAAAAAATTTTAATGTGTCCTTGAGCAAAACACCAAATGTTTATCAATTCTCACAGGTTCAGAGGCAGCTCTGTACCTGAGAATGACCTCTGACCTTTCTGTGGATGTGGAAAAAGGATTTACGTCACTGGTTTTGCTTTAGTGACAACTTGAGGCCCGATATGAACTTTTACACTCTGTGCACATTCATAGCATGACCCAGAATCTCTCATTGTCATGTGTGTGTTCTTTCTTTTTCCTGTGATTGTCATCCATTAAGTTAGACATGATACAGTGACACACTAATTTCTGCTTCATCTCTGTGTATTTCCACGCTTGTCTGCAAATTGCAGCATCATTTACTCACTGACCAACAGCTCACTGAAAGCCCTATGGAGTCAGTGATTCAGTTTCCCATATTTACATTTAAACGGTTAGTTCTCATTTAGGTGCCAGGTGTGCCTATCGCCACTGTGTCCACACCTCTCAACATGAGGTAGCCCAGCCCATACTGCTGTATCACCCACTGGGCGAAACCCAACCGCCTCCACCCAACACCACCATCACTACAAAGCGCCAGTTTGCCCAGTTTCATTCTCTGCCTCCGTGCCACACACCTGTTCACCTTGGGTGCCTCTTCTTAAACACATTCACATAAGCAGCTTTACTTTGAGCATTAAGATTTTTATTCAAACTGGACACAAACCACACAGCACACACACACACACACACACACACACTACATACTGTTTTCTCATTTCTGAAGGAGAAGACCACGATGGCGCCGTCAGTCCTGCAGAACGGTGGATTCATTCTGGGTTTGATCGGTGCAGCAGCCCTCATCGCAGCCACTGCCATGAACAAATGGAGTGTCAAGGACAGGCAGGGGGATGTGGTGACATCTGTTTACACCTACAAGGGTCTGTGGCAGGACTGTGAGACGGCCTCCTCTGGGTTCACTGAGTGTCGCCCACTCTATGGCATCCTGGGCTTCTCAGGTAAGTCTTTATCTACTTACATCTAAAGTAGTTTAATTTCCTTGCTGTGCTAATAATGAAACGTAATCAAGCTGTGTCCAGAATTAGACTCCTTCACCATCAAGGCCAAAGTTTCATTTGGTTTTCTTGCGGAGGAAACTCAAAGAGTTTGGCTCACTCATTAGAACACTTTGTTAGATGTGCGCTGAGCTTTCTCTGATCACAGGAACAATGATGAAGCAGGTAAAAATAAATAAATGAACAAATGTAGCTAAACTGGAGTTATCTAGTCACAGGCTTGGGAGGAAGTTCTCTCACCACCTGTTCAGATCTAAGAGGGCCTAAGTCTTGGCCCTGCCCCATCATTCGAGAGGAACTAAAATGACAACTCCTGGAACAAATGAATAGGTCAAATTATCATGTAGTGTTGAAATATTATTACATTTTACCAAATTTTGAAGCCAAAGTGAGAGAAAACTGAAGATGAAATAATACTATCAGCCTGATAGTGTTAGGTTTTAAATAAATAAAAGGAGGAAGAAACCTGGACTGGTCCTCACTAAGGTGTTGAAGGGATAAAGCTGAAAGCAAAATATTTCTCATTGGCAGAAATTGAGAGTAAATAGTTTTTTAAACAGATATTGTTTTAAAATCATTAATACTCTCAGTTTCTGTTGTCCTCGTCCAAACTCTTGTTCCCGTTTCAGCCCCGCTCCTATCAGTGTTTGCACTGCCTTTGCAATGCATTCTGGTCACTATAATGGACGGCCAGACTGAGAGTTGGTCAATACCGTTATCAGACACAGAACAAACAACATGCAGAGGGCACACACCTACTGCAGGAAAACAGTGACCACATTATTACATTAAACACAGTCACATCATCATCTGGTGAATTTAAGACTTGTAATATGACTTTTCAAATTAAAATACGGGTCAGATTATCATACAACACAAAATATTTTTTTGGTGGGGGGGGTTAAAGCTGGACATGACTTATCCAGTAGTTAGAGAAACCTCCAGCTGTAGACGTCCTCTGTATTTTTTGAGTAATTTAATGGATTTACTAACTGGTGGGATTGACACTCTACCAGTTTCAAAAACTAACACGTGGTGGGTTTTTATAGGTTGATTACAGTAATTTTAGACACCACATATTTAAATTTGATGACCAGAAAATAAATAAATAATTTGTTTCCCATTAAAACTAAAGTGTGCAGTGTGTGAAATTAATTTTACAGAAAAAAGAACCAAATGGTATAAATACAATATGAACAATTAGAATCATTTGAAACATTTTAAAGACTGTATTCGTGCTGTCTTTTTTGGTTGAGCTGAGTACCATGGGAGAATTTGGACCCATGACCTCAGTATCTCTAAATTCCTGGGTGCGGCTGCAGAAACATCAGACTTCATTTTTCCGATGTAAAGGTCTCTGAGTGAGTGTGTTCTCTGTCCGCTAGGCGCCTTCCAGGCTGTGCGAGCCCTGATGATAGTGGGTGTGGTACTGAGCGTGCTTGGGGCTGTGATATCAGTTTTCTCTCTGAAATGCCTCACGATGAACAACATGGAGGACACCACCAAGGCCAAGATGAGCCTCACCGCTGGCATCATGTTCATCATCGCCGGTACGGGTTCGAAATTCAGATAAACATGAGAGAAGTCAAAAAGGAACATCTGAACTTTGAGTGTCATTTTGTCACTTTGACTAATTATAAAGCCTGTTATTTTGAAGGGGTTATATATATTAGTAGTTTCTCTATGAGGTAAATCAGCTGCTGACTTCCTGTCTGTACCTCCCTCAGGTGTGTGTGGCATTGCAGGAGCCTCCATCTACGCCAGTCAGATCGTGGCCAGTTTCAGGATGTCCACCTACAACAACTATGGAGGAGGAATGATGGGGGGAGGGATGGGGATGGGTGAAGGAATGGGAGGAGGAATGGGAGGAGGAATGGGAGGAATGCCCACGTAGGACATTAAGTTTAATATTTTTTGCTCATGTTTGTTATAATCTCCATATCATTCGCATGCTGGACCTGCTGCATCTAGCTTTGCTGAACTGTGTTATCTGTCTTCACCAGATACACATTTGGCCCTGCGCTGTTTATAGCCTGGATAGGAGGGGGTGTCCTGGTTATTGGAGGCATCCTGAAGTCACTGGCTTTCAAGGAGATGGTGAAAGATGAGAAACCACAGTGAGTCCCACACAGATTTATGTTGATAGTCAATGATGAGAACGTACCTAAGCTTCTTAAACTTGTCTTTTTCATGTGCAGAATCACCTTTATTCTATGTGTTGTCTTTTGCCTCGCAGTTACCCCGGGGTTGTTTACAAACCTCAGTCCCACACCAAAGCCGACCTAGATGACCAGCATTCAGAGGGCGGCAAGAGACAGCAGAACTATGTCTAACTTTACACACTGACAGTTTGCTTTTCAGCTTTTCACATGCAGCATGCTTTATGGGACGTTTTTTTTTTTTTTTTTTAGTTGCCTCATATATACATTCAATACTGCGTCTTTAATGTCTGATAATCTGTAACGTCTCACATCCAAACATAACAGGTGGAATAGAAGAGGAGTTATGGCAAAATATTTAGTTTTCACATGCACATCTTACTGGATATTTACAAATGTGCAGACACTGTGTAATTGAAGCTTTTTTACTTCAGTTTTGTTAAATCATTTTATTTTTATGTTTGAAAATAAAACATTGATTTCTGAAATATCTGTGTCAAGTGGTTCCAATTACTCTGAAAATGTCATTAAGGATGGAACATGACTATAGGACTCATGTGATTAAAGGAGGACGTATCCATCTATCAACATGTTTGGTTTAAGTGTTGCTGTATGTAACCAACTAGCAGCAATGATTCCCTGTATTTAAACTGTGTATAGACCCTCTCCATAGACAGAAGCTGCCAACATGGAGGGTAAAATCTGAACACTGACTGTTTTACTTGCCTGTGTTTTTGAAGACTGGTGGCTGTGGATGAAACAGGATGAAAAGGAGAGCGATGGTGGATCTATGCCAATGTATCTCTTGAGGTGATACGCTGTATTTTTGTTGTCTTTTCATGCTCAGTATTTCCGTACTGGAAAAGGGCAATCTGATGGCTTTTTGCTCAGCTTCCCTTTCAGAAGATGTGGTAGAGAAATACACTGATCTTTTTCATAGAGAAATGATGAGAGGAGTTTCAGGAAGCAAAAAAAAAAAAAAAAAAAAAAAAAAACCTTATTCACAAATACAGACATTGTGATACTTCAGTTATATATATAGATTAGATGTATCTTTGGCCTAGTTTTAGGAATGTGACATCAGAAAGTCCCCCTCAGCTCAGAAATGTGTTTTGCTTACTGTTACTTCATTTGGATGTTTGACCTTCACTGTACATAATGATGTAAATTCAGAGTCGTGTAGGCAGTCTGATTTTTTCAATAAGGGGGAAAATAGATTAGGAGAATTTTCAGTGATGTGTTGGAGCTATTTTGTGGGAAGAAAAACCCATAAGACACAAATACATATATGTCTTAAAATGTGTCTTAAAGGTTACATTCAAAATTATAGCAACCCAACGACTGGCTTGTTTCTCAGCTCATTTTGTGGCAGAGTGCCTCCTGTCATAGCTCTGAGCGGCAGTGCTGTTTCAGACCACTAGAGATCAGCACATTCATGTCTATAGGTTTGACTCAGTCTGAAGTCCAGCACTTACAAGGCAGTCATGTGTTCAGGGGTAACACATGTGATTCTGTGGCACTTTCCATTAAATTAAAGGACACGCTGTTGGCAGAGAAACCATCAGACTTTGTTTATTGTTGCATATTTAAACCTCCATCTCAAATACAAGCATTCACAATAAATCCAGTTTCTCTCCGAAGCAGAAGATGCAGAAAAACACAAATATACATCAGACCCCACATCCCAACACTGGTTTACTGTGAGGTCTTCACTAATATGTGCCTCAAACAAAGACATCTGCATTTGGAAAGCAACTAGGATCCATTCAGTCTTGCTACAAATCCCATCAGTCACAATATTGAGCAATATAAAAAATAATTATACAAGAATATCAGACAGACAGAGGGGAAACAGAGACTCCCACAGACAGACAATTAAACAGGTCATGATGTACTATCGTTAAGTCTTCTCAAACCTCATGGAGCAGATTTCATCCATGATTTATCAGTAATGCTGATCATTATTTCTGCTGTGCTCTGTGATTGTGTTGTTTCACACACGCATAACATAAGTTATTTGGTAAAATCCAGACAAGAAATTCATGACTTTCAGATACAAAAACAGTCATAGAGAGCAGTCATTTTAACAACCATCTATCAAGGCCGAGCTGTGTACAAATTGGTAAATAACTGAAAGGTCAATTCACCCAAAATAGAGGAAAACATTTTCTAACTTGGCCCTGTAATCTCTAACCATGCAGATATATTTTCTGTTTAATTTACTCAGGTTTCAAAAGATCTGTCTCTTCAGATTTTTGCTGCAACATAAAAACAATGGAGGTTAATGGAATTTCATTTGTGGTCCTTAAAACATTTGAAAATTACATTTACAGCTGCAGGACAGTTTCCCTATTTCTCAGTTTGAATTCAGACAATTTCTTCAATAGTTGTAATTCCACCGCTGACAGTGTATGAGGTGGTTTATCTACAGTAATCAGGACACAGTTTTGGGAAAGACAAGATGCCAATTAATATTTTAAATGTAATTTTTTAGTGCTGTGAGCAACACAAACAAAATTTAATTCACCTGAAAGCGGAGGCACAAATCTCAGAGACTGAAATCTCAAAGCCTCAGCACATAAAACAGAAACTATCTGCACAGCTACATAAAATAGCAAGTAGTAAAACATGTTTTTCTTTGTAGTTTGGATGAACTAACCTTTTCACTAAAAAAAAAAAATTGGACTTGTGTCTATATCCGGTCTAATTTCTCACTTAGAAACTCCTCCACGCTGTCTGTGTTCCACTTGAGGATGCTGAGCTCTTCAGCGATGTTCCCGTTATCGTCCAAAAGCTTTAGTACAGGATCTGAGCCTCTCACGTACTGCAGTGTGGGAGGGGGGTGAGTGGCAGAGAGAGAAAAGGAGGAGGGGTGTTAAGAAAGCAGGTTTAACCTCAGTACAAATGGTAAAATATTCAGAGAAATGTTTGTGAGTCATCTGATCAACATAATATGATTTCTTAGAAATCACTGAGGCTTGCTCTGCCTCATCATGAGATATTACAAATCATGCTGGTACATCATCAACACAATTCATCATCCCCACCTTGATCTGAAGACCCTTGAACATCTTCGGCTTGTCACTCCTGACAAAAGCTGAGGAGATAAAACACAGGTGAGACAAATGTCTTGTAATGAATCAGTCAATTAGCCTTTCTATTTTGGTACCATGGTGTGTAATTAGTGACAACTGCAAAACCTCCTGAAAATGCAGCGTTAATAGTGGAGGAGACAGTTGAGAACACAGGATGGCTACAGCTGAAGTAAACAAACAACAGCCATATGGCACAGCCCCCCAACACCCACCCTCCCCACACTGAGGCGAGCAGTAGTAACTCCATCAACGTAACCTGACACTGAATTAACCAAATGTTATACTAAGCAGAGATGGGAGGTCTGCTCCCAAGACGCAGAGGATAAAAAACTTCAAAAGCTTGTTTGAAAACCAGCCCACAGGCGCTTTAGACCACCTACTGCAAAAAGTCATTTCAAAAGGATATATCTTACACTCATCTGCACTGATTAAGACACAGAATCACCCAAGGTGCGAGCTCGTTTTCAGGAAGAGAGTGGATATTTCAAAACAAGATAATAAGTATTGGAGTGTAATTGTGCCCCAAAAAAGAACTCACCTTGGACTTGAGGGAACCTCCCCAGTTTTCATCCACACACCTCTAGGATGGCTCCAGCATAAAGCTGTGTGCAAAGAAACACAATGTAAGGTATCCAGGAGGAGGGCTTTTTCCACCCCCCAACACATCAATGCTCGCACACAGACACAGAATAGACGGCGGCTCTGCTGGTGGTAGGATGCCTGGCCTAAAGGAGTAATTTGATTCAGCCAGACTAATTCATAAACGTGTCCGGGCGACTCCTTGGGGGTCATTAAACTGTGAGCCTGTGCATATGGAGCAGGGCTGATGGATGGTGGTTTGTGCGGGGCTCACTTGTAATCAAACCTCCAGCGCCAATAAACAATAAGTTAGAGGAAATTGGAGTGTCACGGCAGTATTTCAAGACTGTGCTCTGCTCGCCTTTTTCAGGGGAGGAGAGCGGTAAACGGCCTGGTCGGCTGGTTCACACAGCAAATTAAATTAAGCATGCAAAGCTAAGATCCTCTCCTCTTTCCCTCATCCCCTGAGTTTCCGTAAACAATCCAACACGGCTGAAATTCAATTATCGTGCTTTTCGTTTTACCACACGTGGCAGATCAGAGACGAGTCATGGCTCTGCTGAGAACTGGAAACTAGGAAACAAATAGTAGACGTCTCCACATGGACTCATTGGAGCATTTTAACAGTCTGAAACGCCCTTAATTAGCTACTCACCCTGTCTGTCTTTCAATACCAAAAACATACACTCTCCCTTACTCCATCCACGTATTGTCTTAATGTGGTTGGTACTCTATCAACCTTATAGACAGAAGCAGAGATCAGCTATGTTCACTACAACCTAAAATATGAAAACATAAATGATGTAATACTGTCTACAGAGGAATTATCCAAGCAGATGAGACAAAAAGTTAACAAGAAACAAAAGGTCCTGATAAAATATGATCGGCAGCTTTTGCCCTTTTAAGTCTAACAAAGACCTGTAATATCTTAGATCACAGTGAAGACTTTAAATGCCCAAAGATGTCGGTTTAAGGGATTTTCTTTGCCTTAGTCGGTCTCCCAATAAACGCAGGTTCATCCAATTAAACTCAAGACTTTTTAAGACCCTCATAATCCCATATAGAATTCAGTTTAATACCTTTTTCACTTTCATACCTTTCAAAGGATGGTGGAGAACCAGTAGGGATAATAAAGCCTACAATTATTTATGAAGTCTTGACATTTATATCATATTTCTGTCAGTACTTCCCTGCTGTATATAATTATAATAACAGAATAATTTATCAATTTAAGTGGCCTGGGCCCAGATAAGTGGCAGAAAATGGATGTATGGATTGATCCGTTTAAAAAATTATGATTTAATTTAGGTTAATTTAAGTCTTGAACAGCCTGCTGCACGCACAGTCCACTGTTTCACTTGTAGTTTAGAGATATAAAATGTTTCCCCACAGTTTGCAACCACATCCAAAAAAACAGATATCTGTTATTTAAGACTTTTTTTAGGAGGAACTGAATTCAAGGTGTTTCTTTCCCTGTAGATACCCTGTAAATAATTTTGTACAGCTGGGCACGGTGTTACTCTAAAGTAAATGGTGCATGTAGAATATTGTCAGACCAATCCTTAAAGGGTTTAAAGCCCAGTAATGGAGGCTTCTCCCGTTACTGTCATCGACTGTACACCACACAGACCTGAGAGACTCTGAGAAAGGTTTTCATGCTCTACAGAGACATACTGTAAAGTGGCACCCAGGGGAGCTGAGGTGCTGCCATGCGCGGGTACTCTGCAGAGGAGCACACATTTGAAAATGAGTAACCGAAATGCCCTCCATGCTCAGTGAATCTTACTAATCGACTAGGCTGAGCAATAAGCCATTTCTCAGAGGGTTTAATGACACAGCACTGATGTCAATTGCGAGACTCAAAGAATTCTTAAGGCAGATAATTGTTGCTGTCTGAGGAGAAAATGTGCTTAGTGACACCGTCGTTTCTACTGGTACCCTCACAGTGCAGCTGGAGACAGCCAATTGCTCCTGTAAGTGACATTTTCACTCAAATCGTGAGGAACAAGGAGTAATCTTTCCTCTAAGAGTCTGTCTGAAGCAGAATTATCATCAAGAGGTGTAATGAGGTGTGCACTACACTTTTCCAAGGTGCTGTTGCTAGGATACCACACACGCTCTGGGGGCTTTGCTTAATCAAAGAAAAATTACATTGTTTTTCCACCATCACTTCACACAGTGTTTATCCGTCAGAGCACAGCAGGGACCTCTTCTGAATTTCCTGTAATCACCAGAGCAATGAGCACCTAGTAACACCTCCTCATTTCGACCCCATGGGGAGTTGTCAAGCCAGGGTTAAGGAGCCTCGACTCTGAACATCAGAGAGAAAGACTGAGACAGACAGCTAGTGACAGAGTTTGTGTGTGGCAGCTCAGATCTGATGCACAGCTGCAAATAGTGTCAACAGACCCAGCGACAGGAAGGCTAAAACTAGGTTGTTTTTAGTAGCAGTTTAAATGCTGGGGGGTGCGATCCTGTCAATACATGTCACACATTCTGACTCAGAGGTCGTTGGACTGAAACTACTACCCACTGATGAGTCTCATCAGCCACATGACTAGAAAATGACTAGAGATAGCACACAGATCAACTCAAGACCCCACAATTAATTAACTGTTGTTCTGTTGAGCATCATCAGATCTGTCAAGTCTCAGTCGTGCAGCTCAAACAGCAAGAGTCTTTCATTTAATCACGTTACTGTGGGCACTTTTGTTAACCTTGTTGCACTTCTATTCTCACTGAACCCCCTTTTGAGGTCTTTGCAACATGCTCCACGCTGTGACTGAATCTAGACAGGCAATTACTTTCTGTTTGGCAGTTTCACAGGCTCTGTTGTTCCCTTTACCTTGCGAGCTTCCATCTGGGCCTCCTGCTGGCAGCACTGCCGGCAGTCGGGCTGGAGCTTAGTGAGGCTGAACTCCCCGAGCAGGTCACAGGAGCTGCACAGCAGGTTGCTGGAGAAGCCCAGCTCCCTGCACGCCTCCGACGACAGCTCGGCACCATACACCGACAGCTGGACAGAGGAAGGAGGAGACGGAAGGGAAACAAAGTGGGGAAAAAGAAAAAGACAAGTTTTTACTAAGTGCTTGTTCCCCTCTTATATGTAAAACAACACAGAAGCAAAGTGGGCGACTGATTAAGAAGCCTGACATTAGGGATTTATATGGTGGACAATTCTGTGCTTTAAAGTGCAATGAAATACTCAAATAGTAACCACAATTAATGTGAGTATTACCATGAATAATTCTACAAAACAAAGATCAACCATCAACAATGTGTGGGCTTACTTTTCCGTGGCCTAAAGGGCTATCACCTCAGTCAACCAAGTTTAGTATTCATTCCATTAAAAGAATAAAGCCAACTCTAAAAACTGCCTGCCTGCCAGTTCTTATGAAGGGTGACAAACAGCCTCAAAAACTAAATATCTAATTGATTTATACTGGTACTTTCAATCAACAATTGAAAAAGTACACTTCCTACAAGAGATACAAGAGGTTATATTGACTGATATGAATGTGTGTAAACAACTAGGGCAATTAACAGGATATTTCAGTCTGAGGTGTGTTCATCCTTTTTGTTACAGGACATCATTACAGGACTGCTGTCTTAATGACAGTGAATAACCGATGACTCAGCTGCTGTTCCGAGGTGCTTTGTTTTCTCAGCTTTTCTTTGGCATACAAGTTAATAAAGATGCTCACAGGTAATGAAAACATGATCTGTTTCGCTTTCAGGATCCAGGAAATCCGTGTTCAGTGTGTTCTCCATTTTTCCATTCACTCGAATAAGAAACTGGTCTCAGATTTTTGGAAACCAATGTATGCACATAAAATACGACCCAATTAAAAGTCCCGTTTATAGGCTATGTGGACAGAATTTTACCACTTTGTATTATTAAATCTATTACAATTAGTATGGTTCTCTGTAACTCTAGCGCTTGCTAGATTGGTACTGTTTTGATGACACACATTTCACTTTACTAAGCAGGACTCAGGTTTTGACGGGGATAAGTAAAATGTGATAGACATTAACACTAAGGAGGCTTCAGTTCACCATCACGGCTCGTAGCTTTTGAGGTTGAGCCACGTCATTTTGAAGCTGCGGGCACGGCAGGATGTGATTCACAAAAACTGCACGTAACATTAAGCAGCTGACAGCTTCGCCACTCGATTATGTTAGTTACAAATAACTTATAGAAAGCGGCGACAGTTTATAATTTTCATTGTTGATAAACTTACCGTTTGTAAGAGCGAGAGGAGCCACAGGAGATATACCTCTCCCGACATTTTGGATCCTGCTTTGTTAGCGAAAGCGACTCAGAGGACCCCTGTATTTCACTGGAGTGAAACCCCGTCGCGCCTGACCGTTAAACTTCATAACCGACGAATTTTCTTTTCAAAAAACGTCAACGCCCGCTGAACTACACCATAATCCATATACGTTATACACACATTTTTACAAATATATCACATATTAAGACGAGTTTAATTAAATTTTACGTTTATTGAATTTTGGCATATAATATGGTCGACCCGTAATTTCTTCCTCGCCTCTACTGCTGTCATGTTTCGAGAAAAAAGTGCGACATCTGCTGTCGGGGATCAGACCTGTTTGTGAACATGGTCCAGTCCGGGCTGAACAGCCAGCGATAGTTGGCGAATAGAAAGCCGCAGCTGCGTGGTGGACTGCTCATACACCCAATGGCCTGACTGGTAGTAATAGTCTGTCGTTGGTACGGTGGTGAACACACTGGCCGGGACAGGACAGCGCTACATGGGGGACACAGGCGACAGCGGCTGGTACCACCGCTCCTACACCCCGGGGGGACAAATCCGCTCTGTGGAGAAATCTCTAGAGCTTTACGACGCTCCGCTGCTGGGAGCTGACTTGATGAAATAACCAAGCCAAATATGAACACTTCGCATTTGAGGTAACCAGAGGATTTGAAACAGAGCTCTGGGAGATATCCACTCACACAGAGGGAGAGAGGGCCATGCACAGACACTCAGCCGCTTTGTAATCACCGTCGTCGCTGTGTGTGTGTATGTATATGTGTTTTCAGTGTCTCCTCCTCTGAGCATGGACTGACCATATCCCTCTCTGGATGATTTGATGGGGCTGCTCAGAGTCATGATGCCGCCCAAGTTGCAGCTTCTGGCGCTGCTGGCTTTCGCAGTGGCCATGTTCTTCCTGGAGAACCAGATCCAGAAGCTGGAGGAGTCCCGGGGAAAGCTCGGTAAGTTTAAGCGGCTTAAGCCTGATCACAGCCCGTCAGAGCCTCTCCGGGAACACCGCAGGCTGGATGTGAGGTGTTTTTCGTGGGTCCGTGTGGATCTGTGCATCCCCATTGTTGTGCATTTGGGTCAATAAGAGGCAGTTGTGCTGAGAGAGCAGCACTAAATCCACCACACATGCTTCATCGTATGTTTCAGACAATGGCACAGTCATGAGATGCTGAATGTGGGAGCAGTCCAGCTGAACTTGGCATGACTGTGAGACTAGAATGTTGAATTATTCTGAGTATTTGCGGTAATTTAATATCTACAGATAGTCCACCTCTCATCCTAATCTATGCAATGCAGTGTGAGATTTAGGAGGTGCTTCTGTCTTCAGCCTGTTTCCCTGTGACAGGGAGTGAGTGAGTGTTGCTTTAGTGTGAGTGACTTTAGGGACAATTATTTTTTGGTTCATCGTTTGGTCTCTGCAATGGCAGAAAATAATGGAAAATGCCCATCAGAGTTTCCTAAAGCCCACGGTGAGGTCTCTGTGTCTTGGTTTGTCCAACCAACAGTCCAAAACCCACAGAATAATACATTCACAGTGATATTGTAACAGAGAACAAAGCAGCAAATCCTCATTTTAGAGGCTGTGACCGGAGAATATTTAGCATTTCAGCTTGAGCCATTACTTAAACAATGATGTTGATCAGAGAAATTGTTGTAGATTCATTTTCTGTCAGTCAATTTATTGATGAGTACACCTAATTGTTTCATCTCTGGTACACTTGCATACAAATGGGATGAGAAATCAGCAGCTAATTTAGAAATATAAAGACATGAAATTGAGGTGGGCGAGGCTGGTGGTTCAGCCTGTATGGTGGGACAGTCACTGAGGAATATATTGCAGTGCTCACAGAACATCAGAAAACGTCTTTTTGCTCAAAGTAATTTTTAGTAATATTCTGAATGCATGGGGACACCACACTGCTGCAAATCCTCTCCTGCCCCTTTACCAAACTCTTTCCTCTGATTGAAACTTGGCCGACACTGTGTTCAAATCTCATTGCTAACTCCCATCAGGGGCTCAGTCCCAATAAAGATCTGGGACATTGCAGGATTATCTCTCTGGTGCCTCCACTGTGGGGATTTTTTAAGGAACAGCAGAGCGATGCAGACACCCACAGGGTGCAGCCAGCGCACCTCAGAGGTTCGCATCGTTTTATGAGAGTGGGAGCTCTGCACTGAAGAGAGGGGCAGCCGACAGACCCTTTTAACGGCAGACATTTTGACATGTTAAAACTGGAAAAGCACAGGTGGAATTAATAACTTTAACGATGACTGCAGTGAATTCCATTTAGGTGAAGCAGTTCCAGAGTTGTGGTATTGTGCATGCTGGTTCACTCATGGCTTACAGGGACACTTAGTGGAACAGAAAAATCATCAGTGTTATTGGTAACACGTGTGCTTTTTCTGCAGTGACAAGTGAGAATGTCTGCTGTGAATAAAGATCTCTAACCTCTTAACTATTGCATACTTGTACCCTGTACAAACTCTCATGGGTTATTACGGCTGATTAGGGTGTAGCTGGGTGGAGGTATGCTGGGCAACGTGAGGCCACCAAACTCTGTATTTTTAAGTATGATATGGTGTAAGTTGTACTTCTCCTGTTAGTCCTGTGCAACAAAACTGGCGAGTCAGGGAGTTATCAATCAAACACAGCCTGTACAGGCCCACACAGTGATGGAGAGAGGTCTGATTAGCTAAACTGACTGAAAACACCTGTGTGTGTGTGTGTGTGTGTGCATCTATGAACCATGACTGTGTGTGGGTTTTGAAGTTGGTCCTTGAGTAGCTGCTGTTGTCATTACTGCTTAATACATTGAGTCTTTCTCAGTCAGTTGTTGAGTCTATGAAATGTCAGATAGTGAAGATTCGTAGCAAAAATGTGCTTCACAGACACCTAGAATAGAAGGTGATGTCTTCAAATTGCTCAATTAATCAGTGAATCAACGATCAATCAATGATCTTTGAATTCTTGTTTTGCTTGAAAAATCACTTAAGAGTATTTGATTATGGTTTTTCTGTGATTAATTTTTCTGTCAGTCGACTAATCAGTCTGCCAATGACATTTCAGCTCTAGTTAGGGCCTTAGATCATTGATGTCAAGGTACTTTTACAGGGACTAGAGTTAAAACGATTGGATGATTAACTGATGGATCAACCAACAGAATATTGATCAACAATAATTCTAACAATCAGGTTATCACTTTAGTCATTATTCAAGCAAAAATCACAAAAATGTACTTGACAAATGTAAATATTTGTGCTCATCTTTGGGTTTTGGGCTGTTTAGGGAATTTAGATGTAATGGGCTTTTTTCACTATTATGACATTATGTAGACCAACAGCAAATTAATTGGTTATGAAAATAATCATTAGCAGTTTAAAACCACCAGTCCTGTGCCTCACAGACAGGTGATTAATAGACAGACTTGGTCAATAAGTCACGGATGATGCTGTGTTGGGGAGTTTCCAGGCCAGACTGTGAGTAAAACAGTTAACAGTCTTCTTAATTGAATAAAGTATCCCAGCTGAGTTTTCACATGTTGGAACAATCAGGAGTCCTGGGGGTATAGATGGCTATATTGGCCCGTGACATGGTTTACTGCTGCTATAAAGGGCTATACTTTACACCCAGTGAAAATCCAGACTCTGCACACACACACACAAATACACACACACACACACACTCTCCCGATGCTGAAACAGAACCTGAGAGGCCTTTCCCCCGACTGCCCACCACCATGAGAATCTGTTGACTTGGCAAAAAGCGCTTTGATGGATGACTGGACTGAGCAGACGTCTGTATACTGGAGCTCTGAATTATGTGCTGCATAGCCAAATAGTTGTGACTGAGGCTTTCACAGGCAGGATGCTGACAGACTGCCACAGGCCTAGTCACATTACCAGGTACGCCTGCTGCAGGTCCATCTGTGCAACAATAAAAAGCAGCCCAGCGACCAGAGCAAAGGCAGGTGGTGTCCGAACCTAAGATCAAGATACCAAGAATAACTCTAACATGATCATTAGGAGAGAAGAAACAGGCCTATATGTCACCTTTCTGTATCATATTCTCACATGCTCACAATTAACTTCACATGAGTTGGAGTGACCGGCACCCTGTCCTCACAGCGTGGGATCCTATTGCCCGACACGCAGGTTGAATCATTTCCCCCATTAGACACCTCCCACAGGGCAGACAAGCTGTGATTTGCTTTCAAGCTAATCGTCGTCCCAAGGTTTCACTGAGAAGTCTCCTGCATTACAATCATGCCGTGATGCAGCTGTGTGTCCTGCTGTGGGCCTAATCCATTATTCTGACAGTATTTCTCTCCGGCTGCTCACCGGCACTGCTGCCGGCTGGGTCAACAGTAATGCAGATTCACTGTGGAGGGAGGGATGGATGGATGGAAATAAAGTTCCTTTAATAAAGAGCCAGGAACGAGCATTCAAGGCCACTTTCCCTGTCAGGGTTGCCATTAACTCTCTCTCAGTTGTGGTAATTTCAGACACTCACCTTTAAGAATTTCATGCTACTTTATTTTGAAGTTTGAGACTGACATTCCAGCGTAATGTTTCATTGACGTCAAACGTGAGCCGGATGCCTAAATTTGATTCAGCAGTGATTAGATCTTCTCAACCAGTCCAGAAAATTTGATCAGTTGGCTAAAAGTAAAGCCAACACAGATGAATTTTCCCCAATTCTCTTGTGTTGAAACAGCTCTTAAAAGGCCATAACCAGAGGGATTGGACAGCTGAAAAGAATTTTCATGTCAAAGTAAAAGCCTGATTTGAGTCCAGTTAAATTTGTACAAAAAACACCTTCACACAAGGGGATCATGTAAAATATTTTCATGGATTTTCTTGGGTATATGCAGATTCATTTGACATAGATTGTTTTTTATGTACAAAGCTGACACTTGTGTCTTGAGACTGTAGGATGAGCCCATATTGCTAAAGAATAAGCTCAGTAAACCACCAGTGTAGGGAAAATATTAATAAATGGATACCAGTGGCATCTCTTTCAGCAGTGCTTCTGAAACTAGCCTTTTTTTAAAAAAAATCTAATTCCTGTCCTTTTTGGCTGAAGGCATGTTCATTATACAGTTGAGTGCATCATTATTTGTGTAACACCTGTCCTTGCTGCCTGCTTTAATAGATTCAAGCCATGCTGAACTTATATCCTCAGGGAGAATATTCATAACACAACGAAAACCTTAGATTTAATTCGAGGAATCAATTTTTTTCCGACCCTTTCTGATGCTTTAAAGTCAGTTAGAAACCAAACCCATAGTTATAGGTGGCAGGTTAATTCTAGAGGGGAGTTATAGTATATTGAGAGCTGCGTAAATGGAAACGTTGCTTATAAAACTGTCACCTCATGGCCCCTGTAACAAGAGCAAAATGGCCTCTTCACCTCTTTGCCCCGCAGGCCATGTGAGGGCTGCGTGTCACCCAGCAGGACAGATATTCAGACAGATATTCCTCCCCCTCAGCCTCATCGCCTTTTATCTGCTGGCCGTTATTCAGACTGATTAAAGGAATTCAATTTCCATCTGTTGCGTGCTGATATTTAGTTCCAGACACAAGCGGCTCTGTGATGAGCCCTGAAAGAGAAGAGAGATGCTGTTGAATGCAGAAGAAAGGGAGAGATGCATGCGCTCATTGTCAAAGTGTTTGCAGAGCTGACGCAAGACTTTAAGCATTCATTTGTCGCTGCAGCCCATCGCTCCTGGGCCCGCGTTTGAATTTGATTTTGATTGTCATGCCAGGCACTCATAGCCTGGAGCCCACCCTCGCTCTGCTGCTGCCGAGGGACCTGGGGATGTGGTCAGGAATTTGCTCTTGAAAAGGACATTGGTCAGGCATCGCTGGTGTGTTCTCATGCACACACAGCATGGACTTTGATTGGACCAGTTTATACCTCCGAGCTGCCCCACTGCCGTGCATCATTCACCCTGTCATTGATAAGACTTTGAGCTGCAGTTGCATTTGAATTTTTACCCTATTGATGATCCAAGTGTCTACCTGGTTTCCTTTTACTCCCACACATTTGTCAAGTGTGTGTCAACTGGTGTGTGTGACTCACTTCAGCAGGCTGCAACACCAAACGGTGGCTTCCTTTTTAAGCTACGTAATTGGTGACACATAGGAAGCACTCGACTTGACTGAGTCCCACAACTCCAGGTGCAAACTTCAGCCTCCAAAATGTGTAACCTCCAGCATTTCCTCTCCTCGTCGTTGTTGTTTTCTTATCCTCCCTGTTGACAGGGCACTAAGATTCCCTTTGAACTCTCCCTGACACCTCACATCTCTGTTTTTAGCTTCCCTAAGGGGTATAAAGGGTGCATGAGTCATTTGCTTTCACTCTGCACGTTGGCATCTGCTACTGTAAGCAGCCAGTAGCGTCTATCGCCTGGACCAGCCTGCTCAGTCACTCTCTGAGACATGCCATTTGAGCGGCTAATGGAGGGGAGCCCACTGCGGAGATGGGCGTAGGTGTCGGGGATGGATTTGTTGAGGGAGGTGGGGAGAGAGAGAGAGAGAGCGCTAATGGTCATACTGGGTTTTCGGTGTATTGTTAGAAGCGGGCTTTGATTGGGAGCAAGGATTTATGGCCCCTGGCGCACACTTTGTCTGACAAGGGAATGTGTTCCTGCAAAGTGGCGCACGGCAGTGGCAACCGGAGCCGGCTCTGCATTTGCTGCTGTAGCAGGATGACAGACAGGCTAATCAGGGTGTTATGGACGGTTTCACACCCCGGATGTAATTGGAGGCCGTTCTAGAAGAACACCCCGCTCCAAAACCACCCATCACTCCCCTCAACTGGCCTCTCCCCAATATTCCCTCCCTACCTCTGCATGCAGACACAGCTTCTCCTCCTAGCTGTCTCCCCTCCGTCTTCATCTCCTCCCGCGTCACTGTTGGGCAGAGGTGTCAGCTCGAAGAAATGGGCTTAAAATACCATGTGGCACCGAATCCCTGCAGGCTCGATTATATTGACTGAACATGTGGGGACAAGACAGAGCTCTGACTGACGGCTGATGAGAGGTTATTCAGTTGTGATAAATCAGACGTAGGTCAGCAAACTGTCCTGCAGAGATGCTCCGAGTGAACATTGATCCTGAGTGCTCTGCCGATGTGACTTTCATACATGTAGTTTCAGATATAATCTCTTCGCTTTTAATGATCACAGAAGGTACAAGATCAAATTTAGACTCTGGCTGACACATTGCCATACCTGGGCTAAAGCCTGTGGACTTTTGACACATGGTGGAGTGTGTTGTTGTAAACACGTGACAGCAGGTGTCTCTCCATCGGGCTAACTCTGCTGACTCTTCTCAGCAGAATTAGCAGTGTTTCTTTTTCTCCCCGGTGCCATATAGCTCCTCCTCTGACAGGAGAAGCAGCGAGCATGCAGCTGATAAACCTCTGTCATGATTATAAGTTATAATGACGGTACTCTCATCCAGCTCCCTCTGGATCAATAGTTGTAAACAACTTCTTTATTTGCGTGCAGAGTCTCTATTGTGTTATTCAAATCCCTCTTGTATTTTACTAACCCCATTGGATGAGCGCCTGAAAGGAGAATATCCGCTGCTGGCTTTGGAAATAAGGTGCTATCAAAGGAGGAGGAAATGTACGGAGAGGAGGGGGGGTGTTACAGTGAAAAGAGGAAATGAAAGAGATGATTTAATTTTCATTGCGACACAGAAATATTTAAAGCCCTGGCTGGTGAAAATCATAAGCCCCTACAAAAAAAAGGAATGAAGAAAGCATGCCTGCAGCATTTTTACAACCAATTTCATCAGAGCACAGAGGGATAAAGGAGGAAGGAAGCTGGTGGAGTAGCGCTGCCCTTCTTCCTCAGCCCCTGGTTCAACTTTGCTCCTATTAGTTGTAGAACAGGCTTAAAGCTGCCTTTATCTTGTTTTCCTGTAACATGTCTAACACTAGGTGCCCTCAGGGACTAACTGCGTTAATATGAGGCCACTACACTGTTTCTACTCCTCTTCCAATCAGACCTCTTCACCTCTTTTATTCCTGTCCATGCTTCTTTTTCTTTCCGTTCGTCCTTCTCTTTGTCTTGGCCTCTTTTTTTGGTTTCTGTCTCTTTCCCTCTCCTAAGTGTGCTGAATAGTGTGAGCAGCATTGCCAAATTGCCTGAAATTCAACTTGAAGTTCATTAGGCAGAATACAAATAAGTACACGGCAGACAGCTGTGTTGTGTGTGTGTTTGTGTGTGTGTGTGTGTGTGTGTGTGTGCGTGCACCTCATTAATGAAGTATCTGGGTTGCTGAATATTCAGCTCCCACACTCAGACCGTCCCCTGCTGAGAGTGGATCAGTAGATTTGTGTGTCTGCATCTCTTTCTCTCTCTCTGTGGTGTTCATGTTTTCTCCCCAACACTTTGCATCGACCTCAGCTCACTCAGTAATACTACACACCAGACTGATTGATCAAGCTGTTTCTTATTAGACCAGTGTTTGTATCTTTCATGTCATGCCTCTGGCCAATATTAATGCACTGGTCCAATATGCTGGAATAATATTGCTGCTGATTCTGACCTTATTAAAAAGGTGTCGTCCAGACATGATTGATCCACAATACTGTCTCTTTGTCACTGTTATAACTTTGTAAATGCAGTTTCTAGAACGATATGTCTCGATATGCGCAAGCATCAAAGTAACATTGCTGTATTAATGTCTCTACTTATCAGAGTTGTTATTTATTATTTTCAGCACTGATTAGTCTGCCACTTACTTTTCAGATTAAGCCATCAATCTTTTAGTTCACTAAATGTCAGAAAATATTGAAAATGTCTACCACAATTTACATGATTAAGTCCTAAATGTATGAATTTAATTTTTCATTTAATGCAGTTTAATTATATATTTATATTTACCTAACTATGAAACGGCTCTTTGACTGAGGCCTATCTTATTTTTTATGGCCTCTTTATTGGATAGTAGTAGTGAGTAGTGAGGAGGCAGACAGGAAATGTGGGGAGAGAAAGAAGGACATGACACAGAATCCAGACCTTCGACAGAATCGAACAGTGGACATAGTAATTATGTGGCATGCATCCATCCATTATCTATACCGCTTTTCCTTTGAGGGCCGTGGTGGGGCTGGAGCCGGCTGCCATTGGGCAAGAGGCGAGGTACACCCTGGACTGATCACCAGTCTATTACAGGGCTGACCTATAGAGACAAACAACCATTCACACTCACATTCACAGCTATGGGTAATTTAGAGTCACCAATTATCCAGCATGTCTTGCACAAATGCAACACAGAAAAGTCCCGGGCAAACAGGGGTTTGAACCTGGAACAGTCTTGTTGTGAGACAAAAATTATATTTAGCCTTACTCATAGAGAACTGAAACTGAAACAGCACTTTATTTCGCATATTTAACCGCAAATCATGTCAAATCAGCAGAGCTCCCCTTTTAATATTGCTGTGAATGTGATGTAGTTGAGTATTGTCGGATCAAACACAGTCTCTCTTATGAATTATGGCAGCTGGGCAGTAAGAGAGATTTTAGTGAATATGTCAAAACTGATGTTTTTACAGCCTCATGTGAGAGGAACACACGATCCAAGTCTATCCCACATAGTGAAGTTTACAGATTTTGAATTGGAAACAGAAAAAAAGAGCACTGGCAGGGAATCAGTGCTCCATATCGACCGAAATCTTGAGTTTAGGTACTGCGTGTTGGAATCAATATCTGGAGAGTAAAAGTGGGCCCAGTTCATCCTAACAGAGCGATCCTCTGATGGTGAACACAGAACAGCATCTTCGCTGGGTACATGGCCTGCAGATGCTAAATATAATGAGATGAAAAAAGAGAAGCAGAGAACGAGGAGATGAAAGACACACAGATAAGCCTGCAGAGATGATAAGAAGTGATAAGTTGAACTGGTTCTCGGTGCAGAGATGGTCTATAAAACACTGTTCTTGCTCTGTAACACGTTTCCGTGTGGGACAGATTCTCTGCGGTGTTCACCTGTCCCTCCCACTCATCATTAAACCTATGAATAGCTGTCGTCTGCTCTGTCTAATAGAGTGTGGAGTTTTCCCTGGACTCCCATATATGCATTATTAATTATCTGTTACAGGGCTGAGAGACAGAGAGGTAGAGGAAACATCAGATATCTGGGTTGTAGCATGCAACCAGATCTGCACTGTTATACAAACATTGTTTGTTGTTATATTAGGATATGAGGTCTGTGAGCAAAAGTGAGAGTTGTATTTCAGTGTGAATCTCTATGCATTCAGCTGCTGTTTAATTTGTGTATTTTAAGTTCCTCCCACTTCACACTCACAGATGTTGACTGCAGTGATTGTGAGGCTGTGGCTGAAGCATTTAGCAGTGACAGAGACATTCCTGCTGTGGTTTCCTTTCCTCTAACAAATGCATTTAATGACTCTTCTCTTGACAAGAGTTGCCCAGATATTTTCTCTTTCCTTTGAAGCACAAATGCTTCTGAAAACATTGGCTAATTCCCACTGCTTAGTCATTGACAATCTGTGCCAAGATGAGATCTGTTCCAATCAATCGCCCCCCCCTCCTCCTCCCTTCCCCTCCCCTCTGCAACCTGTCAGACCCACCTTTACTTAACAAGGCAGGGGAATGATGGGATCTGCCATCTGTGTAAATTGCTCCATAATCTCATCCGACTGGCTGTTTCTGATGAAGCAGACACAACGTGGCCCCCTTTACTCTTTCTGTTTTCCCAGACGTTATTGGCTCACCTGTCAGACAGCACTACCAGCTTCGATCGCACAAAAGACACATTAGGGGAGAAAGTGGCAGGTTGAACCATGATGATTATCATCTCCATCAATCCCAGATTGTTATCATTAGTGTAGAGGCATGGCTTGCATTTAGACTAGGAATTATAAATGGGCCACATGTGGCTGGAGCTTATTTAGCGTACCCTTGAGTTTCGTCAAACAGCTTGAATTTTATCTGTAGTTCATGAACTCCAAAGAGCAAAAAATGCACCAGCTAAAGCTCAGGCCTACACTTTCTGAGTGTCTTCTCCAAAAAAAGGTCATTTCTAGTTTCTAGAGGTTTCTAGTGTTAACATCTTCCTTCTCAGTGAAACTCAATGGAGTAATTATGGTCTTAAGACCCATACTCTAAACCACTTAACCACTTTGAACTGTCTGCACTGTGATGCCCTTGTCAGCACTGACAGACAAGTTTTGTCTCTTCTCCATATCTGAGGAATGCTTTGTCAGCGTTCTCTGACAATAACACACTTGTCTTCAACATGTTACTTCGTTGCGGAGGAAATAAAGTCATTTCCAGGCTTTTCAGGATACATGACCTTTACATGGATTGTTTGTGCTGAATTAAACCCGGGGGATGGCCAGCAGCAGCGGTGGCATCATCTCTCCAGAGGATGGAGTGCCTCCCTCGCGCTCCCAGCGTCGAGGTTGGAAACCCGGCTCATGACCTTAACAGCACGCCCACCCCCTCACACCTCCCTGTGCTTTCCTCACCTTTCCTCCTCCTCCTCTCTGCGCCTTATAGTAAAAGCAGAGCTACCGTGAAAGTCATAACAATGAAAAACTCTACAGCCTGTATTTATGGAGCCTCACAAAGCAGCAGTGCCAAGTCCAGGACAGGAAGTATCACATCACTGTGAAACGTCTTATTTATTGGGATCTGCAGTGTAGCCAGACATTTTATTTTCACTACCTCACCTCACTGGGTGTATCTGTTGATTTGAATTTTAATAATGGAGCCTTGCTTTCCTCGTGTTGCAGTCTGACTTGATGCATTGTTCAGTACCACTTCTAGCATTCCCAATCAGTTTCCTTCTTTAATGATAAATCTAGAGGTTGGAACAAATAGAAACTCCTCACATCTGCCAGACATTTTGTATGTTTCTGTGCTTTGCTGTTTTCAGTTAGTCACTGACTCTCATAGCTGGATTATACAGAGGAACCACAAAAGTTCGTGTTTCCCTGCTTTTGGTCAATTCATTAATTGCAAATTTGTCAGGAAATTTTCTAAAGCTTGAACTAATAGTTATTTTGTTATTGATTAATCTGACAATTATTTTTTGATACAGTTTAGTCTATGTAGTTTAAAGAAATAACAAAAATGTCCACTATCTGAAAACCCAAGGAGTCCATATAAAAGAGAAAAGCAGCAAATCATCAAATTTAGGATGCTGTTGATTAAACAGTAAACAAGCAAGTATTAATATGTAAACATTAATTTTCAAATGAATTTTCCTATATAATATGCAAATCTTATCGCCCAAACTTGTTGGGACCCTAGTTCTGAGATCAAGGCAAAATGAACAAATGAGCCAAAATCATTCTGGAGTGCATCAAAACTACCTGTATGACTTTTCCCAGATCTAATGGTTGTAGTTGGTCACCAGTGAATGTCTTTAACAAGTTTTGTCTTTCAGCTTTTTGTACATAAAAATGTTAATAGTAGTGGTTCAAAACTGATGTGATAAGCATATTTTTTTTTTATTGAAAAACACAACATTTCCTTTGGCGAGGACCACCAAACCTGCCACCAAATACCTCAAGTCTTCCACAAACTTTGAGAAAACACTGGAGATCTTTATTATTATGTGTTTATTGTGGAAAATTTTGGGATTCAGTACACCAGATTGGTATTGGCACAGATACTGACCTCATTAAGTGGATCTGGGATCAGCTACAATGTCATAAATCTACTTTAAATACAGTTTCTTTGACAATGTTATAATAAAATTCAGTGTTCAGTCATGGCAGGCCAATGACTGAGTTTTTATTGCCACAGCCGTCCCAGGCCTCTTGTTTCCTCACATAAAAATGATCCCAGTGAGTTCTGCACAGTGTGATGTACCAACTGGTTAATAATGAAAATAATGAAACTGCCATGTATTGTCGGCTGCGTGCACTGAACTCAAAGGGGGTCCTGAGGTGGCCCCTAACAGGTTAATCCTGCCTTGTCCCAGTCCTTCTAAATCGTACTCAGATTTTTGGTCGTCATTCTCAGTCTTACTCAGACCTGGCTGGTCCTTGTCCTCCATCTCTTCTTCTCTCCCTCAACTGCCCCACCTCTCCCCCAGCTGTACTGTGGAGGACAGACCAGTGAATGAGACCTTTCATTCAGTGTCAATGTCACACTTGTGTGTCAAAGCCAGTGGGAAAAATGCCTCAGCTTTGGCAATTACCCCCCTTTCAAAAAGCCCACAAACAATTGCACTGTGGATCAAATGTGTTTCCATCTTTCTCTAAAACAAGCATGAATGTGAATTGTATGAAATGCTGCATATTGCATGAACATATTGGTGTCTGGTGAAGAGTTTAAGGCTAGTTTATGTGTTGCATTGTGCGTGCATGTCTTTGTTCCCCCTGTCATACTGAGCTTGTTTGAAAGCTCTGAAGGCAGTTTGAATGTACCGAACACCTTCACAATCACTTAATGAAAGCGCTCTCGTTTATGTCTCCTTTTTCAGCTTTCTACAGCTGCCAGCCGCGCTGAAAAGCTGCACAACAGATTCCTCTCACAGCATGTTTCATATTCCTTCTCATCACTTAAATAACAATGGTAATGCAGGTTCTGCTCTGTTTAGTCAGGCCTGAATCTCCCCGTCAGCCTGACTTTATTCCTGCTTCCTCTGATAATCCCCTCTATGCTAAACAGATCCAAAGACTGAATTAGAATAATTAGAAATTCGGAAGTGTATAGTTTATCCAAATGTTCGTGAGTGCTGCAGTGGTGACATAACTGTCCCCCTGGAAACCTGGCACTGCAAAACAGCAGCATGCGTCCAAGTCTATATAGAGGGAAGAGGGAGAAACAGCACCAGCAGCACCAGCAGCAGCAGACTAACTCGATTTTTATACAGCAGCAACCTAGATCTCCTCCCTGTCATCCTTCATTGATTTTGCAATCCAGCGGCATCCAAGCAGAACCATACAAGTCGTACACCTCAGTCTGCCGCTGATAGCCAATCTCTATTACCCACCTAGCCCAAGGCTTTGGTTCGAGGGGCTAACCCTCTCAGGGGGGAAGCAGCAGTGTTCCTACCGGTGGATCTAGTGATGATGGATTTATGAGCTGCTTGGAGAAAGGATCATCTTCTCTCCCCCACTTTTATTATCCCATCAGATCTGACGTGATAGCAATAATACATGACGGCCTGTCACTTTTCGCAGATCTGGCGGTGAATATGAATGATGATTTCAAATGCTTGCGTCTAATCAGCCGCGAAATTGCTTCAGTAAATATGTTCAACTACCAGCGCTCTGTCTTCCTTCTGTCTCTCACTTTGAATGAAACTCAGAGTAATAGGCTTGTAGTTGTCACACTGTTTAAGACCCGTGTTGGCTTCACGGTTCATAATTAGCTTTTAATGCACAGAGACGGCTTGAGGGGAGGAAACTGACGGAAATGTGGAATGAAAAGAGGCCTGCTGTGTGGTCATAGTAATTCAGGCTTTTGTTCTCTAATTAAATGACCTCATAAGGGAGCGCTAAGCTTAAGTTTGTGTGTGTGTGTGTGTGGCGCCCTCTGAAATAGAGGTTTGTGCCAAGTGTGTTCAGTCTCGCAATGAATAGGGCGTCTTCTACAAAGCCTAAGAAGCCCTCTCCGTGCCCGCTTTGCCTCCTTGTTGGTTGTTGGAAATTTGGCACAAAACACCATGTCTTTAACAAGTGGTTTCTGGGCCCCTTTGCATAGTTCAGGACGTTGTAGTTAGGGGACACGGTAGCCCCCGGTCTTTTCTCACTCTTCCCCACTTCTTTGAAGAAAACTGAAAGACTGGCAGCCTCTCTGGCAAGCTGGTGTGCACAAAAGATTACATTATTGTGTTCATGGCGCAGCAAAGCAAAAAGAAAGCTCACTGTACACAATGATGCATGTTCTCCTTTTAGGCCCTGAAGATGTCAGCAATTCAAAAAAATGGACAAGAACATTGCTTGTCTTTAGCAGCAGAGTTAAAGTTTCAAATCTCTCAATCAAAAACATATTTATTCACTTACCCCTGTGGTATCTAGCCTTTTTTTTTAACTTTTGTTTTATTTGTGCATGTTATTTATGAGATCTCTTGCTCTCTGACTCTTCTGCCTCCATCCTAACACGATGGAGGAATTTTGTTTGTGGTGCACAGGGCAATGAAAAACAGACAATTGAAATACTCAACACAACATTTATTTCCAGAAGCAGTGCCATCCTTACTCTCGATAATCCACAGACTTCACTGTTAACAGTTTTCACCCAGACTGTTTCTTCAGTGAAAAGTGGCTCCAGTGAAGACTGTTGACAGCGAGGTCTGTGGATCATCCAGAGTAGCAGGGACACTGGGGGAGTTGCTGTTGAATATTTTAAATGTTATTTTTCAATGCTGTGAGAACTAAAGCAAATTTAATTCACCTTCCTTGTGTTGAGGTGGTGATGGGAATCTCAAAGATGGATATCTCAAAACCTGAGCAAACCACTAGAGAAGGTGAGAGAGTACTGTTTTTGTTTGTGTGTTTGTTCAGTGAATGGAGAATCAGATTTTTTTCTTCTTTTGGCCACTTGAAAGGACCATAACAAGCTGTACCCAGCACTGACTCATTTATTACCTCATAAAGTTCATAAGGTAATGTGTTGGCAAACAGTTGCCCATGTCTACATCCCACAGATATAAAGCGACATTAGCATTTGTTTGGGGTCATGTGTATGGCCACTTGATCAGTTTAAGTCCAATATTCACTCACTTTATTTCTGTTTTTTGTCTCCACCAACACATGAGAGAAATATCTGGCTCTTCAGCTGCTAAATGCTCCACTACGTTCACCAGCTAGATGCTAACTTTGTCTGCTGTTAAGTGCTGAGCAGGTAGCATACAGGTGGGTTTTTAGGGCTGAAAGCAGCTGTGTGCTTTTGCTGGAAACAATTCTGATGAGAGCAGTGAGCTAAAACAATAAAGCTGTGGGCCCCAAAGTCAAAACAATGAGCTGAAAGACACTCAAATGCTCTGTAGAACTGAGAGGAATCACAGAGTCAGATGATAATTATCTGTGGTTTTGTAATATGAGTGACCCCTTTCACATTACATATAGTTATTTGACCCATTGTTCATATAAAAAAATATTGATTAGAGCAGCTTTAATGTTCAGAAGAGAACATCTTTGAATATAATTTATTGAGAGTTTAATGCTCACAAGCCTGCTTCATCTGGACTTCTGTGAGTGGGAGTAGTTTTATCAGAGTTGATTGTAGACTGGCAACCCCACACTATCATTTATTTATCATATTAGATTTAGAAAGAAATTGTTTTTTAAGACCATATCACTCACAGTAACAACCTTACTGAGGGCCTTTAACACTGAAGTAGACTCTAAGATCTACAGACACCTGGTACTACATATCAGACTTAAAGGCACGTAGTATTTATGACTTCCATTGTCACGGGTTCCATTCGGACTCTATTTTTCGAATGTCATGGCCTTTCTCTGTCTCCTTTCACTGTAAACTCCACCATGAAAATAATCCTAAATGGAAATTTGAGCCGAGGTGATAAAGTTCCAACATAGCAACTGTTATTGCTGTTGTTGTTGGCTAACGCATGCTTTGGATAGACGCGTGAATGAATGTCTCCATTACAGTTGTTCTGCATGCTGACAGCCGTCACCCATTACAACCACCTGGCACGTCTCCATGCCATCAGCCCGCAGCACCAGTTGCGAGCGTGCGGAAGTGGCCGGGCTCTGTCCGTAACCAGATCCAGCTTTGATGAGTGGAACATTAACAGCTGCTCAGGAGGGTGTAGAGGAGGCAGTCAGAGTATTCCTATATATGTGTGTTGTTGTGTATATGCCCACGTGTGTTCGCACAAATGAAAGAGAGGGCGGCAGAATCACAGATGACATCTTAATTGGCCTTTGGTGCCAGATGCCAGCCTCTAAAGCCGGCCAGGCCAGTCCAGGCTGTAACAGTGTCTCAGTAGCCAGGCAGGGCTTTCGGCAGGGTTTTAGCAGCCTGCTGAAGCTCCGCTGAGAGCTCCCACGGGTATTAGGTGCTCCACTGTTGTGCTGGCTCCCCCCCTCTCTCTCTCTGTCTGTCTCTCTCTCTCTCTCTCTCTCTCTCTCTCTCTCTCTCTCTCTCTCTCTCTCTGTCTCTCTCTCTCTCTCTCTCTCCACACACACACACACCTTTTCTTTTCTCCATCCTTCCTGCAGAGCACTCTGAGGCATTGTCAACACCAGTCAATCTGAGGCGAATTCAGACCAAGAAAAGCCAGGGGGCGACAAAGGCCAGGGGCTTCTTTGTGTTGATTGTATTCACACTAAGGCACTGAAGTCTTGCTCTTCTGCAGCTCCATGCAGTGTTTGCATTGAGATACCCCCACATCCCCCGCCAACCTCCGCCCTCCTCATTTATAGTGTATTGATGTCCTGTAAAAGTCCACGTAGCTATCAGATAACTGTAGCCTTACCGTCTAAGTACCAACCTCTAACCCTTAGCCTGTCACCTCCTGCTCTTCACCTTTTCACCCTTGACATGTGATTCTTCTCCCAGAAGAGCAGAAAACCAGGGTAGATGATAAATCATTCCACACTATCTGGAGACTGTCTGAAGCACAGGATACATACTTGGCCATATGACAGTGCATTTGTTTGATCTAAAACAGGAGCGCACAGGCACTTCACTCTGCAGTTGAATAAGGAGAGGGAAAGTAAAGGTTGGGGAATTAAAGTTGAGTTGTTGTCTTGAAGTTATTAAAGCTGAATCTGATTAGCGAACAAGAGACATGGCACCGCAGCGTGAAATAGGCTGCTCACAAAATGATTAACTAATATTCCTGTTTGACATTATTCTTGATCCTCGGTGTGAAGCAGGAAAAGAGTTTTAGCTTTCTGCTCTCCAAAAGAGATGAAATGGAAATCCATTTTTAATGAAGTTACAGTTGAGTCGCTCACACAGCGGTATCTGACAAGGACAGGAAGATATTTTAAGGTGTAAGTGGATGAGGTGTGAATTTAAATCTTAATTTGTAGCAAGAAGGTCTATATGCATGAGCTGGGTGCTATTTCAGCATAGTTATTAGACATGTTAAATATTGACCAGAATGTAAACAAAGACCTGGGTTTGGAGGTGGTAGTGTTCTTGCTTTGAAAACCACTGTGACACCCGAGAGTTTAACTCATTTCTTATACAAAAGTTTTACATCTATTTACTCTGCTTCAGTGCAGCAGTCCTGGAGCTGGGTGGAGTTTGTATAATCAGTAACCCACTGAAGGACATTTCTGCTCACTATTCTGTGCTGCAACCCACTCATTATTTTTTTAAAAAAACCACACACAAACCTTTGCTGTATGTCCCGAACTCACCTGTATCTAATTTCCTGTCGTCCCTCCAGAGCGAGCCATTGCCAGACATGAGGTACGAGAGATCGAGCAGCGGCACACGCAGGACGGCCTGCGGGAACGGGACTCGGCGCTATCGTCGCTGTCCGACAACGAAGACGACATGGTCATTATCTACAACCGCGTGCCCAAGACAGCCAGCACCTCCTTCACCAACATCGCCTACGACCTGTGCGGGAAGAACCACTACCACGTCCTGCACATCAACACCACCAAGAACAACCCAGTCATGTCCATACAGGACCAGGTCAGAGATTACACTCACAGGCTTCTTTAATAAGCTGAACATGACCTCCCCGTTTTATTTGTAATGAATATTTCAGCCATTGTAATAATAATAATTAATTTTGGTTTGATCAGGTGCGGTTTGTAAAGAATGTGACTGAATGGAGGGAGATGAAACCGGCTTTCTACCACGGACATGTCTCCTTCCTGGACTTCACCAAGTAAAGAAATATTTATTAAACATGTCTCTAATGGCAACACTGTGAAAACCTCATTACTCACCTTGATGTGGCTTTGTGCAGTTAACTCCACCTTGTGGTCATTTAATGCCCTTCACTTACACTGTGTAATGTAATGAATGATTGAATGAAAGATGAAATGTAGCACAAGGTAACATTGCTGAGGCTGAAGGTCAGCATGTTTCAATTTAAATTATTATTATTATCACTAATAAATGTGTTATCTGTGCCTGTTCAAAATCAATCTAATTAGTCAGATTCAAGTCAAGTCTTGAGTTTTCTGTCATTTCTCTCAGGTTTGGAGTGAAGAGGAAGCCCATCTACATTAATGTGATCCGGGACCCCATTGAAAGGCTTGTGTCCTATTATTACTTTTTACGTTTTGGGGATGACTACCGGCCCGGCCTGAGACGCAGGAAACAAGGAGACAAGAAGGTTGTAACCCACAAATACTCTTAGTCTTTTGTTAAAAATGTTCAGTTATGTCTTTGCCGTCTGTCTTAAAATAACATCAGGTGCCAGTGTGACAGTCTGCTTTGTGTAAAAATGTATTCAAATGTTTATCTGCACTTAATATGAGGCTTCTTCAGTCTGAGTTTGTTGCATAAAGTGGTGAGTGGGAAAGCAAGTAGTTGCCCTGTGCAGTTGCATTTTCAAGCTGTGGTGGAGTCACACAGAGACAGTTTCTTACTAAAGCACTGTAACTTTAGTAGATACTCACTTGATTTGACTAACACAGATTACTGAAGTCTCATATTAGCTTCAAATAAACTTTGGACTGTGGATTTTGTCTCTGGTACTGGAGAGGATCTTAATAGCCAGTGTGAACATGATTACAGTGAACAAAGGGGAGCCTTACTGTTGTTTTTGTCTTGAATCCTTGGCCCTTTAACCAATTTTGTAAGTCAGTGTTTTCGTCACACTCTGTATTTGTGTTTCAGACATTTGATGAATGTGTATCAGCCGGTGGCTCAGACTGTGCCCCTGAGAAGCTCTGGCTCCAGATTCCCTTTTTCTGTGGTCACTACTCTGAATGCTGGTATGTACTGAGACACCTGACACTATACAACATTCAGACAGCAACCATGTCTATTAAATTCTTGTATGAATGAACAACAACAATGAATTAATCCAAGTACTGTCTATGTAACCAAAGCCTGATTTAGCTTTGTTGTCCAAAAACGAAACTGAAAACACATCTATTCACATCCACACTGTTGCACTGGCTGACATGTTCTTTTCTTACAATAAACATGGGCACTGTAGTTTATTTTGAGTCTCTCCTACAAACACCAAACAACACCAACAAATGCACTCGGTTGGAGTAATGTTTACCAAAAACTACAGTGCTCAGCTGTTTAGGAAATTATTTTGAGAGCAAATTTATATTTCCATTACAGTTTCTAAGGTAAATGTGTGAGGTATAAATAATTGAGCTAGGTGTTCAGCACCACAGAGGGTAGTTATTGACAGCTAGCCTAACACATTGGTTTTGGTCTTTTAATGGGATTTGTTGACCATGACATATAGATTATCATCAGCCTTATCCTTTTCTCACCTCAAGCAGTTCAAATAGTTCAGGAGGATTGCTGTATCAGTTTTGTGTCATAGTGCACCACATTAAGCCACATAGTCCTTTTCTATCACTTCTGCTTCACTCATCTTCTCAAGGTCTCTGATAGCTCTCTCAGCCTTGATCTGTTCTCTCTACATGATGATCTGTATCAATCTCTTGCTCTCTGCCTTCACTCATCCCTCTCACCCTCCTTAATCTCTCCTTGACTCTGCCCTCCATCTTTTAACCACCTGCCCTCCTGAAGCAGGATACTGACTGAGGTTTCTGAGCGTCACCCTGGTGCACTCGCACTATATTAAAGTAGTGGAAAGCACCTTGGAAACATTAAATAAATACTGAAGACAAGAGGTGAAGTTGCTGCCAGTCCTCTAATGCTTTGCCAAAAAGTTACTTTATAGGTTTAAACAATCTCCTTCCTCCCTTATTATTTCATTTCCTGATCATGACAACACCTGCCACCACCTTTAGTTTTTTTCCGATACCTTTCTCACTTTCTGTTTTGTCCTCTGCTCTGCTCCGCTGCTTCTGCTGTCTCAACCCTCTCTGGACTCAGTTCACAAGTCACATCTCACTTAATCATTCTTCCTGTCTCTGTACCTCTCAGCTCTCCTCTGCAACTCCTCTGTCTAACTAACACTGTTCCCTCCTTCCATTTCTGCTCTTTCCAAATGTTGTGAGCATTAACCCTCCACCAGAACAGCCACAGTTTAAGTGGAATACTAATAAATAATACCACATATGATGTACTTGGTCTTTGTGCAGGAATGTGGGCAGCCAATGGGCTCTGGAGCAGGCAAAATACAACCTGGTGAACGAGTACATGCTGGTCGGAGTAACAGAAGAGCTGGAGGACTTTGTTATGATGCTGGAGGCTGCGCTGCCACGCTTCTTCAGAGGAGCCACTGAGCTGTACAAAACAGGTGCCCAGTCTGCTAAATAATGAAAAACCATTTGCTGTTGTCCTGTACACTCCGGTTCCTCTCACTAATATAGTAAATACTGAAAAAGCAACCTAATGGCTCACTCACGTTGCAGAGCTGAAGTGTGTCTGTGTCTGTGTGTGTGGTTGCACATAAGCCGTTTGAATTGCTCCACTGAGAATTGAATTGTGATCAATATGCACTCATGCCTCTCTCTGATGTAGATACAGATTAGTTACAATGAGTGCAGCCAGAATGAACAATGAATAGGAAAGAGGAATTGAATCTGACAATAGTATATGTAGATGTACCATAACTCAAGTATAACGTTCTTAATTTATAGCATGTTTTTCAATGAATTTGAAGACTTGAGTCTCTGTTTGAGGAGTCAAATGTCTTTCCTAAACCCAAACAAAAACAAAAAAAGATCAAATCTTTGTGTTCTGTATTCTGAGTTGTGTCTTGCAGGGGCATAGCCAATATTTACTGAATGAGTATAATAATAATAGTTATTACCTGGGTTTTGAAGTTTCTGAGTGGAAATCTCACTATGAGCATTAGGAGAGGCCCTTGTCTTTAGTTTTAAACCCTAAAGAGAAATACAGACTACATCAAACATGATTGCAATCTGTGCTGTAATTCCACAGCCTTTTTATAATAACCTCTATTTTACACATCACGTTGACTTAAAGCAATAGTTTGACATGTTGGGAATACACTTATTCGCTGTCTTGCAGAGAATAAGATGAGAAGATTGATACCACTTAAATGTCTTTATGGTCGTTATAATGCTGCAGTCAGGAGACAGTTTGCTTAGCTTAGCATAAAGACTTGAAACAGGGGAAAACAGCTAGCCTGGCTCTGTCCAAATTTAACAGATCAGCATACCAATTCCTCTAAAGCTCATTAATTAACATGTTACATCTTGACAGTTTATTTTTATTATTATTATTATTATTATTTTTATAGTTATGGATGGGGTTATGTTGCCTGGCAACTGCTCGGTGACAAGAAGACTCTTGAGTTACTGCACCTGGCCAAGAAAAAGTCTGGCAAATATTCCCCTGTAAAACCACCAACTTAATGTTTTTTCACTTCAGTTTTTTCATCTAACTGTGGCAGGAAAATATACATTTCCAAAGATACTAAACTATGTAACTATGTTACATTATTGGGATGTAACAATTCCAGGTACTTGTTGTTGATCCAGCAGTTCATTAACAGGAAAACCTAATAATTAAAATAATTTGATTTAAGGGCTGTTTGAACATCTGTATGTATAAATGCATGAATACTTAACACATGTACCCAGACTTGTTTAATCCCCTTCTCTCCTTATCACAGGGAAGAAATCCCACCTGAGGAAGACCAGCGAGAAGAAGCCGCCCACGAAGGAGTCGATTGCCAAGCTGCAGCAGTCAGCCATCTGGAAGATGGAGAACGAGTTCTATGAGTTTGCACTGGAGCAGTTCCAGTTCGTCAGGGCACACGCCGTCAGAGAAAAGGACGGGGAACTCTACCTGCTGGCACAAAACTTCTTCTATGAGAAAATCTACCCCAAAAACTAAAGAGACTCGTGTGTCAATAGAAGAGTTTGGAGTGTTTATGGAGAGGGACAGACTCTTTGTACAGGCTCAGATGTGCAGTCTGAAACTTAAAAAAAAGAAGGAAGGTGTAACAGACTACTGCTGACTGTGTGGCTGGTTTGTACATGTGACTGAGAACATAACGTGGAGCTGCAGAACAACCTGCCTCTGATGCAGCAAACAGACTGGTGACAGCTCTGTTATTCACATCTGTGCCAGCCAACTGGACGAAGAGCTTGAGTTTCGTCAGCAGGTCACGTTCCCGGCAGCTCCCGGGAGCCTCTGCGCCCTTTTCACTTCCATGTCAAAGGTCGTCTGCACAGGAGGCCTCAGCTGGTACGTGGTCGGAGACGTCTTCTTCAGCAGCTGGCCAGACCTCGACTCCTGATCCTTCCCTACTCTCTGATCCAGACAAAGCATTTTCATTGGCTCTGTACTGTTTGGTTGTGTTTTGTTGTATTTTAACTCTTTACTATGGTTGTTTTTTTGTATGTAAAGATGGTGACATTTTTCATGGTGAAACAACATCTCCATGCCTCACCACCACTACTAACTTAAAGAGATTTTAAGTGTAAGAAACTGACTACTGTGCTGTATTATTGGACTTGAATGAGAACTTTTGAGGTTTTTATGAAATAAAAATCCTGTGACCATGGACTGCTTACTGGGACAAGTGCGTATGTTTTATACTGTACTTGATGTGTTTTGTTGGATGACTCTTGTTAATGTGCAGCTTTGCCCGGAGCCTTTTCCTGGGTAATGTCAGAAGCTTTTACACATGATATTATTGGAGTGGTGAAGATGCTGCTGCTGTAAATATTTACTACTTTTTCAGTCCATTTCATATCCAAGCAGAGTGGTTACAGTACAATATTAACTCATTTTTCCTGTTAACACGCATTTAAGTTTACATTGGGCATTTTATCAGTTTGTACATTTCTTTCAGCTCTTTCTTTTCACTTTTTCTCTTGCATTTTACTTTGTGTCATGCAGAAAAACGTGATTGTCCACTAATATATTTCTCTGCTGCTTAAAGGATTAGTCAGACATTTTGTGAAATATATTTATTCACATTTATTCACTGCCAGGAATTAGATGAGAAAATCTGGTATCAGTCTGTTAAATGTAAGGTTACAGCTATGAAATGTTCAGCTAAGCTAACCAGCTGCAGCATTACATTTGACGGACTAATGAGAGTATCAGTCTTCTCATCAAACTCTCAGTGAGAAAATGTCAAACTTTTCCTTTAAGGAGGGGAGGCTGTGGCTCAGGAGGTAGAGCGGTCGCCCACCAATTGGAAGGTTTGGTGGTTCGATCCCCAGCTCCTCCAGTCCTCATGCCAAAGTATCCCTGGGCAAGATACTGAACCCTAATTTGCCCCTGATGTGTGTCATCGGTGTATGAATGTGTGTGAATGTGTATGAAAGTGTTAGAAAGCTTTGTATGTATAGAACAAGTGCTGTATGAATGTGTGTGTGAATAGGTGAATGTGACCTGTAGTGTGAAGCGCTTTGAGTGGTCAATATGACTAGAAAAGTGCTACATAAGTACAGTCCAGTCCATTTAAATTTCTGCTGTTTTCTTTGCAGTTGTTCACATACAGTAACAGATGGTGGCAAGGTTGGTGATAACTTTGCTAATTTGCTTGTGGAGTTTTCATCCCTTGTTTTCTTTAAGGTTTGATTTGTTTTGTTTTTTATGGCCTTTTATCGACTGATTTAAAGTTCTTGTTAAGACAGTTGAATAATGTGAAGGCAGAAACACTTCTTCACCTGGAAGAGCTGCACAGATTTTGTTTTCTACTGGATGGACTTTCACAACACAGTTTCTGAAATATTTACATTCACAGATGAATAGGTACGAATTTTCATCTGAGGACGTACTGTAGTTTACCGCTCGGTCTTTGTGTGCCTTCTCTACACCCAGTTCTTCTTGTGTTGCAGCTTTGTCAGATGGAACATAAAAACAACATGGCTGTCATGGCTGTTCTCATATTTTGATTGCCAAAACAAATATACAGAACATTTTAAAGGTGGTTGCGTGTGTGTTTCTTAATTCAATGCAAATGTTGGCACATCAGCAGCAGCAGGTACAACGCAGCAGGGAGTGGTAAAGACAGATAAAGCCGCTACTGTGAAAATTAAAGCTGGATTATTTCAGGGCTGGCTTCCTGCAGAGGGAGATAAAGAGCTGCCAGGTCTGCTCCTACCTCTGACTGTGTCTGTATGTGTGTGTTTATCCCTTTTCACATCCTTTCCTCTCCACATCCTCCCACTGTATCTTTTCAGTATTTGATACAGTGATTGCACTGAGATAAGCATGTTAGTCCCTTATTTATATTTTACAACGTATTATAAAAACATGTAAGGTTTTCACATATTTTAGGCACTCAACATTATTGAGTTAACACTATCTCCCTGCTGAGGAGAATAAATGGAGAGCACAACAATGGGAACATGGGTTATGTGAAGTGAGAGGAGTCACCAGAGGCCAGAGAAAGTTAATATGAGCCAGTGCTGCCACTCACTGTTACTCATCCCTGCTCTCAGAAAATCCCTGGACAGTCATCAGCCATTAGACTCATCCCCATTAATCTCAAATCATTCTCCTGTTACAGCTTCCTGGTTTTTGGGGCCTCTGACCCAGATAAATGTGGAGATCCCTCATCTGCTGATGAGGGATACATCATGTTGTGAATTCAAAGACAGTTTCAAAACCATTTGAGATTCAGTATAAAGTCATTTAATCGTATCTGACTCAAAATATTATTCAGTGCATAATATTTTTATATGTCTGCATTTTAGCCTTATTTAAATAGTACAGTGGAGAGCTTACAAGGGAGAGGAGTAGGCGTTACCTAAAATGTGTTAATATTTACATACAGTGCACCGAACTAGAGCACATACATACCCTGATGTTAGATGTCTGTGCAGCACTAACCCCACCTGTCAAAACCTGGGTCATTTCCATGTAACTGATCATGGGTCAGATTACCGTACATCGGAATCACAGCTATCAAAATTTTCTGTCTCTCTCTAAATACTATGAAGGCACCATTTTTCTAAAAATCATTGATATCTGTGTTTCAAATCAGATCACAGAATCTCATGGATCAGACCCTTAGACTACCAGGATGCCCCTAAACCTCACACTTTCACTGAAAACTTAAACTTAAACTTAAACTTGATTTTCAAAGCTTCTCTGTTACATTACCTAATACTTACCTGCTCCATAAAACACAGTAATCATACTTTTAATCAGAGCACTTATCATCATGTTTATTGTGGTTAATGTCCACAGATAAGTATAGTGTTCATTCAACTATAAAACAGAGCAGGGAAAAAAAAGAGCGGAACAACACAGACGTTTATGTTTCTGATAAAGGCAGATATAAACAGATATAATTAATCTGCTAGTACATAAACACCACCACACTTAACACTATACTCATCCAGTACAGGCTGTGACAGACCAAACTGATCTACATATGAAAGTCAGAACCATCACGTCCTGTCTGGAGCACCTGTCCTCAGTCAGCCTCCGGAGGACGTCACCGTGGAGACAGAGAGACAAAGTAGACCTCTTTTAATTTTAACAGGAACACATAATTCATAAGTCTAGTCAACAAGGTCTCTGTCACTTTTAATGTGGACAATGCTCAGTTTAGAAATGTGGAGCCGGTGTTGTTGTCCACACCAATAAATATTTGAGACGTTGCGCCATAGGCACAGAGAGTGCCCAGTCTCTGAGACATATGGCTGGAGATTACTGTGTCCCTGTGGGTTATGTAATGCAGCAGTACGTCTTCTCACTGAGGTGTGACATGTCATGTACTGGCCCCATTGGAGAAGACTTGTGTTTGCCCTGTGGTTTCTTCACAACAGCTCCGCCTGATCTATCTGGCCTGGCAGCTCAAAAGTAAACTCACTCTTATTTAGTACGGCAGCTGATGTTCGCTATGCAGCTCTGGTTGTCAGAGCGTTCGTGCAGCATCTGACTGATCCTTTTGATTTGAATTATACTCTCTTACAGTTTGATTCACTACTAAATTGTTGAAAGTCTTCTGAGGTGCAGTCTTCTACCAAGTAGCTTCATGCACTTACTCAAGTACAGTTTTGAGGTACTCATACTTTGACTGTGTTTTTGTAATACATACATTTCAGAAACAAATATTGCACTTTTTACTCCACCACTTATGTTTCACAGCCTAATTTACCAGTACAAAATATATACATTTACCAGGTGTAAAGATGCTAAGTGGATTATGGGAAATGTAGGATCTAACATTTCTGGAGCTGGACCTGAACTTGGTACTCTGAGTCAGGAGATCACAGCCTCTGCTGCTTTGGTTTTTAATATTTTCTTTTTCTAATCTCCCCCGACCTTATGGAAGTGGAATACTAAATTGCAGGAGTACCCTGTACAATGCTGTTTACATAGCCTATTTATGCATCCGTAACAATTATCCAACAATATCACACCCTGAAAGGGAGTGGTGAACAGATGTACTTGAATACTGTGCCCAAGTACAGTTATGAGGTACTTGCACTTTACTTGAGTATTTTAATGTTATAGTTAGTTAGTTCTACTCCACAACACTCCAGATGGAAATGTATATAATATCTGAAAGTTAGTGTCTTGTTACTTTTAAAATTACGATTTTACATAAAAAACCATATGATCAGTTCATTTAATATGATGTACTGTTATAGATTAAACTACCCAGCAGTAAGCAAATAAAAATGTATCCGCCTTAATAAACTAAAACATTCAAATCATGCTAATGCACCAAGAATATTAATTAAATTATATAATATCTATAAATATAGAGCTCTTTGGCAAGGGTCATTCTACATAGTGAGTCACCTACTAAGTATATTTTGTAGACTGTACTTCTGTACTTTACTTGTAATTAAGTATTTTTGCAATTGGGTATTAAAGAGGCGCTGGTCAACATACTTTTAATTGCGTTAATTACATTTTACTGCTTATACTACTTCTTTTACTTAACAAACTTTTACTTGGTATGAAGTAGTTTTTCACTGAGGCATTGTTCGTAAAGGACGTCAGTACTTTTTCCACTACTAATGAATGGCACATATAAAATAAGTTATGAAGGATTTCCTCGCCCGCACAAACACTTAAACACATTTTACCCTCAGTGTGACAGCCCCTGTCCTGATGTTTGTGTTTACCCCACGGTGATCTCAGGCATGAGGTAGGGCCAGCCTGTGTGAAGTTTTGGGTCACATGTGTGCTAACTGTCCGGTCTGAGAGCAGCCCAGCGGCAGCAGGAGCAGCACTGCGGCTGCTCTGGGCGGACTCTTCCACTGTAACCACCGCCTCTTTCTCCAACTGCACTGGGACAGATTTATGCTTGAGCCTTTTATTTATGAGCACCAGTCCGCCCTCCGGGACCCCTCTAGGACGGTGTGACCGCGGAAAAGAAGTGTGAAGACGACATGGGAAGCCCCGTGTACCCGAGATGACCGACGGTTTGGTCAAAATAATCACGTCTTTTTGTCGCCAGAGAGGGAAACTTAAAACAAGGCTTGTTTTTGGAGTTCCACCTCCCCTCCTCTCTCCCCGTAGGATTTGATTCAAAGGCGAAAACCAAGATGGCCGCCGATTCCGTGCAGGTAGGAAAAGTTGACAACTGTTGCGAAAAGTGCGCAAACTTGCTCCAGAGGTTCAGTTATAAGTTAGCAAACAGTTTTATTTCATTAAAGTCGAGTCGCTGTGAGTCTGTAATGTTGTATTTAAGTGAAGGGCCTCTGTTAGATCCCACAGGGTTGTCTGGGAATTATCCATGGATTGAGGCCTGGGAAACAATTATCCAAACTAACTTATCCTGAAATATCCA
The DNA here is from genome assembly GCA_033238685.1 of Lates japonicus. Taxonomy (NCBI): domain Eukaryota; kingdom Metazoa; phylum Chordata; class Actinopteri; family Centropomidae; genus Lates; species Lates japonicus. The sequence continues at coordinate 12,639,598 of BRZM01000010.1, read as the reverse complement.
AGTTTCAAACCGGTAGTTTTGTGCGGAAGCTGCTGTGTTAATTAAAGTAGCGGCCATTGTTAGAAACATATTTAATGCGAAGGTTTGTTTAGTTCATGTGAAGTAAAAGGTTGTTGAACGTGAAACTTACAGGTCTGTAGCCTAACGTTGAGTCAACCTGCGTTACTGCTGGAAAATAAACAGTCTTCCGCGTATTCACACACCGGGTAAATTTTCTGTTTTATTATGTGCATTAGTAACGTGACTTAAGTAGGAAATTTAACTCTAAAGCGCAAGTGTTCACGGGTTTGCTTGACGTGAAGTTTTTTCAAACACGTTACAGACCGGATGAACTTAAAACATGATACTAGTAATGTAACAGAAGCCAGAAAATGTCTATATTAACGAGTAAATGCACATTTTCCATGGTAAAAACACAGGGAGTGAGTGAAAGTAAGCATTACAGCCATGTCTCATCATTGTCTATGAACAGTCATGACTCATTGATTAATGTGGTTTCACTTGAGTGACGTCAGACCTGATCAAAATTTTTCTAACTAAAAATATTGTTTTGAACTTACCCAGAGCTTTATCTAATCACATCTGAAGTGCAGTTAAGCCTTGCTTTAACAGTATCCTCCAAAATTCATGTTAAAGCTGAGGCCAGTCTGATTACCCACACTATTATTCATCTTTATGGAGAGCATGGAGGGGAGGGTGGAGGCTGCAGCAGATATTACAGAGCTGACACTGAGAGAAAATGAAGTATTTTATTAATGTGTTTCCTGGGGGCTGGTGCAGACTGAAACTAACCACTGAGGCAACAGGTGGTGATGACCTGTTGTCATGTCACTGATGCTGTAGCTGAGCCTGATTAATCATAAAATGGCTCATTACACTTAATGTTAACATTATTTTATTCACCACAGGTGTTTGCTGTGTTAGTTTATCAGTGACATGTATGGATGATCCAGCCTGATGAACTATACTCTCGACCTTTGGTTTATAAAATTAAATTGTCACAGTAGAAAACAGGACCACTTTATGTTCTCATCCCACCTGAGTATTAAAACATAAGGTGAATAAAGAAGTCCTTTATTTGGAATCTCATCAAAAGTGGTATGGATAGTAATTAAGGTAGTCATTAATCCAGGCTGGGGGGTGTAAAGTAACACTATTTTGCAATTGAAGTTGGCTGACATATTTAGTATCATGATTAATTACAAGAATATTCTGCCAGTACTGATGTATATCATGATGAGGCAAATCAAATTGATGTGCAATGAACTGTGTTCTTCTCGTCACACATATGAAAAAAGTTTTAGTAAAGAAAAAATATTTGCATTGAGTCTCTAATTTGGACAGTATAATCTTGTAAAATGATTTACACAATTTGATCATTTTATGTAATAATATAGGGAAATCATGATATAATTTCACCAAAAGTTAATAAATAAGGATATAGAAATATTTCTCAGTCTTAATCACAATAACCAGAAGACCTTCCAGCAGCAGTGTACCTTCATCACAATATTTGTTTAGGTGCAAAAAATGATAACTTAATACTTACCTTCTTTCATAAGGACAGATACAAATGCAAAGAACTTCCTCTGAATAGACCAATATACATTTATAGTATATAATACTATAAATGTATATTACATTTATAGTATTATATATGGGGTCTTGTGTAACCATAAAAACTAAATGTATGTGTAGTTATCTTTTCGGTTGAACTGACCTGTTAGTTTCAGCTGGCCTGCTCAATACCTCTGAAATAATTTGTCCCAGAATCTGACTGATGATGTTTTGACTCTTAGGATGATGTTTGTTCTCAGTGATAAATAACAGTAGGTCTGCTTTGTTTTTCAAAATTAGATCGTAGCACAGTTTGCATATTTTTATTTGGACTTAAAAAATACCAGAAGACATCTGGAAGTCATGCTGTCACTACTAACAGAGTGTAGGCCAGGCCAGCTAAACTTTAACATATATTACTGTGGTGGTTTATATGGAGTGGAACCAGATTAACTCAGCAGAGCAACAGGTGCTTCAGTGCACTTTTTATCGCTTGTCCTCCTCTGTCACTTAATAAATCTGTTGTGTCCCTCCAGCTCAGAAATGACCATTAACATTGACCTTAAGTGCAAGACATTAGCTACATGGGATTATGTGTAAGGCTCATGTGAAGGCTGCATGTGTAGGATCTGCGTTTATTAGCCTGTGTTGCTATTTCTGGTCGCAGCAGCAGAGCACCAGGCTGTGGCCAGTACTCTGCAGCCAGCTGTGGGGTAAGACGGCCGGGTGTCAGGTTGTAGGCTGAGATAGGCCTCATGCAGAAATGGCAAGGGCTTGGCTTTTTTTTAAAGCATGAGCCTGGATAGTGGCCTCAACTTTTCCATTGTCCTATTGTCTGAATGGAGCTCTTGTTGTTGGACTTGGAGCTTTCAGGCTTAAAGAGTAAGTTAACCTGCTTACACTGGAGGTTCAGACCCAATGTTTGCTTTTACCTCTCAGTTTCCTTTCATGTCTTAGGCACTAAAAGAGCTCTCAAATACAAGTCTTAGATGGCAGTCTGCAGGTCAGTTACAGCTTTAAATCTAGTTGTTTTTAAATGCAAACAGTCCACATTTTATCTGTCTAATGAACTCAGCAGCCCTTTTATTTTTTTGTAATGTTGAACAAAATACGTAGCGAAAATGTGTTGGGTCATGTGTTGTAAGCCTTGAACATTACACAGAGCAGCTAGCGGAGCCACACTGACAAGAACAAGTTCCCTCCATCCATCAAACTGTATGCATTGTGCTGTGAGTGGAAACATTTGCTTACAATTCCTGCTTCACTTGTCTTTGAACCTAATATATCCCGAGTCCCCGGTGTGGCGTCATTCCCCTGACTAGGCAATATATTCAAGCAGCAAGAAATGATAAGGTGGCACAGGTGAAAGAGCAACTCAAGGAAGTAGTGCAGTTACAGAGAAACCAGAGGTGAAACCAATCCTGCAAATGAGCGCCTGCTCTCTTTCTTTGAATATAGTTTCTTTGTTTGATCTCAAATTAAAAACGCAGGCCTTGTGGGTCCACTAGCTGATTTATTTCCACCTTATCTGATTGGCCCTTCATAGATTTCCTTGCATTGTTTCTCAGTGAAATAGGCCCTTTTGGGTGTCCTCACGCTGTCCTCATACCACATTGGGCAAACACGGCTGCAGTGCAAACAAGTTTTTCAGGGCAGTGAGCTGAAGAAGAGAGCTGCTTTTTCCCTCCACACACACACCATTATTCCACTTCCAGGAGTTGTGACCTCCATTTTACCTATGAGTCATACCTTTGAGCACCTATGGAGAGGAGAGTCGGGGGTTTCACGAGGGCTTGGAGAAGGAATAACTGAATCCATGGAAGTCTCTTATCTTACGAAATATTATGTAATTTCCCAACATAAATATATCATTCAGAAGTAGAAGAGATGATTTCAGGGTTTCCCCAAGTCAGCTAACTGTTTAGCTGAGGTAGTAATCCACTCACATCCCGATGCAATGTGTATCATGGTCAATTTAATTAGTAGATGATGGTCTAACTAATAACCAAGCTAAATATGATGATTCTGTGTGAAATACGGCCTCTTCTCTTGGATAAATCTGGATGCTCTTTAGGGGTGTGATGATTTTGAAAGTGAGACCAAAACCGTGATAGAAATGTCCACAATCTTGCATTGCAGTACAGGAAGACAGAACCAAGATACACCCCAACTCCCACCCCAATCCACTGCCACCCCCGTTCGTATTGTTTTTTAAAGTTAGGGCACACTGTATATTTTGTAAATATTACACATTACAGCTATTTTATTGTCCTCCAAGAAGAAGCTAGGCTAGTTTGATTATCTTAATATGAATAATAACCCTGAGATTGCAGACCTACCGGGCACACTTTGGTCAACAGTGTGGGAACATTTAAAGCATCGAGGTCTGAACCGAACCGTGGATTTCGAGAATCCTTACACCCCTAATGCTGTGAAACTCTAGCATGAATAAAGGTTAATACAGCCTCCATGGTGCTCTACTTGCTGGTCTTACAGTGACAATGTTGCCGGGTGAATTCCTGATGAGCTCTCGTGTTTTATAAAACGCTCAGTTTTCTCTAGTAGATAAAAAGCACCATCAGACTTCACTGTGATCTGCACTGAGACTTGAACTCTATTCTATAACTAACTGTCCTTTGGACCTTCTTGTAGTTGTCGGGGTGTCGTGTCAGAGTTTCTCCTCTTCTCCTCTACCACACAAGTTGCTTTCCAGGGGGGAGGCCACAATGGACAGCCAGTGTTATGTTTTTAACTTGGGTTAATTTTAGACACAGTCCTCTCCCTGGAGTGAGATTAGGTCCCATTCTGGGCTGCTCTGACCTCACAGAGTGAGAAGCTAAGAGGGATTTGGCTGTCGCTGCTCAGACGGTTTATCTTCCCCTATTGATGTCAACGGTCTGTGTACGAAAGAAAGAGCAAAATGACAGAGCCGGAGAAAGTCGGATACCAGCAGAGCGAATGAGCGTGGATTTGGACTGAGCCTCTGTCAGCTATGGTGTAGCTTGACCTTTATGACAAGGGATATCGTTGCTCCTACTAGACAACAGAACCTCAGTGGAGTCGATGTGCTGATAGTTGAGCTGGTCAACAGAACATGCGTGGACTGGTTTGTTCAACTGATCTAGAGATGGAGTTGGCTGAGACAGATGAAGTTATGGTAAGGCAGAGGGATTAGTAAAGCCTAGAGGTTTCGTCGTGTTGAATTAATCCACGTGTTTTACCAGCAGGCAGGTGTGATTTTAACATTAAATGGAAGCAAATTACATTAAGTCTAAATCTAGGTATGTGAATAAGTGTGTGCTTTTCTTCCTTTATATCACAGTCATGATGCAACAAGACACAGATCTCATGGTAGTCGCAGTGTGGTGATCTCATTATGCTCTCATTTTATGAATGGGAAAGTTAATTTCCTCACATTTACAGAAAACTTGGCACAGTCTCAGAGGCTCAGAGTGAGTTTTAGTTTGACTTACATTTTACATGTTGAATTGGTTCTTTTATCTGGACTGTCACACACAATTTGATTAGTATGCATAACGAGTTGAGCAATAATAATTGCCAAAGTGAGGGCAGGTTTTATATTATGGTTTGTGGTTTTGCCTGTGATGACTCATAGGTTAAGATGAAATGTTGGTATTTCATAGTTGGAGCCATGTAACAAAATTAAAATGTCATGTTACCAACTTCAAATTTAGAATTAGAAAATATTTTCAAACCTAAGAGCGTAGGTTGATGACCTGTGTAATGAAATGGAGTAAACTGATTATTCACAGTCCTCAAATAGTCACACGCAGTACTCTCTGATCAATTAGCGGAGCGTCACCGCTGCACCACTGCATTCATGATGATCTCTAAAGCCGAAGCCATTCAGGAAGCAACTTCTAATCCCTCCTTAGTTAAGGTGGCGGCTTTAAGGATGCAGGTCAATGGTGACTGACAGCAGCAGTGAAAACAACACCTACAGAGGCTAGCTCAAGTTCAAAACACACCACTACACTGGGCTGACCTCAGTTCTCAGGTTGGGTGACCTGTGGTGAATCTCTGAGCCTCAGAGTTTTGTTTCCAGTCATTGTAACTTTTAGTTGTATTCATTTTAAATCTGTTTATTGAAAAGTCTCTAAGTAGGAAAATGTTATTGTCACACAGGTTTTACATCCAATTCACTTGTTACTAGAGAAACTCAGTGACTGCTGGGATGAAACTCTGTCTGTAGCTGCTCCTCTTGTAATCCTGATGTCATGAGAGTCAGCTCATGACAAAGTGGAAATGCATTTTATGAAGCAATAGCTTTAGCTGTTTTGAAATGTTGCAAGTTGGTGCTGTGCTGTTTGTTCTCTCTTCAAAAGTTTGTATTGATAAGTCCTGTCAGAATTGCCAGTGTGCAAAGGAATTGTTGACTTATTCACTGACCCCTGTATGTCCTCTCCTCCTCTTTCTCTGCTATCCCATTTTCCTCCTCCTCCTCCTCCTCCTTCTTCTCCTCCCTCACTGACCACCTCTAAATTACATGCCACATCCTCCTCCCATCTCCTCTCTTTATTCCTCCTTCTCCTCTCCTCTCCTGCAGGGGGATGCCAGGGGCCAGCTGGTGGCAGAGCGACTGGGTCTGGGACACAACCTGGACCTGTCCGACACCATGGTCCAACAGAAGCTGGACGAGATCAAGGAGCAGATTCGCCGCGAGATCCGCAAGGAGCTGAAGATCAAAGAGGGTGCAGAGAACCTGCGCAAGGTAATATCGCGGTTACTCATAAGAGAGATCAAAATCAAAGCAGCAGAGGCTAAATCACAGTAGTGCACGTCAAGCTTTAAAAACACAATCTCAGCTACTTTTCTCATAACGCAACCAGTAATATATTTTCATTAGACCCTCCTTGTCTGGTTAATGCCCATGTCTTCCAGACTCCATGCTGCCAGTCAGTAGTCTTCAAGGCCAAAGACAAAGCTTCTCCACAATATCAGAAAACATTATGCTGTTGTTCCCACTGGCTCAGTAATCCTCCCCATGACTAGTAAACTGACGGTTATGACTAAAATTTTAAGAATTTTTCCCCGTAAATCTTAAATTCTCCTCCATTCTTCTCTCCTCAGGTCACCACAGACAAGAAGAGCCTGGCTTATGTCGACAACATGCTGAAAAAATCTAATAAGAAGGTTGAGGAGCTTCACCAGGAGCTGCAGGAGCTCAACGCCCACATTGTGGTCAAAGACCCAGAAGAACTGCTAGGTAACAAAAGAGGCACACTCAGAGGATTTACTAAACATTAACCAAGCCGTAAAGACAATTGACATAAACTATTGCCCCGCTTCTGTGCAAATGGAACATTGTTGTAAACCTCGTGCTTTGCTTGTTTTATATTTTTATATTTATATTAGGCTGTTGAGTCATACAGTAAGTTACATATTAGGAAAGATTAGTCTGTTAATTAGTAGATTGATGAGGAAATAATAGATGAATTGTTTAAAATACTTATAGTTTCATGGTTGCAGCCTCACAGTTGTGAAAATTTGCCAATTTTCTTTGTAGGCACAGGACAAGAAAAACAATGTGATGGCGCTTTAGAACAATATGATTTTACTTATTTCTAATATTTTGTTTACCAAACAAGTAATCAAATAATAGAGAAAATAAGATTTATAAATGGTGGAAAGATTTGGAAATACCTTTTATTTACAAACTTATTTTTTATTTAGATGAGTGAGTTGAAATCGACAACACCGAGCCGGTGTAATGTGTTATGTATTTCAGGCACATAAGCAGTATATGGTCAACTAACTTTTCCATTATTTTATTTATTGCTCATATTGTTATCCTAAGAGAAAGGTCAGTTTCTCTATACAGTGAATTTCACTGACAACCACAGTCCAGTCCTGGGTTGGCAGGTTTGTCTGCAGCCATTTTCAAGTGCTGGTTTTCTTGCTCGCAGCTCGAGTGTAATGTCACAAAACAGCAATCAACTTCTGTTCCAAATGTTTTCATCATATCTTTAGCAATATCTTGTCTAGATACGGTTTTATTATAACTGCAAAGTATCACTGAGTAAATAATTGTGGCAGTGTTGTGTTAGAATAACACCTATATAAACACGCATACACAAACACACAGAGCACATTGAGGGTTTGGAGGTGACTCACTCTCCAGAGGCTGACATTGTTGCATTCCACATTCCACCGACAGTTACAATGAGCTGTCGATTGTTCCCCTCCGAGGCCGCTGAAAGCCCGCTCCTGCGCGTTTGTCGACAACAATGGAATTTGGAGAGAGTTAACCACAACAGTGGTGTGCGTTCAGCGTGGTTTTTGTCACAGTGGTCGCCTTATTGGAGTCTTTGTTGGTGGCGAGTGTCTGGGTGAATTCAGGAAGAGAAGGAATGGTATTTGTCTGCCTGTTACCATCACATCCCCCGGTTCAGTTGACATTAGGAAGTACATGAGGAGGGATGTGTGTGTGCGCGCTGGGGGAGGGAAGGGAGGTTGTCTTGGTAAATGGTTATCTTAAGTGGGAACAAATTTAGCCTGACTCTGCGACCCTGTATCTGATGAACAAGGGCTTTCTTTTTTCTTACGTGACATGACGCCAGCAGAATGTCGCTGGCTGTCGCAAAATGATGGAGAGGGACTGAGTACAGCTCAGCTCTGCAGTCATGAGACAACTTCTTGAAATGCGTTCATCTCTCGAGACAGCACTTGTTTCCTGAATTAGTAGGAAGGACTTGCTCTGCCTCTGCGAGCAGCCAGAATGTGTTTTTGTTCCAGGAGAAAGTTGAGGGGGGCTCTGGTTATTCTCCGCCGCTCAGCTGAGGCTAGATATGAACCGCCCCGCTCTCAAGGCACTGTCTTGGAGCAGCGGCGGCGGCAGCTCTGACACAGGGTCACCATTGAGGTCCCTCTGTCATATATGATCTCATTCATAAAGAGACCTGCCCAAACATCAGCAGTTTACTCCCCGAATACATATCCAGTCGTTTTTCCTTTCAGTCAGCATATCACATCTCGAGTGACAACCACCCAGCTCAGTTTTAGGTCCAGATCTCCAAATCATGATGTAATTGTTTAGAGGGAATTGTTAGAGTGTTTCTCATCAGATACAGATGGGGTTAATCTGAGGGAGGGTTCCCCTTGTCAGCTGTCCAGCAGTGACATCAGCCCTGCAGCTATTCAGTAGCTTGCTGTCTTGTCCTCCGGCCCAGCGTGGGCTGAACCGCGCTCAGAAGGAGGAGTGGCGGGGGTGGAGGGGAGTAGGGGTCCTTGAATTCCTTGGCTCGATGTGACCTTGACCAAACCGCACCCCCCACACACACAGAGAGTGAGAGGAAAGCCCCGAACGTAGAGAGGATGACATATACAGCGCTTTTTCACGTGCGTTTCTAAGCACGCTTTTGTTATTTTCACCAACAGGTTTCACATGACGATACAGACCCTTATTATGCAACACTGTGAATGTTCAGTTTTGCCCCAAGCCCCTGTTAAAGTCTCACCTTGCTCCACAGGCTTTTCCACAGATATGTGGTTTGGATGAGAATCAGTGCCCACTCTGATTTTCCTGTCTAGCCCTGCCTCTCTCAGTGTGTCTCAGAGACGTTGCCCCGGAAAGGAAACACGAAACATCCTCCCCTCCTGCCCATTAACAGAAACCTCTACAGTGATGCTCTCTCAGCTTATTAAGGGTCATTAGATGAATCATTAGGAATCACTCAGTTCAAAGAATCACATGCTTCCCTTTTGCCCATCTCCCGCAGGTGTTCAAAGGAATCATTAGACAGTGTTTTGATGAAACATTCAGAGTGAATGAATCACAGACCCGCCTGCTGGTTATTGTTATCTGTGTTTGGCAGCATCTGCAAGAATGACTGATGTTGCCAGTCAGGCTCACTTAAATGGACTCAGGACATCTTCAGAGAAATAAGATGTATTGTATTTGTCGTGTCATGTGACTTGCTTTTCGTCATGGGACTTTTAAAATCTCAAAGGAAGCGTTCAGTTATACACATACTGAGCAAATATTCTGTAGTTCTTGGTGAAAAATTGCCTGTGTTTGTGTTTCAGTGGCGCCTTGTGCAAAGTTTACTCATCTGGTCCTTTCTGAGAGGAAATTTATCACACCTTAGATTCTGAAACTGAACTTGCAAGTCAAGTCAGGAGAAGTCAGGCAGGTTTTTTTGCCCACCTCACCTGTGTGTGTGTGTGTGTGTGTTTTGTGCCGCAGTGATCGGGTCTGGGAAGGGGTTTTCTCTGCACCTTTCGAGTCCAGACATGACAAAAAAAAAAGAAAAAGAAACACACACACAACAAACCAGTGACCTCATTCCCCAAAACTGTGGGTAGAAGACACTTGTTTTTGTTTTCAGTATATGTGTCTGTGTGTCAGGGATATTTAACTGTACACACCACAGTAACATACACAGTAATGTAACTGTGGTATTGGTAGTTGTCTGCATGTTCATACTTGTTTTGGTTTGTTTTGTTTCTCTATTGCTCAGACAAGGGATGGCCGCAGGGTTTCCCTCTGCTGTTAAAGTTGGAACAGACAGAGAAGAGAGCCAATCAGATGGCAGAAAATTTATTTGAATTAGCAGTGAATACCTTTGTAATGCAGCTGCTGACTGTAAAAGCATCAAACCAAGTCAGACTGAATATTTCTGAGCTCTGGCTTCACTCTTGACGTGTCATAATCGCATGTTTGTATTCTTTGTATTTGATTTATGGAGGGAAAAAGTTGTGTTAAAGATGCATCTGAACCAGTTGAAAGTCTTGCTCTGATTCCATTTATTGATCTGAAACTCTTGCTGCTGATGTTGTTGACTTGTGTCGTTCCTCCTGTGTTGAGAGACGGAGTCAGATGGCGTCTTATGCTAACAAACCTCATCAAATTATAAACAGCAGCACTCTCTGGATACATTATGTGACAGCTGGAGTTGCTACCTGATGTGTTTTTAGTAAGCAAGTCATAGGTCACTTGGCAGAGCTACAGGACTGTTTAACTTCAAAATGGCTGGCAGCCAAAAATAGCACATGCATGTGAATTACTATGTACAGCCAGTGTGTATTTGTAACAGACTCCAGTGGCACATACACAGTCATATATCCGTGGTTGTTTCCATAGAGCTGTAAGGTGATAACTTGTGCTCTTTTTTTCCCTGTCTCTACCCAGAGTGCCCTCTGACCCCAGATACCCCTAACAGCGAAGCCAGAATGTGCACAAGCAGCAGCCGCCTCGCTGCCCTGAAAAGACAGAACGACATCGAGCTCAAGGTCAAACAGGGCGCCGAGAACATGATTCAGATGTACTCCAACGGGCCCTCCAAGGTAGGATTCAACGGGAGAGGGGGAGGTTTCACCTGACAATCAGGTTTTAGCTGGTTCATGTCAGGCTGCCAAGTGTGTAAAATCAGACACATCAGTTACACTGTATTTAATTGATAGTTCCAGTTTCATACGAGCTGGGTCTTGCTCCTGTATGTTTTCATCTATTTATAATAACATTGTACTTTCAAACTGGGCAAGAAAGAGGAGAAGTCACATGATTATAAAGGTGCTGAACATTAGCACCCTAGCTCAACTTTTCTAAAATTATTAAATAATTATCCATCAGTTTACAGTCACAGTCTATGAATCAACTTCCTGGTTCAACTTTTAACCACCATACCTGCCGTAGTTATCCATACACAGTTTTCTTGTACAATAAGGGATTATTGGAAACATTTTGAGTGCGCTCACTTTTTAAATCCAAATAAAGTGGTTTTTGGCCTCTAACCCCTTAAAACAAAGCCATGTATACTTTTAATCCCTCTTCATTGCATTTATCTATCTGCCGTATCAGTTGTGACCAGTTCAAGCAAAAACTTTTTTTTCCTTCTTTCATTTAAATAACTGGTACTGGAAGATTAATCATCATCCAGAAATTCACAAGAACAAAAAAGATTTAAGAAATTAGACAGGATTAAATGGCTGTCTGAAAAAGCAATTATGAATTTGCATAGCAGAAATCACATCACGCAGACCCTTGCCGACAGAGAAAATATAACACTGACCTTGGATGTAGCTTTCAACCCCCTGTGCTGATTTAGATATTCTGACTAAAATGTCCTCTTCAAATACGGTCTGACTGCTTGTGCTTCTTCCCCGTGTGGTTATTGTTTTCCCATAACCCATAAACATTATTACCAAAACCTCAAAAATAAGAATCAAGATGTAATAAACCAGAATTATACTTTGACTGGGCAGATCCAGAGGAACCATAGAAACCACCAAGAACACTTCAATTGATTTTAGTCACCATCATCAGGTTTTATTCATCTTTGACAGTCTGATCCTCTAAAAGTGCATTTACATTACATACAGTCCAGATGGATTTTAACAGCTCAAAGGTGAACTCAGCTTACATGACCCTTCAAACTGCTTCCACACAGATTGACTGACTGAATTTATGCCATTGGCCAGTCCTGTTGGAAATCCTTGTTCCTTTATTATGCAAATCTTGCTTATTCACTTATGCCTTTTTTCATGCAGGCTTTTTTCTTTGCAAAATACAGAGAACAAATCAATCCAAAGGCTAGAGGACAGGGTTGAATTGAGTACCACAGACTGAATCATTCCCAGTTTGAAAACCAGTTTCCACTCTGTAGATGGTTGAAAGATGCATGGCAGGTTTGCTTTTACAGCTTCACTGTAGGGGAGGAGGAAACATGAGAAGGCGCTGACACATACCGTGTGTCATACGTGCCGCTGTTTGTTCACAGAGCTCTGATGGTCCCTGTGGCTCCGCTAATGCTCAGAGAGAGAAAAACTATAATTTAGTTGGGAGGTGTGTGTGTGTGTGTGTGTGTGTGTGTGTGTGTGTGTGTGTCTGTGTGTCTGTGTGTGTGTGTAAGTCACCAGGACTAATAACAACAGCTGGAGCACTGAGAGCCTCTCATTCTCATCTTGGCTCTTGTGTCCATCGGTGGTAATTGAAGCCACTTTGTAGTAGACAGTTTAGTGTTGTGTCATGTTTCAGTGGTGTCATCTCTCTCTGGCCAGTGATATAATTCTGCCTTTTATTGTATGTGTCTGTGGATATGTCAGTGTCATTTAATGTAGCATGTATTTGATTAGATTGGTCACGCCTTGAATGTTGTTTTTAACATTTCCAACTTTTTGGGAAATATTCTTATTTGATTTCTTGCTGAGAGGGTTAGGGGTGAGAAGATTGATACCACCCTCATATCTGTACGCTGAATATGAAGCTACAGCCTGCAGCTTATTAGCTTAGCCTAGCATAAAGAGTGAAAACAGGGGAAACAGCTAGCATGGCTCTGTAGGTTTAAAAAAATCAGCCTGCCAGCCAGTTCATTAATTAACATGTTATTTAACATGTTGTTGTTAATCCTTAGAAAAAGTAACGTTTTAAAATTGAAATGTTGTGGTTTTACAGGGGATTGTGTGCACATCTGTTTCTTGGCTGGGTGCAAGATATGATCCATGGAGTCAAGAAACAGTCACACACATTAAGCAATTAAAATGAAATGAAAAAGAAAATGAGAAAAAATGCTTTGAATTTGGAGACACACAAATAAATTTTTTAAAAATTGAACTAACATTTAAACTCTTGAGTATCATCTTTCTGAACTTAACTACACCCTAACCTCAACCTCTGCTGATTTGTGATCAATTTAAAAAAGCAACGAGACATACATGCTTGAATTTTACCCAACCAGACACTGAGGGTCTTTGTATTTTGTGTCCGACTGAATGTGGTCTCAAAACAATAGGTACTTAGTCTGTAACCGTAGTACAGTAAAAGGGCCTGAAACCCGTCACATGACCCCCACTGTCTGTCTGGCCAACGAGTAGGTCAGTGTTTTGTAAGTGACCTCCCCGGGTCAGACGGACGGACAGAGGCACCTTCCAGTTGGAAATAGTCCTGTCCTGATGTCACAGAGGAAATGCCTGCTGGACAGAGGTCTTTCCTGCGCGCGCCGCCATCAACAACCAGGATTTAAACTTCAGAGGAATTCTGGGTGGAGTTTTCTTACTCCAGTCTGTGTGTATTTGTGTGCGTCTTTGTGTGTGTGTATTTGCATGTATGAGAGGGTCAGCAATTACAACACAATGAGATTCCACTTTTTTGTGTGTGCGTGTGAATAAGATTTTCCATGTGGTCACTAGTACTTTGGCTCCAATTAAGGGCATGAACAGGCGTCCTGGCTGTTTGTGTTACGTGCTCACAACAACAAAACACAATGAGTGACGAGGGATGGCGTGCATTTGGTTCTGACGCTGAAAGTTATTTGACTTAAGGAAGACGAAACATTATTAAAGCCTTTGATTCAGTGCAGTGATATCTCCCCACCAACAGACAGTATTTGTTTCTTTTCACTCCCAGGATCGTAAGTTGCTAGCAACAGCCCAGCAGATGCTTCAAGACAGCAAGACGAAGATTGAGTTTATCAGGATGCAGATCCTCAAAGCCAGCCAGGCCAACGAGCTGAGCTTCGAGAACAATGATGTGATGGGTGAGCCTTCGCTTGCACTCTGTGATCGATTAGAGTCCGGCTGCTGAGGAGAGATGCCTCTCACAGATTAAAACAGAGACACAAACACTCACCTGGTCACTCAAAGTTTTATAAACGATGGTGTGTCAGAATAAAGAATAAGATCCTTTCTTGTCCTCCAGAAAAGCCCATCATCAGCCCATTAGACCTGCGGGTGGAGGAGCTGTGTCACCACGCCAGGATAGAGTCCGCTGTGGCAGAGGGAGCCAAGAACGTCATGAAACTCCTGGGCTCAGGAAAAGTCACAGAAAAAAGGGCACATTCAGAGGTAGATGTTTGTGTTTATAAGTGTGTGAGTGTTCGCCTGTGATACTGATTTAAAACGTGTGAGAAAAAGATTTTCCTCACTTGAGACCCAATACAGTTTCACAGCCTTTAAATGAAACCGATCCCTGCGCTGCTGCTGTGCTCCACTAAAGTAAAATGGACCATGTAATTGATGTTTCTCTCTCTTTCCATTCTTCCTCACTTCCTCCTTTCCTTCCTTTGTACCTCGTTCCCTCCTTCCTCTCTCCAGGCCCAGGCTCGTTTTAATGAGTCCAGTCAAAAACTCGACCTCCTGCGTTATTCCCTGGAGCAACGCCTCAACGAGTTGCCTAAAAACCACCCCCGCAGCAGCAGCATCATAGAAGAGTTGTCCCTGCTCTCCTCACCGGTCCTCAGTCCCAGATCCAGCATCATCTCCACACAGAACCAGTACAGCACCGTCACCAAGCCCGCTGCTCTCACAGGTAACTGGACCAAGGACACGATGGTTATTTGAGATCATTTACACTCTGTTATCCCAGCCCCCATCTCATTGTTCTTATTGGTAGAGACAGTTATTAAGTTATAAGTTATTCAGGTGATGGGTATTGAAAATGGCACATATATTGCTGTCATAATTACTGTGTTATGGCAGCAGTACTGTGTTAGTTTTGGTTCAGTGTTTGCCTTTGCACAGTGATGTACACAGAGGTGTTTCATTTTTCTTATGTGTGCTCTATTCATGCACAGACTTTTCATTTTAGCACAAACACAGGACTGTATTTGTCCCACACAGTCAGCCAACTTGATGGATCTGTAAGGGCCTCTTGGACAAACATAATACTCCTAACTCATATTTAACAGTCAGTTAATTGCGCTGAAGTGTATAGTTTAAACCATCCTGTCGAATCTTTATCAAACCAACCACAAGTAATACTTTTTAAATAAGTCTATTTAAAGACATCGACCTGTTGTGATGGACAAAAAAGAGATAACTTAACCTGGAGCAAGATAGATTGTGTGATTATATGAATGTCGTCCTACCTGACTTCCAGGCACGTTAGACGTCAGGCTCATGGGCTGTCAGGACCTTCTGGAAAATGTCCCGGGTCGTTCCAAAGCTGCATCTGTCCCGCTGCCCGGCTGGAGCCCCAGCGAGACGCGCTCATCCTTCATCAGCCGAGCAAACCGAAACCGTGGCGTGAGCTCAAGGAACCTGACAAAGAGCGAGGAGCTCTCCAGTGAGTAGGCCTGACCTCGCACTCTGTCTGAGAAGAGTAAATATTGATGGAAACTGATTCTGTGATTACGTTTAGCTTCACCAAAGTTAACCAGTTAACATTAAGACTGCTCAGTGAAGTGACCTTATCTGTAATAGCAACTGAATTACAGTCACAGTTAGGAAATCGTTAATATGCTAGCGCTTAACAAATAGTACTTGTGTGTGTCCTCAGATGAGATCAGCGCAGTGTTGAAGCTGGACAACACGGTAGTCGGCCAGACAAGCTGGAGGCCGGTCAGCAACCAGGCCTGGGACCAGAAGTTTACACTGGAGCTGGACCGGGTAACACACACACACACACACACACAGCTCTGCCCTTGACCCACATCTGTGCTGTTGACTCAGTGTTGTTTGTGCAACACAGTGTGTGTTTCTCACATCTGTTTGTTGTCCTTTGTGTGTGTGTGGCTCGGTCCTGTAGTCTCGTGAGCTGGAGATCTCGGTGTACTGGCGCGACTGGCGTTCGCTCTGCGCTGTCAAGTTCCTGCGGCTAGAGGACTTCCTGGACAACCAGCGTCATGGGATGTGTCTGTACCTAGAGCCACAGGGGATGCTGTTTGCTGAGGTACACACAGACTCATGCACACCAAGTTTAATTCCATGAAAGGGTATCTGAGTAGTCTTGTGTTTACCACCATCTTGACAGTCAGTCCCATATCTGTACATATACATAGACATCAGAGCAGTTCTCTTACTGTTGCACAGATTTTTCACTATTCTCTTGATTTTCTTAAGTTTCCTGTCATGATTTGTGTTTGTTAGGTAACATTTTTCAACCCTGTCATTGAGAGACGACCAAAGTTGCAAAGACAAAAGAAGATTTTCTCAAAGCAGCAAGGTGAGTCATTGCTGTCAGCTCAGCACTACACTCAGCACTGTTGTAATTCTCAGGCATGTTTAAACAGGGTTTTATGCTAAAATAAAAAATATTGATTGTTCTTGAATTTACTGATTACTGATGACTAATTTCCTGATTTTTACCTAAATTGGTTGCCTGGTGGATAAAAATATTTTGTTTTATTAATCAGTACCCCTCGTTTTCCTCTTCCTTCTCCTTTTCACTGCGGCTGACGAACATCATCACCTTTTTTGCTTTAGTTCACCTCCTCCTTTTTGTGTTTTTTCTCTTTTGCTTCGTCCTTATCAGGTAAAACCTTCCTGCGAGCCCCTCAGATGAACATCAACATCGCCACCTGGGGCCGCCTGGTGAGACGAGCCATACCAACTGTCAGCACCAACTCCTTCAGCCCGCAGGCTGCTGAGACTGGACCCAGCAGTCTGCCTGGTTCACCCACACCTAGCAGGTATTCAAACACACAGACATAACAGATAAAAAGTCATTATTAACTGATAAAACTATGAAAGGACAAGTAGTTAACTACTTCTACTTGGTCACCTTCTTTGGATAGAAAAAGTTTTAAAAAGACACAGAAAGTCATACACACAGTCTCTACTAATTATCTCAGTCATTACTAAGCTGCACCTCTGTCCGTACACAGTGACCCACTGGTGACCAAACTGGACTTTGACAAAGAGCCCACCCCGGGACCCAAACACTACCCGACCCCAGATGACATACGAGAACCACTGGTGCAGGACAAGATGCCAGACAAGGAGGAAGTACAGGTACAAGTGTTCCAGGAATCACAAGTAGTGCCGATAAGGCAGCAATGAACAGATGCAATCACACATGGAAGAAAACAGAGTGGCAGCACAGCTCCTCGTGAGTCGTGTCATGAAAATGAAGCTGTTAAAAACAGTGCGTCATTCCTGTAAAGGTGTGCTTTGTCATGCATCAGGCAGCAGCCAGCCATCCGACAAACGCTCAGACCTCCAAATAATGTCAATTCATGTGAAGGGAGATAAGTTTTTAATTTTTATAGCCATGCTTTAATTAAAAACACTTCAGATAAGACAGTTGACATGTACTGACTAATGTTCACCTCTCCGTCTCTGTTGCCTGTGGTCATCAGCAGGCTTGTTTGTAACTAAATAGCTCTGAGTCGGAGTGTGTGGTTTATTTAATATAAAACTTTGTCTCATTGTTTCTCCACTATAATTGTGCCCCTTCAGATGAACACAGTCATCTGTGTTCATGCTGTGTAGTGTTTATTAAAGATCAAAGCATATTTGTGAATATTTTTAAGACAGGACAGATGGAACTATATTTTTCCAGTAATTAATGATGACAAAAACCAAAACCGAAATGCCACTGATTTAAGTCTTAAACTATCTTCCCCCATTTCTTCACACTTTCTGTCCTCCTGCTCGGTGTTTCCTCTTTGCAGGACGCACTCGCCTCATTCGACTTCTTGAACAAGAGAAACAGCATGGCGCTGAAGCAAGACCTGGACAGAGTGGTGGAGCAGGAGATCCAACATCCAGACCTGGAGCTCACCGCCATCCAGAAAGACACAGAGATAAGGTAGGAGAGACAAATGCCTGTTGGGTTTGTGTTGCTTTTAAAGTTTATGTGAAAGTGAAAGTTAAAAAGTTAAAAGAAGAAATTTTTTTCTTTCAGTGTTGCTTCACTCAGTGTTTTATTTGAAAACAGCAACAGGCTGGAAAAACTATAATATTTCTGCTCAGTGTTGTTGTGTTAATGATTTTCAAATTGTGAGATTGAGGAACCCATGAGGCACAGAAAGATTGTAAATACCATTTTTGTTTTGTTTCAACTGTTGGAGTTGTTGACATGTTTTAATGTTTAATTTTCATTCAGTTTTACAAAAGTAACCAGTGAAATAGTTACATGAGGGTAAATACTGCCCCCTGGCTTTGACTCCTCATGTTTTTGAATTTTACTGTCGCAGCTGTAACATCTTCTTTTATTGAAAACACTAAGCTTCAAACAGGTCGGTCTACACTGAAATCTTAAAGCAAATTGACGTAGACACTGATCTCTCCACAGGGAAGAAGAGCAGTTCCACTTCAGTCTCCAAGACTTTAAATGTGTGGCTGTCCTCGGACGTGGGCACTTTGGGAAGGTACGCGTCATTGAGGTTACAACTAAGCATAGTTTTTAATATCAGTTAATCCATATGATCTGTTTCCTTGATTAACCAATTATAATAATTAAAAATAATTAAAATAAAATAATTATCAATTAATATTTATCAATTCCTTGATAAAGCAATTAATAGTTTGAATACAAAAATGACAGAAGGTACTCAAAAAAAAACTTTTCACATCACATCTTCACATTGCTTGTCTTATCAAAGAAAAGCATCAAATCCTCAAGTCAGAACCAGGAACTGTTTCACTTTTTAGCTTGAAATATTACTCAAAGTTTGTCCGTTTATCAGTTCATTCATTTTCAGTCAGTTGCCGAACTGATTCATCAACTAACTGATTAAACTCTTTTCTCTGCTTCCCCTCTGCAGGTGTTGTTAGCAGAATATAAAAGCACAGGTGAAATGTTCGCCATCAAAGCTCTGAAGAAAGGAGACATTGTGGCTCGTGATGAGGTGGACAGGTAAACATTTTAAATTGATTCTCAGACTCGCACCAGTGTGTCACTGAAGTGAGGGAGGGTATTCAGAACTGTCAAGCTAAGTTGTATGTCAACGAGATATTCTTTAAGTACAGATCTCATCTACCTGTGCTGCTGTGACTCGTGACCTTTTCTTCTTTTCCAGTCTGATGTGTGAGAAGAGGATTTTCGAAACAGTCAACAGCGTCCGCCACCCGTTCCTGGTCAACCTGTTTGCGTGTTTCCAGACACAGGAGCATGTTTGTTTTGTCATGGAGTACGCGGCGGGAGGCGACCTCATGATGCATATCCACGCTGATGTTTTCTCTGAGCCCAGGGCCGTGTGAGTGACCAGAGCTTTGACTCCATATTGATCACACATGTCTGAACACAACCACAAAGTCTCACTGTGAATCATCTTACAATGAATTGTTAGAGTGTTGATCAAATCTTGTGTCTGATTGGCTCGTGGGTGCCTTCATCATTAATATAATCTTCCTATCGTAGCATAAAGTGAATTAAAGTCAATTCTTAGCCTCACAGATTATTCCCAGGGGTATTTAAATTGAAATTCTGGGGGGAAAAAACTACATTTAAATAGTACTACTAGTTCCTCTGTATTTATACATTTGTGTGTGTTAAGCACATTAGGTGTATTCCCTCTCTGGTTTCTTTATATTCTTCATAAAACTCATGTGACCTAATTTACTGACTGTTTTGTACCTTTGCAGATTTTATGCAGCCTGTGTTGTACTGGGATTACAGTTCTTACATGACCATAAGATTGTGTACAGGTAAACACTTTGTATAATTTTAACATTCGCACTTTATTTCTATAAGAAGCATCAAGATGTCAAAAACAAACGTTGGTTCTCTTGTTTTGTTGTTGTAATTTTCAGAGATTTGAAGCTGGACAACCTGCTCCTGGACACAGAGGGATATGTAAAGATTGCTGACTTTGGACTTTGCAAAGAAGGTAAAATGGGAGATGATGTCAGGTTTAAAACCTCAGACTTTTAACATCAGCTGACCTAGTGGTTTAAGATGCATACCACATGACCATGGTGTCCCCTGTTTCATGTTGTATCATCCTATCTCTCCCTACGTTTCTGTCTGTATCTACACTGTGAGCTGTGTATAAAAAGACAGTTCTAAATATTGTCGACATATCAGTATATTGATCTCACTAAACAACAGTCAAATGAAGGATAGTGATTTGTATTGGAGTAGTTCTAGTTCTTTATTTAACTGCCTCTGTGTTGTTTTCAGGAATGGGTTTCAGGGATCGCACCAGCACATTTTGTGGCACGCCAGAGTTTTTAGCTCCCGAAGTTTTGACTGAAACGTCGTACACCCGTGCTGTGGACTGGTGGGGGCTGGGCGTCCTGATCTTTGAGATGCTGGTCGGAGAGGTGAGCGCACAGTCTCCCAGGAGCACTCTACATCTGACATAACAAAATCCTCACAAACATGTGACCCAGACAATCCTCCTCTGAGATAACAGTGATTCATCTTTGTCGTCTCGGCACGTCTCTTTCAGTCGCCCTTCCCTGGTGACGATGAGGAGGAGGTGTTTGACAGCATCGTCAACGATGAAGTCCGCTACCCACGATTCCTCTCGACTGAGGCCATCTCCATCATGAGGAGGGTGAGTAGATACACTGAGTGTTAATTCAACTGAATAAAAGAGAGGGTTAACTAAGTAAATGATCAGTGTGTGTGTTCCTTGGTGTTGATCAGTTTCATGTTTACTATATTTTGTTTTTTTTTCTCTTGCTCAGCTCTTGAGGAGGAGTCCAGAACGACGTCTGGGAGCAGGAGAAAGGGACGCAGAAGAGGTTAAGAAACATCTATTCTTCAGGGTAAGAAACAAATATTATTTACACCTCTGTAAATTTGTGTTTAATGGAATAGTTTCACATTTTAATTACTGAGCTTTAGAGGTGCTGGAATTTTGTTTTCCTTCGGAAAGAGCTAGGCTAGTTGTTTCCCCTGTTTCCAGTCTTTATGCTAAGCTAAGCACATGCTCATCTAGCTCTCAAAATGTCGAACTATTCCTTTAAGACAAGTGACACAACTGTTTCCCTCTCTGTCCCCCTCTCTCTCTCTCTCTCTCTGCAGCACATGGATTGGAACGGACTGCTGGCCAAGAAGGTGAAGCCGCCGTTTGTGCCGACCATCCAGGGCACCAACGACGTCAGCAACTTCGACGATGAATTTACCTCAGAGGCTCCGATCTTAACCCCGCCCAGGGAACCCCGAATGCTGAGCTCTGAGGAGCAGAACATGTTCTCTGACTTTGATTACATCGCTGACTGGTGTTAGCTTCACATGACGCCCCTCTACACACACACACACACACACACACACACACACACACACACACACACTGTGAACCAACCAGCACAGCAGTGACTGTAGCTCACATCTTTTTAAAACTCTCCTCTTCCCCTGCCCAAAATGTTGCGGAGGAGAAGTGGACGTGGCCCCCTCCCCACTCATCCCGAGCCTTGGGGCAAAACTCTGTGCCATTGAGAAGAAAGTTCAGACACCTCCTGAGGACCCCCACTTATTTTTTAATCCACATGAAGAACTTTTTTTTTTAAAGAGAACAAAAGAAACTCTGTTGTTGGAGAGTGAAGGAGGAGGGATACTTTATCCTCCTGCACACGTTGTTGTAGTCGTGTCCGTTGTCTGACCACTGAGAATGTTTTTCATATGAACTCCGAGAAGACGGCAACAGATCGCAATCATGTTATTCAGTGTCACTGTCTTCTTTTTTTGATCTGTACAGATTATATTCAATCGTATATTTTATTGTTGTGTTTTTTTTTTCTTCTTTATTTGCAAAGCCCTCGCCACAGCTTAAGGACATTTATCTCACTGTAAAGTTTGACATTTCTGCCACCGTCATGTCTGAGACTGGCGTTCAGTGGATTCAAAGTGCTCAAAGCATCATCGCTGAACGGTCAACTGCAACAAACATCTTGACTACTACTGCTGCGTCTTGACTTGACAAACCAAGTTAGAGTCCTCGCGCTACATTTCCCTGTGTGTCGGGGCCCAGTCGTTGTCCACAGCCCAGTTTAACACCTGTTTGTTTCCTCATGTGTGTAACTACAGAACTCACATGATAATAACTCTAATATAAAACAGTGGTCCATTCAGTGCTACATAAGCTGTTTAATGAATTATCAGGACTTAGTTTTATTTGGAGGATTCTTATTGGAAATGATCATTACAGATGCCTTTTGGCCAGAACAAAGTATTTCTTATTATTCTCTGATGCCCTCTAGTGGCTCTGTAGCTCAAGGTTGATATTCAGCTGAACTCAGTTCTACATAGGATTAGTGTCTTTTAAAGCAATAAAATCAAAACTCAATATTTAATTGGTTATTTTTGTCGGAGCTGAGTTCAGTTGGATTTTAATTCCTGTTTTTGGATCGTCATTCCTCAGCGAACGGCCAGTTGCGGTGGACCTGACATTTTTCTCGTTACCTCAGTGAAAAGTGAAAACACTAAAGCGAGTCACAGCGTTGCAGCTACACGACCAAATTGATCCTGTCCTTCTTGAAGCAGCAAACGAAACAACTCAAGTGGTTAAAAGGAACATTTGATTGATGGACTGAAACTGAACCCAATGACAGGTGAACTAAAGATGTGTTGTGCAAATCCAGAAGACAAGTGCTGAGCTTTTTTTTTTTGGGAGGGGGGGGGGGTTATGGGGTTATTAAACTCAGTTATTTTAGGTCTCTGTCAAAATACCCTTTAAATGCTCCCCACACTGTTCTGTGATGCTTGGAGCTGGAGCAGTGAACCCAGCAGACGACTTTCTGTCAGTTTGCATGTTAAATATAAACTGACCCAAATGTTGCAGACCTGTTGATATGAATCACTACAGGGGAGGGCAGGGTATATTATATATACATACTGTATGTACACAATTAAGCTGAAAGCACTAATTTTATCAATAGTTTTAATTATCTACGTTTCTTAATGATGAAAATAGATTGTACAAAGTTTTGTTTTGTTTTGTTTTTTTATTCCTTGCTTGTGCATGTTGTTGCCAGAACAGATATGAAAACTTAAAGGATGGTACACCCATACTCAAATCAAACTTGCTGTTCTCTCCGGTGTAAAAACAACAAAAAGGCATTTCTGCAGTCGTTGTTTGTTTCCTATCATGAATGCACAAATTAAACATTTGTAATAGTGGGTTTGCTTTTATTTGTAGCTCCAACACTGAGCACATCCTTAGCTTACTTTGGGTATTTAAAATTTGACCTTTGATCTGACGTTTTGATGTCTTCACAAAGATGTTGTGGACTTTTATTTGAAGACATTTAAACTATAAAAGTGTGTAAGTCAAAAGGTTTTATGTAAACAAATGGTCATTCAAACCATGAGCAGATTACTGTGCTTTAATGAAAATCTTTTATTGTTTTTTAAATTACTTAGAACAATTCAAACAAACTAACAAAATAGAACCTGGTCATTTTTCTACAAAAACAAAGTTTTATGTTTACAGTATGAAACCAGCCTAAAATTTGCAAGCATCAATTACACTTTCCCACTTGGACATATATACATGATACAGTATATACACTCAAATGAAATACTGTAAGTACAGTCTGCAAGCTGTTTCTTTAAGCACTGGAATGTGTCCGTTTTATTCCTGTGAGAGTGCCTTGATAAAGGCTTGAAGTCTTAGAAGGACAAGAGAAATCTTCCAAATTCAACACAAATAAGATTTTTTTTTTTAAAAGAGCACAATCCTGTAAATACAGCAGAGAAAATATCAAGACTGTGTAGGCAGCATCTTCTTCACAGCTGGGGCAGCTTGTCAACGGGTGTGTCGAATTTGAAGTCTGGAGGGAAAAGTTCTGCGGCTCGCGGGTAGATGAGTCGGTACGACTGTCTGATCGTAACGTCTGCAACACCGGCAATGTCTCCGATTTCTGTGGAGGCAGCAGAGTTTAAATGTTTGACCTGCAGTAAATTTTATTAACATATGCATTTTCAACATCAACGATAACTGCTGGGAATTTTCTAAGTGAAAATAACAAGTATTGCATCTGGAGCTAAAAGGACGCCACTGTTCAAAGTGGCTCAAAGACACTTCAACAGGATGAATAACTCAAGACCTTGTTTTTCAGTTCATGTTACCGACTCTCAGATCTACCCATTTCCCTTTTTATCAGACTGAACCATGGGTGTAAAGTCAACACGATTAACTTGAGTGGGTAACTTCACCCAGCTACTTCCACTTTTGAGAGAATTCACACTTCACTAATTTTCAGTTGCCAATATTGTTCTTTGTGCTCTGCATTTATCTTATCTTCATGTGAATATGATGCAGGCAAAAACATCAGAATCACACAAAATATAAAGCATCGTTGTGTTTACATGAGCTGGGGTCTTTGGGTATTTAAACCATCAACAAACAGACAAATTAGGGCTTCAACGATTTAACAGTTGTCTCCAGTGAACTTAGTAATGCTACATTTAAAGCCTAAAGGCAAAATCTGTGAATCAATTCACCATCAAAATTCAAAACATGATAATTGATAAATGGTTTAGAACACACACAATGAATTGTTGTTTTGTTTTTAGTTTGTATTTTAAGTTTTTATTAATACACAGTATTTGTCAACAAGTACAACTTCTATGAAATGTTATGTTTTGCTACATTGTCGTTTCTGTGATAAAAAGAACCTATAAATCACTCTGTTCAGCCTCACTAAGTATCAATACTGAGTATCAACAGAATCACCGCAGCATCATCACTTACCTTTCTGGGTCTTCTTCTCTGCGGAGGCCTGGGAGGCCATGTAAATGGCTGCCGCGGCCACAGAGATAGGGCTCCTGCCGGGCACCAGGTCGAGCTCCACGGCCTTCCTGGCGATGAAGGTGGCCGCCATCTGCACCTGCTTGGGCAGGCCGAGGTTAGAGCAGAAGCGGGACATGAAGTCTCCGGTGGTGATGAGGTCCACGCTGGTCTCCAGAGCCTTCAGGATCAGTTTGAAGCACCTACCAATCTCCTTCTTGGAAATCCGGGAAACTGCGCAGATCTCTGTGGAGGAAATGCGGAGGGCAGGAAGTGAAAGAAAACTGAGTCTCTGTAGCAACAACGTCTGCACTCTACATCAAGTTATTTTCCTATCCAATCCCGACTGACTTCCACAGTCAGAAGAGAGAGTGCGAAAATCGTGCATCCTTTACTTCTATATATAGGATATTTTCCTCTTTAAAAACAACAGGGACAGGAATCAAACTGCCTTCAGCAACAACAGCGACAAATTACACATCACACAATAAAACCCACTGAGAAACACTTTGTGTGTCCCTCCTCTAGGAAAAGGTGAGAGCAATTTCAAAGAGTATAAACCAAAGTACCACCATCACACAGACATAATTTCCTTCTGTACAGTCTGAAAAGAAAGACATTTGTCATGAAACGTTTTTACCAGTGAGACAACACAGGATGAGTGAACTGGGTGGATAAAAAAGTACAACTTTGCATCACTGATATCCTATTGTTAATAACATTTTTTAATCTAAGTGAAGGTCTCTCAAGTCTCTTAGAAATGTGAAAATTGCTCGTCTGTAAAATATTTTGGTGACCTGTTGGTGTACATATATGCAGAAGTCCCACAGTTTGCTCTAATTTTGTGCCATTAATAATTCCTCAAGAGCAGCTGTAACTTAAATTACATGGCAATTGAAATTGAAGCGATTTATTCTGACCTTTAAATGTTCTTGGTACTCCTTCTTGTCTGCAGGCGATGTAGAGACAGGCTGAGGCGATGGCATCGTTGGCTCGCCCCTTCAGACTCTTCTGTTCATAAACTTGCTTGAATAAGTTGTTTGTTCTGTCCTGCAGAGCAAAAAACATTATTAGCATATTTATAAAAAAGGTCTTAACAACAATCTGCCCAAATTCAAAACCATGTTTTACGTTTTATTCCTTAATAGAGATTTAACAGAGTTTGTCTTCATAAACCCAAAATAAGGTTTTATGAAAGCTAATAATTAAGATATATCAAAAAAACAGTCTTAATCTAATATTGTTTAACCAAAACAAGATGATAACAGTCAAGTTGTGATGTTTCAGTTTATGGGAGGCCAGCATATTCTATATTCTCTATTTCTTTATCTTTTCACATTTTATTGCCCCAAGAGTTAATGGAACAAAACTGCAGACGTCTTCAGCCCAGACTGGTCCCCTTCATATGAGACAACTGTCCCACATCAACTGTGGTTATCACCTCAAGTTCACACTGAGTCTACACACTTCAGTGATAAACCACAGAGTAACACAGAATTACATAATTACCACATAAATGTAAGTTTCCTTTTTTGTTTCTCTTCTTCCTTTGTTCGGTGTTTTTTCCCCACACGTGCGTGGTTTTCATTTCTCTGCTCGCTCGCTCTGAGTCAGCTGACCTTTAAAACATCTCTGCCATCAGAGTCAGTTTCTATTGCCGGCAGAGACACCTGGTTCTGGTAGTGTGTGAAAGAAACCACGCAGAGAGGAAAACAGTAAGGCTTCAGATAAATCTGACTTACTATAATGTTCCTGGGCAGGTTGATGCGGTCCGCCATGGTGCTGATTTCTTTAAAGGCATTGAGCATGGCCCGGTCAGAGCTGCTCATGGTCCGCCGGTTCTGGTACTTAGAGTTTCCGAACTCGTCGAAACTGGCTGCGCCTGTTCCCTGTGGCAGAAACAGTGGATTAGTAACATTCGCTGCGGCTGTATTTCACAAGAAGCCGTGATAACTCCGAGGACGTGGTTTACTGTGACCGTGGTGGCTCAGACATGTTTCAGCACAGCATCAGCTAACACACGTACATCTGAGAACAACTGATTTTAAACAATATGCACATAACCAAGTACCAGCCACGTCTGTCTCTCACCTTGCTGATCATGGTGGTTAGGTCTCCTCCATTGAGCAGCGGGTTCTGGGCGTCTCCCACTCTGGATGGATCTTTAAGGGCTTTCTCATTAGAAAACGTCCTCCACTCTGAGCCCACATCAATTACACGGTCACCTGAGGAGAAACCGTTTGGAGGGTTGAATTAAAATAAATGAGATAAACAGGAAACCTGAATCTGGAGGAAACAGAGGCACAAGATCAGTTTCTTATACACTCACTGTAAAGCTTTAATTGCTAGATTTGGATATTTGGATATAATGTCTGAGCTTATTTCAATTACCCTGAACACAGACCAACTCAAAACAATTTCAACCAGCGTCAGTCTTCTCTGTCTCCTCTTCACTCTTTTGTCTTGACGGCTACGCCCACTGCTCTGAAACTTTTTTCTTTTCCTTCCTTGACTGATCGAGACATGAGATGTGAAGTAATGAGAAAGACTGAGGTATCGATTTCACAATTAAAACAAGGTTGCTGATAAATGTGACAGATTTTGTTGAAATTTCAGCAAATCATCTGCACAGACAAACACTGTGTGCACATATAAACTTGCAGTCACTTTGTTCTTCTGTCTGGCTCCACTACATCCCTCTGGAATAATTAAGAAGGAGATGGTGCAATAATCAGCACTATTCCCTTCTGTAAACACATTTGCACAGTTGTCCAAGTCTGAACTGCTGTAAATACGGAGTCATTCCCGCGCTCTTTCTCTAGCTCATCCACGCTGTTACTCTGTATTGTGGCTCTAAATCTGGCTCAGTCATTTTACCCATTAGCCCCTTCCCTCTCTTCTTCTTCATTTTCTTATCACTGTCTGTGTGTAGTGAGGCAGGAATACATGAGAAGATATGATCTAAACAAATGTCCAATCATTCACTCAACGTAAGAAGGTGTGACAAAGGCAGGACATTCTGTCTGAACAGGGCCATTATTTTCTTCCACTTATCATGACTGTCTGTTCTTGGCACCGTGTAGCAGGGTCTAGGATTAGATTTGTGATATTTTAATCCTGTTAGGCTTTTTTTTTAGCCATCCATCAGTCTTTCTAATATCTAGAAGCAAAGTGACACTCATCTCCTCAGAAGTCAGCCGAAGCTATGGGAGCAGGAACAGAGGGTGCTGGGGCTTGCATCAGAGAGCGGCTGGCGTCTCTCGTCTCCCTGGTCTGACCTGGTCCATGCTCAGGGGGCTCGTTAGAGGAGAACTCTGTGTTCCCTACAGCTTTGTCTTACTCTGAATCACATGTTCAGAGATTTTTATCTGTGCCTTTCGTGCCTCGAGGATAAATGATCAGATTTATTAAAGCACATTCTTCATATTATGCTTCATATTCTTGCCACAGGTTTGAATAATGTGTTTATGTGTCTGATCACTTATACTGCAAAGACCTTTTTTACTCTAAATATGACAGATAGACACTGTAGATTAATATTTAAAGGCAGGTTGAATCAAATTACAGACAATTACATTCATTGTAAGATGTGACTGGCAGATTTGTTTTTCCTTTTCCTCCAGCGGAGACGCTCTGGCCCTTCCCAGAGTTCAGTGTCCCAACCACCCTGATGCCATCCTGGTGGAGGACTACAGAGCAGGGGACATGATTTGCCCTGAATGCGGCCTTGTCGTAGGTCAGTATGAACTTTACAATCAAGTTCATGATGTCTAAAGTATGGAAAAACAACAGTTAAATGATCAAGTAGCTCAAGCTGGAAAACAAACAGAAAGTAACAGCCAAGCTAATATTGATCTCTAATACCCTGGAGGGAAAGTAAATTCACATCATAATGTTACTTAGTCCAGATGTGTTTTGCTTTTTCACTTTCCTTTCCCCTGTTTGTTGCTGAGAAGAAACACTCGAGTGAATATTCTTCCTCTACACATCTTACAAAAGATGTGTGCTTTGTACTGCAGTGGGTCTACTGGTCCAGCTAATGAGCCAAACTGGCCGAGGCTGGAATGTGAATCCAGACATAAAAGAAAACTATTGATTTATCTGCTATTAATTGTTTAGTTTATGAAATGCCCCCCCCCCCCCCCCCAAAAAAAAAAATCCAGTTTTATTTACAATTATTTTTTTTTAAAAAGGGCAGTAACATTTCACATTAAAGTAGTTGACATCAGCAAAGATTTGGGATATTTGGTTAAAATCATATTTTACAGAACAACCAGTTAGTTAAAATTATTCATGATAATTAACTACCAATGGACTGATTGATTAATCGCTTCAGTTATAATCGTGATGTAATAACAGACATACTTTGAATCCTGGACTAAATCCAGCAAAAGCCAAAACGTGATGATGATGTTGCAAAAGCACAACAGATGATCTCATCAGTGGGCGTCAAATCAGGGACATACCTATATTACTGTGCATGTACACATTCGACTCTTTCTCCTACATTTACATACTACGAAGACAAACATTTCCCAAAAGCTGACAGTAAGCTGGTTGTAAAAAAAAAAAAAAAACACCAAATGAGAGAAACGTGGAGTAAAACATTATTAGATAGCGTGTCCAGTTAAAGCCAGTCTCTTCACTCGGTGTACGGTGCAGACTGCTGTTAATTAAAAGGCAAAACGTAGATAAACTGCACAGAAAATATTTGCATTTGTTTACAAACGACAGGAACACTACTGTCGCAGAGTTCACATGCTAGCGCAAGTTTCAGCTTTAAAGCACACTAGCTTTATCATGCTGTTACACACAAAACAGCTAAACAAAGCAAAACAAGTCTACGATGCGAGGGGATGTTAACATGATAATAAGCTGAAGCTATTGAACCCTGGGGCAGCGCTACGAGGATGTAAAGGCGGTACACACCGTGACTTCTGGCAACATCTAACCAGCTAGCAGGCTAACTAGCTGCTACCGAGCACAATATATCGTACACGTAACGGTACGTCGAAGAGGAACTTGGGTTTTTTGACCAGTAACAGCGTCTCACATCATGTCCAACTGATTTTTTTTTTCTTATTAAATAACATCATCAGGGCCAAACATTAAGAAAGCAGATGGTTGCTATTTGGTCTAAGTTGCTACGCACCGGCTTGTTGACGCCATGTCACTCCTCACTCCGCCGTGTGTCTAAGAAACAAATGAGCACAGCGCCTCTATTTATAACTTTTCTGATCACGTGTCCGTTGGAGTAGGGGGAGCCAAAGAGTCCAAACTAGGCCGTGTGCGCTTCGATTATCAGTTCTTTGTTGTAAAAAAACAGGATGTCAATCGACAGTAACACGACTAATGTATTAGCACCATGGGTATAACATGTAGTAGTGTTCAAACATATCTCTATGGATTCATGTTAGATTAAAGAAACAAAACAATAGGAATTTACACACAATACCAATGAGATAACGTATAATCCCACACACAAATACAATAATAGTTTAATAACAGGAATGAATATATCTGTGGGTAAGGACATATTGAATTGGTCCGTAATTTCTACGTGATTTCCAATTCCTTCAAAGGATTCTGTAATTTCAAGACAAGAAAAAAAAAAAAGAATTTCCTGGAAAGAAACTTAACTTTAAATATGTTTTTAATTGTTTGACAAGATTCACATTTCACAGACTGAACAACTCCCTGGGTTACACTAGTAATTACTTAGAATTAACTCATTAATAGAAGGTGAACCAACTAAACATTGTCTCTAGTTTCCCTATAACTACTGACCGAAACAAGATCAATGCTTCTAGTTTTTATGACATCAGCAAATCTCGAAACTGTACCCTCACAAGTCTCCTGATATAAAAGGACTGTGTTATTGCTGTCTGACTGTGCCAGCCTGTGTCTCTGACTCTGTACCACTCTGTGACTGCCCTGTTCCTCAGCCCCATATTTCCCAGGCCTGTGAAGACAACCACACAAGTTAACTATGAATGGTTGTATTGCAGTATCATTACCTCAACAGCATCAGTCAAAATGTCCGAGTGCATGAAGACAACAGCAGGTGGAGCTAAATAAAAGAGTGTGCCAGGTCTGGAAAACATTCAGGTTGCACTGGTTCAGCTGCAATACTCACCACTCCAGGATGATGATTAGTTTTAATGGACATAGAATTCAGAACAGATCTCTCATTTTCAAGTTATGAATATTGAAATCCCCCAACTTCCTAAAAACATCTGTCAGTCAGTCTGTCACATTTTGCTGAGTATGTATCATCTGGCCTGAACTATCTCATCGGACATCTGGCAGGTGCTGGCAGCTCGTAGAGATGTGGATGTCTGTTCAACATGAGTGATTCTGATCTGGTGGAAAACAGCCTTGATATGGCCTTCTCATCAACACTGCAAATGATAAGCAACACCCAAATCTATGTGTGGGCGGCTGCTGATTAGGAAGCAATTTAAGAAAATACGATCACCATCCGCTATTACAGTATTTACTAAACTGGTGCAGCTGATTTTTGTCTGAGAAGTGTCCCTGAGAAACAATCACAGATCTTTAATGCACACTCTTTTCAGTGAAAAACCTCTGCTGGACTTGTTCCTGTGGAAACTAAATTTTCAAAAACAGTCACAGCATATCACAGGTACACAGACTGTGAGCAAGCAGAGACCATAATGTTGGTTTCAGAGCAGAAGGACAAATGGCACGAACTCTCAGGCTGAGTCTCTTTGTCTCAAACACACATGCAAATACACCCATGCCACCAACCACATCAGCGCCGCAGGGCCTGTTTTCTCATTATTTCCTAATTGTAACAGCATATGACACCACGTCATCATTATTTATGGCTACATGTTCATGTTAAGTATTAATAAAGGATCATCACACGAGCAAACAGACTGTGTTCAGACGCCTGCAGGGGTGTATGTAATTTGACACACACACACACACACTCTTTCTTGTCCAACTATACAGGACAGACTTTTATTGACTGCATTCATTCCCAAATCCCCTGCCCTCCTCACTACATGCACTACACTAAACCCAAACTAATCCTGACTTTCCTACCCCACTGTGTATGTGTGGGGGTGAAAGACCTCTCTGTGTTTACCCCTGCAAAGACTGAATTAACAACAATGGAAATAGGTTTATTTGTGCAGGCTTGTTGTTGCTGGTTTGTGGCTTTGGCAAAAATTTGAATGAATGAATGAATGAATGAAAAATTTGTTTATTTTTTGCTACTTCCGCACAAAGACTCCACATGTGTGTATCTGATGTACAGTTAAAGCACAAGCTAATGTTTATGATGGTACCCGGTATACTCTCTACAAATCAAAGAGGAAGATCCGTGCTAAATAATTTACGCCTCACTGAGCCAATTCTCAACATGCTGAGCTGGTTGCTAAGGGTATCTGGGCTCCTCAGCTGTTAGCCCCTTTACTTCCACAGACAGGAAACCTCATACTGCTCTACCTCTGCCCACACCACCACCCACTATGACAACAGACCAGCCCATTACAACATCTACAGTAACCACAGCCACAGTCAGATACAATGTGACACAGACAAGACAATGTATGACATAATTAGCATCATTATGCACAAATGTATCTCATATAAATGCTTGATTACTAATTTCTTGGCAACAAATTTTGAAGAAAATCACTGAGGACTGTTTAAAAGAATTTGTGTGACCCAGGTCAGACAGTTTAGTGAGTTTACGAGACTTGTCTCATTCACTTTATCCACTGTCTTTGTTTGAAATTCTTCAGGGGTCCACTATAAACATAGCTATCACGATCAAGTCAGTCAACCCTGTGAAAACTTTAGGCCCTACAGTAAAAACAGGAAACCTGATGTAGTGAGCTGTATGTATTTTACCTTGTTCCTGCAACGCCTGTAAAGAACACAGACAAAATCAATCATAAGTGTAATCAGTCTGCATGTGTTTATGCACCGCCTCCACATCTGATCTTGTAACCTGGCAGACTACAACACTACACGCCCCAGTGGCTGCTTTCCTTTCTTTCTTTTTTTTCCCTTTCTTACTTTCAAAGTACAGGGGTAGCGTGAGTGAGAACACAGTGCCAGCAACCAGCAGCCCAGGACCGGTTGAAACCTGTATGGGGTTGCAAGTGAGGAGACACTTCCTCCACCCAGTGCATCATCAACCAGATCCAGAAAGAGCTGGAAATGATGAACGAGTTCAGCACTCAGGGTCCTATTGACTGTTGAGTTTGTCAATAGCAGTAATACATATAGACAGGATAATATGTAGAGAATTAGTAGCACATAATGTAGACAATGCTGACTTATCAGTGTTAATTACAGTTTAGTTAAACTGTGAGAAGACAGTGCAGCGCGTGGACACAAAGCACATGTGAGTCTAGGAAGTCTTAATTAGTCAGCAAAGTACTTTCTGCCAAAAGCCAAGACGCATTTTGTGGTATCTGACTGAAACAAAGAGGGGGAGGCTGGTGCTGCGTTCAAGTCCCGTTGGAAAGATGGCGAGAGAGCACGGTTTTCAGTTAGTATCCCCGGAAAAGCTTATTTTCAGGTTTTCGGTCCATAATACATCTCATTTTAATTTACTGAATACCAACAGAAGTTATTATGGATAACACTGTTTTCTGCATACTGCAGCTACCACCACGGTAAATAGGCTTTTTCCACAGCAGTGAATTAAGCCATCATTATCTCATGAGTTATGAACTGTGCTTTTCCTACTCTGACATGTCAAAAATGTCCCTGCAAGGTCAAGTAGCTCCATTTGTGATCCCAGTGACCTGTGAGTTAATTCTGAGGCGTTTTTAACGTTTTTAACTCTTATCCAGTTATCAATTTCTTAACTTCACGAGTGTCTTCTTTCTAGTGAAAAGGAAAATATAAGCCCAGGTCAAACCAGTGTGTTCTGTTTTCGCAGGGACGTGTATCCGGACCAGTTTGAGGAAATACTGTTTTTTTTCGCTTCATTATTGGTGTAAACTTTCGGCTCTTTAAGTCTGTAAGTCGCTGGTATTTGCCCCCATTTCCCCCCACACGCTGTGAATGCAGCATCAGATAAGCTCGCAGGCGGTGTCTTCGTGAACTCGCCGTAATGTCATCCTCCAATGAGAGGCGCCCATAACACCCACAACATCGGTGAGTGCGGCTCCATATTGGATCTGCCTCTTCTTAGAAATACATTGCACTGAAACGGTCTGCTTGCGCACATTGTTCCGCCGCACGGCTGGCTCCGCTCAGGTATGAGGGATGTGACCGACAAACCGCGCTGTCACGAACAAATGTTGTTCAGAGCTTTTGTTTCACACACCGGCGTCATTCCCGCAGTTTTTAACGGGGCTAAGAAATTAGGTTAGAGGCGCACCTGAAGACCGGAGCGAAAAGTGGCATGCGGGCTGAGGAAGAAATAATTGGATTGAGATAACCACACACCGGTAGTAAGTATGTTTCTTTTACTGTGTTCAAAATATTTTATCCGTTAGCGCACTAATAATCAATAACTTGACTCTTTCTTCCCGCGTGGCCGAGGAGATAATGGTTCCCAGATAAGAAACTGGTTACCTGGTGTGAATGTTTAACGCTGGGGCGCATGATGATTCTCAATTTCACATGTTTCAACAGGTCACCTGACCCGGTACACTAACAGACAACTTACTGCGCAAGAATTCCTCGCGTGAAGAAAGTAGTCAAACGTTTCATCATCCAACTATAGAAATGGGCTATTTCCTCTTGTGACAGGAATAGTCTGAGAAATGCTGTATGTTGCTGTACTGTATGTTTTCCACATGGGCAGTCTGCGACCTATATTCTCACTGTCTGGAGCCTCAGTTCTGGCTTGTAGTCTGTAAACCATCTTTAAACCTATAATTCATCTTAATTAACTTAAACTTAACGTGCAACACTGTGGATTTATCACGTTGTTAAATTCATATTTACCTCAGACACATGTTTAACCCATTGTCAGAAGAAGGGGACTTCTCACCGCCCTGTCTCTGCTGCCAGGGCCCGCCTCTGGCACTGGGGCCCCTCCCTTTCCTGGGGGCCCCTGGGCACAAGACTTTTTTTGGTGCAACATCGTGTGTGAACAGGCTGGGGGAGGGCAGAAGGAGCCACTATCAACTTTGTATCTGTTGTGGTACATTAACATCACTTGTGCTGCTTAACGCTCAAAACAGATCATTAAATATCATGCTTTGCCTGGATAAAGGTTAAACATAGACAGAATAAAATGACCTTCATTGTCTGTCAGCTTGATATGACATCCCTAACAGCAATGTAACAATCATGACAGGAACAATAAAGAGATGGAGATATGACAGAGGGGTTACAATGTAAAACACTAAAACTTTCAATAAGCCCGTTGATGCAAACTCATGACCTCCAGCACTGCCCGCCACTCCAGACTAATCAAATTTAGCTGACTGTGTAGGCTGTCTTCACGGCAGACAGTCCGACTTGTCACAGAAGGAAAAGCACAGGTGTTACTTATAACATTAGCAATGGCTCAGTTCTATTCAGGTGTCCAAGTCAGCCATGACTGCACAACACCAGGGGCCTGAAACTGGAGCAGCTAAATGGAATTTAAACATCATCAATTTTATTATTTAGACTTCTACACAGTATAGATATAAACATGTAAGACTGCTTCAAGTGACACTGGGAGAAGAGAGGACTTTCAAGTTCCTCAAAACAAGATGTTAACCTGGTGTAACCCTGCAGATGAAAACTAGAACAACTTGATCTAAGTATGCAAAAGTGTAGCCTGAGGCCTGATGCTAGTATTTCAAAATGTAAAATATGGTTCATATTATGTTAAATTTATGAAGTTTTTCTTTTTGACACACAGCAGTCAAACTGGCAAATGATCCATTAAAAAGACAAACATTCATAGCTCACAGGATAAAGTGAAATATGTATTTTTCTTCTTAGAAATGCTTCAAGTACAGTTCAAATAACAAATGATCGAAATGGACACATTATTTATTCATGAAACGCCTTAAATTGAAGTTGTGCTTTTTAAAATGTGTTTTGTTTTTTGTTTTTTTTTGGATTAGAAGCAGGCGACAGATAAGAGAGGATACAAACGACCCACATGATACACAGAGTGCCACATCTACTAAATAAGGAAAAAAGGACACCGTTTTCAATGCGTCACCAAATGAAACACATGTGTGCCAAACATCTTACTGAGTCAGAGCAGTTGGTTGACTTGTGCTCACATCAAAGGACCCTGCACTGTTCCAGTAACAACAGGTTGTAATAAGCCTTAATTTAGCACAGTCTTGGCTCTGTGCTTACACACCATTAAAACATTACTGAATGAAACTTGACTGAAGTTACAGGAAGTAAGAGTTGAATTTAGCACACATTCACACCTTGTAGAGCTCAGGGTAAAATGTGTCACTCTAGCAGCCTCAGCAGTGAGTATGATGTGGCTCTGCTTTTGGCAACCTGTTATGGATTTTCCCCAGAAAGGTTCAACATCCTAGTGTAGGTTTGTGCTCTAAAAAACTCATTTTTTAAAACTTTTTTGCTTCCTGAAAGACTAATGGGCACAGTGTTGAAAGTAGTCAGGACTGAGATGTCCAGGTGTTGGTAATCTTAACGATGATTTCTCTATCACTTTGTTTTATAAAAAGTCAGAAAACTGTTAAACGTTCATTAGTTTCCTAGAGCCCATGGTAACCAACAGTGTGAAACTCAAATATATTACATTTACACTGATATAAAAGAGAGAAAATTACTCAAATGATTGAGTCAACTTTTCACATCTTAATGTAATATGAGTGCAGAATACTCTGGCTGCATTGACTGACTCTCCTTTATTTCTTGCAGTGATGTTCACACTCACCGAGGTCGCATCCTTGAACGACATCCAGCCGACGTACCGCATCCTAAAGCCATGGTGGGATGTCTTCATGGACTACCTGGGCCTGGTCATGCTCATGCTGGCCATATTCGCCATGACCATGCAGATCACCAAGGACCAGGTGGCCTGCCTGCCTTGTTTGGAGGACCCAGAGGAGGCCTCAGGACCCAAACCCAACTCGTTCTCCCAGCCGAGTGCAAGCGACCCAGCCTCATCTCCAGCCACCGGGGCCCCTGTGGCAACCACCATCCCATTAGTCACCAAGGACTTACCGGACGAAGCTGTCCGTGAGATCCACGTTACACACCAACACACTGCTGTGTTTGCGGAGAAATATGCCAATCAACCTCAACCAACGGGGGTCAGGACTAATCTGGACTATCAACAATATATCTTTATCAACCAAATATGTTACCACGATGCCTTGCCCTGGTACTCCAAGTACTTTCCATACCTCACTCTCATCCACACAATTGTTCTCATGGTCAGTAGCAACTTCTGGTTCAAATACCCGAAAACGAGCTCAAAGATTGAACATTTTGTTTCTATTCTGGGAAGATGTTTTGAGTCTCCATGGACTACGAAGGCTTTGTCTGAAACAGCTTGCGAGGACTCAGAGGAGAACAAACAGAGGTTGACCGGCACCTCTTCGGTACCAAAGCAGGTATCTTTAGAGGGGAAGGACGAAACTGTCACCTCATCCACACCCATGCTTGGGGTGAAGTTTTCGGCAGATAAGCCTATCGCTGAGGTCCCAAGCAGTATGACAATCCTGGACAAAAAAGACGGGGAACAGGCTAAAGCCTTATTTGAGAAGGTGAGAAAATTCAGAGCTCATGTCGAGGACAGTGATTTCATCTACAAGCTTTATGTAGCGCAGACCATCGTCAAAACGGTCAAGTTTATTTTGATATTGTCCTACACTTCAACCTTTATGGCTAAGATTAATTTTAAGCACAGCTGTAAACCTGATATTAAACAGCTAACAGGGTACAAAGAGTTCTTCTGTACACACAACATGGCTTTCATGCTAAACAAGCTGCTCATTAGTTACATGGCTCTGATTTTGATCTATGGGATGGCGTGCCTGTACTCTCTCTTCTGGGTGTTTCGGCGGCCTCTGAAAGAGTACTCATTCGAGAAGGTCAGGGAAGAGAGCAGCTTCAGTGACATTCCTGACGTCAAAAATGACTTTGCATTCCTCTTGCACATGGTTGACCAGTACGACCAACTCTACTCCAAGCGCTTCGGTGTCTTCTTGTCCGAGGTCAGCGAAAACAAGCTGAGGGAGATCAGCCTCAATCACGAGTGGACCTTTGAGAAGCTAAGGCAGCTTGTGACCCGTAACGCACAGGACCAACAGGAGCTGCACCTTTTCATGCTTTCTGGACTCCCGAATGCAGTGTTTGACCTCACGGACCTGGAGGTGCTTAAACTGGAGCTGATTCCAGAGGTGAGGTTCTCGGCAAAGGTCTCCCAGATGACCAGCCTGCAGGAGCTGCATCTCTGCCACTGCCCCGCCAAAGTAGAGCAGACAGGTTTTGCTTTCCTCCGCGACCATCTTCGCTGCCTTCACGTCAAGTTCACCGATGTTGCAGAGATCCCAGCTTGGGTGTATTTGCTAAGGAGTTTGAGGGAGCTGAACTTAATCGGCAACTTGAGCTCAGAAAATAACAAAATGATCGGTCTAGAGTCCATGCGGGATTTGAGGCATTTAAAGACATTATGCCTGAAGAGCAACCTCACTAAGATGCCCACAAATATCACAGAGCTTTCACCACATTTGATTAAATTAGTAGTGCACAATGATGGTACAAAACTGCTGGTACTAAATAGTCTGAAAAAGATGACAAGTCTGATTGAACTGGAGCTGTACAGCTGTGAACTGGAGAGGATTCCCCACGCTATTTTCAGCTTGACCAACTTACAGGAGCTCGACCTGAAATCCAACAACATCCGAACCATAGAGGAGATCATCAGCTTCCAGCACCTCAAGAGGCTGACGTGCCTCAAACTGTGGCACAACAAAATAATCACCATCCCGTCCTCAATCGGGCAGGTCAAGTCTCTGGAGTCTTTGCACCTCTCACACAACAAACTTGAGTCCCTGCCTCCAGCCTTGTTCACTCTACCTAAACTGAGGCACTTGGACGTGGGCCACAACTCCATCACGGTGCTGCCTCCAGACGTCGGCCTCCTCCACAACCTCCAGCACTTAGCCATCAACTCCAACAAGCTGGAGGTGCTGCCCAAGCCCCTGTTCAGATGCACCAAGCTGAGGGTGCTTTGTCTGGGGCACAACGCGCTCACCGTGCTGCCGGAGGCCGTGGGTCAGCTGGTCCAGCTCACTCAGCTGGAGCTAAGAGGAAACTGCCTGGACAGACTGCCCGCTCTGCTCGGAAACTGCCGCATGCTGCGCAAAAACGGCTTGATTGTGGAGGACCATCTCTTCGACACACTACCTGTGGACGTTAAGGAGAGCATCAGCCGAGAGACCAACGTGTCCTTTACGAGTGGCTTATAGCACAAAAACCACAACGCACACCGGCCTGCAGCTCTCCTGGTTCATAACATGCCTGTATAATGGATGGACTTTTTACTATTGTAATATCCATAAAAATGAATGCATTCACTTGATTATTTTAATAGGTTTTATTAGATGCTTATGTATTAAAACAATACAGATTGCTTTTTGTTGCTGAGTATGTATCTAATTCAGCAGTTTGTTTTGGCATTTAGATTTTTTCATAGCTTTGATAAAAGATTAGAAATTTAGCTTCTATATAGACCAAAACTGTTTGTTCCACTGACACAGTATGTAGATTTATCGTTATTGTTTTAGGTACTCAGGTATAATTGTTACCATGGGGAACAATCTTTTGCCTTAACTGCTGCTATTTTTTTACAGTGAGGGCTTTCACAAACTTAAGGCCAAATATAAATATTTCATGTTTTCTTGTCATTTTCCAAACTGTCTTTATCAACAGAGAAATTTCTTTATGTTATGGAAACAGACAATGCAATGGTATTTTCTTGGTAGTATTTTAACTTTTGTTTAAATCATGTAACTTTTTATTTTCCTTGACGTCTTATAACAGAATGAGTTTAGAGTTGTAAAGAGTTGATGGAGACAAAGCACCAGAAATGAACCTTTACCTTACTGTTGTAGAGATTGTACACTAAGGCCTATAGTAATTCATTTGCACAATGAAAACATAATGATTTAAATATGGGTGAATGTCCTTTGTGATAACATGCTCTCGACCAGTGTGAGCTGATAAAAGGGAAATCTGTCGACTTTTTAAAATCAGGCTTTTAAAATGTGTGATAAAAGTGGTCACAGGTACGAATAATCATCCTACACGTCAGAATCATGTAATGACGATAAGCATGTCTGCCTTCTTTCTTCTCAATGTATATCTGTGTAGGCCTCTCGTACATGTGTTCTTAGGAGCTGCTGTACCACCTCGGTGATCCTATGCTCAAAGTTCACAACTTTATGGCACAATAAAACAAGATTTTAGATGAATGTCTAATCATTATTCATCCACTACAAGTGCACCTCACTGAACATTTTACTGGAGCCAGACTGCAGAAATATAGAAATGCATGTTTGAAACCACAGTCGGGCATTACTTTTCTGAAGAATCAAAGTAAACTTACAATAATGCTTTAAACAGAAAATCTCTTATATATTGAACATATTGATTCAAGTGTAACATGCCAGACGTCTATTAGTATTGGCTTTCACATGTAAACTTGCTTTTCTTTCTTTAGATAACCTGGCTAATATCACATATATTCACCGGCCTTACAGCAGAGATTTATAGCATTGTCATAACAGGAAATGCACAAGTGGAACTAATATCATTAACAGTGGTGCTGTCAGCAATTATGGAAATGCAGCAGT
Source organism: Lates japonicus (assembly GCA_033238685.1). Classification (NCBI taxonomy): domain Eukaryota; kingdom Metazoa; phylum Chordata; class Actinopteri; family Centropomidae; genus Lates; species Lates japonicus. Next base: position 12,598,896 of record BRZM01000010.1, on the reverse strand, counting down.
TGACAGTGTCATTAGTTACACAAGACAGACTGTACAAAAGTTTCACTCCACATTCCCCCTAAAATAAACTTTTGTCCACAAGTTCTCGTTTCCTGTCCCCGAGGGGCTCCGTACAAAGACCCCTGAGTTAAGGCTCCTTTGTCCATGTCATCAAGAGATAGAGAGTGGATGAGGTTACAGTGACCTCAGTCGTTCACAGTGAATAGGATCATGATACCAACCTGCTGATTCTACAATGAAACAATCAAAAGTTTAACCAGCTCACATAATGTGTTTCCACTCCAATAATAGTAAAGACACTTTAGTCTTTGTCTTGACATCACAAATGTTTTTCCTCTGGTTTGTGAGGATTAACCCACATGATCCATAATCTTTTCTTTTTATTTTCTTTTATTTTTTTTACCAGATGTCTGTTGTTAATAGGATAGGGATATATGATGATTCTTATCAGACTATTCAGTTCTCTGGTACATGGATTGGAGTTGATTGGGAACTTATGATGATCCTCTGCAAATCAGTAGCATTGTTTGTGTGAGTGAGTCCTGTTGAGGAAGAGGAACAATATCTTCACTGTTCCTGTGTAAATCTTGACCAGGTTATTAAGGTCATGTGTGTTATCCATGTATGTAGCCTTCTGTTCAACACTCTAATTGATGGTCCTGCAGAAATATTCAGGATAACTAAACTTTTCTGAGACTTTACATCCTGATGTAGCTGACCTTGAGATATCCTATCCTGGCTCTGAAGGCGTCAGCACGTACTGCGGCTTATTCTGTCTGGCTGTGTTTATGCTCATTCACTTTGCTAAGACTAACTCAGCTTTCAGCAGATGCTCCTGTCTGTAATCTCCTCTGCAGAGCATTTGTTAAATTATAATTTAAGCATTCAGGTGTGTACCTTTATTAAGTCATATTCATTGAGATTATTCACAGATTTGTACATGAAAGTGCATTTTATTTCTTCTTGGTAGAGTTACTGTAAACTGTCTAATATTTTAATTTATCCACATTATTTGCAGTAATTATCAAAGCAGGGCCAGTGTCAGGTAAGCCAGGAATGATTTAGCCTGTTTATTATCTATCCATGGCTGGATCAACATGCTGGGGGACACCTTAAGGCCTTTTTCAGTCAGGGTCGTGGCCAGGACTTTGGAAATACTGTGGTCATGAATAATAGTAAAAGCCGTTAAATAATTTTTTTCAGCTAATTTTATATAAATAAAGCATTTTTTCAAGGAAAAAACATCAAATAAACTGCTTCTGAACTAGAGACAGCCAACTTAACTATAATAACTGTTGCTTATCAGTGTCTCTCTGCTTTCCCTATAATCAGTATCAGATTACATTCTTTCCAGGAAATTTCCAATGAGATTACGGGGAAATTATACAACTGTGAAATAAAGCCCTCATGGTTGTTATGTTTCCAAACCCTCTGGAAGTCAACAGAGATAAAACTCTGGTCCAAAAATAGTGGAATCAGCCTAGAAAATGACTGTATTGTGATTTTTATTGTTGAACATAACTTCTCCAAAGTTTCAAAACCCCCACATTCCTCCCAAAGAGGACATGAACTTCCTGACTACAGTATAGTATTTATTATTGTTAGCATTAATGCCATTTAGGTGACATGTATAGACTTGGAAACCACAGTTCATGACATTTAATACAGGTGTATCATTCTGTAATGTGTGCACAAACCATGAACCAGGTTTACCATGTGTTGCAGGATGCTGCCACCTGTCGGCAGGTGTAGGTATCTATGTATCAGCTCTTTGTAGGTGAACGAGCTACACTACACACTCATATCTGCAACCAAACAATGAACCGTCAGACTAATGTCCCGTTCAGCCCTTCAACAATAGGAGCTGCTCCAGTGTACAAACAGCTGCCTGGAAGGTAAGTAAGTGCTCTGCGCAGTTTAACATGAATGAACTTGTTCTGTGGTTAGCAGCTATGTAGCTAAAGCTAATAGCACAAACTGCTAAGCTAGGTAAGTTTTGTTTCCTGATGTGTTGGTGTTGTTGGCACTGATAAAACACCATTCTGCCTTTGTCTTAATGCATTCATGTTCAGTATCTATTATTGTGGCTTTCACTTGCTTTGTAGAACTGCTCTAATACCAGTCTTTTCTGTGATAAACAGAGTACCCAAAGACTTCATTGAGGCTATGAAACGCCTCCCAGTGAAGCCAGCAGACAGCTCAAACATCAGGACAGCTGACATGGCTGTTAAGACACTACCAACTCGGAAACGTGCAGGTAACATCTGTGGATATTTAAGCTCACCTATAGACAGCACACAACATTTCCTTACGAGGCCTTATCAGTGGTATTGCATGCTTTAAGTCATTTACCTCAAATTGATTATGTTTTTACTTTGTGTACTGTTCTGGGCATTCCCTGATCTGATTCATTGCTGTATGTGAAAGTTTTGCGCAGACACCAACTTATCAAGTCTGTTCTTATGTTTAATATTTTCATGGTATCTTATGACTTTAGTAGAGAGTTATTAGAAGAGAGATGACAGGAAACTATATTGCTCAAGTCTGTTTTATCTTTTAATAAAATGTTAATATTCTTGTAAGATAATACAGAGGACACTTCTCAAAATCATTCTGCACTAGAACTGCATTAGCATGCAACAATGATGTGACACTGACCAACATTAATGCAGATTTCACTGTGACAGATTATTCAACTGAGGCAAGTTTCATGACTCTGCTGATTGATTTTGATACCATAAAGAAATCAATGGAAACCAATCTCTGCCTAAAACTATAGGAAAATATGTTGAAAAGCTTTGTGGTCAGCATAAATTAAAAGAATGCATATTTTTTGTTAATGATCTTAAACGTCTAAATACTCTTGTATGGTCTGCTATAAAATGGCCGCCTACTGTATAAGAATGAGAAACTCTGGGTTCCCTTCTCCAGATCAGAATTGGGGATTATTATGTAAATTGTTGTGCTCAATATAAATTATCATCACTGTTGTTTACCTTTTGTACCCTACAGCACCTTCTACTAGTAAATGGAAGTCTTCATTCAAACCAGTTGGAGATGAAGATGACGACTCTCAGGACAAAGGCGCAACCAGTTCAGAGAAGTATGTTTGGAGCCTCCATAATTAATTTGTAAAATCTACTAGAAGTTCTGCAGGTCCCTTGAATAATCTCTACCTCTCAGTGATGACACTATCACTCTCACTGATCTAATCCACAGTGATTTACTTCCAGGGCTGCAGAAGCCTTTGACAAAGTGTCAGGTAATAGAGGGTGATGTTGGCTGTAGTCACAATCCAGGACGTCCCACATTTGAGCTTTTAACTTTGTCTTGTGGTGACTGCCTGAAGGTGACCTCCTTACATATTATTCCATGTGGATCTTGTGAGGTAATAGTACAAGTGGGTGAGAAAGATGCAGTGTGTCACTGACTGCTTAAACAAATGGACAAATTTCACTAAGTGTGCACAGCAGCTAATGAATTTTATTTCATGCAAAGAAAATATTTTTTCTTTTTCCCAACAGTTCATGTAGTTTGCTGGAATATTTATAGTGTTTGTGGACATTCAGTTGACAGTGGTAACATGTCTTTACACATGGTCTATATAATTGTAAATTGCATGTAACTCACAGAGTGATTCCTCTTTTATCTCCCCTCAGGGCTGAGCTTTACGACCCTTACGATCCCGGCTCGTCAGACTCAGAGCTGGAGATGGGACAGAGCAAAGAGAAAAGCAGCCACCTCTCATCCGGTCAGGATAACAACCAGGGACGCAAACGTAGCCGCTGGGACTGCGAACCAGGGAGCCGACTCCTTGAAAGACGTGACTTTAGCGCTGAAACCAGACCCAGCGAGAATCGAGGTCTCAGTTCAGGTCACAGAATGCCTGAACGACAAGCTTATAGCTCAAACACTGAATCGCTTGACAGACCGGCGTACGGCTCCATAAGTAGACCTCTGGACCACAGGGTCTGCAGCCCTGACAGGATTGTTCACATCTCCTCTACCCAACAGTTTCCTGCGTCTTATGGGGGACAGAAGACCAACGGGATAACAGTGGTAGAACACAGGAGAGAGGTATCATCGATATCACTTAGTGTAACAGCTGAACTTGTTTGTATTTATGTTTGTGTTAGCCTGTAATCATGTCAACCAGCATGTGGTTCATAGGAAAGAAAGTTAGTTTTAGGGTTAGTGGTAACATTCAGTCTTGGGTTGTAGACATGAGCAGGATGCCCTGCATCGTCTGTTTATGGAACAGACACCAGCTCCTTTTCATGTGGAGAGACAATACTGTGGCACCTGGTACCAATCAGAGAACTTTCTGTCCTCTGTAGACGACCACTTCTGTTAGATTATCCCCACCCAAGATACAGCGAGATTATCAACATCAGTCGGGGTTTGCGGAAACAGGTAAGTTGGCATGTTCGTGAGGTAATAACTGTTTACTTGCTGTTACGAACCACCACCATTTCACATTAAATATAAAAGAACACAGTATTTTTGACGTGTGTACATGTATTTCCTTTCTGTGTGTTTCTGTTCTTCAGCTCTGGACCAAATCAAGCCTGCCACAGAGGTGGCAAGAAAAAGAAACAAAACTGTGATAATGGACAGGTAAGCTCCAGGCAAATGGACACCCTATTGTTTAAAGATGCTACATGCAGAGTATACATGTCACAATCATACTCAGTTTCATAGTGAAGTATAATTGCCATAGCAACAACAAGGACACACATGTTCATGTTTTTATTATGTTAAATATTGTCCCCTGATGCGCTTTGGCTAACATTATGCAGGATTAACTAATATAGAAAGATGAAGCTCTTTAAACCTCACTGCATGTTTTTACAGAGGCAAAGCCAGAGCTAAGAATCTGTCAGAATCTGTCTCACTGTGTCTAGACATGTAGCATTAACAGGTCACATAGGGTAAGGGAAGTTACGAAAGTTTGGAGGTAATCAGCTTGAAGTGCCAGTATTTTGTCAGAAGAAACAATATAAGAAGAATTCCACATGACTACGTTGCTGTCGTATGCTAGGTTAGTTGTCATAAGCTATCATCAGATAGGTTAGATGTAAATATAATTGTCCAAATTTAATCTACTCCACACTTCTAGTGTAAGAACTGTATGAATAGCTAAGTCTAGTTTTATCTAAAACATGTCAGTGAAAAATGTTGGTATGCATGTGTCACCGCTGTTGTAAACACATTTTGACACATTATAAACACTGGCTGAATGAACATGGTGTGAGAGAGCTTAGATAGCTTTGCGCAGACTAATAATTTTCATACCAGTTTCTTAACAACTTTACTAGCTCTTTGTTTTTGTCCAACAAGTGTTACCACTTGCAAAGCTTCAGCTAACACTGCAACATAAACTACACTTAGACAACTGGACTGACTGATGACTGATTGGATCCTTTGGGTGTTGATGAACACAAGCTGTAACATCAGAAAGATAACTTGCGTCTTTATACAGGTCTGTTCCTGTTCCACTATTCACATTTGCATTATTGCAGTTTTATTGCCTCCTCTGTGCACATTAAAGTCCTCTCTGAAAACACTAACAAGGACTTTGGCCAAAGCATTTGAAAAGAGAAAATTGCACTTACACATTGCAAGGACATTAACCTATTTAACATATTACTGTAAATACAGCTTGGTCTGGTCTTAAGGTGTCATTTCAATTTCAAATGAAGACCATAGGCTGTTTAAATGTCTGCTATTTAATGAATACTCTGCAACATTGAATATCTTAATGTTTTTCTTGTAGCAGCCCCATCACCTGTGACCTTTGTGATGTTGAGCTGGCCAATGGGCAGGAGCTGGAGGATCACCTGGACAGCAACAGCCACTGGGCGACACTGGAGCACATTCAACAGAGGAATAATTACGATGATATGGCGATAGCTTTCCTGCAGGTAAGATAGCACAGTATGTGTACAATAGTGTTTTCTTTGTCCCACTTGTAATATGTGTTTAACCCAAGGGCACACAAGATTTATGGACAAATGTTGGTGCATTCGTGTGTCTGGATGGTGACTGACATCTTTTACTCCTACAGGAGGTCATGCTGTATAAAAGCCGTCAGTGTAGTCGAGCCATAGAGGACTGTGCTCTTCAAGGTAAATGACTGAACTGTCACAGACTGTGAAAAAAGAGTAAAACATTCATTGTCTTAGTGTCTTCTTTTTCCAGACTAACAAAGCCTAAATACAGTGTGATCGTTGTATTGTCAGCTCTACAGGAAAATGACCACATGACAAAGGTGGAAATGTTCCATTGTGCAGCTTGCAGCGTCTTTGTTTCCACATCTGCATCCTCAGTGCAGACTCACATTACCTCCCAGGAACACCTCTCCAACACAAAGGTAACAGTTATGTTAAGTAGCATACTTAATATACAATAAATATCACTTTCCATTACTGGCCCTAGAAAGAATGAGTTGAAGTGGTGACTGACTGACTGATTTCCTGAAGGAGTTTGAAGTGCAGCAGAAACGTAGCTGCCTCAGCAAATCAGAGACCATAATGAAGGAGCTGAGGCCTCAGTTTGAACACTTCATGAAGGTATTTGACCGTAGGGAACATCAAATATACATATGTACGATAACATAATGCATGTAGTACATAATAGTGTGGAGCTATGGGAATTTTTTGATGTGTGTGTATTTCAAGGGCAGGTGGCCTTTGGTCAGTCACATGCAAGATCAAAGGAACATTTAAAGATATATTTCAATAGAGGTACACAAGTGTCAACAATAATCAAGTACTACTAAAGCTATTATGTAGGCTCCACAGTCAACATTTTCAACTCAGTCAACAAATAGAAATGTATGGAAAGGAAACATCTAATATTAAATCCTGTGTCTTAATAGGAATTAAACATTGTATAAAGTGAAATAGCAAAATGGATCAAAGTAACACACATTTTAACTAATATGAGATTGTATTTCTTCCTCCTCTTACTTGGTTATTTCATTGACTACAAGGGACAACAAACCAAATCTTTCTAAACTGATAGAAAAATCACTGAAGTAAAACATCTTGCATGTATTCCCTAGAGTAATGCATTTGTTTTCAGCCTCAGTACATTACTTTTAATTAGTAGCGCAAGCAAATAATACCCTACAAGCCATCTTGTAATTACTTGTAATTAAAGTGGACTGCACAAGTTTACACATGCAGCTGTTTGACTACTTGATTTGTCTCTTTCAGGGTGACAGCCCATTTGAGTGACAGGAACCACTGAAAGTCTTCAAAACACTGTTTACACTGAGATACTGTTTGCTCTAGATGACGGATGATGGACTCCGACAACAGCTCACTTTGAATCACATCCACAAACATAATGCATCAGCTCAGTTACTGTGCAGCATATTGCTCAGAGAACATACTGTTTTTGTGCCATTTAGGATTTGTCATAACAAAGGAAAGCACGCCCAGGTCATCACCATTTGGTCACCATAAGAAGATGAAGCCTGTGATTTGTTTTAATTTACAGATTCAACGCTTATATTTTCTGTGCAAAAATAACTAGAAAAAGTCAATTTGTTTCTTTGCTTTTTTTATTTAGAACAACACAAATGTTTTAAGCATTGTATCTGTGTGATATAGTACATTTAAAATTAAATTATTTCAAAACAGTATATTTAAACATTAAATATAGGTGACATGTATGAAGGGTGTTGCCAGCACGGGCTGTGCGTGTTAGGTCTTTTTTCTTAACCACCTTCAGTTTTAATTTTGTATTAGAAACAATGCAGTTACTGAAATACTATAAAACACTTTCTATGCATAACAAGTTTGCAGACATTTTTCTTTTTGTTCTTGAATAATAGCTCACTTTTTCCACTTGCGATTCTTGGAACTGTTTGTCACGAGCTTTCAGGTGCTGTCACTTTCAGTTGAAATATTCATCTCAATAACTCTGTGGCCTGAAAACAGAGACTGTGGGCTTTGATTTCAACATGTTGCAGTACAAAAGAAACATGATTCTATGCATCTTACGAATGTGAATATTGATATAGAACAGAGGTGCTCCCAAATGTTGACAAAAACGGACTCAAACCATGAGAAATCTGAGGTAAAAGTTGTCTTCATTAGAAATGGATTCCACACTACATTACTGCATAAAACAAGAAAACAGTCTGTCCATTTGGAAATGTATTCCAAGAAATGGACCATGTAAAAACAGAAAAAGGTAACAATATCCAAAATAATTAACTTTTTCATCTGTCCAAATGTCCAAACATGTACAATACTTCCATCCTTGAGCAGTATTGTACTTTTGGCCAGTATTTCATTGACTTAAAAAAAAAAAAAGCGAAAGAACATCCAATGTACATACACATACAGTCTAGTGAAATCTAAAAGGATCCCCATTGGCTTCATGAGGCAGCATGTGTGGCTGTCAGAGAGCTGTCTTGGTCAGTCTTGAGGGTTGGAGGGTCCGTGGGCAGCGAGGTGACCTCTACCATGCCTAGCCCAGTGTGAGGGACACTAGTGTTCATGATGTGTCTCTGTAAATGTTTGATCCAGTCCTCCTGGACCGACAGTGGACCCTGGAAGACGAGGTCACAGAACCTGGAAAGGGAAGGAGAGGATATTATGCCCACGTAGTATTAGCTATTTCTAGTCAGGATTTACTGCTTTTCTGTTTTATATCATAGTAAACTGAATATTTTTGGACTATTGGTTGGAAAAAAACAAGACACCAAATAATATCATCATGTACTCTACTCTTTGTTTAAATTTATCAGTCTCAGTATTGGTGCAAATGTCATGTTGATTACTCAGTTTCATTATTTTTTAGAAAACATCAGTGTCCACACTTCTCTCATTCATCTGAGTAGACTATTTTTTTCTGACAGTGGTCCAAATCTGGTTGCCTGAGGCAACTGGGCAACAATAGAAGCCTGGTTGGACTGTAAATGCAGTATTATCCACCATTTAAATAAAGAGTGTATTATAATGTATGTTCATTAGAATGGTACCTGCAGGTTAGTCTGTACATTTCCTCTGGAGTTTGTGGTAAGGGCAGTGTCTTCTTCTTCGAGCCAGGCCTTGAGCGCTGCCTCCTTGCTTTACAGTCAAATGCTGAAAGACAGAATTTACCTCATGAATTTACATCACAGCCTTGCTACTTGAGTATTTTAAATGGGCAAAAATCTGTAATAACCACTGGAAGGTTTTGATATTGTTCAGTGATGTTTCAACAATGGTACTCATACAACATATTCTGTTAGTTCACTAAATCGGGACGTAAGCCCTCACATTATCTCTCCTGTTTTGGCCTTGTGACCTGTGAGGTGAATAGTCTGGCTCTGTGTTTCAGCTGCATAGCAGTGCAGCTGAAACAGAGCCAGAGGCCAAGATATAAGTGTGATGATCTGTGCCTACAGGAAGAGTAGGCCTTGAAGGCTTTCTGCCATGAAAAGGCTGTTCCTCCCACAGATGCACCCACCACACTCCACAATTAAAATCTTTGCAACATCTCACTTGCTGACTCTCCTCCAGATCCTTACCATGGGGAGGACACAAATAACCACTGGTACACTAAATATAACTGATTTGTACGTCACAACCCCTTGTGGTATCTAGCCACACAGGTAATTTTGGCTTTACCTGCTGAGGTTTTAAGATACCATTTTGAGATTGCTGTTGTCACAGTGGAGGTGGATTGATTTCATTTGTGAACAACTGATTACTCAGGTACAATTAGGCAGGGTTAAGTTTACTTAATGCATCCCCAATCAGATTTGTAGTTTTTGGTCAGAACATCAAGCAAATGAGGTTAAACCCAAAAAGTCCTTCAAAAGGTGTTAAATGATAAATGGTAACACAATGATATTATGCCAAGTATTCATGGCACGGTCATGGCTCTTGTTTAGGTTTTGACCACTAGAAGTGCTGTGGAGCAACATATTCTGAGTAGGTGCCATTTTGTTTGTATCCTGAGCACATAGTTGATGTGTTTACAATCCTGCTGATGGTTTCATTCTCCTCCAGAAGAAGGAAGAGGGAAATCTATTTCATACCCCTGTAAGGCCTCAAGGATATGCTTGATGTGCTTTGGTGAGAAACCATGAATATAAACGTAACTGTGTTTGTTCACAGCTTCATTGGATTTCTGTATGAAAGTTACGTGTTATGTGTTTACCTCTGTGCCTAAAGGCGGGCCTATATGTGTCTGACACTGCCACACAGATTTCCAACTCTGAAATCTTCAAAATTTGGAGCCATTTTGAAAACTCTTCATTGCTAGAGCATTCACATATTTTGATCCATTTTTATTGCAAGAAAGTATTGATCAGTTTGTTGCTAGTGCAGCAACAAGAGTGAAAACCTTAGCAAATAAATGTGATTTAACTAGCTAAAAAACAGCTAATCAAACTACTGCTTGTATTGGAATATAATGTATACACCCCAGACTGTCACTGTGCTCTTGCAGAAGATGTTTTCTTTGTGTTTAATTTAAGCTGTTGTTGATGGCACTTACTGGTTCCCTCAAGTAAGGCAGTCCTTTTTCGTTTTGCATATGCCCGGAGGTGATTTGATAAACTGACTCCACTGTGGAAAGTTGCATTGCAATGGACGCACACCTTCCTGTTGAATTCACCTTTCTCTGTAGAAAAGATATAAAGACAAATCAGTGAAAACATAAATACGATGATACTTATTGGTTAGTGGTGTAAAGGAATTATAGAAATGGACTTAAAAACAACAAAATTCATTTCGACAAAATAATTTTGGTTTCTTTGTAATATAAGCTGAAATACATTATGCTGGATCTGGATTGTGCTGGCCATTTCCAATATATACTGTCATATTGTAATTTAGTTAGGTTAATAAATACGGTCTTAGCAGTGAGAGGAGAGTGCTATTAAACTGACAATACAAAGACAAAAGTTTATCATTTTATTTCTTGTGCTGACACATTTCAGCAAGCACACCTTCATCAGAAGTTCCACATTGTGAGAACAAGAATGGCTTAAAAAGTCTGTATGGCTAATACCTAAATAAAATCTGCTACCTAACTCTTTTCACCCAATTATTGTTATGAGACAAGACAAAAAATAATACAACTGCATTATTATGTGCAGAATGCTTCACTGTTTCGGCCATATAATATGAATGTACTTAGAAAATCTTATTCTATGCTTCTATGCTGATGAAACCTCACTTAAACAACATATAAAATCTCTTGATCAGTACTCAAATTTTTGCTCAAAACAACCTCTGCAGATATTAGTGTCCATGTTTTGTTTACTTGTCACAGACCTTCAAAAGCTGTGGCTAAACATTTTTAGTAGATGATCATACACTTATGTCTAATGTTTATTTTTTCCTCTGAATACATTTTCATGACCCAAATTTATCATCTGTCATTTTGATACATGATGCTAGAGCCTGACCAAAATACTGGTCAGCCAATATTGAAGTACATAAATGTTGTAAAATATGCAATTTTTGTATATATGATTGAAATTTGTTTCTTTTGTTGCCGTTATTTATCATTTAAAATAAATCTGTATTGAGTTTTACCTCTCAAAATTTGCTATTACAATTATGGATGCTCTTTGATAATACATTTTCGACAACTGTAAAGCATCTGTGCAATTCTGTAACATTTTTTTGACACCTCCAAAATATTGACTTCAGTGTTAAAGTATCTGTTGCTTCAATTAATTCACATCTTAATTTTATGTTGTTCTTTTTTAAAATACATTTACTTTTTTCCTATTGGTCTGCTAAAGTTATTCAATATGTTACAATAATTACATAATTCATCTGGATGATATTAAATGAATCAAAACATTGGAGTATTCCATCTCCTGATTAATGTGTCGAGTTACTACCATCTGGAAGTTACTTACCGGATATTGAGTTTGGCAGTGAAGCTGCAACTCTTGATCCTGAACTGTGCTCACTGTTTGAAGAAACTGTTAGTGTGTTTCTTGACATCTGAGAGGACCCCTTTAGTCTGGCATCTTCCTGACACTTCCTCCTCTTCAGAATTCCTATCAAGGCAGTTGTGCCTGAGAGTGAATTTTTAACATCCAACTTAGTCTCTAGTTGCCTTTTTTCAGAGTCCACTTCGTTTAAAGAGAACGTGGACATCAGTGGTTTGGCATCAGTGCAAACTCTTGGAACAGAATTATTTTTTGGGATTCCAATGGGGGATGGCGTGAAACGATCAACACTTGACAGCTTTGGTGAAGCACCATATTGGAAATGGTTCCGTCTCTTTCCTAGAATTTGAAGTGCCCGCTGGAACTCCTTCTTGTCGCGCATCAACTCCCGAAGTAAAATTAATGGAGATTTGTTCTTTGTTGCAAAACTTTTACCAAGCTTTTTGAGGTGGCCTCGAATGTGGTTGGACTGCCCAGTCCGGTTATCAAATGAATCCCCACATAATGGACAGGAGTGAATACTCCTCACAGTATCTGAATCTGACTCCACCTGTAACGCTGAAAATAAAAGAAATGAAAAAAAAATTATCATTAAAATAATTTGAACTTTATAACATCAAAGCACATATACAGGAAAACTATAGTTTAAATCCAGTTTAAAAACAGATCTGCCCATTGGGTGTACCAATCGAGAGAACATTGAACTCACCAAAATAATTGCTGAGATCTCAGATATGGCTGCATAGCTAAATAGAAGTTGAATGGGTAAGCTGGCATTTTTTCTGAATAGCTACAATAATGTTTTGAGGTAGAACTGAAAGTACGTGCTCCCATAATGTGTTTATAATTTTCACAGAAAAGCTGCCAGTGTATACAACAATGCAGCTGTGTATTTTAGGTAACAGTTAAATTAAGAAGTCTGCCTGTAGACTGATTTTTAGATTTTTAAGTAATAGTTTTACCTGTTCATTCTTATCTTTTCATCTAAATAAATTTGACATCTCTTTGCTTTATTTACAATCTATGACCCTCATCTAAAATTGGCCCACTGGATTTTTTTAGCAATAGCGTCACATTCCATGGTCTCAGCAATGACTCTGGTACACAAAGTGTAATAATAACTGATTCAGGGCCACAAAAATAAAAGCTGAATTCTTATACACCAAGTTAGAAGAACATGTAGTAAGTACTGAAGTACCTTTTTTCAATCTCCGGAATGCTGAAATCTTCCGTCGAATTCGTGGCCTCCTGTCTTGAGAAGCCACCTGCTCGGGAGACACCACATGGCGTGCATTGTAGCTCAGTCCAACCCTATGAAGGTGCCCTCTGACATGATTGGACAATCCAACACCTGACTCAAAGACTGCAGGGCAGTATGGACAGTTCTTGCGGTCTGATTCCAGCTCTGACAAATCGTCTGTGAGGGATTCCCCCAGTGGTATTTGGTGGGATTCAAAGGTTTCTTGAAATACTTCTGTTTCTATGCATTCTTCTTTGATTTCAGGATCATTCTGTTCTTGCTCTTCAGTCTTTATTTTCTCAAACAGCCTTTTAGATGCCTGCAGAGCACCCCTCATAGACATTCTTCTGCTATAGGTATAAATGATGTTTTGTTTTTCTTTCTTGATACCATTGTTAAAAGAGTTCGTGTTTGGATCTGTATCCCTAAACTGGAAAATATCTTTTTCATCAAAGTCTGCCACCTCTTCTTCTTGGTTTATTTTCTTGGGACTTGGCAATGGTTTTGGTGAGATGAAACATGAGTCTTGATCAGAGGTGTTGCGATATGGGGTGGACATCTTCCGTTTGGATGGTGACTTTTTGATTCCTGACTGATCTGTGTTCAGCTTGTCTTCACTGATGCTTTTAAGATGTCTTTCAGCTGCACTGGAGGGCACGCTATGGCCATTTGGAGATAAAGCTGAATCTTCAATCTTGACAGTCAATGTTTCTGGAGAGTGATCAGAGCCATCTCTATCACATTTGGAATCCTGAACAGATGTGCTGCAATTATTGCTTTCTTTCCTCTGTTCAGTGGTCTTCTTTCCATGTCTTTGTCGGGACAGGAGAACATTAATGGATTTGTCGAGTTTTGATTCTGTTAGTTGAGACTTGAGACCTCTCTTAATCTTGCTATTTTTGAATAAGTCTGAAATGTCATCGGACTCACTAGGTAAACAAGCTCTTTTAGAGAACTGATTTTTTATTGAGATTTTAGATGTAAACTCTGCATCTTCTACAGGACTTTCACAAGTAGGCACATGCTGCTCCTTGGATGCTTGCGCATTTTTGCAACTACGCTGTGCAGCTTCGTATTCCTCATAGGTTTGTTGATGGCGCCGTAGAAGGTGATTCTTCAAAACATTTTTGCTAAAAGCTCTGTAAGAACAAATGTTACAGGAGAAGGTTTCAGAGTCATCATTCTGGACCTGTGCCCTTTTCTCACTACGCTGCGTAGCTTCGTATTCCTCATAGGTTTGTTGATGGCGCCGCAGAAGGTGATTCTTAAAAACATTTTTGCTAAAAGCTCTATAAGAACAAATGTTACAGGAGAAGGCTTCAGAGTCATCATTCTGGATCTGCTTTCTCACCGTAATAACAGTGTGCTGCATAATGTTGTGTCTCCTAAGGTCATTCTCACTCAGAGTCCTGAAGCTACATTTGTCACATCTAAACTTTCTCTTGTCCTTCTCGTGTGTTTTCGCATGCTGAACAAACGTGTTTGGGCAGTTTGTTCCGAATGGGCACTGAGGGCAGAAAAGCTTCACGTTTTTGTCCTCTTTCTTCTCATCATTCATTCCTTTGATCTCTTCAGTGAGTCTTGTTCTCTTCTCCTGGTGGATGGTCATGTGCTCAATAAGTGAACCACTTTGTCTGAAAGACTGTCCACATTCCCGGCATATAAAAGGCTTTGGCGAAATGTTTGGAGAGTCAACGTGAGACTTCATATGACGATGTAAATGATGCTCTTTCTTGAAAATGAGCTTACATTTTGAGCAAGGGTAACATGATGGCTTCTCTTCTGAATGAGAATTTATTGTGAGCCTCCCCTTCAATGGTGAAAGCCCATGACTTATACTGTTCCCATGTGAATTTCTTGCAGGGGCATTGTAAAGAATTTCCTTGATGGCCTTTACAGTTCCATTTGGATACTTGGAAACGTTCCCTGTTGGTGACGACTGTGACTTGGGGAACTTCCTTGACTTTCGGACTTTTCTCATAGTCATGGAGTCTTCTGGCTCCTCTGCATCAGACAGTTCCTCAGATGACTTGTGGCTCAGATCGGGGTAAAGGTCTTCTGAGGGATCCACCATGACAACCATGTCCATTTTCCGTTTCCTTCTCCTTTGGTTGTTAGTAGGAGGGACTTCCTCTTTAGGCTCCTCACCAGGAGAATCACCATGGTTCTCCCACAGAAACTGCATAAACTCTTTGTGGGGGTCCCAATGAAGGTCACTGGTACTGCTATAATTATCCAATGAGTTCTCAGGTGAATCTTCGTCAAAACCCCAAATTCCTGCGGTGTCAATTTCCTGCACTGTTTTTAGTGGGGTGATGCTCTTTTCCTCCTCTTTCTCTGTGGAGATGCTATTGAGTTCATGAGCTTGTGTAGCCTGATGAGAAGAAGGTCCATTTCCCAGGCCAACTGGAGACAACATATCTTCGTTTGACAGAACATCTAGGACACTGTTTTGTTTCACAGAAGGCTTGCTGAAAGAATCAGTGCAAGAGGCTGATTCTTGGGCCATTCTCATTGGCTCTTCCAGGAGCGAGAGGGCATTGATCTCAGGATCTGCATCTTTGTCATCTTCATCAACACCTGTCAGACATGACATTTCAGCTGCCATGACCTGAAAAAGAAAAGTAAAGCCTTCTTAGATATTCTGCAATCACAAGTGTTAGACTAAAAATCACTGCAGCACCCCAAAGGATAAGTATAGGTTTTTCAGTCTTTGCACAGTAACTGATCTGGGCAGGGCAGCTGCTTTTCAATTTTCTCTCCATACTCTGAATAAAAATTTAGTCTCTATTATATCCTTGTGCTCGTAAGATTTTCTGGTGGATTGTGTGGCTTTGACACCTTTATCTTTTTGAATTCTGCAGAAAGCTTCGTGTTTTTTTTTTTATTCAGTCCTAACATCGCTGTGTTACAAAATGGAAGGAGGGTAGACTGATAGGGGCATGCTGTACGGTACCTATGAAACAATGAAATATGCAATGGAACCCCACTGTACCAATGGACTAGCTCCATTCAGAAGATAGGGAGGGCAGCATTTTTTCACGCACAGTTGAAGTCAGTCTGAGTGTTGCCTTTCTCTTGCTGCAACAATGGTAAAATTTTTGGATATCTGCAAGCAAACCACTGTTCTCATTGCCAATACTGCTTAGTAGACACTCAATCTTGATTGCCCCATTCTGACTTGATGTCAGCTGTCATAGACTAGCATTTGTTTTCAACCAACCGCTTGTAAATGGACGGGGCCACTGTTTAGCCAAGTGGTGACGCGTCAAAGGTTAAGCCTGTCTCAGGGTGGTCAGAACATGGAATTTATGATAAATTCTTCCATTTTAGACACTCCATTATAAGCTCTGTCTCCACCCTCAGGCCAAAATGTCAACTGTGCACATAAGATATCCTGGAATCTAATAGGTACATTGGTAAAACCAAGGAGATTTTTAACATATATATACCTCTCCTTTAGTACCACCCTCGGGACAAAATTGTATTCACTGGTACCACCATAGATGCCTACTATGTAAGAATTGATTCATGGTTCAGATCAGCATTTAACCCCTTAATTACCATGGCATCAACAATATTGGCTTGTCATTCATTTTCTGATCAAGTTACTCTGTATAACTGTAATTAATCATGTTTGTATTTTTGCTAGATAACAAAATACAAATCTATAGAAAAGAAGTTGACTTGATATTATAACTCGGAACAATCAAGTTTTATTCTTTCATCCACTTTCTGATCGAAAATTGTGAAAATTGCGATAGAAACTGAAAATAATATCACCAGATAACACAGAACAAAATTTGTCTTGTTGTATTGAAAAGGAGGACATTTCTGAGCCCTTCTTTAACCAGCTCCACGCTCAAAATCTTAACTGATTTAGAAAATGTGAGAGACCATACATGACAACAAATTTCACAGTTTTGTTCTTATAGTGTGTGATGTGCAACAAGAAGACCAACATGGCGGCCCACACACTAACAGATTCTGTCCACCAACAACCAGAGTCTTGACTGTCAAAACTCGAAATCTTGTGCAGTCAAACGCAACTTTAGAGTAAACAAACATGGCGGACAGTCTCTTGTTTGTTGTGCTTCTGTCTTCAGTCAGCTTGCTTCCTGATTGGCTATCGTTCCATTCCATGTGACAATCCAGGGTGCATGTTCAAATTTTCTCAGTTAACCCCACACACAACAGGATTTCCGATCGTAAATATTGAACATGTTTAATATTAGTGTGTGTCAGAACACATCTAGTTCTTTTAGTTTCCGCATAGGCCTGGTGGTGGCGACATTTAGTTTTACTTTCATATTGGCATTAGCTGTGTAGCTGCAGCACGTTGCACCTCAGAGTAAAAATTTATATTTAAACTTTTAAGAACAGCAAAACCGTCCACTAGAGGCTGCTACTGAGACTTAAACCATTCAACGGCACAGGCCTTAGCAATTTAGTCATGTTCTGAATATAAGTAGAGCTGCAACGCTTAGGCGATTAACAGAAAAAATAATCTGCAACTATTTTGAGTTGGTCTTTTTTATGGCATAATGGCATTTCCTAATTTTAGCAGCTAAATTGTGAGAATTTGCTACTTTTTGTCTTATGTGACTGTAAACTAAATATCTTTTGGTTTTGTACTGTCGGTCCAAAACCAGTAGTTTTGCAACATTTTCATGAGTATTTTTCACTTTTCGACCTAGCTATTCACCAGTTACTTCTGAAAATACCTGGCAGATAAACCAATAATGAAAATAATCACGAGTTACAGAAGTAAATGCAAATATACAATAAATCAGTGGTGGTTGGGATGGTTTAACCATCTGATCAACATGGTCAGTACCTGCAGCTTTTAGCAAGCTTCAGCAAATGTCAGAAGCTTAATCGTGACACGGGTCTAGTCATTGCTTTACAATTCCAAACTGTTACTTATGTTTTATGAGCTAAAGTTTGCCATTATGGTCATGCATATTTGAATGTGCTTGTTTGATGTGAAAAGTAAACAGTTCAGTTACGTACAGTGTCATCAGAGTTACCTCCTTGACTCAATCAGCACCCACTGACTACAAAATAAATAAAGCTAAATATAAAATATACGTGACATTTTGCTTGGATGATTAATTGTGGCCATTTATAACGCTACAAGGTCGCAGGAGTGAGAGGTCTCGGATTTGAAGGGCAATAAAAGTGTCATACTAAGTGAACGCTGCTGTGGCAGAGAAAGGTGTTTCTAACATATACACAACAGCACCAAAACTGCAAAGGGATGGACCTCGTAAATGGCTTTTGATGAGCGGTTGTGGATTTTGTATAGAGCTAAAACTTTCAGCCCACTAGTTCAGTTATATGCCAGCAAACAATAGTTGGGATGGGTTTCCTACGGTACCCACTTTCAGAACAAACCGGATTATTTATACTATGTTTCGACTGAGAGTCATTGTATTTCTTTGGCGTTTGTATCACGCTGGCTTGTTGGATGCTGCTTGCAGGAGCTGCAGACCATTCCATTAAGGCTGTTCCATACCAAAACCTATTCCTCAGGCTAAACTATAGCTAATGACAATCATTCCTCGCTACTCACTAAACGGATATCAATAAAATGATGAAAAACAAACAAACGTTACCTCCGAGCGGTGTGGATGGAGACAGGGCACAATTTATACGCTGCATTGAATAATTTCTTACTTTCGTCTTCCATCTATTTCACAGTCGCCATTTTCCGTGGTGGTCTGGTGTGGGACAGATCATTTCTTTTGTAAGGGTAACCGTACATACAGTTTGCTCTACGGTGACAGAAAGGAAAACGAATGTTCTAATAATTACATTTTCTTGTGTATCTAATTTATAAAACAGCTACAGTTAAAAAGTTACCCGTGTTATTGTCCCGTATTATTCAGTCACGTAATGTTACGAGTCGGCGCCATGTTCCCCCGAAAGGTTTGAAATGGTTCGTTCCAGATAGGAGGCATAAAAAACCTGAGTTAATGACCATCTCTTTTGGGTAGTAGATTTTTTTTAGGGTTGATGGCGGTTAATCACCGTTTTAATTGATAAAATGAATTGAAACTTAAATTACAGTTTATTTTGTCCTTTTAAAGACCACATGTGGTTTTGTTATTTAAACTTGTCATTGACGTACAGGCAAGAATTGAGTGCCAGCGCAGAAGAGATGTTACCACTATCCCCCCATGGTTGTCTTCTCAGAGGTCTTTGTTGCTCTCCTAGCCGGTGATTAGCCGGTTCAGTTATCCTCAGTCTCCGTCTGTTTTAAAGTGAAAACACACTGCGTTCGAACAAACACTTCACTCAGTAAGAAATTATTTCCACATAAACATCTGTTACAGCTGGCATACTTCAAATTTGATAACATTTAGCTGCAGCTCATATTTTTAATAAATAATTAAGCCTAGCTACAGTACTGTTAGTCTGAATGAACATGTGTTAATAAAAAAGTTGTTACTGATTAGTGATTCAATCTGTGGAAACATGGTAAAGAGGACTACCTACATTTTCAAACGTAGTGGGGTCAAGGGTTAGACTCTGACCTGAGTAAAACCAGTTTGTAGGGTAAATCAGTTCATTATTACAGGTGGGTACACAACGAGAAAATAGTACAGCTTAAAAACGATGACGTTTCTTGCTTGAGCTATGCAGATAATGCTAACCGATAACCGTTAGTTTTTAAACGTTGCTAGCTCTTTGTTCATTGTTTATCTACGCAGCTAAAGCTAGCAAAGCCAAGCTAATTCTACCATTTCAACACGGAAAAATAGCTACATAATTAAGTATTTATTAGGACACTTTTACCTGCGTTACATGTAAATCATATATTTCATATAGCTTTGTTCAGGAGGTGGACTATTTTAAAAGTATTCAGTTCAGTCATATGGTTTGTGTATTAAATGGTTGAGCTAAATCTGCAAGATTATTGCTAACCATGTCGCTATGTAAAAGCCATATAATTCCCATTTTTTGTGTCCAAAAATGTCACGTAGACATGATATTCACTTCAATACCTCATATAGTTTGTTGTGATTTTCATTTTAATCCCTCAAATAGTCTGAATCCATATACTACTACGATCTACTAGCTACATCATTAGGAAGCTTGATTTTTGCATCAGGGGATGAGAGGAAAATTAAAAGAATGTAAACTATCCCCCAATTTTGCCTTGTAGCCACAGACCAAAACAGACCTTCAATGAAGCCTCCCAAGCTTTCAAAAGCAGTCGTTTTTCATTTAATTCAACTACCAAATGAATTTCAGCCACATAAATGATGTCGTAAATGCACAGCTATACAAATATATTTGTTGATCAGTGTATCTCTGGTTTGTTTGTTTTTTTTTCTTAAGACCTATGTCCCCAACCAACATCCATCATCCCACTTTGCATTCAAATGTGTACACGCCTACATGATCTGGTGAGATGTTGGACTCCAGTGACTGCACCTTGTCCCTGGACAATCTGTTCTTTGAGAAACCCATTGTCCACAAAGTGTGAGTACAAAGAGATACCCCACTACATCCCTCTCTCTCTTCTTCTTCTCTCAGCTGAATCAGTGTTTTTCCCTCTGGGTTAAATTTGACAGAAAGCCGCTGCACCAGGAGGCCAGTCCATGGCAGCTGGAAATGCCTCCATCTCTTTCTCAGATTCCAGCCACTCAGGATATTCAGGAGGAGGCAGAATCGCTCTCTACCCTATACAGTATGTTGTGCTCTGGATTAGGGTGAATTCCTTTTCACTTGACTTGAGTAAACTGCTCAGTATCTGGCCCATTCAAGCCCTACTAAATTTAACTTTGTGACTCACTGACACGATAGCTTGAATAGGCTTGACAGCTTTCCCAATTTTCTTTGACTTGGGTAAACAAGCAGGGATCTGGGATCTGTGTCTTACGATATATTCTCATAGTCCTCAGTATAAGTAGGATGGTAAATATCCTGCTATAAAATCCTTTCATCTTACCAAATCATCGTCAAAGTATTTTGAGAGTCACATAAATAAAATGTAACAAATTACAGCTGCCACCATATTAATTTTATGAACGTCTGCCTTTTCTCAATCACTCACAGGTTTCTCACAGAAACCCAAGAAGTTCCTGCCCCCTATTAAAGTATCCACTGGCCTCAAAGTCTTATCAAGAATCAACAGTTCTTACAGTTTTAGCAATGACGAGAAAAATATTGAGGAGACTCAGGGTGGCAGCAACAGTAACAGCATCAGCAGATGTGATGGCCTTTGGGGAGGTGAAGGGTTCAGGTATTACACTCAGGGTGCCTGTCAGAGTGGCAGAGGTGGGGATGAAACCCCGCAGGACTCTGGTCATGCAGCCATCAGCAGGAGGTGTTTGTCTCTGGACTGTAGCAAAAGCCCACCTTTAAGGAAAAGGTAAGTGTTAAGATGACATTTACATGATTGTGATTTAAAGAATGTGTGCACATTGTTTTCACAGTGTCCCCCTTTAGCACATATCTTGAAAGATGAAAGGAAATCTACACTCTGGGGCAGAAATGGTTTTCTGGTTTCAAAGCATTTAACTGCCTAAGATTTATATGTGGCCTTAAGTCCAAAACGGTCCAGTTTTAAGGCCAAAAAAAGCAGGTCAACAAGGATTTTTATTCTTTGGAGGTGGATGCAAATCATGATTTTAAAAATGCTCAAATTAGCAGGATTAATGTTATTCACAATATTACAGCCTTGTTTCCTGTTTTTCCCTGTCCAAATATGTAATGCAGTGCTGATTCACTCTTTAATCCCTGAAATTGTTGGAATCTGTGATATGCTTGGTTAAAAAAGAACTCCAGTGAATCATGAAGAGGCTTGATTTTTTACGTAAGTGGCCAGTTCATAAGAAGAACATGAAAAGATGCTAAACCATCCCCCATGTCAGCTTTGTTGCCAGAGGCCAAAATGCCTGGCCTTCCTCAAATAAGCCTTCAACCTCTCAGCAGGTACAACGCTTTTCCCTCTTTAAATCTGCCCTCCTCCTCTTTCAGTTCTTTATACCCTCCATATCCTCCTCTCCTTCCCACAACAGCTTGTTCAAGGTTCAGGTGTTGTACACTGGAGGTGACTCGTCCAACACGGATGACCTCAGTAGCAGCGGCGGCAGCAGCGAGACAGCATCCAGACCTCAAACTTTTCTCAGTCGGGTTACCATGGCGACAGTGCCTCCTCCTCTTCAGCCGCCACGGGCGACAGTTAGCCAGGCAGCTGCTCCTTTCCCCCCCAAAGCCCCCCCTTTCACCCCCTCCTCTGGGCTCATCTGCAGCGAACGGCCAACCCCCCCGTCAGGCGACACATGCAGAGATGCCGGACAAGGGCACAAAGAGAGCCTTCGTTCCGCCCATGATGCCTCAGCCACTCTGCATACAAGGTGCTGCACTGCACTGACACAGTCACAGACAGGCGCTGTGCTCACAGTCTATGACTGGTTTACCAAATACCACTCATGTAGCTTCTGTAAAGTGTTGCAGCTAATGAGTACGCACATGTCTAGCCATGGCAGCAGCTGCCACAATGTGTTAGGGTGTGATGAGGTGAAATGAGGTGAGCTCTCCCCATTGACCGCTCCAGTGTAATGAAACATGCTGGTCACTAGGTGGTGGACTGAGGAACAGTAGAAGCAGTAGGCAGTAAATACTAGAAGCCTTGTAGTCAACATTCATTTTTTTCCACCAGAAGACATAATTCCTTAGTGTTATAGCTTTTAAAAAATGCTAAAAGGTTTATAGAAATCAAATGGGCATGGGGTCAGTGTGAGTGTGACTGACAATGAAAATCTGATCATGTTTAAATCATGTTTGACCATGTTTGTGCAAATTTTAGGTTCTGGGTCTGAAGTTTTGCGACCTGTTTCTGAAATCCGTATCCTTTTTTGTCATTGTGTAAGTTAATACACTTAAAAACTGTTAGATAACACTTGAACTGTGGTTGTATGCTGATGATGTAATTTCCACAACTGATGTGGTTTGATTTCCTGAACTATGCTAACACAGCATCTAAGTTCAGATCCGTCTTCAACGAGTTCCCCTTTTTCAACTACATTCAGTCCAAAGCGCTCGATGATGTAAGCATTATTTGAAAGCCTTTATGAACAGGATGCTGAGGATTATGTTTTGACAATGTCTCATTGTCTTGTTACAACTTGTGACCAGGAGTATTTATGTTTGGTTTGTTCATAGGTTCTTTACACAGGTAAGAACTTTGTGGCATGTGCTCCTACTGGATCTGGTAAAACAGTGCTATTTGAGCTGGCCATTATTCGCCTTCTAATGGAGACGTCAGAGCCCTGGAGAGACGTCAAAGCTGTCTATAGTGAGCATACAGTATTATTCAGTATATCTTGTTAAATAAAATAATGCTAGTTATTTAAGTCCAATCTGAGACTTGGCCTAAAATAATTCTTTATATATAGAATATAAAGTTGTATTTTCCATCTCAATATTAGGGGAAATGATTCCTACGCAGAATGTTTAGGAGACTTCCTGCAGCTATTATATATATTTTTTAACTCATGCTTTTTTCTATAATTTATAACTGAGTGAAAACACAGTTTATGGTCTAATTTACTTTATTGTTTATACCCCTTGCCAATGTAAACAAAGCTTGTGCTGTTACATACCGTCAGCTCTTTGTATCAAAAGCTTGAGGAAATGAATGAAATTCCATACACAGTAAATCTGAATTTAAACAAAACCAGCCAAGGGAGCCTTGTTTTGAAACAATACACCTGAGTGTAATCACACACTGGAGCTTCAGACACTTTTCTTCTGACTCGCTCATGTGTATCATTTCTAGTGTTTTGATTTTTGAGTCAGGCTTGTAAAAAGATTCTTTGTTTGTTCTTGCCAGTGGCCCCTATCAAAGCTCTGTGCAGTCAGTGCTTTGAGAGCTGGAAGAAGAAGTTTGGCCCTCTGGGGCTGAACTGTAAGGAGCTTACAGGTGACACAGAGATTGATGACTTCTTTGAGATTCAGGACTCCCACATCATCCTGACCACACCCGTGTGTAACACTATACTGGATTTCTACTGAGCAAATGCAACAAAATTTGAAGTTTTATGGGATTACATCATGTTTTTGTACTTTGCTTTGTACTTTTTGTTCTCTTAGGAAAAATGGGATAGCATGACAAGAAAGTGGAAGGATAACTGTCTGCTGCAGCTAGTTAGGCTCTTCCTTATCGATGAGGTCAGTGTGTTTGACAGATATTATTTTCTTCACAGTCCCATTTTTTGTGTTTATAGTATCTCAAAGTCAGCTGCATTATGGTGGATGTTCACTGAGCACTCATGTGCCAGGAGATGTACTATTCATGTTGTGTTTTATTATGCCATATTACATAATGATACACAATTAGCCTCAGCCCTCAGCACTTTATTACACTTGGGGATAGCCATTAAAAAGTTATGGCACATCATGTTCTGGGTCTGTGTATTGTGAGAGTACATACAGCCTGTCTTTTTATTCTAGAGATGCACTTAGTTATGTTAATAATAGAATATGGTGATGAGGGATGGGTTGACTCTATTTTACCTACATAGCAATATCCCTGTTTAACCGCTGAGATGTTTCTGAAGTCCACTGTAAGATGAAACATTGAATTCTTCTAGGTTCATGTGGTGAAAGACGCGACCCGTGGTGCCACCTTGGAAGTGGTGGTGAGCAGGATGAAGGCAGTACATGCCTACAGGACAGCACAGAATCCAGAGGCAGGCCTCTCTATGAGGTTTGTGGCTGTGTCGGCCACCATACCCAACATCTCTGATGTAAGCAGCGGACAAAGAGAGTCAGCCACCATTGCATATGTTATCTCTAGTATAAATCAGAAGCCTGTGGCTGATTCTTGAACTGTCTGCCTGTTATTAGATAGCAGACTGGCTGTCTAATGAGAGCGGTCCAGCCACATTCCTGGATATGGATGAGAGTCATCGTCCAGTGAAGCTGAGAAAGGTGGTGCTGGGTTTCCCCTGCAGCCCAAACCAAACAGAGTTCAAGTTTGACCTGTCACTCAACTACAAGATGGCCAACATCATACAGACTTACTCTGACCAGAAGCCTGCTCTGGTGGTGTGTATGGAAGCTGGGGTGAACTCTGTGTTGTTTTTTGTGCATGAGTTTGCTGTCCTTTTTAATTTAGATTCAATTTAGATGCTCTAGTAATTATGTTTTTCTGTAGTTTTGCTCTACCAGGAAAGGAGTCCAGCAGTCAGCTGCAGTTCTGGCCAAAGATGCTCGATTCATCATGAGCATTGAGCACAAGCAAAGGCATGTTTCCTCCTCATACTTACATGTTCATACATACGCAGCTATTCACCAAAACACTTTTCATTGTTCATCGTAGGTAATTTTGCTGAAAGCTTGATCTTGACTTATTTTGTTACTTTACAATCTTGTTTAGGTTGATGAAATATGCAAACTCTATTCTGGATTCAAAACTGAGAGGTGAGTTTTTTGGCATCCTCTGACCCTGTTTGAAACCTAAATGATAAAACTTCACATGCTGCAGACTTTGAAACCTGTTTCAGTCCTGACTCAGTAGGAAAACACAAGTTATTTGAGCGTGGCTCTAAATACCACCTGTACACATTACCTTGTGTTTATGGTCCAGATCTGGTGATGTTAGGAGTTGGTTACCACCATGCAGGGGTTGACTTGGCAGATAGGAAGCTGATAGAAGAGGCCTTCACTCTGGGAGACCTGCCTGTTCTCTGTGAGACTTTGTCACTAACACAGTTTTATCCTGTGCTGTAAACAGATATGATATACGATTGAAACATGACCCTGTGTTTTTATTTCATTGTGAAACTGTGGATATAAACAGGAAAAACAAGTGTCACAGGTTACAACAACTGAGTCATACAGAACTTCCGCCATATAGTGCTGAGGTATCACAATGCCTGTGCCTAAGCATTGTATCTGCAGAGAGTCAAAAGTTAATGCAAATGTAAAGTTTAATGGTAATATAATATGCAGAAGGGCAGAATTAAAAAGACCTATACTGGTACGTTTTATAAGCTAATAGAATTATGTAGTATATTTCAAGCCACCATCATAATTAGCAAATGACACTGTGAAACTTTGATTCTATTTGCAATTTAGAGATGCATTATGAGACATTGAAGATTATAAAAATGGCATTTCCATATCAGCAATAAAGATAATACTGTATGAACACCAATATATCATATGCTGAGGTATTGGTGATATCTCCAATAAAAAAGTACCAAGTAAAATACCAAGAACCACAGACTAGAAACTTTCAGCATTTGCTGGTATGATTTTAAAATCAGAGTTTTATTTTATGGGCACGTTTTTGTCTGTGGCCTTATTTCTTATATCCTAGTTACCACCAGGACTCTGGCCATGGGGGTGAACCTGCCAGCTCATCTGGTGGTGATCAAGTCCACCATGCAGTATGTTGCAGGCTCCTGTGAAGAGTACAGCGAGGCTGACCTGCTACAGATGATAGGCCGAGCTGGAAGACCACAGGTAACTACAATATATCCCTATGGAGCAATTTCTTTTAACCATTATTCAAGCAAATTTTTAGGCTTTACATACAAATTTGTTAAATCACTACATTTGATTTGACTTTCCTTCCCTAGTTTGACACATCAGCAACTGCAGTGATCATGACCAAGCTTCAAACCAGAGACAAGTACATGAAACTTATGAATGGGATGGAAATTATTGAGAGCAGGTATCATGAACAGTAGCTGGGGTGTTTACTCCTCTCCTCTTTTGTCTTTCTAGTACATCAGGTAACAGTATACCTTGCTTCCTCAGCTTACACAGTCACCTGATGGAGCACCTGAATGCTGAGATTGTTCTCCAAACCATCAGTAATGTCAACATGGCTCTGGACTGGATACGCTCCACCTTCCTCTACATCAGAGCCCTCAAAAACCCCACACACTACGGTCAGAGCTCAAAACACAAATGCACACAGTACAGTACAGAATAAGTGTCTACCTTCTTTGTCATTACTGCACAAGAAATTAGTCAGTGCATCATCTCCCATTTTAGGTTTCTCCGCTGACTTAGACAGATATGGAATCGAAGCAAAACTGCAAGGTGATTTGAACTTTTTTCCCTCTATCTGAAGTCTCTGAGGTCACTCAAGTAGCATGTTGCTACTCTGAGGACACTCTTCTGATTGATTATTTAATCAGTTAACTAATTATTGAGGTTGATTGACTGACTGAGTTTAAAGTGACTCACTGTTTCTCGTCTTCTCTTTAGAACTGTGTCTGAGAAACCTCAACTCTCTGTGCTCCATTGGTCTGATCGACATGGATGAAGATATCAACATCAAACCAACAGGTAGAGGAAAATTTGTTTGGATAGTTGGCAAAATGTGTAATGTATTCCTCTTGAATTTATTTTTTAATGGATGGATGGATGACATTTACACCTGTAACTACACTCTTCTTTTTCAACTGACCCTATTTTGGAAATAAAACTATTAAGAAGTCTATTTTTGTTTTCTACAGAGGCTGGCAGGTTGATGGCGAGGTACTGCGTTGCTTTTGATACCATGAAACAGTTCTGCAAAGTGGCTGGCACTGAGAACCTGTCCGACCTGGTAGGTTTCCTGATAAGACGTTGAATACAGTGCAGGTATAGCAACATTTTGTGGTGATAGAGAAGATTTTAATGAATTGCATGCTACATATTGCATGGCTTTGCAGAAACACAGAATTCAGATCAAAAATGTTGGTTCTGTTTGTACAGATTGAGCTGTTGTCGAGGAGCAGAGAGTTCAGCGACATCCAGTTGAGAATGAATGAGAAGAGGTCCTTAAACACTTTGAACAGGGACAAGAACAGGATCACCATCAGGTCGGAAACATTTACAGGATCAACAGTTGCATGTACAATATTATAACCTCTGTTTGCTGAGACATGATGATAAATATTGACACAAGCCATGATAAATTAGATTCTTATGTGTTTTTCCAGGTTTCCCATTGAGGGAAAGATCAAAACCAGTGAGATGAAAGTGAACTGGTAGGTCTATTCATTCTGTGCTTTTCCCCATGGAAAAAAAGCAGAAAAACATATTTTCTTTTACATTTTTGCACAAATGCACATATGGATTTCCCATTGCCTATCCACTGTACATATCATGTGTTTATTTCTTTGTCTTTAGCTTGATTCAGGCTCAACTGGGTTCCATCTCAATTCCAGAGTTTGGACTTACACAGGACACAGCAAAGATCTTCAGGAGTGGGATGCGCATCAGCAAATGTATGGCATGGAAATCAGGGACAACAAAAAAACATTAAGTGTTCTCTGACTGTATATTTTTAAACTTTGGTTGTATTTTGATCTTAATCAGGTCTGTCAGAGTTCCTGAGTCAGCGATCCAAGACTGGTTATTCTGCTCTGCTCAACTCCCTGATCCTCGCTAAGTGCTTCAGATCAAAGCTTTGGGAAAACTCGCCCTATGTTTCCAAACAGCTGGAGAAGATAGGTGGGTATTTTGCTCTGTCAACAGGCAACACATAGCAGATTATATTTACCTAAGCAATGTAAATACAGAAATAAAATATAGCTTAGTGGTTCCTAGACACATACTATTTATATTTCAGACAAAAGATATCTAACCCAGACATTCTTTCTGTTAAATGTAAATGTAGTTCCTAAACATTTGGTAATAACACACTGTGTGCTTCAGGCCAGACTCTGTCAACAGCCATGGTGAACACTGGACTCACCACTTTCAGCAAAATAGAGCAAACCAACCCCAGAGAGCTTGAGCTGGTCAGTCCATAAAATAATTAAAAAGAAGACACTTTCTCATAATCCAAAGCCTTTGACTTAAGCATTATTTGAACTAGATTTGCTGCTTTGTTATAACTTCATTTCTCTCATCCAGATTCTCAACAGACATCCACCATTTGGCAACCAAATCAGAGAATCTGTCGTACACCTCCCGAAGTATGAAGTTACACTGGAGCAGGTAAAAGGCACTGCAGAATATTATTATAATATGATATTATTATTTTATTATTATTATTATGTCACATAGTAGAGCTTTTCTCTTTTTGTTGCTCAGACTTTTAATCTATTATTGTTTATCATGATTCACTGGATAGTTCTGTAATGTTCATTGTCTTTTAAGTTGTTGCTGTATTTTGTAGCTCCCAAGATATAGCTGTGCTACAGCAGAGATCGTGGTGAAGGTGATCCTAAAAAACCAAGCACAGCTTCTGTCCAGAAGAACAGCTCCGGACCACCACTACGTCTCCCTGATCATCGGAGACTCTGACAACAATGTGGTCTTTCTACAGAAACTCACGTGAGAGTATATTTAATATTTGTGTCCCAGGCTCCCCCCCCAAAAAAACAGGAGTTGCTTTAAGGATTTACAGTAAATTGATCAGGAGGCATCCTCTTTTTGTTTTTCAGGGACTTGGTGCTGTTGAAGTGTGGCAGCTGGTCCAAGAAGATTGAGGTGGCGAAGACCTCGAAAGGAGAGGAGATCAGTGTCAGTCTCATCAGCTCAGAATATGGTGAGGCAGTAAACCATGGAAATATTATAAAGAGGGGTAACACTATGTCGTCTTGTTCAGTACAAGGCTCTTCATTTATAAACTGAACAATTTACAGTGTCTTTTGTTCAACTTTTATTTATATGTATATCACTGAGAAACAAGTCGTGTTTGCACATCCTTCCTGTCAATGTTATGTAAGCAGTTATGGTACATTTACAATACTTACTGCTTTTTCCTCTCTTATAGTGGGCTTTGACATCCAGCAGAAGTTCAATGTGTACTACTCAGGAGCTAGGAGGTTTGGTCCTGATAAACCATACAACATACCGTATAATCCTGCTGGACAGAGACCGCAGCACTCTGCACTGAAACCACAGTCTACAGATCAGGCTACACCCCAGAGGGAAGATGTCACATCTGCTACAGACCAAGGCACTGCTCTGTAGCTCTGTTACTGATGATTGTGTTGATGCTGAAATATGAAATAAGTTATACTGATATAGCATTTATTTAAAGGCAGATTGATATTCAACATGTTTTGTTCCTCTGTTAAAACATGACAACTTCACAATCCGATTTAGGCAACAAAAGACAGTGCAACCACTTCTGCAAGAATAAGGATCTCTGTGGCCATGAGTGCTGTGAGTACAATCTTTCACTGTGTATGTGTATCTTTGTGTATTTATGTGTCTAACTGTGCATCACTTTGTTTGCCTGTCAAGATTACAGAGGTCTTACTCCTCCAGTCTGTCAGTCACAGTGTATATGTGCCCCCCCCCCCCCAGGTAAAGTAGGTGTGACTGTGGCAAGGAAGAGGTCAGCAAATCAAGAATGCAGTTTTTCTTCTTATTTGAAAGACCTGAGGAGCAGGTGTGACACGCTGGCACAGACTCCTGTCAAACGACTCAAGGTGAGGAAGACAACAGTTATGATTTTGTGATCTAGCCAAGCCTGCGTAATGTACTCTTAACACATGTAGCCATCATACAAAAAAACAAATTGTTTATGTTAAAGCTTGTTACAGTTCAATGTGTAGTTGACTGCTGTAAGTAACACAGCCTGGGGTTGTGTTATCCTAAACCAGTCTCATCCAGTAGATCACACACAACACAGTAAAAAAGAAAACAAAGTACACAAGATATCCAGAAAACATTTCATGTTGAATGTGCGGAGGAAGCTAACGAGTCACAGCCATGTCACCACAGATCACAGAAATGTCAATGATACAAGTGGAGGATTTTGAATTACTGCAAAGAAAAATAAGCAATATAACAGTCAAAACACCAAGTAAAGATTATAGGAACAGCACAATATAAATAACATATGACATGTATAGGTATTATATCATGTAGTATTAGTATATAAGAATACTATTAAAATGTATCTGTGTTAGTTTGTAGATGTAGAGTATGCAGATTAGATACAATATCTGTGTTTCTATGCTCATTCATTTATGTATAAATGTACAAGCTGGATGATACATTGTTGTGTGTTTTTATACTAGTGCTCCAATAACAATAATAATAACATAATGTGACTAACAATGAAAGTGTCTTTCTTATTTGCTTATAATTCTACATAAAGATAAGAAAATCTTTCAGTATTACCAAGCTGAGTAACAGTGTGTTTGATGTTCTGTTGCATTTCCTCAGATGAAGATGAGCGAGGAGTCTGTGTCTGTCAACATGCAGGAGTTTGCTTACAAACCCAAAGAGCGGCTTCCTACTGTTTCCTGGTATTCAAAGCTACACTGACATTGTAGACGTTAAGCGGGCCCCTGAACAACTGCTGCAAGTTAGATTAGAATAAAATGTGTGAAACTAAGTTTGGCTTGGCAGCCTGATGGTTAAGTATATTAATTTCATGTGATCTGAAGGTATGGGATAGATGGCTGTGAAGCTTCAGTGAGACCTCACACTGAGATTGTGGATCTGACAGGAGACGACTGCACTCAACCAACAGACATAGTTCATCTGGATGATTTTGACAGTGGTAAGCAAGTGGCAGAAAGAAGATGACTCAATTTATTCCAGGGTTTAATCACCACATGTTCTGTGGCTGTTCCTCTCGCTCTCCTTATCAGATTACGACTGTGATGGGGACATGCACGGGATGATGGAGGAGCTGGTCCAAACCCCTGCTGCATCTCACGCTCACCATCAAAGTTAAGCAACTTAATTCAAACTCATTATTAGACAGACCATAGTGGTGGTTTTGCAGGTTGTAGCTCATTAACTCCAGATCTCATTTACTTTACATACTGCCTATTACATTCCAGTGCAGACTATGTGGGTTTAGGTTTCCAAGCTGTTGTTATCGGTTCAGCTCAGTAAAATACTAGTAAATCATCTTTGAATTTACATTTACAGCACAGTACAAAGTATTCACAAGCTGTGTTCTTAACAACAAGCAAACGCAATATCGTAACAAGGATAATGTCAATGACATTAATGAGAAAGTTTCTTGTTTGGCCACTAATTTTTAATTTTGGGGGTCAGAGCCTCCATGAATGCACTAATAAAGAAAGAGTATGTTACCTGTCACAAGCAAGTCTCATGATGTTTATATTAAACTGACAAGAACTGAAATCAGTGGCTGCCTGGTAAGATAGTCAGTCTAAAATCTTACGGTATGCTGTGAAAAGTGTTAAACAGTTAACTAAGATTTTTGGGGTAAGATGATAAATTTATGTATCTACATATATACATGTATGTTGGTATGAAATATAACCTTCGTGGCACTATTTTAATACTTACTTTCATTGTCAAAATATCTACAAGCAGTCCTGTTTACCCAGAGACAGAAGAAATGCATTTAAAAATTTAAGTGCGTGTTTCAACACAGTTTGTTTATGTAATTTCAGTAATAATTGAGGTAATATTATTAGTCATTTGGCCAAGATGATTACCTACACCATTAACTTTGATGGACTTGGTTATTAAAGTATTGAATGGTTGAAAACATGCAAAGCACCATTGTGGTCTTTTTAAAAATGCAGATTCAGATTCAGACTGATCAGACTGAAGCCCATAGTGCAGTAACATGTGATAGCGTAGTCATCCTTTTTTTCCTGTACTCAGGTTCTTCAGTGTGGATGAACCGAGGAATGAGTGGCTGGAGTCAGAATCCTGAACAGCGTCTAAACCAGATCAATCAGGGCACTCACTGTCAAACTGTTTCACCCTCACAAATACCAACAGTCAGCTTTGACCTGGGAAATGAGTGGGACGACTTTGATGATGAGAACTTGGTACATGCCAGTGAGACATTGTTTGCCTTGAGCACAGCAAATGTTAAACCTCAAATCCAGCAGTCTGTTGAATACAACATGTCAGGTAGAGTGACGTCAGATTCATTTAAGAAGAGGAACAGTCTGTGGATTGACATTAGTCGTCCACCACTGACAATACATACATGTGACAATACATATATCTTATGTGTAGGTTTTGCTGCTACATCAGCACCACTGTTTTCCACTTCCCCACAAGTCAAATCCTGCATGACCGCCGCCAAGACAACACTAAGGTAAGGCCTGAAAATCACACGTCTTCAGTTAAGGTGTAATTGTGTGTTTCAAACACCAGTAAGTGAGTGAGTTGTCCACCAAGGTTTGATAATGTGGTGAAGACCGTAAAAACATTTGTTATCTTTTTGTGTTTTAGGCCAATTTCACCAAATGTAAATCCTGAAATCAGAAGACCAGGATCCTCACTGGTCACAGTCAGACCACAGAACAGACTCACACTCGACTGGAATAAAAAGGTGAGTGTGTGTATGCAGAGATCTGTGTATGTGCTGCTTTCACTGTTTAATGGCTACATTTACATACATGGAAAACATGGCTTACATGGTTATTCATGTAGACTTGTTTTTGATTTGTATAACTCACTAAGTCATCATACAGTGGAGCTGCTTGGTTTACATCATGTTCATATTACTGTATTACTGTCTGGTCTGCTGAATTGATACATTTAGATGTCAACACAAAACATGGCAGAGAGTAAAATGCACTATTAATGTTGCTCTTTTGAAGCAGAGATTTTCTCTCTGTGGACAGTAATATTCTGTTAGTGTATTAATAGCTAATGTTGTCACTAACTCCCAGCTTAAGCTTAATGAAAGGTGCCTGTTCAGGCTTGTAAAATCTAACTGGCGAGTGGTGTGTGGCCGAGGTGCTGAGCACATGTGACGGTCTTGCTCTTTGTGCAGAGACCAAGCATCTTCAGTGAAGACATCACAGGAAAAACACCAGAAAGTTTCCCAAAACAGACGCATGTGGTTCCAACGTCTAGAAGATTTGATTTCTTCTCATCAATGCGAGGCCCAGCCAACACAAGCTCATGTGTCAACAGAAGGTAAAATATAACTGAAAGGGTTTTATTTTGAATAAATAATAAAACTAATCTACATGGAAAACAATTTTACTGAAGTACATTTTCTCACCTGTGGATATCCTTTCCCTCTTTTTTTTTTACAAACTTCATCTTCAGCATCAACAGCAAAGAGGAGGAAGCTTTCCTCGGGATATTTGATGGTATATTTTAGAAGCAGTGCTTGTCTGTCTCTCCTATGAATTTATTATTAGCAAGTGTTTTCTTTATGTTTGTGTTCATCTTTCTAAAAACCTGTCAGCTTTACATCAACAATTGTTGACTCTTGTTAAGTCATGTTGTCATATTGTAAATGAAACAAATGGTTTCTAATGTTGTTCTAATTGTTTCTAATATTACTAATTTATTTATTTATGTATTTATTTATTTAATAAAGTCTGTTCATTGGATGATACAATGCAGTCTTGGGTAAATTCTCATGTGTCGCATGTAAATCAGCTTGTTTTGTTTAATTAGTGACACTTGCCAGGTGTTTTAGGTGTGTAAGAAAATCAGAGGTCCATCCTTAAGTTTTTGTGTATACTGTATGTATTTGTCACAGCAGCCATTTGTCTCATAAAACCATTATGTGTCTTCCTAATGGCACTAAATGTTTCTAACAAATAGTTTCCTCTTAAGAGCTGAAGTGTATGCAAAGCTGCTAAGAGGAACCTTCATGGAGACACAAAGAGCTAAGAGAAGTGATAGGGTTGACCCCGCTGCTATGGATGGCATCTTGTCTCTGGATCAGTACTGACTGGTTGACAGGTGACTGGTCTGTGTCAGTGAACATGACTGTTTCATGTTCCTACATCAATATGTAGGAACATGAAATGGATTTGAATTAGGTTAGATCATGTAAAAACATTAAAAAAACATTTTGAATAAAAAAATATAAGTTTAAATTAAACTTGAATTAAAATTTTGATTTTAGTAAAAAAGTAAAAATACAAAATATTTAAGAAATATGTAAGAAATGAAACTAATTTATCCAAATTTAATGACAAAATTCAATTACATAGAATTAAAATTTGATGGTAAAATGTAATCAGTAGCATTAAATATGACATTGAAGTAAATCAATATCTTTAGGTCAATTATAAAAAATACAAATATAAATGAATTAAATATAAATGAATCAGTTATAATAGATTGAAATATTCAAAAATATCAATACTTAGTATTACTATTATTTTAAAAATGTAAAATTAAACTGAAATATAAATGAAATTGGAATGAGCTTATTTAATTCTTCTCCCCATGTTACTTTGTTTTGCAGTATTTGTGAGCAGGCAGCAAGTTACCTTTATATATAATAAGGATCCAGACGTTACCAGTGATCATGCCTTTAAATTTCATGTTTCGTTTTAGGTGCAATCTGCAGCATGTGTGGGTGACAGAAGGTAGTGTTTCCACTTTTGTTATTAAAACTACTCAGTTCTTAAAGTTGTAGATTTATCAGAGTGGGCCAGGCTGGAGATCCCGTGATTACACGTGATTCGTGCTGATGTAACGCGAGATTTGTGATGTCACTTTTAGCGCGGAGTTTGTTGTTGGCGGAAAAGCCTCAGTCTGAAAGTCTGAACAAGTTGTTTTATTCAGCCGCAGGCTGAGTGAGATTTAGATATCTAATCTTTAATCGATGGAGCATTAGGTCTTGACCATATTGCTTTTGTGAACTGCTCTTTTGAGAAACTGTCGCACCTCACGACCAACTAAAGCGGTGACTTTCTGTTTGTTTTACACAGGTTGTAGTAAGCTAGCTTGACCGACTGTAGCTAACAGTAGCATGTAATGACGAAACTAACAGCGCTTAGTTATGTTAGTATTAGCTTTACTTCTTATTCATCTGGCAGTTTAACTGTTCTCTATACACTGTCCAACGTAAGGTTACTTCTTAAAGCTAGTTTGGAAGTGACAGTCTAATCTAATCGTATGATAATCATGAAAATGTTTAATGTTAGTCATTAACATTTCCGACCTATTCAAGTTTCTAACTTCATTTCTTTCAATGTCTTTCAGATGGATTTGTCCCCTGCTTGTACTGAAGGCATCAGCACAGATGGATGTATTATTAAATCTGACAGAGCTCAGAGGAAAAGCAAAGTCTCAAGTGAGTAGGAGGACACTTTATAACTTCACTGTGATGTACAAGAGATACCAAGTGTAGATGCACTAGTACATTAACATTTTTGATTAATATCAGGTTGACAAGCAATATTTGTAGGTCCATCCCATTATATCTTTATAGCTAATATTTGTGAAACTGGACTTAAAATATAGTGGTATGCCTATATGCCTACAAATGTTACAGTAGGAATTTAGTAAAATAATCATGGCCTTAAAGGAAAGTCTATCACAGACATCACTGTAAAGCTTGGACCTTTCTTCTCACTACAACATGTACACCAACACATACTGTTCTTGGCTGATCTGAGTGGAGAAAAATATGGTATTGGATTTTAAAAATGTGCTGTGCATGCATGACAGCATTGTTTATGTTTTCTTCCAGGGGATGTGGAGATGGACATTGAGTTTCTTTATAAAGCCGTTCCTCAGCTGGCCAAGGTTTTCCGCATCATAGACAAAATTGGAGAAGGTTTGTGCTCTGTATAACTTTATCCATACATTTGGTGTTTATATAGTGTGTGCTGAAGAGTCACTCTCACCTCACTGGATTTATTGGAGCAGGAGAGTTGATGTGTTCATGACGTGTATCTGTGCATCAGGTACGTTCAGCTCGGTGTACCTGGGTGAGGCTCAGATGCGGGATGGGAGGAGAGAGATGTTTGCCCTGAAGCACCTCATCCCAACCAGCCATCCTACACGCATTGCTGCGGAGCTTCAGTGTCTCACTGTTGCTGGGTGAGTCTTAATACTATTGTGCTTTGATAAAAGAATATACAAGATACTTACAAACTAACATACTGTATAATTAACCTTTTGACAATTTGTTCAAAAGAAATTTCTTTGGAGTTCATTGTTCATTTTTTCTATAAATCAGCCAGGTAAATGTTCCTGCTTTTTGAAATATTTAGATGTTTAAAACACTCAAAGACCTACTGTATATAATGCAGTTAGAGGATAAGACATTTTTATACTTGCTAGAGACATGTTCCCAGTGCTGACACATAGTATATGTACAGGTTGTGTGCTCACTAATTCAAAAATAGTGAATGGAAGAACTCTTTTGTATCGCAACAGTTTAATCTCTTTCCCTAACGGTTATTTTTATGCTGTAGCAAATCGGTGTGTGGGTTCCTCATTTGTGTAGCCGTGCATGATTCAGCTGAACCTACGCACCATGCAATACATTGATGGCTTGTTTGGCAAGACATATGCAGCAGAGAGCACACTCATTTGAATATATAAATGTGCATTTATGTTTGAGCATTGTTTTTGTTATGGTTTTTGGAAACAACTGGCCAAGATTGACATCATCACAGAAAACTGAAATAAGTCTTGCTGTGTCTTTTTATTTTTTCCTGTTTTCAGAGGCAGTGAGAATGTGATGGGGGTGACGTACTGTTTCAGGAAGGAGGACCATGTGGTGATTGTCATGCCCTATATGGAGCATCAAGCTATTGTGGTATGTACATTATCACAAATAACTTTCTATTGAGCATGTAGCCACTGCTTTTCAGTGACATGATGATTCTTGCATGGACTCAGTCTGTATCATTAATCAGATAGTTGTTGTCTTGATATAGTTCTTGTTTTTATGCTTGCTGGAATGTAACTGAAAACCTTTGAGCCAATCTTAATGTATTTATCAGGACATCATTGGCTCACTAACCTTTGAAGAGGTCAGACTGTACATCTACCACCTGCTGAAAGCCCTGAGACACATCCACCAGTTTGGTATCATTCACCGAGACATCAAACCAAACAATTTCCTCTACAACAGAAACGGCAAAATGTGAGTAGTGACCCCATTCTGTATAAGTATATTAATAGAATTGCTGGCAATTTGACAAGCAGAGGTGTCTGTTGTAACAGCACATTTGGCAGTTTGTCCGTTAATGGGGAAACTTTCACTTGTGTGTGTAGGTATGCCCTGGTGGACTTCGGCCTGGCTCAGGGTACAGTGGACACCCAGATCGAGCTGCTGAAGGTGGTGAGGCAGAGGTCATCGCAAAAAGGTGGAGGGTCCACGGGGAAACAAGACACAACACAGCGAAGCAAACCACCACCCAGACTCCATCCCAAAACCACCACAATCACCACAGCTTCAACCTCACTACCCCTGCCTTCGCGGCAATCCACAGCCCAGCCACCTTCCTCCTCCTCTTCCTCCACTACCACCACCCCTACATCTTCCTCAGCCTCTCGGAAAGCACTGGTTAAAAAACGTTTTGTCACCTCCACTGTCACCAGCTCCATAACTCGCACAAAGCACACAAAGGTGCACTAAGTTGATATTTTGTTTTTACCTTTATGGGTCTTTCTGAGTCTTTTCTTTGTCCTTTTCCTGGACGGAAGTATCTCTGCATTTATTTGTGTTCTGTTTTTTGCACTGATGTGTTGGTTTTAGTTAAATTCTTCCACCCATGTTTGTTTTCTTTAGGATTTGACAGGACTACGCAAAGTCCCGCGGCCTGTGTTTGGGGAGAAGAACCTGAACAGCTGCACTCCAGCTCCCTCCACCACCAAACAAGATGCCATTAAGACAGAAGTAAGCAAGGTGGAACGTTTTGGAAAAATAAGAAGTTTCAGTCGTGTCCTTTTCAATAATAGCTTTGGAGATAAACGTTCGTGTTTGTTTTCTCACTGTCAGATATTTTTCCTTTATAAACTCTTAATTTTTCACCCTCATCTTTGTTTAGCTGGTAAAGCCGGTCAAAACAGAGGACCCGGCCAACCGAAGGTACTCATCAGCCACCCGGGGAGCCCTGCCTGTCAGGACCCAGAGCAGCAGTCAGAAACCTCCGAGGACTGTACAGCAAGGTCTCACCTGTA
The DNA here is from genome assembly GCA_033238685.1 of Lates japonicus. NCBI lineage: Eukaryota > Metazoa > Chordata > Actinopteri > Centropomidae > Lates > Lates japonicus. The sequence goes on along the minus strand of BRZM01000010.1, from coordinate 12,559,912 downwards.
ACTGCTACCTGACTGACCGCGTCTGCAATATCTGCATGTCAAGGTAACAAAAAAAGAAATAATACTGGAGTTCAACTTCAAATAGAGTTCAAGTTTTATTGTCAGCTGTGTAGGAACTACTTGGCATCTATAAAATAAAACTCTTGTCCCAACACTCTCACTTTGAAACACTACGAATCTAGAATTGTTATATGAAGTACTAAATATTTGATTTCTGTTTTGTGTTGTTCTGAACAAATGCCTTTTTAATGTCCCTGTTTTTGACTGAAGGAAGCAGCAGGTGGCACCCAGGGCTGGAACTCCAGGCTTCAGAGCACCAGAGGTCCTCACAAAGTGTCCCAACCAAGGAACAGGTCAGTATTTCAAACTATTATTGATAGGCATGATTAATAACAACATGAATATGTATACTCACAGAGCACATACTGTTCAATCATCTCACACGCCCCCTCTCATATTCCTCTACAACTGCTGCAGCTAGAGATTGAAAAAGTTTGTGTTTCTGGGAGAAAAAAGGACTCTCCTCACCTGCTGTCACTAATGTGCACTATTGCACCCTCCCCTGTCTTATCACCCTGCATTGTAGCCATAGACATGTGGTCAGCTGGTGTGATCCTGCTCTCGCTGCTCAGTGGTCGTTACCCATTCTTCAAGGCCAGCGACGACCTGATCGCTCTTACTCAGATCATGACCATACGGGGCTCCAGAGAGACCATCCAGGCTGCCAAATCATTTGGTGTGTATTAATATTTTTTTACTTCAGAATTGGAGGCTTCTGCTTCTCTATTGTGATTAATCCAGGGACACCATTTATCACTGTGCTAAAGTCAACAGTGTAGAAGAACTGAAATCAGCAGCACTGTGATGTATATGACGCTCTGCGTAGATTGTAAATTTGCAAACTCATATTCAGGTAAGGCAGTGGTGTGCAGTCAGGAGCTGCCTCGGCAGGATCTCAGAACACTGTGTGAGACGCTGAGGGGACAAAGACCATCGCCAGATGATGAAGTCACTCCACTCCCTGGAGCCAGCAGAGACTCCACCGCCACCCGCCGTCAGAAAATCCAAGATGATACACCTACACATCGTCCCACTAAAGAAACATTAAAGCAACATCAGGAACACTCGACTCGCCTCGCTAAACAGATCTCAGAGACAGACTGCAAGGTGGAGGAAGATGAGCGGGGCTGGGACAGAGTCCCCGATGAAGCCTATGACTTGCTGGACAGGCTGCTGGACCTGAACCCTGTCACCAGGATCACAGCTGCTCAGGCACTGCAGCATCCACTGTTCAAAGACCTGTGAGAAGGACTGTGACTGAACCAGGAGTCTCATGTCAACATCACAATAAAAATATTAAAGTAAGGTACACAGGATCATATAAATATATTGGAGATAAGTTCATCTCCTTGTGTGGAGACATTACCTGAACAAGGCAACAGAAATCTGGTAAAAGTCTTCTCTCCCCTCAACACCTGTTAAATGCTTCATGGAGTTAATAAATATCCATGTAAGGCAGGTTTGACTACATGGTTAACAGATCTGCAGTTAAAATGAGTTACTGTCATGGCAGCTATGTGTAGACTAGAGAACTGTGAAGATGTGGATTTGAAAGGGTTCTAGTATTATCTTAAGGCATTATATTGTCTGTTGTGATGAACAGTTTTAATGCAGACAAAAGATATTTAATACTCTTGTTAATCTGTATCTTGTCTTTTAAAGAGGGAATTGTCAGTATGTTGTTTACTCTTGTCACCGTATCACCACTGTGTAGTGACTATTCCTGCAGTATGAAAGAGATTTTAATTTGAAGGTGTGTCTGAGCTCCATCTGTATTTTATGAATGTATGAATGATGCTGTATGAGAATATGTCTGTTCAGCTGTGTTAATTTATACCACTGAAAACTATAATCTGCCTCATTGTAACTTGGGTTTTCTAATAAAGGCAAAAGTAAGAGGCTGTTATTTACAGTCTGCAAAGTCATGTAAAATACACATGAAACTAATGTGTAGACATAATAAGTGTCTTTAAAGTAGTGGATTTACCATCATACAAATTTTATTTTTTTTAAATTGCAACTAGCACAAAACCATTAAAATAGTGATTATTGAACAATGATGAAACAGTAATTACTTGCACATTTGATGAGATTTTTATTACCCTGTACAGCTTTATAGCTTGTATAGTGAATTTAATGCATAGCCTCAAACTGTAAAAATTAAGTCTACATTTTAAGTCTAACTATTAGCACATTACAGGTGCTGTATCCAGAATACAGCAAACCACAACTCATGGTCCTACCACAGACAATAAAACACTTAATAAACAGTACAGCACTTTATTTAACCTATGTGTATAAAAGTTTGAAAATGTATAACAGAAGTGATACAAACTTCCCAGCCATTATTTGGTTTTGGTTTTATAGACACTGTTTGAAATGTTTTACAGTGATACTTGATTTTTGATACCAAGCAGACCTGCTGGAAACAACACTTGAAATACGGTATTTAAAAAACTAGTAGTTGCATGGTTTAACTGTTTGAAATGATGCATCAACAGTTGATTTATCTTCTTTAACATAAATCAACAGATCAGTTGAAGGCTTTTTTATCCGTTAGGTCCTGAGACAGGTGAGGATGTGTGGCAGTTGAAACTCAGTCTAAAGATTTTCTCTCACGTCGATGAGCTCCTCTATCCGCACCAGCACGCTCTCGATCATGTCGAACGTGTGCAGGGCTGAGTGCAGAGCCTGAGAGGACACATAAAAATTTCAGTCAGGTCATTTCTACACAAACACACAAACACTATTTGGTTGTCATATGGAAGTGAGACAATGGCTGACCTGAATCTGTGACTCTGACGTCATGTTAGGCAGCTTCTCGTCACCAACAGACACAGAAAGCATTGACCCCTCTGTGGAAAACAACATCTGTCACATCTGCATTAGGGTGGATGGTGGTCTGTGTTGTATGTTTAGTACAGGCGGATTGGAAAAAAATGACTATCACAAGGTTATGTTGTGGTAGGCCTGGGTATGCAGTCACACCGAGCAGAGAATGAAACCATCTTTACAACTATGAAATATGGAGCGTTAATATTTTTCTCAGTGTAAGTTCTGAAGTGTTGGTCTGACCTTTGGCCTTGCTCTTCTTGGCCTCCATGGTGTTGAGCAGCTCCCTCTCGTAGTGAGCTCTTGACATGTTCACGCCGACACGCAGAGGCTTCATGAACGTATCCTCTATCTTATACAGCTCTGTCCAGATCCCTGTCTGCAAGATGAGAACAGCAACGTGATGAGTGGAGTAAAGATGAGGCTGGCTGTAACTGGCCTCACCGACCTGGTACAGATTCACTCTGGGATTCAGAAACTCTCGGGTTAATAGAGGTGAGTTTTCAAATGTCATTGTACATGTTTGGAGCAGCACTGGAGAAATTTCATTCACCTCAATCTTGGACTGATTATGAGACAATGGGCCCCTGGGCACAGACATGTAAAAGCCTCCACTCCTCGCTACATTACCAAACAACAAGATCGATAGATAGAAAGAGACTGTGGTCATTTTAGTGTCACTTTGCATCTCTTTTCAGTAGATTTCTGTCTATTTTCACGTGTTTTGCATCTGTGGTCATTTTACATCCCTTGTACTTGTCGCTTTTTTTGTAATTTTGTTTTCTGTTGACATAGTTTTGTGGCTATTTTTTATGTGCATCTCTTTGCATTCATTTGATTGACTTTCAAACAAGAAATGTTAACAGTCACTTCATACAGAGGCTCTGGTCCAGGACCCCTAACCCTTATCTGGCCCCTGAGCCTGTCTCTAGTACACCTGTTCAGTAATCCATCCATCCACGACCTAAAGATCTTATAAAACAACCATTAACAGCATGTTGAGTCATTGTTTGGCTCAGGTGTGAAACAGATCAACACACCTACACTGCTGTAAGACTGAGTGTTATACTCACCTGGTTCTCTGTCACTTTGTCTCTGATGACCAGGTAACGCAGCAGGTTCAGAGACTCCATAACTCTGAGGAAAACAACACAGAAAGAGAAGCATGACAGTTAATCCTGAAACTTGGTCATGGACGACTTACTCACATACTATTATTTTCAGAACATTAAACCAGAGCTATAACAATATATCGGCCAACACTAGCTTTTTGTGAGTCAACATTACATAGTTTTTCCACCAGAGAGCACTGTACGACAACTGTAAAATGTCCCGCTCAGTGTGTATGATGGTCAAAATTCTTTAAAAAAGACAAATCTAGGGGATTGTATCAACTTATGTGTTTGTTAGAAAAATTACTACTCGCCAAGATTAGAAATGTCCATTTTAAAAGGATTGTTTCCATTTTACTTCATGAAAAAATGACCTGTATGCATGGTAATTAACGGCCTATAATTAAGTAATGTGTCATTCACTGTTTTAAGTGCAACACATGAAGCTGAAAGCAATCATCCATTTTGGATGGATTTGGAAAAAAATGTTTCATTCCAAAATAAAACACTTTTTAAAATCCTGGGCTTTTAGACCAGTGTCATTCTGAGGCACAATCATCCTTCATAACACTTTAGCTGTATTCACTGAAACATATTTCACTTCATATGTCAGTGATTAAATCAATCAACAAACATCTTTTAATTTTTTTAAATCTTGCAGCACATAGGAAGAAGCTCACTCTGGCTTTGTCATTTTCCTTTGACAGTATAATGTGTTTGCTTCTTGCTTATTGACCCTGCCTCTCATCCAGTGCATGCTGGGACAGGCTCCAGCTCCCTGTGCAGGATAAGCAGTTTAGAGAACAGATGAATGGAGTGTTATATGGAGTGTTAGAGTATGTGTGTGCTGACCTGTCCAGGTACTGCAGGAGGTCGGTCTCCGGACCGTCTGGGAGAATGAGAACCTTGCGCAGCAGAGGGAGCAGGTGAACCCCCTCGAACCAGGTGTTACTGTTACCTGGCTGAGGACAGACAGACAGAGACAAAGACAGATTTTACTTGGCCTTATGAACCACACTGCCTCTCAGCTCTTAGCTACTGCACCAAAACCTGTGAAAATGACAACAAAGCTAACAGCCAACATTCGGTTTAAAGCAGCAGCTCACCTGCAGGGCAACGTCTATCTGATTCTTGATGTTTTTGATGACGTAGCCCTCGACTCCTGAGTGATTACTGGTTGTCAGCATGTACCTGTAACAAGATGACATGATAAAAGTCATTACATTCAGGGGTGGGACAGAGAGAGATGTTTCTGATGACTTTCAAGGAGGAAAGGTGGAAGCTTACTGGAAAAAATTGTACTTGGCTTCAGTGTTAAATTTATCAATGCTCTGCTGGAACACCTTCAGACCTCTAGTCCTCTGTTAACAAAGAAGAAATATGAAAATATATCAAATTTTAAAGAGAATAATACATTTAAATAAAATACATGCATGGTCATTCCAAAGCTACAGTCAATGAGTCCATTATCTATGGCATTACAATTACACCTACATAAATGCACTTTGTAAAACACATTGCGTACATAGTAACATTTATCCACAAATGTTAAGACTTACCAAATCATGCCTCGGACACATTGTCATAACCTTCACTAAGTTCTGAAAATAAACAGTGAAATTAATAAGTGAGTGTGATACAAACAGTGCCAGTAAAACAGCACCACACCACAAGAAGTAGCATCACAGCAGAGTAAAAACTGAACTGAACTGTGTTCACCTGCGGGACTGTGAGGAAGGTTTTGATCTCCAACAGATCTGCAGGCAGGCTGCAGTCTGGTACCCGCACCAGACTCTTCTCATAAAGCTCCTGAGTGATGGGAAACACACATCAGTCAGACAAAAGGCTCCAGCACTGATGGAAGTTGAGCTGAATCAGACAAACTGAGCCTAAAATGGCCACTGTACAGAGGATGAACTCTTTTGATATATACAACAACATGGCCGTCCAACATTTCTGTCTTTCTGGTAAACTTTCAAACCTACTGAATTTCATTCTGAATATGAAATATATCTGAGGAAGAAAAACTGTTTATTCAACTTCTTGTGAGGATCCTCAGTCAAGACGAGCATCAAAATCAGCTTATAAGCTACTGATGCTAATGGCTTGCAAGACTCTAAACAAAGGAGTACATTTTAAAATACAGCTAAACACAACACAACTACACAACAGCTGAAAAAGACTGTGGGACGTCACACACACACTTTTTTTTTTTTGTGTGTGTGTCTTCCTGAATATCCAGAATGATGCAACAATGAAAAATCTTTAATTCTGTGTTTCAGGTTGACTCACCAGTCCTTTCTGAATCCTTGTCTCCTCCGTTCTGACAAAAAGAAATTGAAAATAGATTATTGTGTGTATCTCAAATACACAGGATCCAAGTTCAAACATTAAAATCTGTATTTATTCAGTTTGGCAGTTATACTTATTATTGTACATACGCAGGCATGTTGTAAATCGTTCATTTAAAATCAGAGATATATGGTGTGTGAGGAGTGGTTAAATAGCGTTTTTTACACGGGAGGAAACTTAATTTAGGAAAAAGTGCTCTTTTTTCTTGTGACCCTACCATATATTTTAGCTGACATACCAAGAAATATACTGTATTCTTTTAGATATCTTAATTTGAAAAATGAATCACCAAACAAATGCAGTGTGTGATACATTGTGGCATTACTTGTGTCATTTATGTCAAATCCAACTGCAGTCAGACAGTGAACAGCTGCAACAACACAGTACAGAAATATTGTAATATCATTCCATACGGTGTATTCACCTGGACAACAGGAGGCAGACGTGCTCCATGTTACACCGTAGACAGAACACAGCACTGGAAAGAAACAGAGGGAGTTGGGATAATGTAACAATCCACCATTCAGACTCTATGAGCTGTCATCATAGAAACGCATTCTATAGATTAGTGTCCAAGTTCTCTATGATCATAGATATCATTTCTATCTTACCTGAAAACACTAGGGAATGTATCTGCAGCCAGGTGATGGACGAACACCAGGTGAGCCAGGCTGGCCAGAGACTCTTTAGGATAACGCACCTCCTCCTCCAGAAAGCCTGGAACCTGTTTTCTCTTCAGCAGAGGCTGGTACACGAGACTGGAGAGGGACTCTCCGATAGCACTGAGGGTATTCTGCGGAAAACACAAACGATCCATCGCAACATTTACGCTAAAAGTTACAGGACATCTGCTCTTTACTTTATAATGTTTAAAGATAACATACCAGAATCTCTGTGGCAAAATCCCTGAGGGGAGACACAGCCAGAGTGTCAGGATCCTTGAGCTGTACCTCCAACAAAGGGTGACTCAGAGTCTTCATGCAGCTGCAGAGCAGAAAAACACACTGTGTCAACCTGGACTCCATTACTGAAACATCTGAAACATTAAACATTTCTCACTCACAACTTCAGCAGCTCTGTCCGCAGTTCGTCCTCTTTATCAGTGTCCAGTCCACTCGGCATCTTGTTTGTGTTCTCGCTCAGCTCCTCCCCATTGGGGCGGTTTTGCCTGACTTCGAGGATGAAAGGTCTGACGAAGGCTATCAGGTCCGTGCAGCAGCGGCAAAGCGAGAAGACGTCATCCTCCTCTTGCTCCTTGGTGTGAGGTAGAGGCAGTTTGGCCACCTGGTCCAGCACTGAGGCCAGGGTCATGCCCAAGGACGAGGCCTTACGGCTGCCCAGACACAGCAGCACTGAGAGGAAGAGACAGGAGAGTGGAAGGTGAGACAATGAAAGCTGAGTGTATTGGAGCGCATATTTAAAGAAATATTCCCTACCTTTCTGTAGAGGGTTCAACAGCAGATGGAGACTTTCTGCTATGGTGTCAGGGTCATCGTGCTCCAGCTGCTCCAACAGGCCAATCAGCAGCTCCTTGGGCCTACAAGTCTGGAAAACCAGAGTTCACCCTTATAAGGACAATTCAATCCCAACACCCAAGTGTCTACTCTCTGTTAGATTTGATAATGGTTTAGCTTTGATTATAAACTGTATTTTGGATGCCACTGGACCGCTATCAGTGCTGTGATACTGTGAAGCAGGTCAGCAGACCTCTAGCAGGTGGTTGAAAATGGCCAGGCATTGAGGAAGGTTCTTGTCTTCTTTCTTGAGCAAAATCTGAATCAGGGGAGGCAGCAGATTCCAACCCATACATCTGACTATATCCTACAGAGAGAGGGATAAAGGAGCGTTAAGTAGAGCAACATGCTACACATTTATAACCACGTGCACGTGCTGAAAGGGTCAGCTTTGAGCAATGTACCTGATTCTTTTCATCCAGGATAATACTGAGGACCTGCGCGCTGTTTCCCTCCTCAATGCAGGTCCGCCCAGCAATCGTGAAGATGTCATGATCCTCAGCGGTGTAGCTGTCATCAGGGAGCACTTGCTGCGTAAGAGACAAATGAAAGGGTTTAAAATAGGAAAAAAGACGGACGTGTCATTGAGGTAATTTAGTAATAAAAGAATTCCGATTGATGTGTTGATCTGCAGAAAATAAATACTGATCAATCATTTGAATCACTTTTCAAGTAAAAAAGTTTATTTTCTGATATTTTATGGTTATAAGTCCGTCCATGATGAAATAACCTTCAGCCTCACAGTCAATCAGTAGTCAGTCAAACATCATTTAAGACCTCACTGTCAATTTAGTAACTGGTCTGAAGCTACAAAAGGGAAAAAAGAAAGTAATTAAACTCCACAACAGCTACTAAATGGACCTGAGCCTGTCAACTACTGTTTCCAAGGTCAATCATTTATTATATATCACTAAACCTCCCTCAAAGGAATAAAAAATAGACAGTATAATTCACTTATGACTGGAATATTTTACTTCTGCATTAATGGAGCAGGCCGAAGGCTGTGTGTTAAAACAGAACTGTACACAGCTACTAAAGATGTACCACTATTGCTCACTGTATGAATGTAATCAGATTACTTGAATGTGATAGGCTATTGATGAGTGGATAGGTGGGTGGATGAGGTGTGGTGGACTCACACATCTCTGGACCACATCACTGAGCTGCTCCAGAGCCATCCCTGCTGTCTTCAGGTGAGGTTTGTCTTCACACAGCAATCCTCCAAAACAAACAGGACACTTCATGTCAAAACAAATTACATACCAAACAACCTGATATTCAAACAGCTCCTTGTTCAACTCAACTATTGTCTAATCCCACAACTAGCTGACTGTATCTGAGCTGAACCATCATTAACATGTACGGACATGTGGGTTGTGTTAAGGTTAAGGTTAGATGAGCCTGTGTAGGATCGATAGGTAGACAGAGAGGACCTGAATGAATGCTAGTCTCAGAATTAGCTTAGCCGTTAGAGAGAATAAAGCTTTTCTTGCTATCAGTGCTAGCTAAACACAGTCACCAACTGTAACCACTGTTGGCGGATACAATGGTATTAAACAGGACAACATTAAAATAAATACCCACCGAAGCTACATGTCCCAAACAAACAGCCCGGCGAAAACTAACACGCTGCCTGACAGGAGTGCTAGCGGTTGGATAGGATTGTCCGCCTGCGCTTGCCGTAGAGGTAAATACGTCAACGGTCAAAGTTCAAAACGTAGAAAACAGAAACAGCATGGAGACGGAGGAGAGGGGAAGGAGCGGAGGCTCTTCTAAAACCTCCAAAAAAGGTAAGTTTCCACCACAGAATTTTCTCTGTCATGGCAATATTAGGCTTTCTAAACATGTTTACTGCGCAACAAGCCTCAGAAAGAAGCCAAAACAGCATTCATGCTAACGTTAAATATACTTTAATGGAGTTGCTCATTCACTGGTAAGAAATGGCAGTGCATCTTTCCCACACCATAGTGACTTATGTTCAGTGGAAAAACACTTCACAATTATCCTGTTAGCATTTTAAACCTGTTGTTTGTTTATTCTGTTTTTGTTTTTGTTTTTTGTGGCAGGTGGAAAACGTGTCAAAGCACTGACCGCTGAGGAGGAAGCAAGAAGGTGTGAAAGGGAATATTTTTATCGGAAGCTGATTCAAACTAATGCACTATTCGATACAATACTTAAAACTGCAGTGTGGTTGAAAAATATTCAATTAATGATCAGTCCTCTCGAGATAATTGTAGTAATACTTGTCAACAGGTAAATATAAGAACAACACCAACACTTTCTCAAGTGTTTGTACTGTATGTTGTTGTCAGGAGAGAGTTGGTGAAGGAGAAGCTGAGGGAGAAGCTGGAGCTGGAGAGAAGAGCTCTGCAGATAGTGGAGCGTCTCCTGGAGGACAGCGTGGCTGAAGACTTCCTGACTGACTGCGTATGTATCATCTGAGTTCAGTTTTGTCTGTGGGAAAGGGGATCAGGATAAGCCTGCCAGTTTGGAATAAAATTCAGAGTTAAAAGTGAAATTTACTCCTAATAGTCTCTTTCACTATTGGGTGACGTGCTATGTCCCCAGTTACAGAGTGTTACAGAATGCTATTCATTCTGACATTTTTATTTTTTTTCTGCCTCCTCAGTTGTTACACTTTTGAGGTTCATCTTCAAAGTGACACAGATGTTGTGTTCAGCCTGTTTTCAGTCTCCTTTTCTTAACAGGCTAAATTCATCACTCCAGCTAATTACAAAGATGCTATTGAGGAGAGATCCATTGCTAAATTGTGCGGTTATCCCATATGTCTAAATAAACTGGGCAAGGTAAGACCCTCTGTATCAGTCTTTATAATTCTTTGTGTGAAGTAGATGTCATCATGATTCACACTTTTAATGCAATTTATCAAGCCTCAGTCCTGCTGTTCACTTTATAGATCCCAAATCAACAGTTTAAAATTTCTACTAAGACCAATAAAGTGTACGACATTACAGAGCGCAAGGTAAGTGCTGCTACATGTGTTTTAAAATATATATACATGTATATATTTGAGGTAACACTCAAAATTATAACAATTCTTTTTCCCCTTTTTTCTTTTATGTTCAGTGTTTTTGCAGTAACTTCTGCTACAAAGCCTCCAAAGAGTTTGAGCTCCAGATATCAAAGACGCCTCTTTGGCTCAGGCAGCATGAGAGGTACACTGCTCCCTGTCTCTTTCCTGAACCACAACTATGAACTGATTGTTGAATATAATCATTTTCTGCTTAATAAGGTCATGTGTTCACTTCCCTTATCACTGACAGCCCTCCAGAAATTAAACTGATGAAGAAAGGAGATGGGTATGTGATAGTAAGATTGTTGTAGAGCTGATTCATGTCATAGAGGCTTCATAAGAGATTTACTAATTCTGCCTTACACGTGTGTGTTCAGAGGGAGCTCTGGTGAGGAGGTGATGCTGGCAGAGAGGCGTCTCCAGGAGGAGGACATCGAGAACCCGCTGCAGCCTGAGGACCTTTGCAACTCTCAACAGCAGCATCATGCCGCAGGCGACCTCGGCCACAGTGACAGCAGCAACTTGGAACAAGAGCAAGACTTCGTCTCCAGCGTGGTCTCCCAGCGGCAGGGACCCAGGGTGCACTGGGGTGACCTGCCTAAACGCACAGATGAAGACAAGAAAGGAAAGCGAGGGAAGACGGAGAGAAAGAAAAAGAGCGGAGAGGGAGATGAAGAGGAGATCAAGCAAATTCAGGATGCGGAGGGGGAGGGAAAAATGAGAGAAGATGGGAAAAGAAACACATGCACCTAAAATAAAAGTTAGAACTGATGCTGAAAGGTTGCACATAATAAACACTGACCTGGTACTGCCAGAGGAGGAAGACCTGTCTGAGAAACCCAGTGTAGAGGAGGCTGCTAAGCAAAGATGAATTTGTGCAGTTTGTCTGAGACGGTCACTCACACTGTTTCACCTTCGCAGACAGAGCACACCACACCACTCACCTCTCCTCCACTTACTGACTCAAAACCACCAACAGAAAGCAAACACGTCTCCTCTTCAACACTAACCACCACTGATCAGAACAACCATAACACAACAACACCCTCCCAGCCAGGACTCAACATCACCCAGGTGGGTATGAGCAAGAAAGGGGCAGCAGGGCTACGAGATCTACTCAAGAACTGCACCACCGCTGCACCCACACCCGACTCCATTCGGCTGAATGTCCTCGAGTGCTTGAAAAGAACGTTGAAGGGTGGTACAGCGAGGACCTTGAAGTTCCTGTCACGGTGATGACCATTCACTGAAGCTCTCCATTTTGCTGATGTAAAGAAGAAGAAGAGGAGGAGGACAAGAGGAGGGCTGGATGAAGATGACTTATGAGGATGAGGTGACAGCGGGAGGGATGGGTGGAGGGCTGGCTAGCTAGGGTGCTAGAAAGGGCCGTCATGCAGTTCCAGATTATATGAGCCGGCTACAGGGATGAGACCCAGCAGATGGAGCTCAAGTCAGAAGTTTTATAAAGGACGTGGATTCTGCCTGACGAAGTGGGCGCAAGTGGAAACAAGGTAGTAAGGTCGGCACATGGAGGCAGTGTTGAAAACATAATGTGTAAACTAATGTGATTGGTGTAGTGCTGTGTTTATGCACTGAGGTTTACTCCCAACACTTATGCATCTTGTTTTTTCTCCACAGGTGACAGGCGGGACCAGGGCAAGGACCCTGTTCTGCCACTCGTGGACTCTAATGTAGCACCTCATCCAGGAAACGAATCACAGTGGAGCTCACCAGTTGGTATGTGTGTTGTTATGTGTATCTCTTTCACCTATGTGTATTCGTTGCCTTTCTTTCCACATGCTTTCTGAGGTTTTATTGTGGGCACCCTATTGCTGCGATGCATCTAAAAAACCCTAGTAATTCACCAGTTCTGCAACTCCAGGAATATGAGCTCTCAGACATACAGTTTATTATTATTATTGTTGATGGTGAAGTGAAACTGCTGGTGCACTGTAATTCTTGGCCTTTTAGAGGCACCTTGGGACTATGTATCGGTTAAATAACTACTGCCTGAACTCCAGTATTATTATATCTCTTAATGCTAATAGCACAGATGGTATTGACTTGTCTCTGTGTTGGCAGTCTCAAACATTGTTGGTCCTGCATCTCACCATGACATCTCCACTGACCTGAACAGGCGCAATTGGAACATTCAGGTCAGTCCTTTTCTGGCTCCCATACACCCTCTCTCTGCTTGTTTCTCAACTGGTCACATTTTCATTTCTAAGTCTTATAGTTTTTGCATCGTAGAATTTTCCAGCATCAGGACCACAAAAAACTTAGGAGTGCTGATGGGCGTTGGGTTCGCAACAACTCATTTCCAGCGTTTCAAAAACCATTAGTGATTTCTGCATCTTACAGAATAACTGCTTCGCCCCTTCACTGCAATGTGTAGACACATCCTGTCCACGTCAGGCTTGAGTGGTGGAGCTATAGCCCAAATTGGACTTCATGCTTTCATAAAGGTGTTATTTGGGGATATTGTCATGTTCTTGTGATATTTAAAGTTTTATTTAGGCCTCTAGAGCTCACATGTCATTGAGATGCTAAATTTCTCAAGTGAGATACTTTCTTGGTGTAGAACAAATTCTTGATATCAGTGATCTGTTAACCTCGATTCATTCCCAAGGGGATAAGATCCTAGAATATTCAAGGAGAATGGAGTATTAACTTGGAGTAAAATATCGTTGTTTAAATTCCAGCATGCAGGAAGATTTGATGAAGAGCTCGAGTGCCCCTACAAGTGGGCATGAAACGCTGTTCTAGAATTTCAATCTATTACGTAAACCTTCTCCACAGACATTTTGACATATCGCAGCGGAAATGCTGGAGTATGATTGTACTTATGAGTATAGCTACATTTATATTCTATTATTGCATTCTCACTTACTGAAACACTTAAATCTAACAGACTGTCATTAATGTGATATATAGCACTTTTTTTTTTGCTGTGTGAGTCAAAATGTCAACATGAAAATAATTATCTTCATTCATATTCATTTTGTGTCACTACATGTATTTAGTTGTTTGGTGTACATCTGACACATTATCATGTACATCGGCTTTCAGCATACTATACTCCATTTCTTCTGTTTATACATTATTCCTAAAGCAACATGTTTTGTTAGTGTTATTTGTTGTTTTTTAGGCTCTGCACACCTACACAGGTGTCACCACTTTATTCGTGGACCCACAGGCTCAGGTTGACGGTGGAGCGGAGCTATATTTAGCAATATGGTCACCGACTTCCATTAATGATCTTCGTTGCTAAAGCAGACATTTGACTTATCACGGTTAAACACAGGTGTTAACATTAGCGTAATAGATTGCATTCGTAATATCAATAAAACATGACAGTTGACGATGAGCTGACATGCACAACACCAAGACCCTGAAACTGAAGCAGCTAAATGGGTTCATTGATTTTATTATTTACTCTGTAATAGGTAGGATGTTTTCAACAGTTACTATTAAAGCGTGTCAGTGATTTAAAAACCCGAACAGGCAGCGGGTAACACCTCAGAGTCCTGCTTCAGGAATTCTCTTTGTGCCATCAAGAGGCCCTGCTGACAAGAGGCGAAGCCAGAGAACTCTCTGGCGCTGTCAAACAGCATAAATCACTGCTAACCTGACTGATATTTGTGTGGTGTTTAGATCCCGGCCTTGTCATTGTTTTTCCCTAGTTTACTTATCATCAGAATCTGATTTTGCCCAAGAAAGTTGCTCCAAATCGAAGTTAACTGTCCCGATCTCTGTCCACATTTACTCTGAATATCACAATTATCAGTCACAAGCTGCTAGAGAGACACCACAAACCCTCTATACTTCTCACACCGAAACACACTCTCTCACACACTCACACACACTCACACTCTTTTTCTCTCTCTTTCTTCCCCTCCCTCTCTCAGAAATTCATTTTCATGTTAGTCAGCCATGACAGGCAAACAAAAACACTGATTCATGTTTTGATAAAAGAGTCCACTGGTGCCACAATTTCTGTACATTTGCATAAAACAAAAATAAATCAGTCAAATTGCCTGTTAGACTTGGTCCCCTCTCATTGTTACAGGCTCCCACTTACAGCCAAATATGTGAGAACCACTGTTTCTTTTTGGTATTATTTATACTATTTAATTCAAGACCCCATTATATGTGTGACTGACATTTTTCTGATAACTTTATTTATGCCAGCACTTTTACTTGGCCTACTTTTGACATGTTTTACCTGCTGAAAATGATCAAAAAGAGAAATCAGTCCATAGAATTTGGCAACACTGGAATTTTTAAGCACACTTCTCCTCCTACTAATGAGTACATAGCAATGATTTCTCACATGGTGTGAGCAAAGATGGAATATCAGACACAAATTCACAGAATTTCACACTAGAACAGAGCATATCTTAAAGTTCATCTCAACATTTCAAAACATATGGCAACCTGCAGGGTGGAGAGAGAACCAAAGTCACCCCTCTGTCTGGCTCTCAGTTGCTCAGTCAGACTTCATCAAAAGCATTCACACGTTTAAACACATATTTTTGGCTAATTTGTCAGAAAGGAAATATTTTAAATGCAGCTGCTCACTGACATTTTGATAATCTTCGTAAAAGAAGAAGCTGACGTGAGAGAGAGAGAGAGACGTATACACAAGGACATTGTTGATGTGACAACGTTCAAACTCAGGGTTACACACTGACTCAGAACAGGAAACCAAACGCAGAGTCGCAGAGACGCTATCAGTGCTCCCACAGCCTCCTCTCTTGTCTTTGTGACCCCCCCCTCACCCCCGCCACCTCCACCACCTCTTCCCCCACAGGCCTTGATTCTCACTCTTTTTACTCTTACAGCAAGTATGTGATTGAAATAGAAGCCCAATCGCAGTTATCACAGCCTGGGGGAGGGGAAGGGGAGGAGGAAAAGGTTGGTGTGGGGGGTGTTCTTGTATCATTATTTTTTTTCTTTTTGCTTCACTTTTCGCAGCAGCAGTAGTCTACCTTGTCAAAGGTGCGGATCGCAGCCGTGGGGTTAAATAAAGCTTTGTGCTGGTGAGCCATGAGGTTATTTTCTCAAGCTTAACCTCGAGGCCCTTTCGGTCCCTGGCGAGGATAGAGAAAGACTGTGGGGAGTCCTCATAGTTTTAAATATATCTGAGGCTGCAGCTTTCACACCACATGTATGTGAATGTTGACAAGTGGAGCAAGGTGCATGGTGGCATGTCAAGAAGTTTGTCTTGATTTTGTCGCACTGCAATTCAGCACGATTCGGTTTAGTGCAACTATGCAACTGTAACTGTGTGGCCATTGTGACTGTATGTGACAAGTGCGGGATGAAGATAAATGCTAACAGTAGTAAAGGAAGTCGTGAAGTCAGTTTCACTAACTGCTATATTGCAGTGTCGAGCTAAAGTTCGCTAACAGGAGCTAACATTAGCCTCCCTGAGCTCCTGGTCATACCAGACCAAGAAAGGCTGTAGCAACAAAACCACTGAGTCTATTAAACTGAAAACAGGTGCGTTTGATCGCGAATGAATGAAATATTTTGTTTATAAGATAAAGAAAGTGTTATTTCTTCTTTCAAAAGTGACATAGGCGTGCTTTAAGTCAGACTGTTGACAGGGGAAACTGAACCAGATTTTGTTCTCACAGATGAAAATCAAAACATTTCAAGAATTTAAAGTTGTCCGGTTGACTTCTCTGCAGTTCTATGGCTTCAAGAAAAAAACAAAACAAACAAACAAACAAACAAACAGTGTTCTTTTTTGCAGAACTAAATCATAAAAAATGATTTCATGCAATGAGTTCATGCCATTATAGCTTATTGTGGCTAAACTGACTTTCCCTGGTTGACGTCCCTGTGAAGTCTCAGGCCCTCAGTCTGAGCGCTCACCTCTGCACCGCCACTCTGCTGTGGCATCTCAATGAAAACCACATCATGCTATCTCATCCCCTCACAGGTTCCTCTGGCTCTAGAGCTTTAACCACAGTGCAACAAACCCCCCACCCCCCACCCCCCCCTTTTAAACTATCTCTGTCCCTTTCCCTCCAGCTACAATCTGATTTTAGTCCTTTTCCTCAGGTTCAACCACATAGAGCCCCCACGCCCCCCACCCCTCCACTCCTGGGAGTGGCCCGCTGAATCTCATTGGGCTCTCAGCTGGCCCCAACTGCCGCCACCAGATAGGCACCAAGTGTGAACACAATGAATGATTTACTGGATGCCGCTGACCGCAAGACAGTTCTTCTTTCACACAGGAGGTCCTCAGACATCTTGTTTTTCTCACTTAACTTCTCACTTAAAATTTTGCTGTCATGCATCATCAAGGACAGTTATTCTTATTTTACTCTGATTACTGCTGTAAGATTTGAGCTTTGATCCTGCAGGTTCAGCATGGCTACAATTTCTAACCCCCTAACACTGAAAAGAAACTCTCGCATTACACGTAAACAGATGCCAGGATTTATGCTATAAACACTCCACAAATCACCTCCCTCATCCATCACTGTGATCAGCAGCTCCCCTTGTTTGCAACCAGCCCGTTTCTGGTTGTAAATTTCCCCCCCAAAATACTGAGAATCTCATCTGGGACGTTGGTGTGTGGATGTGAAGAAACCTAGTCGGTGCTTCCTGGTCATTGTGTCTCTGTGCATGTCTCGGGGGTTAAACGGCCATTTGAAAGGTCAGAGTTCAAGAGGCATAGTCAAGCCTACATAAGCCAGTGTATCATGTGTATGTTGATGCATTTATTTATTTCCTGTGTTGGAAATCTTTTTTTAAATCACTTTTACTCTCCTTTCCACTGGTGAAATGCACCTGATGTATTCTATTTTCCTCTTGTGAAAACGTTTCCTCGTCTTTATTAATATAACACCAGACTGAACACATTTTCTCCGCCAACTCTGCACGGCTACGAGTGCCAGTTTTCTTTTAGCTGATGCACTGAAATCTGTGATCTGTCCCTTTGACATTTTTTTTCACACAGAAAACACCACTCTTGTCTGTTTCTGTGTGGGGTGTAAAACTACGGTCACATGGTGGGTGGCTTTCACACAGAAGCTTCATCTTGACACCATCTCTGCTGTGCCTGATATATTCTATCTGGTGTTAAAGTTAGCAGAACTCAATTTAGTTTCAGCAGAACTGATTTGGTTTTTGCTGCGTTGTCACTGCATGTCATGTACTTGGCCATTTGCCACTTTATGTCATCCAGGACGAAGATATGAAACTGTAGTGTATGTTTATATTTCAAACTCTAATGCTGACAAATGTATAGGGAGTTGGAAAAGTGTTGATGAGTCAGTGTGGTATATATCTTCACACTGTCTCTGTATGCAAATGAAAATAAATGCAATCAGAAGTCAGAATAAGAAGCAGGAAAGACGAGTGCGTTACTTGTCAACAGAGTGCAGTCCTCTTATCTGTGGCGTGCCTGTGAACACATTTGTTGATGTGTGACTTTCTGCAAGTCATTTCTAGTCCACTCTAACCTCAGTGTCATCTTCTTTCTTCTTTTTGTGACTTTAGACCAAATTTATTTATTCATTTATTTTGTGAGACAACTCAAACTAAACTCAAGAGATTACAATTTAGAGTGGACAAATGCACACAAGTATCAAACCTTCTTCCTCTGCCAACCACACCCTCCACTCCCAGCGTGAACCCTTATTAATCGCTGACCACTGCTGCAGAGGGATGACTAGACAGTTGCTTCTCTTCATTGTGAAATCAGTTCTGCAGAAACAGAGCTTGAACGGCTGCGTAAAAGCTGTCCACCAGAGTGACTTTGACTTTTCTTATCTAACACCGAGAACATCTGCACCAAGAGTGACAGTGAGGGATATTATCTATCTTGCTTGAACAGAAAAGCAGAAGATCCTGGTTCCTTTTTTCTTCAGTGGTTGTTGATAGAGTTAACACATAGTGTCACACTGAACTACTGCTTCATTGTTTGATAAAAGGATTAAAGGAAAAACTTGAGTAGAGAGTGGAGAACAGCACGACTGCAGATGCTTTCACACAGACGCACTGCATGGTACAACGGAGCAGTTAACGTCTAATCACGCTCTGTGGCCTGTATATAGATGCTGAACAGGCCCGGTTGATTCTAATTTTGTATCGAGGTGGCAAAAGGAAAAGATCTAAGTAACTTTGAAAGAGTGTTCATTGTTGGGACACAGATGTCAGGAGCTTCAGTCACAAATATTGCTCAACTGGCTGAAGTGACGTCTTCATGTAGATCTATGAGAAAGACACCAGCAAGTAAGGATAAGAGCGGTCTCCTCCTGGGGGGGGGCGGGGGGGGGGGGGGGGTGTCACTGAATGGTTTGATGAGTATGAAAATGATGTGAATCATATGCTACGGCCTTCTCAGTCACCAAATCTCGACCCAGTTGAACACCTATAGGAGATTTTGGACTGACACGTTAGACAGTGCTCTCCACCACCAACGTCAAAACAGAGAATGGTGTTCATCCTCCAGTAGAGTTCAGAGACTTGTAAATCAATGCCAAGAAGCACCGAAACTGTTCTAGTGGCAAGTGGTGGCCAACACCTTACTGAGACACTTCATGTTGGTTTCTCCTTGAATTTGTCACCCAGCTGTACTTGTGTGTGAACATTGAAGTGTGTGATGTTGTTAGTGCTACTTAAACAAAAACACATAACTAACATGTAACATGTTTAACTTTTGACTATATCCCTGCCCACTACTTTACTTAAGTACAATTTTGATATATTTGCTCCTTAATAGAAAACATCAATTCTGCGCTATTTAAAATCAATAGTTCTAGTTAGATAGTTAGATAAGCAGACTGATGCCACTCTATGAAGCTATATACAGCAACCTGTTAGCTCAGCATAAAGACTGTAAACAGTGGAAAACAGCTAGCATGACTAGAACTGTGAGGTGGGGGAAATTGCTGTAGGTATATGATCTTAATACAGACTTTGTTAGTACTAATATAAAACTTTATTTATGTAGCACTTTGTAAACAAGGTTATAAAGTCCTTTACAGTGAAATGTAAATACAATATGCTGTAAGATAATGAAACAAGATGGAAAAATAAGGAGCAATAACAACTGAACTAAAGAGATGTAAATATTAGTTTTTGATCACTGGACAGAGATGATGGTGATGAAATCAGTTTTTCTCCCTCACAAATACAAAAAAGGCAGAAAATCAAGTTGCTTTGCTTTGATTTGTGACAGATGTTGATTTTCTGGGAAAAGCTCAGACAGTCTTGTTCCTGATAAAGGGACTCTCCTCTGTGCTCCCCTGAGACTGAATAACATGTCCATGACCATGAACTCTGCAACACTGAGTTGAGTAATGCTGAGCCCTCTGAATGACACCAGCAGTGTGACGCTCACTGCTCTTATTAATCACAGCAGCTCATGGGAGGGTCAGCGGCAGCACCAGTGTAGTATCTGGGAAAAGGTGGATCCACAGTGAGAGACACATTACTTTTACTGCTCTTGTTACTCATGTCACTCTTACTAACTGCAGCTGAATGACAAATCATATGGGATGTGCCGTTTGTATATTTCATCATACTGGTACATCATGGCAGTTTCCCAAGTTCTGTGTGTGGGCTATGATTTTACTATAAATAGAGATGTGCGACTGAAGGTGGAAATTTGTTCTGTCATATTATACATTTCCACTTGTATTATTGTACTTATGCACTTAGACATAGATACTGACATAATTGTGAGTGTCTCATGTCTGACGTCACTATCTTAGTAATTAATAACAAATATGATGAACTGACTAAATCTGCTCCTCAGGCACGTCTTCTTTTATTAATAAGTTTTTATTCACAATTTAGCATTCCTACAGGATTACACAGGACTACCTGTGACAGACAAAAGTGTTGTAAGGAACCAAGATTTTCTGGAACCAGAATTGGTTTAAACACCATTTACTTCAGCCATTAAGTAAATACATTTAGAAACAGCGTATTAACATTTACAGCTGCAGATGTGAATGAATGTAGAGCCTATTATTTATGAATATTTATAATTACAAGTGACTGACTAACTCTTGCTGATTGTTCATTAAAAACTGAGAAACCCAAGACCCTTTATCAATGTCATACTAACATTTATAACTCCAGGCCTGATCACACATTAGAAAGTGTGAAACCCTTAAGTAATTATAGTTCACCAACATTTATAACTGTATTATTACTGAATAACAACATACAGCCATATTATTACCAAAACAAACTTTATTTTAAAAGGGCAGACTGATGCAGTGTAGTATTATATTAGACTATATTATCTTATATAGTATACAATACTAATTCAACTGGCTGAAACCAACTTAAAAATGTACTTACTCTTACCATCTGTCTGTTTACCATACATTAGAAATGTATGTACTCTTACCATCAACATTTCATATTTACTGTATTGTTCTCTCTACGTTTGGACTACTTTAAGTTTTGCACAGACAACAGCTAATCACAGTATGACTACATATTTCTGACGCATGGATGAGGTTTCAATGAGTGGGTTGTGATGTTACGATGTAAACATTTTCTAAATGTGAGTTAGAGCCCAGGGTGTCTTTGTGTAGGTGGGCAGCCAGCTCAGATAAAATACTGCCTCACCTTCTGATTCAGAGGTCAAACGTTGTGACCTTAATCGGGATTTAAATATTCAGATTTACACTATTTATACTTTTCCAGCCAAAAAGCATCGTCATTTTCTTGAGTAGCTTGATTTCACAAAAAGCGTGGATGTTGCAACAATAAAACTGTCAGCGAGAGCCAGGCCTGCTTTATTCTAATCTCACTTCTACAGATTATTCTCCCTGAGTCTCTGCAGTGGCTTCTAGTTAGTTTTAAGATTAATGTTAAAATTCATTTATGTGTGAGCTTGTTCTAAACTAACTGGTTGATACAGTGAAAATATACGGTGTGTCCTCAGTCTACCAGACTGCAGCTCACTGCACTACATGTTTTGATTCTGATAGCAGTGGAAGAGGTTACACTGATGATAAATGACTTAGTGATCAAGTTTTAGTATTGTTATTGTTGTGATAAACAGCCAACAACCATTTAGCTCAACAGCTAACTCGTCACCATTTTGCTTTCTCGTGGAGCTTATACAATAAATCCCACTGTGCATGTATATTTAATAATATTATCTTAACCTTCCTTAAAGAGAGAATCCTTGACTTAATGAGTGAAATCAGTGTTGGAGGAGGAGAGTGAACCTGCTGTCTGTGTCGCTGCTGCCCCCTGTAGGTTATGTGCAGTGCAGCTCCCCTCCGGTGCAGCAGGGGGCGCTGCCTGCCGGTGATAGGACCGTCCCGGTAGAAGAAAACCCGCATCGTCAGGCTTCCGCAGCCCGAAGACGGCTTCTGAATCCAGGAGAAAGAGGAGCAAAATCCCCCCAAAATGGTGCGTAAATATATCGATATATATCCTGTGCGGTCGGTGTGAGTGTGTAGCGATGTGCCTGATGGTGGAGAAGTGTTTCCAGCGGTTTGAGGGTCAGATGTTTGCGGATGTTTGGTTGTACCGGGCCGGTGGAGCTGCTCTGCTCCAGCGTGGCGCTTCATGGCTGATGAAACCTCAGCTGAACTCCTGCACCGCTGGACACACTCACACACACCTCAGAGCGTTAATACACTTATTTAAGCACCTGTGTATGACACTGTCAACCCCGTGAGGATTAATACAGGCGACATTTTGTGTTGCTTGTGTGGTGTGTGTCTCTCCTCCCTCCATAACTAGCACGGTAACATCTGACTCCTCGTTTCTCCTCAGGGTTTCGTCAAAGTGGTGAAGAACAAGGCCTACTTCAAGAGATATGAAGTTAAATTCAGGAGAAGAGAGGTAAACGACGGCTTTAACTGCACACCAGCCTCACAGCCCTCACACTTAGCATGCACCACTGAGTCAAACTCCTGTTGAGTTGTATTAACCACTAACTTTGGCTCTTGATAACTTCTCAGAGGGGAAAACCGACTACTTCGCTCGCAAGCGCCTGGTGGTGCAGGACAAGAACAAGTACAACACGCCCAAGTACCGCATGATCGTCAGGTTTTCCAACAGGGACATCTGCCAGGTGAGTGACTGCAGGACTCATGAGACCACACACAGAAAATGACCTGAAAACAACCTCTCTCTCTCTCTCTACTCTCTCTCTCTCTCTCTCTCCCCCTCTCTGTCTGTCTGTCTGCCTCGTACAGATTGCCTATGCAAAAATCGAAGGAGACCACATCGTGTGTGCTGCTTACTCCCATGAACTGCCCAAATATGGCATCGATGTAGGCCTCACAAACTACGCTGCGGCCTACTGCACCGGACTGCTGCTGGCTCGCAGAATGCGAAAACACACACACACAGGGTTACAGATGTCGGCTGAGACAGCTCATGGATGTGACACTGAGATTGTGCTGAAGTAGCAACTCCAGAGGTCAAGTTGTCAATTTATTAAATCACCTAAATTTCAAAACCAGCAACAGCAAAGTAGTGTGTCATTGTGTGAACTAATGAAAATGGATTTGTCAAGTGTTTTTTCACATCCTCTTTCCACCCTCCTCCCTCCTCCTCCTCCTTTTTTTTTCAGCTGTTGCATAAGTTCGGTGGACTTCCAGGTGTCACGAGGCCAGGTGGAGGTGGCCCAGAGATGAGTTCAATGTAGAGAGTGTTGGCCAGCGGGCGCCTTCACCCTGTTACCTGGGCGCAGGCCTGGCCAGAACCACCACAGGGAACAAGGTGTTTGGAGGCTGGAAGGGGGGCAGTCGGCGGAGGCTAGCCATTCCTCACAGGTCAGTATGTGAGAAGAGCTCCCTCTGTTTGTTCACACTGCAGCATCTTCACCTTCTCCGTTATTATTCAACCCTGTAACACGGTGCTTATGCCAATAAAACTCTACGTTATCACACAGAAGTGTCACTTTAAAGAAAGAGGACATCAGTTTTCTTTCTTACATAATATCAGTCACAACGTTTGTGTGATAGATCAGTATCTGGTCTCCAGGCAGCCAGACTGATCCAGTTTGTAGTTACAGGTTCTTCTCTGCTTCTTGATGATGATACAAAGCACGCTGAGCAAAATGTAGTTGGTCCTTCATTTGCATTAGCTGATGTTCACTGTCCTTTTCAAGACGGGGCTGAGAGAAGCGAGACGAACCAAAGCAAACGTCTTTCATTGTACTTATTTAGCAGAACACTGTAGAAAAATAGATTTTAAAAGAAGCTCAACAAGCCCACGTGTTTGTTTTGTGACCTGGGAGTCTCTGTGTGTAGAGATGCTGGATTGTGTCACTCCCTCACTTAACCTCACGTGACCTCTGCTCTTTGTCGTTTCTAGTCTAAAACGCTTCCCCGGTTACGACACAGAGAGCAAAGAGTTCAACGCAGAGGTGCATCGGAAACACATCATGGGCATGAACGTGGCCGACTCCATGTCTTACCTGGATGGAGGAGGACGAGGAGGCCTACAAGAAACAGTTCTCACGCTTCATCAAGAACGGAGTCACGCCAGACACAGTAAGAGAAAAAGCTCTTCACACAGATTTGCACAGATGAGACTATATGACACTTTGAAACTTCATCACAGCGTCTGTGGCTGTGGTTACAGGTGCAACGTCAGATCATTATATTCATAAATCATGCTGAAACGTCTGTGGTGTATGAAATGACTGGTCAGCTGATATCCATGGATGCAGACAGATATAACTGTGGGCATGAACTGTACAAAAACCAATAAGTAACAAGACAGAACAGGAGTCTGAGGTCGTTTAGAAACAGTGACTCCATTACATAGTTTGTCCACCAGAGAGCGCTGACATGTTTATCATGTCCTGCTCTTTTCTGTCTTCACTTGACAAAAAGTTTGTCATGTTTATTTAAACAAACAAATATCTGATGGTCTGTTGTTGCTCTCAAACATCATAGCATGCACAGCAGTAAAGGTGACATCTGTGGACCTGTGCTGCTCAGTCAAAACAAAACCACCCCACAGCTCTGTGTTTTTTTATATCCTTTCTATATATATTTTTTGTTTCTGTATATTTTGTATGTTTGCACTGTAAAGGAGAAGCTCTCCAATCTCGTTGTACTTTTAGTATAATGACAATAAAGGCCATTCTATAAATGTCTTCTTACACTCAAACCACACCACAATGAATGGCACGTCTCCACAGTGGCTTCATTAATACTGCACATTTGCATCGGCCTAAAGCATAACAACAAGGACAGAGCATAGGCCGAAGGCAATTTGCCTAGAAGTAAACACTTTTAAATGTTGGACAGATGCCAGATTCTAAACTTGGACGTGTTGAACGATCAGTTGTGGACTCTGCTCAGACCTGGCCTGATGCCTGACGGTGTGTAGCTGTCTTTTGCTGTCAGGAAACTAAAAACATGAGTAACACTGTGGTCAATATGTACAGTTCAGTTAGTCTGTCAGTGATTCACTCCTGTGTTTTCTGGTTCTTCTCTGCTTCTTGATGATGATACAAAGCACGCTGAGCAAAATGTAGTTGGTCCTTCATTTGCATTAGCTGATGTTCACTGTCCTTTTCAAGACGGGGCTGAGAGAAGCGAGACGAATCAGTGCGAGTAAGTGAAACGCCTGGACTTGCATTTACATCCTTTTTGTTCTTTCCAGGTAGAAGAAATGTACAAAAAAGCACACGCCGCCATCAGAGCAAACCCTGTACACGAACAGAAACCCAAAAAAGAGGTCAAGAAGAAGAGGTGGGTTCCTAATTTCCATATGTCCGTTGCCTTTTTCCCTCTCTTAAGCCAGTATTAGTGATGCTGTAACATATGAGACAACAGTGAAAAGTGCCTTTTCACCTAATTTGTATCACTTAAAATGCCCCTGTCATATTATTGGTACTCAGGGAAAATAAATTGCCCTCTTAAAGTATTGAATAATGCTGGGAAGATCCAGTGCTGAGAGGACAAACATTTCCCTCCACGGATGCACTGAATGTTAATGGAGCCGTTATTGTGTCTCTTTTTCCGGGCAGGTGGAATCGCGCCAAGTTATCTCTGGCACAGAGGAAGGACCGCGTCGCCCAGAAAAAGGCCAGCTTCTTACGAGCACAAGAGCAAGAAGCAGGGGACGGTTAGGGGCTCGGCTCAGGCCCCTGCTGCAAAAACACACACGTCACAGACAAATAAATTTATTTCAAAGTCAGATCAGCTTGTGTCCGACTCCATCAGTTCTTCTTTGACTGAGTTTGATGTGTTTTTTAAGTGGTCCGCCCATGACTAATATTTACAGTGTTAATCTTTAATCCACTATATAAGGGTGATACTGGGTTGTGGTGTGGTCTGAATTTTGACAGACTTGAACAGACTTGACAAGTTACAGTGAAGTGGTATGTAGTTTAATTGTGCAAAAATCATGCTGGTTTCTTCAATAAGTAAACTTTTTTTTTTTTTTAAACATTTTCAAAACTCAAACAGCAGCATTGAACACAAGCTTGACATGCTTTACAGGTCATGTCTGTTATGAAATGCATTTTTAAAAGTGGTTTAACAAGTTAGGTTGTCAACTCAACTTGGTCACAGTTACTTCACACCAGCAATGTCTCAAAGGGAATGGGATCATGGGAAATATTTTATACAGCATTCAAACATAACCATGAGATTTGATAAAGATCTCCACCTTCACTGGTGGTAAACATTCATAAAATGGTTTCAGCATGAGCTCTGGCACTGTGACAGATGAAATTCAAAAATAAGGTGTTACAGTACGTTACCACGAATGCTCTTTTCAGTGAGAAATACAAGAAGATAACATTCACAAACCAAATACATTAATATTTTCTCCTCATGTCATTGATGGATGTCACTTGGGTTACAGGTGGAAAACTTACAGCACATTGATGTACACTGACACACCGTATGACCCCCCTGTAATACTGGCAAATATCATCACATTGTCCCCTGTGAAGCTAATGAACTGCCCCAATTCATCATACAGACGAGTGACAACTAAAGGAAAAGCCACAATGAACCTTCAGAGCAGCTTCAGTGCTCTTTAGCATTGGATCTTTCATAGAGGTATCATCATTTGTGAAATTCCTCCACTAATTTATTAACGTTTTCCTTTGATTGATCACCAGTGTCTGCTTGTTAAAGGTTAAATCTGGTGTTACTCTATATTTTAGTGTCAACTAATCCCCTGAAAAGACCAAAACCAACATTGGATCAATCCCACTTTACATAAAATATTTGAGTAATCTGTGTCGTTGACTCCACTGTCTCCACAGACTAACAAAAACAAAAAAAACACAATGAGCCACTCTTGTACTGGGAGACACATTTACTACACCATAATAAACTGTGTTTGACTTGATCCTGTCCTGCTGTTACAAAAACTCTCTGGTGCTCCAAATGTGTATTAATCCACAGCTGAAAGTAGTCCCCTACAAATGCTGTGTTTTCTCCTGTTAGAGTGGCCACTGCTAAAAGTAACAGTGCTCAGCTGTTTTAATTAATTCTTCAATAGTTTCAAAAAAAAAAAAAAAAAAGTATAATTTTGTGACCTGGGAACACAAACCCTGGTATGAACTAAACTGTGGCTCAAAAATCGAGGTCCAAACTGAATTGTGAATTTGGAGAATCCCTACACCCCTCGTACACACCAAAGGGCTTGGGGCCGAGTGCTACAGACACTGAAACTGGAATGTATCTACAGACTAACAGCGGTTGGTTCTGATCTTTTCATTGGATTAGTTAAAGATAATAAAAATATAGAATACAGACCCTAGCAACCATAACATAACAAAATCAAGGAGCATATCAAAATTTAGTGCTATTTCAATACACTTCATACTGGAGCTTTTGTACAACAGAAACTTTTTAAATCCTTGTTTTCTTTAACAGAATAAACTCCTCTTTGATGAACCACGTGTATCAGCACAATTTTGTGGCAAAAACAGCAATTTAGTCTCTCAGCTCATGAGACTAACAACAGTAAAATCAGTCTATTTTTCCAGCAGTGACCCTGAAGCATCCCACAGTGGTGAACAATACAATACAACAAAATGTGGCTGTATGACTTGTTTTAAATGTGAGTGATGGCAACATGCAATCATTCAGTTTATTTTAGTCTTATACTTCAACATACTCTGTGTGTTGTGTTTTCCAGGCCCTGAACGTCTGAAACTGGGATAGAGGAGGTAGAGTCTCCATCAGTCAGTTCATTCCTAAGTGTTAAGAGCTGATAAAAATGACTTCGCTCAATTTGCTACTCCTAAATCACAGCATCTTTAATCCTCAGCTCCGAGTGAGAAGCTGATTGGCATGATTTCAGACGGATTTCTTCTCCTCGTCATGAGTCCTTGGTATGTGAGATCTGTTTCCACAGCAGAGCTTTCAGGTTGTTGAGGATTAGTGAGTGCTCCATGTTCATCTGTCCAGCATTACCCTTGAGAGCCATACAGGCGTACAACTGCCTCTCCAGTTCCTCCCTCATCGCCGATGGCGCCCCGCGCAGGAGGTAGTCCTTCAGTGCGCCACATGCCTTCGCCAAGTTCGGCTGGACTGGCTCCTCCCTGCACCGCTTCTCTGACAAGTCACATGACGTCCGGCAGTCCACCCCGTACACGCAGTCGGCATCCGTCTCGCACTTCAGCACCTGCATGGTGCGTCTGAACTCGTCTTCGGGAACGACCGCTCGGGCGTTGGTGAGACGGAGCTCGTGGCGGTCAGTGTAACCGAAGTGCGCCGCGGTGAGGTCGCAGATGAGGAAGCTGCCGTAGGTGCCGTGGAAGATGTCCTCCACCAGCTCCAGCAGACCCATGGAGATCTTGGCTTTGCGAGGCCAAGACGGGGTGAACCACTGGTCCATGGTGCGCTGCAAACTGCTTGGCACCCAGGACACCAGCGGCCAGGGTAGAGACAAACCATACAGGGGCCCGTAGGGGACCCGCTCCGTCATGTACAGGTCACCGCAGTAGCCGAGGAGGCGAGGAGTGTGTCCACGATCCTGGAGCAGCAGACCCAGCAGCACCTCAAAGAACAAAGCAGAAATCTGTTCATCTGTCTGTTAATATGTTTCCACATTTAATGAAACAACAAAAATATTTTCTTATTGACAGGCCTATTTTTATACCTCGTCCATCTGCAGGAGGGCCCATGTAGAGCGGGCTTCTGGCAGTGACACCCGTCCATCTCTGTTGCCATCGGCGACAGACAGGATCTGGCCGACGAGGCTGGCGAGGTTAGCCTGCTCTCCGAGCTTAGACTGAGAGACAGAAAAAGACACGATGGTCGTTTCAGGCTTTAGTCCGTCAAGTCACAGATCTGGTCCAGATCTAAACCTTTCAGACCCACATCCAGTTTTCCTTTACCTTGAGGTGATTAAAGACCATTTCTCTGAACTTCTCCACTGATGTGCCTCTGGTGGGCTTGTCGAACACAGGGGCCTCTCTCCGAGGTTCCGGCTCCTCGCCCAGCTCTAAGTGCACAACCTCGCCCAACTTACAGCGGATGATCCCATCATGGTCTCCCCAGCTTCCTGTGTACACCTGGGCAACAGTGGAGTGCCAGGGAAACGCTTAACAGGCTGAACATTATGAATAATCAGATTAGAACTACTCAGCCACGTCTTAATCATTAGTTAGGGTCATTGTTATACTGCATGTCACAACTTTAACACCATATTATTCTATATACAGAAGACTAAAGGTTTAACGGAGAGTAAATTTGGTTCCTACCTGGTTGTTTGGCAGTACTGACAGACACCTGCTCATATAGAGTGTTTCTTTGTCACACAGACTGCTGCAGGCAGAGCCATCGATGATTCCCTTCCTGTACTTGTCACACTTGGAGAAAGAGAAAGCACAGACAAGTGTGCTTGTCACTTTATTATCTAGTGTATGAACTGCAGAGTGTCTGACATTCAGAATAAAGCAGGAATATTACTAATTCAGGTTACACACAAAGTTCACAAAGAGATTTTTTACTCAATTACACCCTGGGGATGACTCATGTAATTTTCAAACCGCAGCCTGTAGTCCAGGTGTTTGTCACAGTGCTGTCTGAATGACTTTTGTAATGGGCTTCTCGCTCCATTGTGTTCCGAGTGACACGGTCTGAACAAATGAGTGAAGACGAACAAATACAGCCAGTACTCACAATGGCGTTTTTGCACTCGTGTCCTCTGCACAGCTCTGTGTAGGCGGAGTATTGCACATAGAGCACCCAGCTCCCCACCAGCACAGTCAGCCATGTAAGGAACAGGTACTTCACCCGAACAAAGGAGATTCGAGCCTACGAAGGGGTAGCAGAGACAGAAACACAAAGATTGATCCACATCTGAAACTGATTCTGGCAATGTTCATGTCACTTCTCAGTGTTCATCGTGTTGGTGTGAAATTATTAATCTATGTATCTAGACCACATACACTGCCTGTATTAACACGGTGTGCAGACGCAGTGCCACTCCAAGAGCCTCAATCCAAGCAAGATCAAGCCTGATCACATAATAGGTTGCCATGGTGACCTATTATGTAATGGGGTGTCCCATAACAAGGCACTGACTGACTTATTAGTCACAATGTGCAACAATAGCTAATTAAACTGGAAAACGGTTTGAGAGGTACAGATCCAGCTGTTCCAGTGTGACATATGGCTTAAACAAAAGAAGAAAAAGAAAAGAACTACTTCCTCTGTCCCAGGATGCACACATCACATGTCTCAAAATACCCCGCCGTGACACTGTGCAAATTAATGCAGTCAGTAACCTATTTTCTACACTGACAAAACACAGAAATGTGACATAAACACAGAATACCCAATATAACTCAAAAGAAAAACTAATCAGACACAAGAATCTAAAGGCAAGACAACACGGTGGAAAAAACAGGTATAAAGTATATAATACATGTATAGCTGCAACTGTCAAAAATAAATTCTCATCAAGTCTCCAGAGCTCAGTGTAAAGCCGATAAAATTGTTTCTCAACAGGTGAAGATTTCACTTCCATTTATGAAATAAAACGAAAAAGCAAATATCTCTGCATAGATCAAATGTTTGCTGTTAAGTTGATGAAAGCCGATGAGAAATGACCAATCGGATGCTGAATTAATCATCTCAGCAGTAAAGTCAGTAATTATTTAAATACAAACGTCAATGCAAGCTAGTGGCTCTGTGTGGCTGTACATCTGCACAGTGGTACTTCCAGCTAAATGCTAATGACAGCATGCTAACATGATGATGTTTAGCAAATGTTAGCAAATGTTCACCATTTTAGCTTAGTGTGTTATCATGCCAGCGCTTGTAATGGAGGGAATTAAGCACTAAAAAAGTAGAACAAAAAATTTGAACAACAAACGTGTCTATTTTTACTGGAACTGATATTCAGTCAGTTGACAAATCAGTTAGTGAAATGATAATTTCAGCAGTACATACAGTACATTAAGGGGCTACTGCAATGCAATCAAGTAAAACAATGGAGTAAAGGAAGTTGCTGGAAGACGCAGTGAGGCAGTGAAAAAGAATTTAGGTCAAACTTGCTGTCTGAGCCACAGTATGTGACTTTTACCAAAACAAAACTGGTGCTAGTTTTTCTTCAGGGACTCTAACTGCACTTGGGAGGATCAAGTGATTTTGTTTCTCACTCTGATCACATGGCAGGAACAGCTTATGTTGTGTGTATTTTGGCAGCTTGCTGTGCCTCTCTGTTTAGCTTCAGCACGGTTTCCAAATCCCCCCCAAAATATGCACCCAGTGAGTCAAAAGACTTTTTTATGTTTGATGTGCTGTGATTAGTGTAAACAGGACTGAAGATCTATCTGTTTTGGGTCCATACAAGCTGCAGCAGAACACCCACAGATGGTTAATTTAGAGTCAAATTCTTTATAGATTTTGGGGGCGTATGACTTTTTTGTGGGTTACTGAACATGGTAATGAGGTCCAGGGCTTTTAAAAAAGAGTTTGTTCGCATAAAATATGTAAAACATCCGCACTGTGAAGTACAAACTTTGAAGTACAAGCTTCACAGAGAAGCAGAGGGAGGATACAGGAAAACCATAATTTTCCTGCCTCCCGTTCCCGATCTGTCTATTGGCAGCAGGAGGCTGTTAGAGCGTCAACAGCGGCTTCGAGTTGGAGCTGCAGAGATGTGTCCTTTGCAGAGCTGCCTTGGTTTTTAACGCTCTGTGTCCTGAAGAGATGAACAAACAGATAGCGTTGGGGCCTCCAGGGAGGGAACGGCAGGTATCAGGGGAGTACAAAGCAGCTACACACTACTATCAAATCTGACTCCCACAGCATGTTATAAGTATATGTGTGCATTAGACACACACAGACAAAGTGGTAGGATCAAAGACATGTTTGTAACAGGCCAATGACACTTAGTCATGTGTGCGCGCTGTCTGTTCGATCAGCGTGTCTGTGCAAACACGTGATGTCCACAAGTTAAACAAGTGAAACCTGAGCAGTAAAGAGCCTAATCCTTCATTTTACTCCCTGAGGAGCTTTACAGTGTCTCCTCTTCCTTGCAGCCTATTATGTAGTGATTGTCTCAGCTAAGATTACATTAGATAAACCTAATTGATCCCATGTACAAATTCAAAACTATAATACAAACCATTGGACAGAGGTACTATGTACACATTGTAAAGGCAAAGTGTGTACTGTGAAACTGTTTTGCAGCTGTATAGTGACCCAGGAATTGAGAGTTAAGAAAAAGCAAATAATCAGAAATGCAAAAATGATACTTAAGGATAAGTAAAATAGAGGAAAATTTTCTTAAAAATTGCAACTAATTGAGAAAGCCATACGATGTCCTTAAAATGTAGTAGTTATGTAACATTGTTAACGTGGCAGCAGATACTGATGTTGATATTGACGATAATGGGAACTGGTAATGAGTGATGCAGGAAGGAAAACGTTCACAGTTGAATGAAATATGTAAAGTCACACAGTGCAAACTGTGGAGTTACCAGCTGTCAACAGTTAGATTCAGTTACCCGGAGTTAACCCTGATGAAGTATCGACTGCAGGGGACACAAAAGGCCTGAGGTATCACATCTTCACATACTGCAGATGCAACAGCCTGTTGCTAAAGGAGCTGCTCTCAGAGGTTCTGGAGGGGGGCTGTCCATCCTGTCCTCAGGACTGAGCTCAGTTTGTGTCTCTGTGTCCGCAGCTGAGATGTCACTGACCCAACAAACTGCACAGACGACAGTTGATGCAATCCCAGAGTGAGAAAAAATGACTTTAAACCATTCCTTAAACTAAGTCCTCAGCACATCAGTACTGCAATCCTGGTATCAAAGATCAAAGAGACCCGACAGGAAAGACAGAAATTCTCAAAATACAAAAACTGGCTTTCATGTGGCTTTTTAAACTCTGGCACTTCAGAAAAAGCTTTGAAATTCAAATGCCATTTGTCCCACTTGCGTCAGGAAGATGTGGCTGTATGTTTTAGTGCAGTGCCGTAGCTGTATGCTACATGTGTAGATGTTGGGTGTGCTTCAAGAAACGTTAACCAGAGAACTTTGGTCTCACTAAAACTTCAAACCCCATCTAAACTGGAACACGAACCGTTGGAAAAAAAAAAAGGATCTGGCTTTTGTGTAACATATAACCCTGTAATATTGTTACCAAGAACAACCCTGTGGACCTTTGCACAAACCAGACACCATGTCCTGTAACAGCCTTGGATATGCCACCTCTGCCAACACATTTTGGTGTAACGCCATAAACCAACAGGCCCCCGAACAAGACTTCCTTTTAGATTTTGTACCAGCCAGAGCTTGCATTAAGTAGTTGTGTTGACTTTTTACTGAATATAAAAAGGTACTAACCGATTTGGAAGTAACAAATTTGCTAAAACATCAATCTCTGCCTAAATTATCTCTCTCCTTTTACATGGGAGCAGAAGCAGCTCTGATAAATGACACAGTACTATACAACCACGACCAGTGTGGCCAGAAATGTAAGTATTGCAGTGGCTTGCAGTGTTGTCTGTATATGAATGTGAGTGTGTGTGTAGGCGTATGTGAAAGGAACGACTTCAGCAAGTACAGGATGAAATGATCTTGTTGAACTAACTAGTCTATAAGGCCACAGGAAAACACTGGCTAGTGTAAATGTTGGCTGAAGCCAAATTAAAACCAGTTCTACCAATATGTTTCACCTCCTGAGCTCCACGTCTTTGCTGTCATAAACTGACTGTACTAATGTTATAACAGCAATACTTTTATTCTTTCCTCTTCTTCTTTTCTCTTCCTCTTGCGTAAGTTCCTTGCTGTACTGTACTTGCTGGCAGAAGGCCACTGGTACCTGAATCAGAAGGTTCGGCCCTTATCATCCAAGCCAGAGGATTACTGAAACCACTGTGATCTGTGAGTGAAAGTCCTGGCAGCTCCTCTGTCAAATGTGAGCAGAAGACAACTTAAAATAGAGTGAGGTGAGATGATCCAAGCAGAGATTCCTCTCTGACCTTGCTGACAAGTCTTGGCATCATTTACCAGTTTCTCCTCGCCCAGTATCCATACTCTGAGTGGTAGGCCTGACCTCTGTTCTGTACTAATCACTGCGGATCAGCAGATAGATAAGTTAAGTCAAGCTAATATTTAATCAATAGTAACATTCCTCAGGTATGCCTGAGACAGCCCATTTCCATCAGAGCAGCCCGAGGTAGCAGATATTTACTGCCAGCTGTCAATCTAACGTGACACCACGACGAACCCATTATACACAGGCTCAGTCAATTTAAACACAACCCGCAGCATACATACAAATGTAAATATAACCCGCTTTACAGAGTAATATTACCTGGAAATAGAAAGACTTTTTCACCCAGGCCCGTGGAAACAGACCCTTCGCCATCACAAAAATAGATCATCTCAATACGTGGACCTGGCTGCGGGAGATCATCCAAAATACATGGGGGGAAAGCGTCTTCCACAGTAAACGACTCGTCTCGTTTTAAGAAACCGAGAAAAATGACTGCACATCAGCCTGCTCCATCCCTACAATGATCCACAGCCCAGGGCTGTCGGTTCGTCTTGTCCCTGTGGGTCGCTTTGATATTCCACTTTGCCTGCGCCTCTGCTCTTTGCAGCAGCTGCTGATTTTCAAGCAAAGCAACATACCTCACGCTGGAGGGGGGAAAAAAACGAAGGTTTAGGGCGCAGGCGCAAACTTGTTCGTCTACCAGTAAAACGCTTTAAAGTTTTAAGGTCGTCAACGAAACTGAAGAAAATGTGTGTCAAAGTGCAGACACTGGTGCTGCATAACCTGCGCTGATATCACAGACTCTTTAAGCTGGTGGTTACTAAACTAAAAGAGCACCGGGTCAAGCTAACGAGAGTGTGTACAATACACTTCCGCTGCGTCTTTCGCAATAAAATCCCTGTTATTAAACTGGAACCTTAACGCCAAATACAACTTCCGGTCATCACATCCAAAATGAACATTTGTCAGTACCACACGATGTAGTAGCGCCAGCGAGTGGCCAAAATCTGTAAAACTTTATCAAACACTGCCTCCTTGAATTTTTGAGAGTTGTGAATAAACACGTTTCGTGTACAAAAAATGTCTGACCGTTAATTAAGAATGCTTAAAACGTTAGTTTGTATTTCTTATCCGCACCAACAGAAGAAATTCCTCAGAGGAGACTGGCATCTTTTTTGTTTAAAAAAAATGAAACACATCTTATGCTTCTTTAAGGGGCGTATATGTTGTGCTTAGCTGCTAAACGCCCTGCCTACAATTTCAAATGTTTGAAAAAAGGTGAACGTAGCAGCGACAACCAGCAGCAGCTCTTCCCATAATGCACTCCCCGATCATCAGCGGGAAACCAAAATGGCGAACGTGCTGGGGGAAAATGAACCGTTTGTTATTTTCTGAAGAAGACACCAGCCCCGCAAGTTTTCGCGATATACTTTTGTAATAAATACAAGTGCAGGAGGAGCGAGACAACAGCGGCCATTCCTATCGACTTATTTTGTTGTACGAGTTATTTGTAGAAGCGGAGGTGACCGAATGAGGTATTGTTGTCATCATGTTTTCCTCCTGTTGGGGGGTGTGGGTCCGACGGTCAGCGACCTGGCCAGGGTTACGGTTTTGCATGTGGGTTATCCATGCTAACAATCAGGCCTGGCTGCTAACCGTTTATGGCACAAAACATTATTTTAACATGCAACGCTGGCTGAAAGTGTCCCTTTATTCTCTCCTGTGGCTGGTAATGACCGTGTTCACACAGTATCCGAACAAAGGGAATCTCGGACTGACGTACAGAGGCTTAAAGGAAACAGAAAAATAAAATATTTAGTCTTTAACATAACTTAATTGACAATGTTTTACAACAGAGGGTAAAAATATTAAATGTATCATTTGTACAATTCTAACTGACAACTGTCACTCACAATTAAATGTCAGTTTAACTTGTATACGAGGATTAAAAATGACTAGAATAACTTCTGCGTTTATTTTTTTGCCTGTTTTTGACGTGGGGTAGGTCATAGAAATACTAAACACTGCCCTGCAGCCATCTTACTGATTGCTTAACTTTGGCCACTCACCAATTAGCACTAATTATGCGTTTAATCACCTGTTGTTTGTATGCACTGTAAGGCTGGTGTAGACTGTAACTTGCTGATAACTATGTAGAGAATGAAATCTCACCTGAAAATATTGTAAAATATCTTTCACTTCGTTCCTTGTTGAAAATGCATGTCTCTCCCCCCTGTTTTTCAGAGACTCAGGGGTTGTGGACCACCTGTCTGTCCATCACAGAGCTCACCCCCAGCGGCAGCAGCAGGCTGTGTCCTTGTCCCCCACAAGCCTCTCTGCTAGGGGAGAGTATGGAGGAGACGGCATGTCGGGCAGGTTTACAGAGGGACAGGATGTCTTGGCCCGGTGGTCGGATGGCTTGTTCTACTTGGGGACAATCACAAAGGTAGTGTGAGGAAAGCACACTGGTACTCTGGTACTGTGATCATTTTTCTATTGCAGGTACCATCAGATGAAATTTCACACCCTTGGTAGGCTTTCGGTTTTTTGCTTGTTCCTGTAGATGTGTCATACCTGGGCAGTGTGTTTTAGGCTTTAAGAAGAGTGTGGGTTTTAGGAACGTCTGTCTTTTATGTCTTTTTCAGATAGATCGGGACAAGCAGAGATGCTTCGTTGTCTTTGAGGATCGGTCAAAGTCATGGGTTCTTTGGAAGGATATTCAGACAGGTGAGTTCTTTCAACTTCAAGATTAACATGTTTGTAAAACATTTGGATTTTGCTGTTGAATAAAAACACAGTCCTTGATCAATTGCCAGGAATCTGAAAGATAAATGTCCTGGCTCTATTTGCACTTTAAATTATGTACATCTCAATACTTATCATGCTTGAATTTCTTGATTTGTTTTGTGCTCTCCGTGCCCCTGTCTGCCTGGTTATGCCTTACTTATCTCCCTGTTCTTGTTGCTGACAGTTAACTGTCCACAGTATCTGGCATCAGTACAGCAGCAGCGCATTGACCACATGTGAACATGAGCAAAGGAGGAGATAGACAGAGAGGCTGGGGTCTCTCTACTTACAGATCATTCAGTTAAAATGCAAATATGACACAGGTTTCCTATATAGTACAGGTTAACATGATTTGTGACAGATTAAAAAAATATGGAACATATTTCAAATATCCATCATTTAATTGCATATGGATTTTTAAAATATGAACTAATTGAACTGATCCACATGTTGCTGCACAGCTGTATGTTTGTAGTGTTTTATTTCTCATTTTAAATGTTAACAGGGGTTGAAAGCCTTGTTTTCTGCTGACCTCCAGTGGTTGAAATTCTCATTTTGCTACAGTGATATAGAAATGTACTTGCAGTGTTTGACTGCACCCAGACAGTACTGTTTGGTGTGGTTACAGGTGAAGCAGCCCAGCAGTCTGGTATTAGGTTAGGCTTTAAAGGATCAATTCATGCACAATTTCTAAACAACATATTTTCTCATATAAGTAGTAGTAGTCAGTTTCCGTTTCATTTACCCAAATTTTGAGATATTCATATCTGATCTCTGCCTCCACCCCAACACTATCAGGGTAAATGGAATTTTGTTTTGTTGGGCTCACAGCATCGACAGATTAGTCTTAAAGAACTGAAAATAAATGTATCTTTTCTGTGTCCTGATTACTCAGGATAATTCACAGCCCTCATCACCATCAGTCAAAGAAATGATTCCTTTAGTCTAACTTTTCTAGTTGTTAAACACAATCTAAGGTTTACAGGCCTGCATAACAGCTAGTTTTGAAAGAGTTGTTATTCTTTGCCCAGACGTCTTCTGTCTATTTCAGGGGAAGAAGATGATGAGGATGACGAGGACGATGACATTGTGTGCTCCATATGCCAGGATGAGACTTCAGAGGAACCCAATGAGATCGTCATTTGTGACAAGTGTGGACAAGGTACTGCTCATTGTTTCTGATGCTCTTATACCTGACATTGAATATCTTATCTATCTTATCTTTAAAGAATGACCCAGCTGATGGTAGCTGCATTTAAATGCGTTTGATGTCTTTTAGGCTACCACCAGTTGTGCCACTCCCCCATCATTGATGCCTCTGTCATTGACTCAGATGACAAGTGGCTCTGCTCAGAGTGTGAGCTCACTTCTATGCCTAAGGTACAGCTTTTAATTTGAATGTAAATATATAAAATCTTTTGAGTATAGTAGTTATTTGATTAAATGAGCTGACAGATAGCTGTTTTGTGAGAATCATTATTTGCTTTGCTTTAACTGTAAAGCAAAAAGGAGTAAAGAGCCCTGATAGAGTCACCACAAGATAATCTATAGAGTAAATGGCATATATGCGTTTCATGTCAGGATAAACATGCTTTTTGTCTGTGTGGTGCACAGAGGGGGGGAGCACACAGGAGGGGAGCGTCTGCTAAAGGCTTCCTGCAGCCGCAGCAGCAGCAGCACATGGAGCTGCACCTGTCCTTCCCGTATGCCCTGGAAGAACTGGTGTGGGACCAAGGCCACAAAACTAACACCCAGCAGTGTTATTGCTACTGTGGAGGCCCAGGAGAGTGAGTAACACATTACATACGTTAAAGCGCATATACAAGAATCTGAATGCAGAATTTCTCACATGCACATGTTCTTAAAAATCTTAATATCACACATACAAATACAGTAAACCATCCTCTTGTTTCTTTCCTTCTAGGTGGTACCTGAAGATGTTGCAGTGTAACAGGTGTCAGCAGTGGTTCCATGAGGCCTGTCTCCATTGCTTACAGATGCCCATGCTCTACGGAGATAGGTGCAAATACCACTATCCTAAATGATTTTTTCAACAGTTGAGAATATTTATTCCATGGTTGGTGAAAAAGCTCCCGAAAGGCTGACTAAACCATAGTTTAACCATCTTTTTATATCGGCACATATTTTCTAATAAAGTGCTGCAAACAGTAGCAACAGTGCATCAGCTTCATGCTATGTTATTAATTTTCACTAGTGCAACCAACAGAAAATTACAATTATTAAATCTTTTTAACCCTTCGGTCACAAACCATTTTATAAATAAAGTCAGCTGACATTGTAATGTGTTTTTTCGCCTTCAGGTTTTATCTGTTTGTTTGTTCCGTTTGCAATGGTGGACCAGAGTACCTCAACCGACTGCCTCTCAGATGGTAAGTGAGTCTTAAGATGCATTTTCAACTTTGACACTCTTAAAGTCATTCTTCAAAACAGTAGATTGGTTAATAAAGTACACACACATGTGACTGCTCTTCTTTCTAAAGTAGTCTGTTTTTAGATACAATGTCCCGTCTTACATTAAGTGCTAGAGACCTAAATAAAGTTCCAGTCTTACATTTATCTTATTGTTTTATTTTTTGCGCATTAATTGTAAATTTCCCCATTGTGGGACTAATAAAGGATTATCTTATCTAACATTGCCACCGTCTCTTACTAACTCCCACAATTCCTGCATTTTCTACAAAT
Source organism: Lates japonicus (assembly GCA_033238685.1). Lineage (NCBI taxonomy): Eukaryota > Metazoa > Chordata > Actinopteri > Centropomidae > Lates > Lates japonicus. The sequence goes on along the minus strand of BRZM01000010.1, from coordinate 12,520,071 downwards.
ATTTGGTCTTCTTTTTATGATATTGTTTTTGAACTTGACTGAGTCAAGAAAACACTGTGTTTACTTAAATGTTTCAGGGAGGATGTCACACACTTGAGTCTGTACAACTTGAGTGTGATCCACAAGAAGAAGTACTTTGACTCTGAGATGGACCTGATGGCTTATATCAATGACAACTGGGAGCTGCTGCAGCTCGGGGAGGTGAGGAGACAAGTCATGTGTAATGCACAGATGGCCACTCATGAAAACACAGTGTATGTTTTTGTGCAAAGTTTTTTTGTGTGTGTGTAACACTTACATCAAACGTTAGCTGTTTGTATGATATGTAGCAGTGAAATGCACCAACACATCACAAGCTGATTGGAGGCCAGAAAACCACACTGTTAGCCTGTCCTAGAGGGTTAATTATTTCAAAATTATAATACCCTGACTGCCAGATTGGGTTTTGAAACCATATGGTGTTGATTTGTGTTTGTTCTTTTTTTCTTGCACCCTGACTTTCCTGTTTGGTAACCTCCCCTCCCCCGTGTCTGCAGCTTGCCAAGACTCCAAGATCAGAGCGATATGAAAGTGTTCTGGAGGCATTAAACAACAACAGCAGCATGTAAGTTATTTCCTTCAGCATTTAATGTTAGATGATGTTGATGATAGCCTGGTCAACTGACTATTTCTTGTGTGTGTTCCTACCCATCATTACCCCCTCTCTCCTTTTTCTCTCATCCAGGTTCATGTCGGGGAAGGAAGTAAAGAAAAAGAAGCACTTATTTGGCCTGAGGATCCGTTTCCCTCCTGCTCCCCCAAACTCTAGAGAGCCAACCAGCAGAGTGATGGAGAGGGCTTCACATGAAATCACCATTAAGGGATGCAAGTCCACCAAAACCCCGTCTGGCATGAGGTAAGAACTTATACTAATAAAATTAAACTTATACTTGGAATTTCTGAAGTTAATGTTTTACATATCCCTTCACATTCATCACTGAAAGCTCTAAAGTGCTGAACTGATGCCTAAAAGTGATGCAGCCTGCAACAAGCAGTGGTTTGATACTGCCCTGCGCTTTATAAATTGTTTCATAAAATGTGACCGTTACATGTTGTTTTTAAACCTTTTTTTGAATCTTATTTTCCCATGTTTTTTGGTGTAAATGATTGATAGGGACAAAAATCTTTGGAATCAATGAGGTATTGAGCAAGAATGATCCAACTGGGCAATAGTCCACATCAAGGTCAAGACAAGTCCACTAAAGTGCTCGTTCTTGTTTCTGACGGGCTCAGATTGTTATTGTAAGTGCCTGATAACATTATGGATAGGATATTCCTACAGAGATAGACCTTTTTATTAAAGAATAAGATCCTTTTTGTTTAACGGGAAACTCCATTGAAAAAAACAGTTATTTTGCTGAGTAGAACACAAGAGTTGTTGGAATACTACTGCCTCGATCAGTTTGTTTGTGTTATTGTGTGGTACTTATGTAAAGGATCTGAATACTTCTTCCACCACTGAAAATCACGCAATAATACTTGATTTATTCTTCTGCATTGAACCAACTGCATAGCTACAGCGTAGATATTGCATAGCCATGGACCTTACACCGTAGCCTAACATGCACCTCCCTAGAAATATAACTGCACATCATGGCGATGCAGACCATAACAGCTGTGATTGGTCTGCTTGGTCAGCTCGTGCCAGCTCATTCATGTCTCTCAGTGGCTGGACGAGCACAGAAAACTCATCCTCCCATCAGCCTCACTCACTTCAGCCATCATACACACCATCTCCTTTTAACAGTAGCAGCAACATTAAGTACATGAAGAAACTCAACACACTGGCACAGAAACCCCACTGCCCGCTAGCATTTTGGCAGTGTAACTTCTGAGCAACACAGACACACCAGGTCACAAGTATAAATGTACATGACAGTGTAGAAGTATAAACCAAGCTTTACGCAAACAAAGAGATGTAGGCAGTGTTTCTGGTTAAACAAATGATCTTAGTCTTCAATAAAAAGGTCTGTCTCTGTAGGAATCCTACCCATAATGGTGTCAGACACATCTGAGCCTGTCAGTGGCAAAAAGAAACACAAGTGGACTTACATTGATGTGGAAAACTGTCCATCAGATTATGTTGCAGCAGCTGTTTGCGGCGGGCAGGTACATTCTTGTTCAATACTGCACCGATTCCAAAGATTTTTGTCCCTGTCAATCATTTACACCTAAAAATACAAGAGCCAGGTTAAAAAATACCAGTTATCCTTTAATGCACAGCTGCCATTACTTGTGAAACTGTTGAGAAATATTGTTGTTATTGTTGCTCTAGACCTTTAACCAATGGCACAGAGAAGAAGAGAAAAAAGAGGAAGCAAGGAGCTCGTTCTCTGGAGACTCTGGCTAAACCACAACGTTCCAGTGAACTCTTGTCCCAGGTGTGTGTGTTTGTCTGTGTGTGCACATTTGTATGTATGTCTTGATGGGCGTGAGGTGGGTGTGTACATAGCTGTTAAGAGGGGTGGGCATTCTTGTATTCTTCTATATACATATCAGCTCACAAAGCCTCTGATGGACATGTTGAGAACCTGTTGGATTAGAAGAAATCTCACAGAGAATTGCTAACAGTTTTTACTTTGCTTTGACAGCAAATAAGAAAGCCTCTACCACTAGAGTCCCATGCATTGGATCACCTAACTTCTATCAAGTAAGTAAGAAACTGGTGCAAAATGTAGTCCTAAGCAAGCATGATTGTTGCATTGTGTAGTTGTGAGGATATTGTTCAGTTAAGACAGCTAGCTAACAACTGTTATAGATTGTTTTTTGATGATTTAGTCTAAATCAAAAAAATAGCAAATCCTTACATTTTAGACACTGGAACCAGAGACCTTTTGGCATTTTTATTTGATAATTGACTGAAATGATAAGAGATTTTCAAAATGGTTGCATTTTAATTTTCTAATTGTTTCAGCACTGTGTACTGTGAAAATAAGTTTCAGTAGCAGTTTTCTTTTTCTGTCTTTAATGTTTTCATCTAACACTCTCTCTCTCTCTCTCTCTCTCTCTCTCTCTCTCATTTTACCATCCCCACAAAACCAGGAGTGACAGGTCTCTGCTGTCTTCACGAACTTCAGATGTGGAATCCATAGGAGCCCTGAGCACCTCAGAAACTACCTCAACTAGCATTTCAAGACAGTCCAGGTACGCCTGCTAAGCAACTGCAATATTTACACCTTTCTCACTTTGACAATCTATGGCTCTGTAGATGGTAATGCTGGTCTGCCATTTCAATCCAACATGGCAACAGATATAAGATGGATTGGCATGACATTATGATCTCCAGAGGATGAACATCAGCATGTTAGCATTGTCAGTGTGAGCATTTTAGCATGCTGACAGTAGTATCTACCTCAAAACATCACTCTGACTGTGCAGCCTCAAAGAGATGCAAACACAACTAAAGACTCTTTATCATGTTTTTGTTATTTCCCTCAGAATTAAAATCTGTTTTTTAACTTCCTCTTTTCCTATCGAACACCCTCCAGCCTCTGTAGCTCCAGCAAGACACGTACAACAGCCTGTGTCATGCCTGTTTCCTCTCCACCCATAAAAAGGAAACGTGGGCGGCCACGGCGGGCCCTGCAGCCCCCTAACCCGGAGATCCCTCCTCCCAGCCACACAGACCCAAACCCCTCAGCGACGGAGATGCTGAGCACCCTGCCAGGGCTTCACTCAGCAGACATAGTCCATGGCATGGACCCCAACAGCCAGCTCTCCCACCTCAAGAGCTCCATCAGCAGCTATTTCGGAGCAGCGGGGCGGCTGGCTTGCGGGGAAAAGTACAAAGTCTTGGCCCGACGGGTCACCCTCGATGGCAAGGTGCAGTACCTGGTGGAGTGGGAAGGAGTCACTGCCTCTTAGGCTTGTCACTGTCGTCATCACCTCTAACTTTTAACCAGCACCTACAGGAGGTTTATGGCTGTGGTGAGGATGCTTACACAGCCTGTATTCAGAGCATTAACTGATATATGCCTTTGTTTAGTTTAGACAAGAGCAAGTTTTGCCTGTTAAGCTTTACTGTAAAGCCTACTGGTTCTGTGCAGCCCAAGGTGACCATAGCACATTTAAACATGTATTTTCTTCATGTGTTTAAAACTTACAATTAATTGATAAAGACGAGGTATTGTCATTAAACCACACCAGATTTGTGTTATTCTGCTTTTAACTTTCATTATCTGCTTTGAATGTTTACACAAACCCCTGTTTATTCAGGGGCAAATAATTGATCAGTGCACTGCACCTGTAGGCTTTCAGTGAAGAGTTATTGTGCTTGATTTTTGATCCAGTGATATGCTTTTCATTTCCAGACCCAATAATTATGAAACTGTACAAAATGTACAAAAATGTAGTTGGTCAGGCATTTAAAACGGTGAATCCTGGGGGATAAGAGAAAGAGGGGTAGTTTTCCTCAAACTTATTATTTTGACAAATTGCAATCATTCAGTGAAGAATTACACGTTTGGTTAACTTTTCTTATCGAATTTGGTGAATAAAAACATAAGCGTTCCCTCCTTCTCTAGTCCCAGCTGCAAGTACCTATTGTTGCCTTGGGCAGATATATCCCTCAATTCTGTTTGGAAAGCGTGCTCGTTTGTGAGCAGTTCAGGAGGAAATCAAAAGAGATGTGCTGCTGCAAATGTTTATTATTTTATATAGAATTATACTACATTTATTATTACCTTTTCTACTTGTTACCTTCTTGTATGCCCTTTTCTGTTCAACAGGGCAGATTTCTTTGATTTTCTTCTTTTTTTAAATCATGGATTGCACATATCAAATTATATCTGTTAGGCCATCATCAGATAAACAGATAAATTGAGCTTTTTTGGCCCCTAAAAGGCAGCATTTAGCATGTAGGTCATAACTCCCAGCAAATTTAAATCAAGTACAGTGGATGAAATGTTCATAAAAGTCATACCCAATAGGATACCTAGTAAACTGTGCATTCTGAAAAACTAATTTTGTTTTCATTGTAATGATTTTGTTAAGAAACTTAAATGTCTTTGTCTAAACACATATCCTTTTAAAGCATTTTGATTTGAAATTGATAAATGACTTTTGACTTTAAAATCATTAAGGACCTATTTAGTTTTACTTTGTTTGATAGTTACTCAAGAAATAAAGTGCTGCGTAAGATGAATGTTTTATACACAGTTCCCGGTTCAGAATTGTTTTGCGATTTTCTCTTTTTCCTTTTTTTGTGCTGCCTATGCAAGTTAGTCCTGGAAAAATGTATTGTTTCATACTGATTGACGACGGGGAACTTAAGCATCACTATTTTAATGATTTGACTCAGGCGTTTCAATTTTGTGACGGGTGCAACAAAAAATGCACTTGGATTATTGCTTTCACAGTCAAGCTCACCTTGTAGTCTACACACTCAGGATATGCCCCAAAACTTCACTGTATTGCATAGGCCAGCATTTGCAGCTTGACAGGAGGTTTTGATATAAGTTATTTACTCAGTGTTTTTGGTCAGTATTTTTATATTAGGTCCTCCGTTTGTCACATTTCTTTGGACCATTATGTAAGTATGCTTTCTTTTCTATGAGCAAAATAATTTGTAGTCCATTTTTACTGCTACACTCTCTTGTTTAAACTGAGTCAGAAAACAATCACTGGAATACTAATATGCTGTATGTCACTGCAAGAGGGAAAGATTTAGTATGGCTGTCTCCTTTTGGAGATGTTTTCATTAAAATGGACAGACCTTTTTGACATTGATACCTCTTCATTGAACGGACGTAGTCAGTGCATTTAAAGCTTCTCTCCTCTGTTCAGTCAGTGTCTCGGCCCACTTGTTGCTACCACTGACTTCCAGCAGGCTTCTGCAGCCAAAGAAAATACATGTAACGTCTGCTTTGTCTCTTGAGATTCATCTTATTACATTTTTATACATCATTATATAGGTTGACGTGTTACTTCTGAATCTGTTTTGTTAAAGGATAAATAAAAGCAGATATTTTGAACCGTTGTGGTGAGTATTGTGTGTTTAATTTGCTGCCTGTGGCTAAAGTTTCAATCTCCTAGCGTCTTCAGATAAACCTACCGTTGGAAATCTGACAGCTCCGGTGCACGCGCCGCTCTTCCCGGTCACTGTCATTGACAGCCCTCTTCACCAATCATTTCACAGACAACGTCGCCTTATCCAATCACAAAATGCGTTGTTTAAATGTGGGCGGAGACTGAAAATACAAATCGTTCTGACTACCTTAGGCGTGTGCTACATCTACACTGGGTAACCTAGAAAGATTTCTTCTAGTTAGAAGTTAGATACATGTTTTTACGCTTTCCTTGCGCCAGGACGATACAATTCTTATTTTTGTCTGTATATATATCGTCTGTCCGCTCGTTGGTAGCGTTTGCTTTAAAACAACCTAACGTTAACTAGCTAGCCACCTGTTGATGCGGTGAGCATCTTTGTTTACGTTTAGCAAGCGTAGCTATGCTAGCTAGTTTGCTCTTCTCTGCTGTAGTTTCAGATGTTTAAAACGTACCGATATATTTATTAGGGTTTCTGTAGTTTTCTAATGTGTCACACAAGTTGGAAATGTTGCTTGAATGACTGAAACCTAACCTCAGTCAAGACGAGTTGTTGATTAGCTGGAGGTCGTCATGTGCGCATCAATAATCCAATGTTTGAGAACGAGGAAAGTTTAACCCAAGATGTGGTCAGTCTGAGGAATCTGCTTCGACTGACGGAGCACAGCCTGCAAAGTGTGGGACAGACACTAAGGTGAGCTCAACAAACATTTTAAACCAGCTTTTGATAGCTACCACACCTCTTCTCGTATTACAGAGTAAATCTGCAGCCATCATTTGAGAACACTACAAAATGTTGGTATGATGCTGCACTTGAATTCTTCATCCTTCTCTCTTGATTTCCTCCTTACTAGTCCCTTGTACAATCAGCCAGAGGGTCATGACGATGAGTATGTGCATCAGAGTCCTGATTACCTGATTTTACGAGACCTGCAGACACCTGATGTTCCTCTGTTCCAGTCAAGTTCTGTTTGTCAGGAGAGGCCTTTCAGTGGGACGGCTGAGAGACGTGCCGTTGCTGGCAGTCCCTCCTCCAAGTCAAGGGTGAGAGAGAAGACTGTGTGTCTGACCTCACTCAGATATACTGTGCATCACCTATCATCCTATCTCATGCTACGTACTGTATTGTGTATGTTTGCTAAAAGCCACCACTGTAGATCAACAGAGTAACCACAGAAAGTGTTTACAGTGTTAATTACATCAGCAGCCATGAATGAGATTATTACAGTCAGTTACAAAGGATGTAAATATGGTCTGTGCAGCAATCTGTGTTTATTAGGTAGAGGCAAATCAGATTTAATATTTCCCTCTAAGATCTGTTTTACAGTAAGCTGTAAATTTAATTTGATTTACAGATAACCTTTATGAATGATACTTAATAATGAACATACTTACGTAATGAACATGGACAGGTGTATATCACACACCTCTCATCCATACCTGTGTTCTTCCCCCTGTTCAGTCATCTTCAGTCAAAACCAAGTCAGAGGACATGGAGGCCGTTTCTTTGAGGAAAAAGGTGGGCTGTGTGCGTCAGGAGAACGCCTGCCTGACCATGCAGGATGAGCAGCTCATCAGTGACCATGATGCTTTGCAGTATGAGCTGGCCAACTCCAAGTCTCAGGTATGACAAATAATTTGTGTGGATAAAGGTGCTGCATTCTCAAAACACTGTATCTTGTGCTTAATATTTGTCTTTATTCTTTAATTCAGTGTTTATTTGAGACATTGGCAAAAGAGATTGTTCTTTTATGTTGCTTCTTTATTTGAAAGCCAATGAATGAATGAATGAAAATAGTAATAAACTTGTGAAATAAACAGAAACTATATTGAGTACATATACTATTTTTCTTTTTTTAGCTCCATCTCAGAGGACCAAGGGTCGGGCTTAAAAACAATGTGGCAGTCATGAGTGAGCAGATCCTTCATCTTGAAGCAGAGCTGGAGGCTCAGGCCAAAGAACTAAAGTAATCTCATGACCTAAACTTATACTTCTGCAGATCTTGCTGTTTATGTGGCAGTTGTATGCCTGTTTTTATGAACTGGACACTGACTCTGTGTTAAGATTATGTAATGTGCTACAGGGTACAGACATAATATTGTCCACAGAACTAGCTCTGCTCCTGTTTTCAGTACTCATTTATCTTTATATTTTGTTCATTCCTTAAACTATTGCACTAACCTTTAGCTGAACCTGGTATTTATATCCTAACAAGTTGTCCTCCTATGCGTTTCCCAGGGAAGCAGAGCTGAGGGCTGAGTGTAACCAGGAAGCAGCAGCTCATAATGACATAGTGGTGGTGACTCTCACTGAAGAGCTGAGTGCACTCAGAGAAGAACTGGATAACAAGACAGCGCTAGGAAAACGGTGATGCTTTTTTCTAGGCTAAGCTGCTGCACATTCATTTTATTCCAGTATCCAGCACAGTTTATTTTTCATCACAGGTCAAAGATACGTAACAGCATGACCACCATATGAAATGGATCTGCTACAATGATATCTGATTTAGTTTAACAACATAATGAAGTTATTGTTTTAGTCCTTACTGTTCTATCTCATCCTTTACAGGGCTGAGCAACAAAGGAACCAAGCACTTGAAAATGCAGAGAAACTCAAAGAAGCTTTCAAAGATTATAAGGCCACGATTTCCATTAAACTTAAGAGGGTAAATTTCATGAATATTAATAAACCTATATCTATTATTCACATATTTTTTTGTTGCATGTTGATGACAAAAAAATTGTTTTTAAGGTGATGGAAAGCGAGAGCAAACTAAAAGAGAGTCTTATTGAGTGTGACAGAGAAAAAGAAGAGCTAGAGCTGAGGTGCTCTGTGTTGCAGAGAGAAAAGACAGAACACAGCCAAACAATCAGGTACATGTGAGACTGATTGTTTCATGTCATTGTCTCTGTATCTTTTTTTTTTTTAAACATCTGCATGTGTGCACTAAGATAATGTGGAGGGTTTCTAATGTCATCATTCCCCTATATTTTTCCTCACCAGCCAGCTGAAGGAAGAGGTGAGGCAGGCTAAGTGTTCAGCTGCTGAGTGCTCAGACCTCCAGGCTCAGCTGGAGGAAGCCAGACGACGGGCCTCGCTTTTGGAAGGGCAGCTTGTGGAGTGCAGGGAGCTGGCTTCTTTGCGCAGGGAGCTGGAAGACCTGCGTACTCTGACCCAGAGCCAGGAGCAGAGGGTGGCCCAGAGCCACAGAGAGGCTCAGCAGAGCCAGACAGAGCTGTCCAGCCTGGAGGCCATACTGGCCCTGCTGCATCTACGAGAGGTGGACGAACATAGACACACACACTAACATTGTTGTTTGTGTTCCCACATGAGTTTGACAAGTATCCCACAATGTTTGACCCAAATTTTACATCATTAGTTTATTTGTTTTCCCAAACCTAGTTTTGGTGCCATAGTAACTGTACCAAAAAGGCTTCCATATTTATTGATCTTGCGCAGGAGATGACGTGTTTACTGTGTTTTCTACTGTCACTTGTTATTTTTTTAACTTCAGGGTGCTGTGGGCCAACTTTGTGCCAGGCCCTGCATGTTGCCCCCTGTGGACTATTCGGGAACCGCACACCTGCTGAGGCTAAAGCCAGGTAACGCTGATAATGTATCATATATGGCTGTTGATGGAGATTCTAGGTCTCCTGCAACTATTTTCTGTATATTTTCTACAGATTTTTCTCTTCTTCTTCTTTTTTTTAAAGAGTGAAATAATTTAGTTAGAATGAGAGACTCATTCTGCATCCTTTTTTGTGCTTGAGATGTATGTATAGGAGTCTTGCTTCAACAGGAAAAAATGTGGGAACTGCCCTCAAAGATATTATTTGAATCTTAAAAGAAGCTTTATGCAGCGTGGTAATATAGTTATTACCCGAGCAGGTACTTTACATTAATACATGAAGCATTCCAGTCCTTTCTTTCTCTGACTCTTGATCCTTACAGGTGAAGGTTACCAGCAGCTTCTGCGGGTGCTGCAGTCGGCGGAGGCAGAGCGGACTAAACAGAGCAGCCTGGTGGAGCGGCTTCAGGAGCGTCTAAACCGAGCCCAGGAGGAGATCTCCTCCCTGCAGAGCTCCATGGCCCAGAGAGCTTCCCACTACCAAAGCCTCCACACCGAGCTTCTGGACAAAGTCAGCCAAGCCACTGATACAGAGAAAGAGGTAACTTTTTTATCTTTTACCAAGCCTGATGTTGTTGCTTTTAGCTTTTTAAATTTCTGTTTCTGTTTTCACCTCAGTTGAAGAGAAAAAGTGCTCGTGTGGCTGCGCTGGAGAAACAGTTACAAGAGAAAACATCAGCCTACAGTCAAGCTGCACTGAAAAACACTGAACTGGAGAATCAGCTACAGGTGCAACACACACACGTGTTTTTGCCCGACATGAAGAAGCTGGTGGCTGAAGTGCACTCCATTCGATTTCACATTTGCACTGTTAACACTGGAATGCTTTATGTTCTACACTTTTCTTTATCTAATTACAGGAGAAGACCAGCTCTCTTCAACATTACCAGACACTGATGACCAAAAAGCAAAGAGAGTATCAACAGTCTTTGGACAAGTGTAAAAAATCACAATCTCAACAATGCGTGGAGCAACAGCACAGAATAGAAATGGTGATCTACAGTTTTTTCTGACTCACTGTCTCTCTTTGAACCTCCACAACGTAAATCCACCTCACCGCTATGTTACTGTTCAGTTCTGTTCAACCAACCTTTTTTCTGTTCATTCGTGTTAAGTATGATTTACACTTAGACATTATCAGAGAAGGAGATGGAGAGGATTTGTGCTCAGAGTTGCTAAAACAACACTGACTGTGACCCTATTCTGTCATTACCTGTGAGTAACAGCATTTCTTCTCTTCTGCAGTTGCAGTTGTCTGTAGAAGAGTTTCAGTCTCGGGTATTAGAGATCGGCCAGGAGCTGTGTTTACTCCAGAGGGAGCGAGACGAGGCTCAAAAAGCAGCTCTCATGCTGCAGACCACTGTGGAACAGCTTACACAAGTAAGGACATTTCCTATGTACAACCACAAGTGCATCTTTCTGCCCACCCAGTGGGTAAAGCACAGGAACCATTTCAGATTTATGTTGACGATTCAGCTATAATTTAACCCATGTATTCACTGTGCTTTTTATATTTGGACGATTTTTATCTTCAGGGTAAAGGTATACTATGCCCAGGATGTGGACTAAAAGAGGCATCACGCCCTTTGTCCCACACAGCATTCAGCTGATTAACACGCACCAATCTGAATCTAAATTTAAGTAGCTCTTAAGTAGTTTTTTGCTGTGTATGTTTTTATTCTGTATATTTAGCATTTTTGTTGTATTTTATGTTGTAGAGACATGATTTTAGGATGTTTTTCTCTATATTTATGTTGTGTGCTGTTGTGTATGATCATTGACATTTTATTAATGTTTTTTTCTTGCTCTCTGTGTAAAGTAAATTCCCAGAGGGGAAATAGTTTCATTCATTCATTGTGATTTGTTTTCAGGAGAAGCAGACTGAGGCCAGACACAGTGAGGAGTTGCTGCAGAGTTTCAAAGAGCAGGCAGTTCAGTCTGCCACCAAGGTTTGTACAAAGAAGGGGTCACCAGGCTCAAACACAAATAAGCTAATTTGAACTGTGTAAAAACACATTCCACCATAACCAATAGTGTGCACCATCCATGACTTATATCTGTGCAGGTTTGTGAGCTACAGTCATCTCTGTTAGCGTGTAGAGAAGAACTGGACTCATACCTGAAGCAGATGGAGGAGGTGAAGTCAAACTATGAGAGTGAGCTGCAAAAGAACGACGACAAGGTAAAGAAAGATTTCAAACTTTGAGACCTTTATGAAAAAACAGAAATATACATCTCTATCTTTGATATTGCCTGCTCCTCTACATTAATTCAAAGCCGACATATCAGGCTTATACTATCCTCCGCTCCTCCCTCTTCAGGTGTCCTCCCTGCAGGAGAAGCTCCACAGCACCAGCCTGGTTTGTCAGAGCTCCAGTGAGCAGAACCTGCAGCTGCAGCTTTCTCTCCAGCAGCAGCAGACCATGCTGACTGAGAGCACTGCCCACATCTCTGAACTGGAGGAGAACCAGAGCCAGCTGCAGAGACAGGTAGGATAGAGAGACGTAAAAGCTTTCTTATGTACGAGGGTAAATGAACATCTTGATACTGTGGAGTACTATTGAATGAACTTAGTGTTTAAAGGCCTTTATAATAGTACTTAAAAGGGATTTTTAACTTGATGAAGCAGTGTGTCTTGACTTTTTTTGGAATTTATTCCCCTTTGTAGAGGCCTTTCATTTAGTCCTCTGCTCTTGTAGCCCATCTGCCTCAAGGTTTGACCTTTTGTGCATTCAGAGATGCTTTTCCACTCACCACGGTTATAGAGTGGTCATCTGAGTTACAAAGCAGTCTGACCTTTCACCTCCTCCTCTTGCTGCTGTGGAACTCAAGAAGCTTCTTACTAGCAAAAGTTGACCATTTTTATTAAAACTTTAAATTGCATTAGGAAAGAGAGCAGAGGACAAAACTTTGAGAAACTACGACCTAACGCTGGTTGCAAACCTACTGCACCCTGCATATCACAAACCAGTGGTAAAATCTGCAGCGTTGCGCGGGGAACAGCTGTTTGAGCTTGGCGATTTTCATTTATGGTTCAGCATTTTAGCTGCTGGTTTGGCCACTCTGTCCTTTGCAACCGACAGAGCACAATGCTCCCCATTCAGCGAAACTGAGCTATCACGGGGACAATATTAATGGAGCCTCTCTGTACAGCAGTCTGATGCTGGGTAACAGACAGGAAACAAATGGCCTGTAGGAACCGACTGTCAAGAAATTGTTTTTTATTGTTTTGGAAGTAATAGGTCGAATCTGCTCTACAAGTTTCTCTAATAAAAAAAAAAAAAGAATATCTAGGCGTTCTTTATGTTTCTTTATGTCTTTGTTACTTTTGTCCCTAATCACTCCAGTTGTAAACATAGAATTGAAACATATATAAATGAACATCCTGTCTGTTTTCATTTACAAGAACATAAAACGGGTCCTGACATTGTGTCTGTGTGTAGGTGTGTCTAGTCTGGGCATGAGGTTGGAGCAGGCTGGACCTCTCTGGGGATGAGGGGTGGGGAACAAGAGGCAGGCTTCAGGAGAGAGACAAGGCTCTGCAGGAGATGAACCAGCACTAACACTCAACTGTCTGGAGTCACATCCATGGAGCAGCTGCACACACACTGAGGCTGAGGAAACCGAAAATCTGAGCTCAAGGGCTGACAAAGTGGGAATTTGTGAATCAAAGAATGATTTTCAATGAATAATGTTTGTGGCTTTAATTGAGACCACAAGTGTCATCAGTACCTGCTTAGCGTTACTCAGACTACTATAAATACACCAAACCCTTTTAAAATGACATTGTTCTTACATTTTTCATAGGTTTTTTAATGGTTGTAATGCAGTGTGTTTCCTGAACTTGTAGTCAGAGTAGTTTCCGCTGAACAATGTTTGTAGCTATTTAATGCTGTTTGTATGAGTCTTTATTAATGTCTGTTTTAGCTGTTCTCTTGGCCAGCAGCAAAGACAATCAAACACTTCAGGTCTGTACACGGTCACTTATGATTAAACCATCCTCCCCTTCTCTGTGAATGTATATATATAAATGGGATCTCACTTCTCTGTACGCAGCGGTCTGATGTGGGTAACAGACAGGAAAAACAAATGGCCTGTAGGAATAGACTGTCAAAGAAATTGACTTTTATTGTTTTGAGTAATAGGTCAGATCTACTCTACAAGTTTCTCTAATAAAAAAAGAATATCTGAAACGTTTCTTTATGTTTCTTTATGTCTTTGTTACTTTGTCCCTATAATCACTCCAGTTGTAAACTGTAAATTGAAACATATGTATGAAATGGACATCCTGTCTGTTTTTCATTTGCAAGGAACATAAAATGGTCCTGACATTATTGTCTGTGAGTGTCTAGTCTGGGCAGCAGTTGGAGCGAGCCGAGACCTCTCTGCAGGATGAGGTGAGGAACAGAGCAGGGCCTTGGGAAGACAAAGGCTCTGCAGGAGATGAACAGCATAACACTCAGCTGTCTAGGTCTGTCACGTAAGAACAGCTGCACACACACTGAAACAGGAAACCCAATCTGAGCTCAAAGGAGAATGACAAAAGTGAAATTTTGTGAATCAAAAGTGATTTCAATAAGATAATGTTTGTGACAAAGGACCACAAGTGTCATCAGTACTATAACAGCGTTACTCAGACTACTATAAATACACCAAGCCTTTTAAAATGACATTGTTCACATTTTCATAGAGTTTTTTTAATAGTTTGTAATGCAGTGTGTTTCCTGAACTTGTAGTCAGAGTAGTTTCCCGCTAGACAATGTTGTAGCTATTTTAATGCTGTTTGTAAGGTCTTTTTGTTAATGTCTGTTTGTAGCTGTTCTCTTTTGACCAGCAGCAAAGACAATCAAACACTTCAACGGTCTGTTACACAGTCTTATGATTAAACCACAGCCTCCCTTCTCTGTGAATGTGTATATATATAAATGGGATCTCACTTCTCTAGCACACTGGCCGGTCTGATGTGGAGTAACAGACAGGAAAACAAATGGCCTGTAGGAATAGACTGTCAAAGAATTGTTTTTATTGTTTTGGTAATAGGTCAGATCTTCTCTAAGTTCTCATCAAAAAGAATATCTGGGGCGTTTCTTTATGTTTCTTTATGTCTTTGTTACTTTTGTCCTAATCACTCAGTTGTAAACTGTAAATTGAAAACATATATGAAATGGACATCCTGTCTGCTTTCATTTGCAAGGAACATAAAAGACGGGTCCCTGACATTTGTGTCTATGTGTAGGTGTCTAGTCCTGGAGCAGCAGTTGGAGCTCGGGCCCTCTCTGCAGGATGAGGGTGCAGAAATTGAGGCAGGTAAGGAGAGAACAGGCTCTAGAGATGAACCAGCCTAACTCAACTGCTTCTGAGTCTGTCCGCTGAAACAACTACACACTGAGGAGCAGAAGCCGAAAATCTGAGCTCAAAAGATGACAAAGTGGGAATTTTGTGAATCAAAGAATAATTTCAATAAGATAATGTTGCTTTTAATTAAGACCACAAATACCATCATTATATAACGTATAAAGACTATAAATACACCAAGCCTTTAAAATGACATTGTTCACACATTTTCATAGGTTTTTTTTAATGGTTGTATTACGGTGTGTTTCTGAACTTGTAGTCAGAGTAGTTTCCCAACAGACAATATTGTAGCTATTTATTGCTGTTTTGTATGAGTCTTTTTTGTTAATGTCTGTTTTATGGCTGTTCTTTGACCTTAGCAAAGACAATCAAAACACTGGTCTATTACACAGTCTTATGATTGAAGCCACAGCCCTCCCTTCTCTGTGAGAATGTGTATATATATATATAAATGAGGTCTCACTTCTTGGAGACTGGGAGATAGAAGCCTGGTGTGATTGGAGTAATTCCACTCTGTAGAGCTGCTGGCTGCCTTTTGTTTTGTGGAGTTAACTATTGAAACTCCACACGCTGAACTGTTTACATGCTGTCCAGAATGTATTTATTTAAACTCATTTAGCTTCTCTCATTGTTTGGGGCTTTTGCTTTTCTTCGTCGTTTCTAAGACTGATGAACCTGCTCTCATCAAGGGTGGGAAATTTAAACTGCAGAGTACAGTGTGTTTACCCTGCTTGATCTACGTTCCTTTTATTGTAACATACAGCTGAAAACATTTGTTTGGTTTCTTTCACTGTTTATTTTATTTATTTGTGAAATTGCACTGATTATAGTTGCATGTGTTTTTCTCTTTGCAGCCATTTGTCATCAGAGATGACTTCAGTGTAAGGGAGCTGGAGTCTAAGGAGTCGGGCTGCAGGCGTCTGAGGAGGAAGTCTCCTGTCAAGACTTGAATAGCCCACATGGAGGAGAGCCTGCAAGACCCGCGAGGAACCAGCTCGACAGCAAGAGTGACATGGTGGGACACGTAACTTTATAATCTCCATGGTGCAGGGAACTTTTAATGTCAGTTATATTAATTTTTGCAGAGACACAGAACAGAACACACATTGTACTAAGTGGCTCTCAGTCCTCATGATAGTTTCACACTTACAACACATCCTTCATTTTAGTCTTATTTATTTTTTGGTTTTTTTTTTCCCGCTTACAGTCGCGGATCTGGAGGAAGAAAACTTCATCATCTGAGACCATCAACTATGTCCATGGGTCAGATCCTGGAGAGACAGCTACGGGGTGGGAGAGTTGGCTGATACCCTAGAGCAGCTACAGAAGCTTAAGGACATTCTGCAGAGAACACAAACCATAAATAAGCGGCAGGCATCCGTGCAGGCTTAATGTCAACTTAGGTGAGGATGCGCCCTCATGTGAAATATTCAGCAATAACTTCACGCACACAGTCTGAGGGGCGAGTCTGAGATGGAAAAAAAGCGTCCATATGCTCAGATAAGATCCTGTATCTCAATCATCTGTGCTCAAAACGCATCCATATTGTTCACGTTTATCACAAACACACCAAAGACACACACACAGTTACTAGGTCTGCTTAGTCTCCCCTCAATAGTCTCACACTTTGGTGACGCTGTCGTCAACTAGATAATGAACTGACAAACCTTATGATAGTAGCCCATTTGACTTACACATTTTACTGAGGAAATCCTTTGTATTGAAGATGCAATCCATAACAATTTGTGTGTTAGGTATTTTGATTAAAGATTTATTATCAGGAGTGGAACTTGTATTGTTGTCATGTAAGTTGTGACTGATTTTTTACATACCAGCGTTTGTGATGTACGTTTTCTATTGAAAACTGTGGTAATAAAGATATTAACTATTTATACCAATCACATACATTGTTTAACGCTTTCATATTGCAACCATTAACATCAATCACTCAAATGAGCATACATGTCATGGATAATTGACACATTTTCTTGTGTAAAAGGCTCTAGGATGCTACATGTTTCAGTTCATTAGTCACTTTCAGACTCACTGTAGTGATATTATCTTCAGAGCACAATGAGCACCATGATGGGCTGTATTACTTGGGCGTGCAGATGCTTGTGTGAAGCATATATAGCCAGAAGAACATCGCTGTTTTTAGTAGTGTGACCTGGGTTTTAGTCATGAGCTCCCTTTATGCAAGGCAATGAAATGAGTTCAAGTCCCACACACACACATTCACGTTACTCCTTTAAACCAAAGGTCAATCTAAAATGGTTGACAATAAACTCCTACAGAAAGACCTCAATGTTCCCTGTATTTGGCCCTGCAAGAATCTGACACACTTATTTCTGCCATTCAGAAGATAGTCCCAGTGTTGTTCTTTAAATTACTCACTGTGGTTTTGATACATGTTAATTACACAGATATCTGATAAAATGTTCAATAAAAGTCTGTGTGTGTGTGTGTGCGTGTGCGTGTGTGTGTGTGGCTTCACAGTGAGACCCAGAGGGAGTTGGAGGAGAGAACTCACGAGGTCTTAGATATGGACAATGCACTGAAGGAGAGACAGGGGGAGCTCCAACAGAGAGCACAGCTGGTACAACTCACACACACACACACACACACATATTTTAAATGTATTTAATTTCATTTGCAGATTTTGTTTTACCGCCATCACTCTGACTGTTTAAAATTTCCTGTTCTTCACTCGGTTATCCTGTCATTGTCAGCTGGGCCAGCTGGACGTGGTGATCAGAGAACACAAGCAGGAGATGGAGAGGAAGGTGGAGTCTCTGCAGCTGAGCATTGAAGCCAGAGAGAGAGAGCTGAGAGACACACAGAGGGAGCTCTCAGACAGAAACATGAAGGTCAGGAGCAGTCACAGAAAAAGAGGTCAAAACATGTGAGAAAATGTTTTCAGGGGTCACCAAGACTTAACCTTAAAAGATAGTTGGACTGGTCACTGAATGTTTAAAGAACAGGGGGAGAGAGCAGACTAATTGACAGCCTGCAATAAAATGTACTCAGTATATTGATGCCAGTGACAAGTGTTATCTGTGCTGTGCCATGTGGGCAGCTCTAAACGGTACCGTCAGGAAAAAAAACACCCAACAAAATGAAATTCTGTCATAAATGTTCCTTCCTTTTGAATTGTTGTTACACAGTGTGTTGTGCTGAGAAATGGCTCTCAATGATATGATAAAAAAAGAATAAATAAAAAAAAGATTATCTTATACTAAAAATCAATTAAAATCCACCTTCCCTCAACTCTCCCAGTGCCTGTATTCGTACTGACGTGGTCAGGAGCTATATTCACAAATGGTCTTATCTTACCAGTAGGAGTCGTCCTAAAAGGCTCCCAGTGTTTCCAGTAAAGAGTTTTATTCATAAGAGCTTTTCATAAAGCTGCTGAGAGCAACTTTTACTGAGGAACTGAGAGCAGCTGCTGAACTAAGAGGAGGGGCAGGGCTGCTGTGTGAAGTAAAATATTCACCAATCAATAATGTATAATGTATGATGATCAATTACATTTAAAATTCCTTTTAAAATAGATCAAATACATTTAAAAAGTAAAGTTAAATAACATTTAGATTAAAATGACATTATATCAGTTAGAACATAAAATAAATGCAAACATAAGGTGTGCAAACATTTGTCCACCTCTTGTATCGTCATAGATTAAGTGACAATGTTTAATCAGTGTTTTATATTGTCAGCTCCTCAGATCTCATATTAAAACTGATAGTAACCGGGGCCTCACTGATAAAACCTATGGTTAAAAGTCGCTCCTAAAATGTAATATAAATTAGAAATGAAAGTACATTTTAGTTTAAAATGAAATTTGATTTTATTAAATAAAAATTAATAAAAATAGATTTAATCAACAAACATTTTATAGATTGTGTCAGAAATGTCATGTATGAAAGTAAGGACTGACACACCCCTACTACCAGCTTTAATATGAGACCTGGGAGCCAGTAATATAAAACATCGATCAAACATGATCAAACATTGGCATTTAATCCATGATGATACAAGGGGTGGACAAATTGTGTTTGCACACCTTATGTTTGTATTTATTCTGTGTCTACCTCCATATAACCAAAATAATTATCTGGTGTCATAACAAATTTTTAAAACCACTGCAGGACCTCGTAAAGCCACTCAGGAGATGTACAGAATACAACCTACTGTTACCAGGGTATGCACTGAACACTGAACAGAGCAGGTTATAGACCTAATGAATGAATTCAAACACTTAAATGAGATATGTTACAATGTAGATCATCAAACTGTAAGCTGATGTGTGTGTGTGTGTGTGTGTGTGTGTGTGTGTGTGTGTGTGTGTGTGTGTGTGTGTGTTTGTGGTTTTAGGGGTCACAGGAGCTCGGCTAGCAGCTGCGTGTGTGTCAGCAGGAAGTTCAGACTGTGCTGCAAGAGCTTGAAGAAACTCAGCATCACTGTGAGGCTTTGACCAGAGAGCTGGACGCAACCAAGCTGCAGAACAAGGAGAAGGTAAAGTTGCAAAGAACCATTTATTATTATTATTAGTTATTTATTTCTTCTTATTATTATTTAATCACTCATACTGAAACTGTTCAGTGCATACCCTGGTAACAGTAGGTTGTATTCTGCTTACTGACCTAATTTTGTCTCCTAGGTGATGCCTGATATACAAAACAAAGTAGATTTAGTAACAAATAAAGTATTGCAGCATGTAGTCTCAAAACTCACTGTCTATTATGAGATACTGTGACTTATTTCAAGATGTTACAATTTTATTGTAGTAAGTAAGTGTTTAATGTTAAGTAGAAACAACAGAATGAACGACATGTTGAAATTGATATTTTCATTTTGCACATCTGCTGCACTACTACTTGACCAGTCCGTGGTGTGTGTGTGTGTGTGTGTGTGTGTGTGTGTCTCTGCAGGAGGTCCGGCTGTGTGGTGTGGAGGAGGAGCTGGCACTGAAGGAATCACGCTGGCTGCAGACGGAGGCCAGGCTGCAGGGTATGGTCACCTCTTTAGAGCAGGAGCTGGAGCTGGAGAGGGAGCAGCACAGCAGGGAGGTAAAGTAGCTGCTGATGGTTCAGAACTGGTGTCGGCCTCCTCCATGTCATTCACTAAATGAATCTGTTATAACAGGGACAACTTCACAGTTGCAGTTTGGAAGTATGTGTTAACTAACTTTAAAGTTTAAACTAGACTTTTTTTTACTAGAGCTCATGAAAAGCTGCAGTTACACACACACAC
This sequence comes from Lates japonicus, assembly GCA_033238685.1. Taxonomy (NCBI): domain Eukaryota; kingdom Metazoa; phylum Chordata; class Actinopteri; family Centropomidae; genus Lates; species Lates japonicus. Next base: position 12,499,750 of record BRZM01000010.1, on the reverse strand, counting down.
ACGAATTTTCATTCTGACTGAAGATTTCGCGTCAGCTGTTTACATGGTGTTTGGTGTTTCCATGCGTCAACACATTTAATCTGAACAGCTGTGTGACATGCGCAAAAACCGATGAAGACATCATGCATTCATCTTCCTCTTCCTGACTTATCTATTTGGCACATGTTTGATCAGCTCACTGAGGATGGATATCTATCTTATGTTCAGAGCAGTCGTTGCGAAGGAGAGAACGAACATCCCCACATGTTAACACCAAGATGGAGGGAATGTGCAGAAAGAACGCAGCCATAAAGCAGTCAGGTTAAATGTTCACATGGTACAGTTTTCTTTTGATCAGTTTATGAAATTCTTTGCAACTGATTGTAATTTAAATCAGTTTCTGCCTGTTTATTCTGATTGAGGTGTGTAGCGTTTTTACTCTGTTCAAGCTCTTAAACTGATTATAATCTGAATATTAGCCTTCGTGTAAACTTACCTAAAGTGACTGATGAAAGAGAAACCGCTGGTGCTGTTGAGCAACTTTGAAGTGTTCTGCAAGACTCTTGGCTCTTAGCTAAGCCTTAGATCCAGTTTATGATCTTAGTGATAAGGTTTTATTTTGACATTATAGCATCACACTGATACCATGATAACGTGACACCACTTGTTCAGTAGAAATAATGTCAGTTTCCCATTGGTCAGTTCTGCTTGTCTTTTGATGTGATAAAGGTCTTGTGGGTTTTGGATCAGACTCCATGCTCATCACTTTTGTTCCCTCTTCATGTCTGATTTCTTTTCCTCTTTTTTCAACACCACCGTGTGAGTTCCTTATTTCTTCCTTTGTCTGTTTCTCTTCTTATCACCTCTTTTCTCCCACACACAGCTGATAACATCTTAGTTCCTCCTGATATTTGTAGTGGTGCTCTTTGTTTATTAACCCAGAAAAGAGTGGGTTATAATTTTGATTAGAGCAGTAATATAAAAGTCAATCAAACAAATAACAGACAGTGAGCGGGCAAAATCCACATAGCTGAAGCTCATATGCGTTGTTCTAAGCTCGCTCTAACGAAGGTGATTTGTGAAAAAAAAATAATAATAATTTGCCTCATTGTTCCCATTTTCCCTCCCCAGCTGGAGTCCCTGCAGCAGACTCGAGGTCAGCTGCTCAAAGTCTCTGAGCAGATCTCCTCCACCATGCGCTCCTCTCAAGAGCAACTCACCACTAAGCTTCAGCAGTGCCAGACCCAGCTCGAGCAAACCAAAGCCCTCTTAGACCAGACTAAGACGGAGTTGGATCGCACCCAGAATCAAGCCAGTCACCTCCAAACACAGTTAGATCAGAGCCAGAGCCAGCTCCTTCAGAGTAAATCCCAGCTGGAGCAGAGCAGGATTCTATACGAGCAGACCAGAACCCAGAACAGTGACCTCCGTGCCCAGCTGGAGCAGCTCAGTGCCCAGTTAAATCAAGCCAGAGGTCAGGCTGCCCAGCTTCGGACTGAGCTGCAGGCCTGTGAGAAGACCATGGAGACCTCCAATGAGTCAATTCTCATCAAGGTTTTAGAGTTTTAATTAGCGTGTAATTAAAATTGCAGTAAATTGCTTTTCAGATATTTTATCAAAGTTTTTGTTCTTGTCTCCCTGCAGGAGTCTGAGGTGACCCGTCTCCAGGCCAGGATCTCCAGTCTGGAGCGAGCTGCTGTCTGCCAGAATCTCTACAATCACACACTCTCTCTCCCAGCTCTGCACAAACTCACACACTCCCCAGAGTGCTCCTCCTCTGCTCACTCCCCTCCTTCCTCCCCCCAAAAATTTCAAACAACCATCCGCTCTCCGACACACACTCACTCAACTCGTCTCCACTCCCCAATACACACAAACACACAAACCTGCTCATCGCTCCCAGCTCACACATACAATCAGCCCATCTCAGCCCCTCTCCTGTCTGACAGCCATCACACTCGTGATTGGCTGCAGAGCAGCAGCATCAACTCTTCCCTGGACCTCCCTCTGAGCCTGAAGGCAACACTGAGGGAGGCTTTGAGCAAGCAGCCATGGGAGACCTCCTCCTTCTCCTCCTCTGTGTCCCCTTTCCCAGATGAAGTGGACCACAGCTGGCAGGGCCTCAGTGCCATGGAGGCCACAGTGGCCTCTGACCACTCCTTCAACCCCCTCACGTACATGGTGGACAAACAAGATGACGGACACCCCAACATGGAGGCTACCTCAATAAAGGAGGGACACGGTGAGCAGCTCAGTGAGTCGAGGAGGGACTCAGCGTGTACTCTGGTGGGTGAGGAGCGGGAGGCAGACATGAGTTCGCTGACAGGGATGCTGAGGTTTGTTAATCAGACATTAGCCATGCAGGAGGACCCTAATTTATGGAGCTCCACAGGGATGTCACAGACCTGACACAGCCTCGCACCTCAGGTAAAAACACCACTCAATTAGATCAGATCAATCATTTTAGATTAATCATTTCATTTATTTTCAAGCAAAAATGCCAAATACTGGTTCCCATTTCTCTAATGTGATGATTTACTGCTTTTCTCTGTTTTATATCAGTGTAAACTGAATATCTTTGAGTTTTGGACTGTTGTTTGGACAAAACCACTTTTTTAAAGACAATGACCATTTATCACTGTTTTCTGACATTTATAGACCAAACTATCAGTCAAGAAAATAATTGGCACATGAATCAATAGTCAAAATTGTTATTGTTATTTAAACCTGTAATTATCATAAAAAGTCATAGTCTGAAGTGACTTTCCAAGTGGGTGAGAGATCCATTGCCTTAAAGAAATACTGTGTTCTTTACTATGTAATGATATTGTAAAGATGTGTGTTTGATATATTTGAGTTTGATATTGATGCTGTTTTTAGAATCAATATGCTAAAATTGATGCTGGGAATGTGATTTGCTAGATGCTATTGTAGATAACAGTTGAGTTTAAAGCTGTGTCAGGTTTTCTGTAATGTAAAATATTTATAGCTACATAAGCAATAATCAGTGACAGGCGAAAAAAACAAAAAACATGCAGTTATTCATTAAGAAACTGAAATTTTCTCAGCTGAATTGATTGATTTGATTGGCAGTTGCATAGCAACTGAAACAAACAGCCCCAACAACTGTAATCACGTTTTTGATTCAAATGTTACTAAACACTGATTGGTGCACAGAAATACATGACATCATCTTTTTTCCAATTTAGCTACACCCACTTCAACCAGTGTCAAAAGGGGGAAAAAACCCAAAAATTTCACATGAAATAATAAAAAACTGTTTTGTTCATGTTGAAGCCCATCACTCACAGTGAGAAGCTGACTGAGGACAAAGATTTCAGGGCTGTTGCTATATGTCTGGACCATCTGTTATATACTTAAGGTTTGGTGTGTCATTGATACATGTTTCTTTTTCCCTTTTAGAGGGACGTCAAGGAGATGTGAAACTGGGTTGCCGTGGAGATGTCAGGGAGGAGAAGAGCTGTTTACATTATTGTCATCCTTGTGTGTCTTTGTACATGCAATATATTCCTATATCCACCTCCTCTTGGTGTGTGGTATTAAAATCAAGCTGTTATTATCAGTGAGGGGAAAGATAAATGATCTGTAGACGACCACGACTGTTCCAGTCTATAAATGATGAAACTGTGGTGTCGTTCCATATAAATGTAGCATTTGTATTTCATGAAGTTTCCAAACCAATATTTATATATTTTTACACAGTTTTAAATAAGCTAAGTGAATAAAATGTTTTTAATGTAAGTACTTTGCCTTCCCTTGATTATGTTGTTTTTTTTGTGTGTCTACTGTGATTTGTACTTTTCCTCTGGAGAAATGTGAAGCCCTGCTTTCACTAACATCTGTTTGGACGTTCCCATGCTGTTGGTGACTGTGGGGTTGTGTTACCAGAACAACTGGCAGCTTCCTGTCCAGGAGAGGAATTTTTGGATCAGGACCGTGGAAGGGGTCACGCTGAATCTAATACGTACTCCAGCTGGTTAAATTGGATTTGGCATTTTCATCTGGTTACATAACAAGAACATCAGAAATGTTTGGTCTGTGGCTGGTTTTGGGATGAGTTTTACTCCTTTAGACTCTTTTTATTCATCAGATTTAGAGCTAGTATGACTATGATTTAACAGAGGTGTCTGGATGTAAGGAAGTAACCTGTTTGAAATCTTTAAAAAGGTGATTACTGTAAGTATAACACTGTTTTATTTTTAAAGGACAGTTGTCTTTCACACTGATGGATTACTGTGGGGCCAAAGGGATCAGGGCCCTAAAACCAGAGCCTCGTCTTAAAATTACTGTTGTCTGCATTTCTCCTAGGACAGTCGAAGGGTCAGTCAAAAGTAGAGATGTTCCAATCCTGTGTTTATTTCTCCTGGGTCCATTAAAGCAGCAGTTTAACATTTTGGATATTGTGCTTGTTTGCTTTCTTGCTGAGAGATGAAAAGATTAATACCAACCTCATGTCTGCCTGTTTATTATGAAGCTACAGCCAAGAGGTGGTTAGCTTAGCTTAGCACAGATACCAGAAACTGGAAGCAGCTAGCACCTTTAAAGTGGTCTGTTGGTGCTATGCTAATCAGCTGCTGGCTTCAGTTTATCTAACCAGCTCCCAGAAAGAAAATGAACAATGAACAAACTATTCTTTTAACACTGACTATCACATATTTTTGTTTATTTTTTTCCAATGTACTTTTCCCTTCCTACTTTTTGTGCTAACAACCCTGTTGTATAGTCTGTGTTCTCTCAAAATCTACAATACTACTTAGACCAGATGACAGTAGCAGCGCAACTTCTAATGGTTTTTTTTATTTGACGTAATCATTTGTTGCAGGTCATATAAATTGTTTGGTTTTGCACACAGACCATCAGTAGGCTGTCTACCCACACACGAGGGGGGATGTTCATATTTACATTTTCTCACCACTAGCTATTCAAGGTTCTCTCTTTGTGTGTGTGTGTTTGTGCGATAGGCGTTTTAAGGGTGTATATTGGTTGCCACTGGAGACAAAGCCTGCAGTCATTTCTTTCAGTAAACCAACCTGTTGGTCCTGCACTCACAGCACACAGGCCTCACACCCACCTCCACCACATATTTAGTGGGGTGGGCAGCCTCAAATAAAAACTTTTTGACATGTTTGACAGATACTTTCAAGCTGCTGTGACTGATAATTTAAGTTTTTAGGTCTTCTCATTTAGATCTATTATATGGAGTTTTAGGACCATTTCGGTCTTTTTGTTCAGTTTTTGGATGTTAAAAACACTTTTTAGTGTAGAGGATGTGGTTCAGTCAGCGGTATGTTGCGTGTCAAGTAGCTGTGCTCTAGTTCCTCCATGGAACTTCCTAAGTACAATATGTCTCCACAGCAGTTTGCATTGTATCTATGTGTACAAAATATTTAGTAAAAAAAAAAAAAAAAGCACTCCTCACTGTTGTGTGGGAGCAGCTGATGAAATTTCATACAGATGATTGCTGTGTTTAACCAAGTTTCCCACTGACTTTGCTCTTCACTGATAATGACTGGGTACACAAGTGGTGGAGGATAATAAAGTAAAATTACCTATGAATTCTACTAAAGTATTTTCAGATTCAGATTTTACTTTACAGGTAAAGTCACCTTACAGTTAAATGTGGTCCACATCGACCAGCTACAAAAATGCTACTTTAACGTTAATGCATCTATGATAATTATCAAAATGATAGATTTAGATTTATGTGAAATTCAACCAGCACAGGTCACAGTAATATCTTTTGGTGTTTTTATTCTAAGCCTTAAATTGGTGGGTTTTGTTGGGAAAACAAAGTTTTGAAAACCAAATGATAAATAGTGTTTTGCTCAGCAGTCAGTACTCCTCCTTACTGCACAGAGTACAAAAAGGTGTACAGGTAACTACATGGCGCACAAATGTGTGTTAAAAAAAGTGTATTGTCCTGAGAAAACAAAAAGTCCACATTCACTCAAATGTTTGCATACATTATTTCAATGAATGTATTAAGTGGTCAGGCTTTGGTCCAAGTGCACCTAACACACAAAGACAACTATTCCAAGAAAGGCTTTAATCCAGAAGTTTAACTCTCAACTTCTAAGAATCACAAATCTACGAGGCTCCATGTTTCTAGGAAGACTCTGAACTATTGGATGACAGTTAAAGTCAGCCTCAGGTTACGAAATGGATGACAAGGTGTGGGTAATGACTCTTGATTTTAACTCTCAACAAATACTCTCACATCAGCAACTGTTAAATCTCATAAAATACTTGTGCATGTCCCTATTCTGTGTTTATTGTTTAGTATATTGTGCAAAGCAATAATTTACTTGATATCTTGTTATGTACAACAATGATTGTTCTGCTAATAAGTACATTTCTATCAAAGCTGCACATTGTCAGCATAAAATTACAAATTGTCTTTTTATACTTCAGTTTTTACATGTGGTAAACAAACTATTCACAACGTGGTAAACAGTGATCTTTAGAGGTGCTTGTCCAGGTGATCTGTTTCACCCTGTTTCCAGGGCTAAGTGCTAAGCTAAGCTAACTCATGACAGTGATATCAGTCTTCTCATCTAACTCTCTCTACCAGAGAGAAAACAAACATATTCTCCAAAATGTCAAACTATTTCTTTACATAAATTTGAAATGCAGGATATTTACTTGTAATGAAATGTTTTTTCATTGTGGCAGTACTTTTTTTAAATGTAAAGGATCTGAAATCATCTTTCAACACTAAATCATGTGAGGGAGTTTGACTGTAGAAGTTGTATGCATGTTTTGCACGAAGCAGAGCAGTCATCAGTTGCAAAGCTAGAAACTAGGGCTGGGCGTCTGTGCCAGGCTTAAATCAGTTAGACGTTAACCACACTCGTGTGCAAACACCAGCACTTCGGGGGACTGACAGGCTGCCTGGCACACGATTTAACCACAGTAGGCAGTGCATAAGCCAGCAGAGTTTACTGAATAAGACACACAGCTGATGTACCCATGTAACTAACAATAAAATAATAATGCCACCATTAAAGCAATAAGATCCTTGTTTGCTCATCCTAACATCAGGATGTTGGCTCTGTGGGTTGTGCTGCTTTGCTGTATTAATGTTACAGGGCAAGAAAACAAAAGCCGCTTTTACAACACTGGAATAACATCAGGTTTTGTTGAATTTATTTTGATATATTTATGCAGGGGGTCAAACAGGTGGACAATGCAGGTTATCTGCATCCATGCCAGCTTCCTTCAAAGCATTTAAGGTGACAAATGCCTTTCTATACCAGTCACCAAGGAGCTGTGCAATCCTTATCTGACTGCCCACACACCCAGGAGCACTAGTGATAATTGTGACATGGCCTCTCTGGAAATATCCATAAGTCTGGGCTTGTCTTTTCAGGGTAAAGTACCTTTACCTCCAGTGTTCAACAAACTCAGGTCACAGCTATGTTTAGACAGTTTGTACATTTTACTCTCAGTACTGTAAGACAAGATGGAAATCTGCACGATTCTCCACAATCCAGAGGCCAACTCCTCCTGAAGAGACAGTGCTGAGATCTAAAGAAGTATCCAAAGCACAAACTGGTCAAACTGTCTTTAAGCTGAGTTTGCATGGACTTCATGGAGCGGAGGAGTCAGCCCAGTGTTGTTTCACCAGAAGGAGCTGTGTGGTTTGAGTCAGTGCGATGGAAAACAACCATTAATGGTCAACATTGTTGAAAGGTCATTGTTATCTCCTCCTCCAGCACTCCACAATCACCACACTACAGCTCACTGCTTCTGACCTTTCCCTCGTTAAACTGAACTGTTGTACAGAAACGGTGGGAGTGGGTATCCTAGTTACCATTTTTTACGACAGCTCAAGGTCACATTTGCTTCTCTGTCTGGAGCAGGTTTAGTTAGACTGACGCCTGTGGTTAGTTCTTAATCTCCTCTGAGTTCCTGTTCTGTGTCATGTGTGACTTTGTTGACCCTCCGTGCCCAAACCAGTTATCATGTCTTCACTGTGGACACTTTCTGGGACAAGAGTGAGGGTGGTCAAACCTGCTGGAGCCGCATCTCTGTCTGACTGCCACAAAGAAAAGGAGCTTCTGCACTGATGCTAAACTTGGCAGTACTCTGTAGTAAACAATATTGTGAATCTGACCAGATTTTCACTGCCAGCCTTTGGTGCCTGACTGTTTTCAATTCTCTACTTCAGTCTTTGTGCTGCTCCAAGTTCAACAAGTCAAAATTTTATTAATTTTCTACTTTTTAAAAATGAATAGGTTGACTTTTTGGTATATATGCTACATATACTTTCTTGCTAAGCATGAGACTGGGAAATTGGTACCACCAAAAGTTCTTCTTATAACATTCCTACTACGTACCCCCTGCTACAGCCAGCAGCTAGTTAGCTTAGCCTAGCACAAAGACTGGAAATGGGGAAACAGCTAGCCTGGCTAAAGCAACAAAATCTGCCTACCAGCACCTCTAAAGCTAACTAATTAACATGTCACATTTCATTTGGTTAATACACATAACTAACAACAGACAGTGCAGTGACCTCCTGACCTGGGCTAACTGTTTCCCGCTGCTTTCAGTTTTTATGCTAAGTTAAGCTAACTAAGAGGACCTCCTACAATTCCATAAATCATAGTCTGTTTTCAGGTGCCTGCTTTGTGGGTAATACAAATAAGTATAGACAAAGGAGAAAAATGCATAGAATAAAAAAGATTCTTTAAAACTATCCACCACAAGTTTGACAATGTTATAGAGGCACAATGCTACACCGGTGGACTACTCTTTCCATTGAATCATGAGAGGTACATTTACATCCATGTTACAAAAGCACTGGTCTGTAGCAGACAAACTTCATCCAATATAACAAATGATTTACATTTTACTTAACATCCTGATTATTCACTGAAAAAGTGGGGGTACATTTCTGCTTCACTTCCCTCAGTGAACCCTCTTTGGTAGCATCATCTCTCACAGTGTAAGCCTCTGATGATAAGAGTCTAATCCATTTTGGGTTGGTTGTATTGTTGCTGAGGATGTGCATCAGTCAGCTATCAGTGCACAGCACAATGGGGCTCCGGCAGTCAGCCATTTGGCCTGCATGTCACATCCTGTTTGATGATAAGACTCACCCGACCTCCGATCTGACACCAGTGTTGTTTCACCACCCACAGATAAACAGAGCACAGAGTGATGGTGTAGCGCCAATACTTATGAAAGAATGGCAAACATATTATATGAAAAATGGATGGACGGAGGAAAGTGAATTGGTTTTTAAAAAAAAGTCGATTACATGTTTAAAGTGTCAGCAACAAGATTTGATAAAATCATCTATCATCCCCAGAACCCAGAGCCGTGGCAGTGGCACAGGTGTTACCTCTTTTTACTAATCCATCAAGCTCCTTTAGTCAAATCTGACTTGAACATTTGAAGAGGAAATGTCACATGTTTTTTGTGTTGTGATGTGTGACTACTTGATAACCAGCTGTTGAAGTCACACTGTATAGTGAATTCCACGCAGTGGGACATTCATACTGATGTCTACCAGCTGCCCCTGCTCGTTCTGCCTGCATCACGGACAAATTGACACTGCACACAGGTCAACATTAACTTCAGTGTTACAATCTTACAATTGTGTTGCAAAACTGTTGTGACAAAACATCATGTGAGAACAGTTTATCATTCCAACCCACTTCCTTATGAAAGCTTTACTCATCATCAGCCACATTTTTTTTGTACCATCATAGTTTTCTGTATCCATCAGATTAAAGCAGAAGTAAGCAACAGCTGAATTTAGGCTTCAATTTTTATCTTCACGCGCAGAGGAGGAGCTGTTTATTTCCCATGAGATCAATTCTCAAGAGGACATCCTGAATTCAAGTGAAGTGAAATTTAAAGCTGTGAAGCATCTGTGAACAGAGCTATTTAAGTCCCTGCTGTGACATTTAGCAACGACTTTATGCTGAAGCCTTTGTATGGCTCTGTGTCTGCAGGGATGTATACACATTGTCATCTCTGTGTGCAAAACATTTATGGATATGAACAGCCATGTTACTCACCACCGCAGAGGCGAGGAATCTGTCCATGCATAAATAAACACACTGTCCGCAGAAAGAGAAAGAGTACAGTAGAGGCTGGGTGTGACCTGTGCGAGCATGCCTTCAGGTTTGAACTGGGATTTGCTGTTTAATGAGCTGTGTGGCAGTAGAGCAGAGCTGGAGTAAATAATGTGTTTGGTGTCTGTAATGAGGCAGTCCTAGTCAAAGTCAATATTTTGCATCCTCTCTTGGTGGTGTTTAACGTCTGCAAAGGTGTGTGTGTGTGGGGGGGGGAGTTTTGAAAATCCCTGAAATCTCTTTTAAAATTAAAACACACTTGTTTCAGCTTAAATGAAACTTTAAAAAATCACTTTTCAATGCAGCTACTGTCACTGCTTCCTATAATTTTCCATTTAAATCCTGTTGGCACCTAACTCCAGGAAATGAAAGGGAGGGAGAGAGGGAGGCACCTCTTCCTCGCAGTTATTTTTCTCAGTCACACGATTCCTCTAAGCCGAAGACAAACAGGAAAGCTGTTGGTTCACGAAGAAACTACGACTGGATGAACTTTGTCCCGCTCTCCCTGAACACTTCATAATCTGCACATAAGAAAGAGCAGTCACCGAGAGGGGAAAACTTAAAAACAAACAAACAAACAAACAAACAAAAAAAACCAGATGTGTTCCTGATTGGGTTTAAATGCATATGAGATTAAATCCTCTGTGGCTGCACACAGGCCGACAGAAGCATCTCTATATTTGCGGCTGCTGTGGACCAATCAGTGCTCCCCCTCCTCCACAGACAGACCCGTGCACAGTCTGAACACTCCCTCCTCCTCCTCCTCCTCCCCCCTCTCCTCAACACATTAAAACATAAAAACGCTCCACGCACGGCTCACTCCCCACATCTACAGCCTCCATCAGCGGTTCTGCTCCTCTCTCTCTCTCTCCTGGTCGATTCATCTTGCAAACTGTGAGTTCCCGTCATCCACTCCACATGCATGCACCTTTTAGCGACTTTTCCGTGCTTGGATATACTGATATATGTGACAAACCTTTAAAAATCGTGCAGGATTTATTAGGTCGAGGTTACAAAGCTCGTGTCTGCTACCTGAACTGATGCGTTTTAGCGCTTATGTGGCCAGTTTAGTAAAGTTCAGAGTGATTTTATTTCCAGATGTGGAGAGTCTCCGCTCATTTCGCTTTTTTTTTTGAGTCACTGGACTTCTCCACAGCCAATGAAATGACGGAAAACAGAACTATACTGCGGGACTGCGCTGTAGGTTTATTATAGGAACAAATTGCATTGTTTATTGTGCATGGGGAAATACTCTATACTATACTACGGAGCGCAAAAAGCTGCTGTAGAAGTGCAGGAAGTAGTAGTTTGGATGTTATGTAATGCTCGAGAAAAAAACAAAAGAGGGGGGAAAAAGATGGGGTAGTCCAAAGAGTGATTATGACTTCATATGAGAGCAGCAGGAATGAAACCTGGAGTCTGTTCGGTTTAATTTTATTGTTCACAGATGCGCTTCTCACATGACATAAATAAGAGAAGCAGCATCAGTCTCCAGTCTGGAAAACGCAGAGCAGATTACAAGAAGTCACTTCATTAAAGATGCTCTTCCCAGCAGACATCTCTGCACTGGTCCCCACAGACCTGCAGTATTATGCTCAGTATTATGTCACATCAGTGCATCTGCCTCCAGACACTTAATGTCCATAAGAGTTTTTTATTTATTTATTTATTTATTTTTGTCCATGATGCAGTGCTTATTAATCAGCCTGTTACAGGAAGTTCACTGGGTGTTTTCTCTCTGCACTGAAACCTGAGGCTTCACTCAACACCCAGCTGAACAAACTCCACTTTAATAATAATAACACTGATCCTTCAGGTGGTGGTGACTGTTTGTTTTATCCCTTGTTTGCTGTGTAAGGAAGTACATCTGATGTAATCTTTTAATATCTGACTGTAAATAATATACCGTGCACAATGAGCATGTGTAGGATGTAGTTATAGTCTCTGGATCACAAGGTAAAGTATAGGCAATGTAAGCTCTTGTGAGGAAGAGGACGTTTTCAGGGCTGTGTGTGATCGCAGTCGACGTCAGCCTCACAGCAGCATGTAATCTGGCTCTTGTGTAATCGGGGGCAAATGGTAATCTGTATAATCTGGCAACCTTGGTGGGGCAAAGACTCCCTCTCATCATTTTTTATTTGAAAGCAAACCTTATTAAACTCTGAATGTGAGGTTCTGTGATGATAAAGAGTTTTACTGTGCTGCTGTTTGCTCACAGGGTTCATTTATTGTAGCTGTCTGCTCATGTAGTTGTAGTGGTAGTATAGTAATGACGCGATTTGTTTTCACCATAGCTATAAATTTACATGAGTTGATTGAAAATTAGGTCATGCACATTGTGCTGTGTTGATAACTAGGTGTGTGGTGATTATCTGGTTTATACACAGGTACACAGGTTATGCACAAGTATGATTCAATGATTAAACTGATAATGGTACAAAGGTGGACTTTAAATCCTCAAACCTCCAAACCTTTTTATTAAAATCAGCCTTGTTTTATCCTTTGAGATGATACATTCCTGAGACTACTCAGTGGGGTTTACAGGCCTAAGAAGTAGAAGAATTAAATGTTGAATTTAATCCTCCAGTTTATGTGCAAACTTAAATATTTCCCCAGATCAGCTGTCAACAGCATACAATGAATGTCAGATACAATGAACTTAACGAAATCATTCCAGTGACTGCTGCACGGGAAATGTCTGCAGATGTGACAGCAGCAGCTGATGTGTAATTGGAGGTTTAAGAACTAGTTTGTCTGGTTTAGACCATACGCTGAACACCTAAATATGGTGAGAGGCCTCCTGTCTAGATAACACATATTATTGTTAGCTGTGGGTTTAGGCTCTCTCAGCTGCTACCCACAACTCTGCAGAAATATCTTGTGCTCAGGAAACATGTCATGATGTTGGTGCCTTAAAATAACTTCCTCAAATTAGTTTGCTGCATCTTTTCTTTCTTACTTTGTGTCCTTGGCTTGGTTTAAGATTTAAAACATTAACGTCACTCCCCAGCTCTCCCTCTGACCTCCTCCTGTTTGTATGCATTTCCATATTTCTTGCCCTCCCTCTCACCACCTGTCATCTCCTCCTGTTCCCTCAGATCCATCATGGTTTCCCATAAAGAGTTTGTGGGTGCGGGAAAGGAGCCGGGGCTGCAGGTGTGGCGCATTGAGAACATGGACCTGAAGCCGGTTCCCAAGGCCCTGCATGGCAACTTCTACACCGGGGATGCCTACCTGCTGCTTTTCACCACTGCAGCACCGTCATACAACATACACATGTGGCTGGGTAAGACATGGACACGCTCATCAGTGTCTTGCGGGAACATGTCAGAGGCTCAACACAGTCTAATAATTCCACGTTTAGCTACCTAGAATTTGCTGTTGATCAAAAAGATGTTGTCATCACTGTTTTCAAAACAGGAAGAGTGTTGCATTTCATTCAACAACAGTGGCTGTTTTACTGCAGCATGTTCCCTAAATGCTATTGCTGTTTTTTTTTTCTTGTTATTTTATGGGTAGTTGTATTGTTTTGACAGTTGTCATTTTATGGTTCCACCTCCACGTTTTATTGTTCTCTGTGGTTATGTGATGTCCTGAGGTTTCTGTTTAGTTTTTGATTAATGTGAGCTCACCAAAGTAAGTCCCTAATATTTAAATGGTAATAAAATAATGGCTGCCAAAGTGGGTGAAAGTACAGAACTGTAATCAGTAAGTAACTAAGTGTATCCAAAGCTGATATCATACTGTGCATGTACATACTGTACGTTTCACAGGTTTAAACATCAGTGCATTTTAATACTTAGACCCATACAAACACACTAATGTAGCATTAGGTATGAAAGTAGAGAGAGTAAGTGAAACTTTATGTGGCTTTAAAGTGACAGTAGATCAGATTAGGCATCTGATCTCAGTGCTGAAACATCTGCTGCTGTATGAGTCGCTGAAATTTTCTTCTCTGAAAGTCATACCAGTTTGTGAAATTCCTCTCCACACAGCTCCCACAGTTCAGAGCTGAACAGAGCACACAGTGACATGCTACTTTTAACTTCTTGAAATCCTACATTGAAGGCAAAATCTTTTATTATACTCCGTAAATTTTCAGTTACGTAACAACAGAGGCCTCAGCGAAACCACGGCATGACTCATGTATGGAATACCCCTGTAGGCCACAAGAAACAGGCACCGGTCCCTGCATGTTTGTACTGTTCCCTGCCTGCTCTCCTCCTGTGCCAACACGTAGACAGACAGGCCTTTTAGTTCTCTGCTGCCGCTGCAAACATCTGTAAGATGTTACACCAGAAATAACAGAGCATAATTAATCCCTCTGTCTGGGATCAACGTTAGTCATTTAAAATTATGGAATAGTTTTATCCATGTTGTGTGCCATCTAACAGTAATAGCAGGATACAAGGCGTCTCTGCTGCAGATGTGGTCGATGTGATTCAAAGACTCCAGTCCTGACTCAGAGGTCCCCTCAGGTCACAGCAGAAACTAAAGTGCTGCGGTTTTCTTTGCTAATGTAAAGTAACTTAATGCATTTGTGAGAAACTTGATCCTTGAACAATCGATGTGAAGCAATTAAAGGCTTCAGTCGAAAAACAGCTACTTGAGTACAGATGTCTTGTCTCTGCAGGGGACGAGTGTTCGCAGGATGAGAGTGGATCAGCGGCCATCTTTGCCACACAGCTGGATGACTTCCTGGGTGGTGGACCGGTGCAGTACAGGGAGGTGCAGAACTGCGAATCCAACACCTTTCTGGGGTACTTCAAGTCAGGCATCAAGTATAAGGTGAGCTACGTTGTACACCAGAGAGATTTGGACCAGTGGTGTCACTATCTGAATGTATGTACTCTACTTCAGTGGTTGCCAACATAAGGGTCGGGACCCCACAGCAGGTCACAAGATACATCAAATGGGTCGCAGGATGATTATAGGTGATTTCATGATTACAAACTTTTCTTTAACCTTTGTGATCTTAACAACTATTGGATGGATTTTTATTGATTTTGGTGAACCCCTGACTTTTCATATAGCACCACCAGAAGGTCAAATGTTTCACTTGTCCAACTACTGCATGGATTGGCACAAACTTTTATGCAAACATTCATGGTGCCCAGAAGATGAAACCTAATGACTTTAGTCATTTCCTGACTTGTCCTTTGGCACCATCATGAGACTGACATTTTTTTTAGGTAAATGTCTCAACGACTATTGGATCGATTGCTCTGAAATTTGATACACACAGGATAAACTGTAATAACTTTGGTGATCTTTAACTTTTCATCTAGCACCATCATTGTTTAATACTTCCCTGCAAAAGTAATGAGATTGTCATCTGCCTCAACTGTACTTAATGTTTAGGGCTAATTAGCTGATGTTAGCATGCTGCTAACACGCTGAACTAAGATAGTGAGCATAGTTAGTATTATACCTGCCAAGCATCAGTATCTTAGCACTGTCATTATGAGCATGTTAGCATGCTGATGTTACCAGTTAATTAAAGCACAGCTGTGCCTAATTACAACCACACAGAGCCCCTAGCAACAGGCTGGAGACTCTTAGTGTTGCTTTAGTGTTGTCTAAAATTATTTAAATGAAAATATTTGAGAAGGGAAAATCACCCTTTAAAAGAATTTGAACTAAGTAAGAAAGATTGAGAACCAATGTTCTAGATTAATAGATTAATGACCACATGGTTAGGGAACAACCCTATACATTATAACATATAAAATTAAAATGTTAGATTTTTTACAGCATTAACAGTGAGAGTTATGGTGACTAAAAACTTACAAATCTGTCTCAGGACTCTCTTTGACCCAAATATAGAAACAGGGTTTAATGATTGTCAGCATCCATGAACTTTGCCATGCAGTTAAGTTGGCGAGTCTGAAGTTCAGACGAAACACAACATCCCCCTTTTGCTATTTACATCCCAGGGTGTGTCTGACTGACTGACTGTAACCCAGTCAACCAGCCTGTTCAAAGGACGACATTTGGAAAGCCATGAGCCAAGCCACTTTTACCAGCCGTCTGTTTCTAATTTCCATAAGGACCGTCCAACCCCCCTCCTGGCTTTAGCTGGATGTAATTAGACCAAAGACTTGTTTACTGCTTTTGCAAAGTTGTAGGATGGAAACACTGCTCTGCACATGTGCAGAAATGCAGTCCACACACACTCACACAAAGCCCTTTAGAAAAAGAAACAGAACTAAACCTCATTATCTCTTCATAGTTTTGGTAACTCTAGTGTTAGGACACAGTCCTTCCATTAGAATAAACAGTGCCTGCATTGTTGCCATGGAAAATTTTACTGCCTCTCTCTTGAGAAAGGCACAAGGACGAACAGCATGAATGTGGTTTCCATTTTGAGGTCTAAATAGCCACTCCTCCAGATGCTAACAAGACTTTGTGTCTTTGTGGGTAAATTCTAAGCCCACAATGGACATTTTAAGAAAAAGAAAGTTTCCCTTGGTTTTTGTTCTCATGAACTGAGAGGGGTCAATATTTCCTTTAGTTTCTATACGTTGAATACTCATCAAACATCATCATCAGTCTTGTCCAGCAGAGAGAGTCTCTGTTGCTCATTTGCAGTATTTTATTTGCATGTCTTGTAAATACCTGTTTTGTTTAATGGCTTCACCAAGGATGGCACACTGCGAGACAATCCAGCCTCCAAGGTACATGATCCCCCTTCTTTTGTCCAGAAGCAGGCATCATGTTAGTTTCATTTTTGCCATTGAAAAGGTTTATTGGTTGCACAGCTGTGATTTATTGCAAGCTAATCTCATTATTTGGCAGTAGATTTTACAGCCTTTTGTCCTTTTTTTTTTACAGTCCTGTGTAAAACCCATTTCACCCTCACTGTGCAAACCATGAAAATCATCTGACTTCATACATCCTCTCCTCATTCATTCATTCATCCTCCATATATTCAAACCTCCCCGTATTGTACTTGTGACTGCTTAGTAGATCTGCATATCGTGGTTGCAAAATAAAACTGTGCACATGATGTAAAATTAGTGACTTTCTCTACCCTTATTTGTGCTCATGTAAACACTTAAAATGAAACTGGGAAAGTTTACATCACCTGAATGATTTCTTCTTTTGTCACAGAAAGGGGGTGTGGCCTCAGGTTTTCAGCATGTGGTGACCAATGACACAAACGTGAAGCGCCTGCTGCATATCAAGGGTCGGAGGGCCATCAGAGCAACAGAGGTGGACATGTCCTGGGGCAGCTTCAACAAGGGCGACTGCTTCATTATTGACCTGGGAAAGGTGAGACCTGCTTTTTTATGTGTATGAGAGACAGTGTGTTTCTGTCTAGCTGGGTATCTATTCCATATCCTTTATAGTGGTAACACTTGCATGTGTCATAGCTTATGTACTGTACTGTCCTGTATTTGCACTGTAATAAATGTGTTCTCTGTAAAAGAGTGAAGACTTCTGACTTGATTTTTAAAGTTATAAACCTTAGGATGTTCGTGATACCAATCAACATTTTTGAAACTGTTTTTTTCAGGAATAGAAATTCAATGTCTTCAAATTCCATAATTAACTTTATACATAGTAGTTTTGATTTTTAGTGGCTGGGTCCGCCATTTTTCTGCTGAATTCAAGTTGTCTGCCTATGCATGAGGTATTTGCAGTGAGTGAAGTATCATGTAAGCCAGTAAAGAGTTTCTTCTTTGTTAAAACAAACAAAATTTCGCTGGCTGCACTTTAAACCAATACACCAGTTACTCTGGAGTGTTTGCTGCCCCCTAAATTCTGGCCTGCTCTTACCACCAGTAACTGTAGTTGTCACCAGAATAATTGAGAACTAAAATCTTAGGGACTGTAACTTTAATGTTGGCTGTTGTTTCCTCTCCTGCAGGACGTCTACCAGTGGTGTGGCAGTGAGTGTAACCGTTTCGAGAGGCTGAAGGCCTCTGAGGTCGCCATCGACATCAGAGATAATGAGAGAAATGGCAGAGCCAAGCTGCACATGGTGGAGGAGGGGGAGGAGCCAGAAGCAGTCATAGAGGTGATACACACACATTCCTAATTTTCTCTCCCTCTCCTGATTAATCTCAATCACGCACTGAAGTTTTCACCCCAAAGATGATCTCTCTTGTGAGCAGAAGCTATAAGTGTCATTGATGCATTTCACGGCCAGCGAGTTAGTCAGCGTGGGAACGAGTGGGCACAGTGCTGTCCTTTGTAATGTGCTGTTCATGTGCCAACTCTGTGCCAATTCCGCTTTGTAAACACTTCCTCTACAACTAGAGAGGAAGGTAAGTGCCAGAGAGGCCTAATGAGAGAGAAAGAGGAAGGGAGGGTGTGTTATAGATTAATCAAGCTGTCGGATGTAGTCTACAAAACAAATCACCATAAAGGCTGCTGCCCGCTTTGTCTGTGTGTAAAAACATGCGATTTAATCTCGAAGCATAAGTGATAATAAAAAGAGGAACACAGTAATTAATTCCTCTGGTTGTTGTGTAGGCTCTGGGGCCCAAAACCACCATTGCCCCCAGTACCCCTGATGATGAGAAGGTGGACAGCTCCAACAGGAAGAAGGGTGCCCTATATATGGTGAGAAACACAAGTGCTGAATTAAACTGAATTCATAATTTACATAAAGGACTGTGCTGCATTCTTGTGGTTCTGGTTTAAATTTGAAAAGCTAAACTTTAATAATTTACTGTAGAAATAAACCAAAAGTCAAACATCTTCCAGAACCAAGCTAGTAGTTCATGCTATTTCTCTGCTTTGTAGATCTCTGATGCATCTGGTACGATGAAGGTGTCGTCTGTGGCTCCATCCAGTCCCTTCAAACAGGCCATGTTGTCTCCTGAGGAGTGCTACATCCTGGACAATGGGGTGGACAAAAACATCTTTGTCTGGAAAGGTGCCAACAGCATCACAAACTCAGACACAGCAGAAAATAGTGTTGAACAAACTCAGAACGCTAGCTTTTAGTTTTCCCCCGCTGTTCTCAGCTATTTTTAATGCACAAATTAGAAAGAGGCAAGTTGGAAAATGTGTGTTCACAATTGTGCCTCCAAGGTAAACATGTGAAAAACAGCTGTTCTGCCTCTGATTCAGTCTGAGAGTTTTCATTTCTGGCTGTGATACCATTTTAGTACTAGACAGTGAGAATGACCAGTTCTACAGTAATTCCTATCAATGTTGAGATCAGTCTGAGGTGTTTTTGAGCCTCCTTGTGGCGTCATACGACATACCCAGTGAAACAAATGCAGTGGGAGCAGCCCAGTTAATAGTGCCATAGTGCCCCTTTGTGCTTTAATATTTCCATCTAGTTTATGACAGCGGTTCGCTCTTGAGTCATATTACATGGAATTATGGCTTCATCATGTTCTCCTACTTCAACCAGGACCCAAGGCCAACATGTCAGAGCGCAAAGCAGCCATGGCCGCAGGTCAGCAGTTCATCAAAGACAAGGGATACTCCAGTAAGACACAGGTAAAACCCACATGTACATAACAACTCTGTCAGCAAACGTTACACCAACTTTACACTTAAGAGAAAGACAAAATAGTGGGCAAAAAATGTCACACTTGAAGAAGATTCCATCAAGCTAAAGTCCCTGTTTCCCTTGCAGATCCAGGTACTTCCTGCTGGAGCCGAGACAACTATGTTTAAGCAGTTCTTCAGCGACTGGAAGGACAAGGACCAGACCACAGGCCCCAGTAAGGCCTACAGCATCGGCCGCATAGCCAAAGTGGAGCAGGTGCCAGTCGATGCGTCCACCCTGCACTCCAATAAAGACATGGCAGCTCAGCACGGCATGGATGACAGGGCAAAGAATCAGGTAAGGAGTCACCGTTAGAAAGTGATGAAAACATGGCACAGATGAGCAAGGTTGGTGAGTTGTGTAAAACGGTTCTGCTCTGGCTTTCAGGTCTGGCGAGTTGAGAGCGGTGAGTGCCTGTGGATCACTCCTGCTGCAGTTCTTCACGACTGGAAGGACACAAGTGACCAGGACCACAGGCCCCAGTAAGGCCTACAGCATCGGCCGCATAGCCAAAGTGGAGCAGGTGCCATTCGATGCGTCCACCCTGCACTCCAATAAAGCCATGGCAGCTCAGCACGGCATGGTGGATGACGGCAAGGGCAAAGTCCAGGTAGGAGTGCGGTAGAAAAGTGAAAACTTGGCACAGATGAAACAGCGCGATTGGTGAGTTGTGTAAAACGGTTCTGCTCTGGCTTTCAGATCTGGCGAGTTGAGAACGGTGAAAAGGTGCCTGTGGATCCCTCCTACTACGGTCATTTCTATGGTGGAGACTGTTACCTCATCCTGTACAGCTACAGAGTGGGCCGGGAGCAACACATCATATACACCTGGTGGGTAAAAAGAAATATCTGTACAAACACATACATACAGTGGCATTGCCTGTACACATCACCACACCCATTCTAAGCACACACAGTACACACGGATAAATTACCTGGAAAATCATCCAGACTGTGTGTGTCACTGTGTCAGGCAGGGGCTGAAGTGCACACAGGATGAACTGGCAGCTTCAGCATTCCTCACTGTGAAGCTGGATGACTCAATGGGAGGATCCCCGGTTCAGGTTAGCACTTGACGTCGACACGCTGCTCTCTTTTTTATCATGTGTCAAAGCAAGTCTATACAGTCCCATAGTAATCCACATGGCAAATCCATCAGACTTTCTGTGACTCAGGAGTATTAAAGGAATAATAAAAAACAGGTCAGTTAGTGTTGGAAGTAGTTATGTTTTTCTTTCTAGGAGCGGGCATGAATAGACAATGGTACAGTTGCCGGAGTTCTCTGAATATGAGAAAGGGATTGTGGAAGAAGTTGCAGTCAAGTGTCAAAGTGTCGAAATTAATTATAACATATAATGTTTACCTTTTCGTTAATTAGCCCATTAAACATAAGAAGAATTTGAACTAGCACAAAGATGTTTTCAGAGGTTTCTGACTGCCTGTTGATGCAGCACAGTGGAAAAACAAAGTGAAGTTGCACTTCGTGGTGATGAGTTCAGCTTGTCAGATCTCTTAATCCCGCTCATTACAGAGGTTTACACCCAGCTGACCAAAACTAAATCTCAGTATTTACTTCTCTAATCTGCCATGAAAAAACAAACCACCCTAGACAACCAGCAGAGGGCAGTGTTACTGTAATTTATGTTGTACTGAAACACCTTAACAGGCACAACATAATGTCGATTGTGGGATTCAGTCGTGAAACTTTATTGAGTCATGTAATCTGTCACAATGAACGGCAAGTGTGCATTAACTTGTGTCAAAGGTCCAAATTTTGTTGTGATTTTTAAAATAAGTCGTTCATTAAAATGCATTGGCATGTGGTGATGAGATTACACTTGAAAAGTGATGCAGATGAAAGTATTTTTTCAGATCATGCAGAAATGAATGGAAATCAATTGGCCTGGTAGTGTAGAGAATATATTCAATAATGCTCTCAAAAATGTAAGGTATTCATAGTTTGTGGTTAAGAGCTAAAACCTTCAAACAAATTGGTCTGGTCCATACTGAGAAATGGAGGTAGAATCCAAACACTGTATCCTTCTCTGCATCATTTATTTACATATTCATTTATGTTCTATTATTATAGGATTATTAAAGTAGTGATAAAAGCCACTGACCTTCATGTTGTTTCAAGTTTCTTAATGGCTTCTTCCACAGGTGAGAGTGACTCAGGGTCAGGAGCCTCCCCACCTGATGAGCCTGTTCCAAGGCAAACCCATGATCATTCACAGCGGAGGAACGTCACGCAAAGGTGGACAGTCGCAGACCAGCAGCACTCGTCTCTTCCACATCCGACAGAGCTCTTCCCGTGCCACCCGGGCTGTAGAGGTGAGCTGCACTCACACGTCCCGCAGTAGCTCGACATAGTGTAAGAGAGATGTCTGATTCCCACCTCTCACCTGGCTGCGCGTGTCTCCTCAGGTCGAGGCCTCTGCCTCCAATCTGAACACCAACGATGTGTTTGTGTTGAAAACCCCGAGCGCCTTGTTTGTGTGGCGGGGCTTGGGGGCCAGTGATGAGGAGGTGGAAGCTGCCAAACATGTGGTGGGCTTCCTGGGTGGCAATGCCAGCCAAGTGTCAGAGGGCAAAGAGCCAGGTGGGTGTCTTCTAAGGACCATTACATTATACAGTATTTAACACAACACGAGAAAGATCGAATTATTGGCTCAGCAAGGTTGTTACTCAATACTTATCCCCCACTAAAAGAAACTGAGGGACTATCAGTCAGGATGGCTTTTCCTTTATTCATCTGCAAACGGTGATAATTTCAGTGACATCGTAGATAACGCTGGTCTCTTGACAGTTATGGAGGGAGTATTCATCATCACTCTGTGTAAACATTATGCTCATTAGCCTAATGGCTGTGCAGTAATTTCAAGCCAAGGTTATATGTAAATTACTTACACTAAGTCATTGGTCTAATTTTGACTTAACTCTGAGGATTAAAAACATCTTGTTCCTGTTTTGTAGTTTAAACTGCACTGATTGTCAGAATGAAAGTACTGGAGTTTAAAAGGTTAAAACAAGGGGCCCTGACTGCTACGCAGCCATGTGAGATTGCGCAATGCTGTATTTTCCATCATGCAGATCTAGCTTTTCTAACAGGCTACAGTAATTGGCCTGATATGGCGTAACTGCTGAATTTCTGACCTGGTTTTGATCAGACTTGAAAAAAGACGCTGCATCTCGTTGCTGACTGGCCCAAAGAGGATGTGATTTACTTCCTGTTCAGACAAACAAAACACAGAAAATGGGACAAACTACATGGGACTAACAACTGTTGTGTTTTCGTCCCTTCCAGCTGATTTCTGGTCTGCTCTTGGCGGCAAAAAGGATTACCAGACCTCCAAGAGTCTGCAGAACATGGTCAAAGCCCCACGTCTGTTCGGCTGCTCCAACAAGACCGGAAGACTCATTGTAAGTGACAGAGTAGGATTTGTTTTTTTTGTCAGGGCTTACGTGTGCAGTAACAGATGTGGGAAATGTCATTAGAGTAATGCAGTGCAACACAAATGCCGACATGCAAGTACCCACAAACCTACACACAGTCAGTCTGAGTTGTCCTCTGCTGCTCTGTCTCTCAGGTTGAAGAAGTACCAGGAGACTTCACTCAGTCAGATCTGGCCACTGATGACGTCATGATCCTGGATACCTGGGACCAGGTAAGATAAGCCCTGAGTTTAGGTTTTTACAAGCTACTAATAAAACTCTCCGTTAAGATGTAGACTCTGACTGTAAATGTGTTTCTCCTCTCTGTAGATCTTCCTCTGGATTGGAAATGAGGCGAATGCAGAGGAAAGGAATGGAGCTCCCAAAATAGGTTGGTTACACTAAAACCATAAAGGAAGAAAAAGAATGTATCACTCAGATTATACTGCCAGAAAACATTACAGATTCATAGTTGTTGGGTTTAGGTTAAGTAAAAGACGTTAAAGGAAACAGGATGTTTGGTTACACAAATTCACCTCACAGTAAAAATATATTATAGTCAAATTTCATTATTTGCTGCTCTGAGGAACCTGTCCACTGTCACCATTAACATGCACTACCACTGTTCCTCAGGAATGAAAAGTGCAGTTAAATCATCTTTTCACACTGTAGCGTGGAGTGTCACTGTTGATGGATGTTACTGTAGGTCTGTTAATTCAAATCTGTTAGTAAAGGACTAATCCCAAATTAAGCTTCCAGGGCAGATTATTGTCCACCTCAGGTTTTAATACAATGCATAATATTTAGATCTGTAAGGTCCGCTTTATATTATGGCATGATTGTATGTATGATATGAAATATATTCTCTGATGCATTGTGTTAAACATAGTTTATTTACAAATTAAATCGCCTGTCCTTAATTTAAGTCATAGGGCAGTATTAATCTTTTTAATTTTCAGTAGATGAATATGCAGACACAACATGCATTAATCAATATTTGATACTACCAAAGGAGGAAAATGACTGTATAATGTGAAAAGTGTTGCTTATTGTAATGAACCTGCATAAACTTATCACCTGACTCTGCAATCTCTCTCGACTCTGTGGCGTTTTAGCCCCTTTGTGTTTAATCTTTTAGTTTTACGACCTTTAACTTCAACAACCTTAAACAACCTCACTGCTTTGTTTCCCTCATTATTCTCACTAGCTCCTCCTTAGCTGCACTGTAAGGTAGTAATACTACCTGAACAGCACCAAACAACAGACAGACGCAGTTAGCGACCACCTCGAGAACATAGTGGAGCATTTAGCAGCTTAAGAGCCAGAGATTTCATTCAGGAGTTAGAGCGTAAATATCAGACTTGCATTTGCCAGGTGGCCAGAGACACAACTCCAAATGAATGATAATGTTTTTGTGTATCTGCTTAATGTGTAAATGGCCAACTGTTTTCCATCTGTTCCCCATATGAGCTTTACAGGATGGTAATATGTCAGTGTTTGGTTTTCAACCAAATGGGCAAAAAATCAGTTAATGCACGTTTAAATTTTATTCAGAGTCTAGAATGTCAGATTTTTACGTGTTCTCACTACGTCTCCTGTCTCTGTCTCTCTATCTATCCCCTCCTCTATCTACTTCTCCTCATGCAGCAAAAGAGTATGTAGACTCAGACCCGTCTGGTCGCAGGGGACTTCCCATCTCCACCATCAAACAGGGAGCAGAGCCTCCAACTTTCACTGGCTGGTTCCAGGCCTGGGATCCAAAGATGTGGGAGACAGATCCATTGGACAGAATCCGTGCCCGTTTCTGAACACAAAACTCCCGGCTCTTTCTCCCAGTCTGACTTCTTACCTATCCAGTACTTCCTATTGCCACTTTGTTTATCTGACCTCCAATCCCTAAGTGCCAAAACCAATGTTATCACTGTAATCATTTTGAATGGCTGCCTCTATGCCTTTGTCGCGGTGCAGTGCACTAGACTTCATAAACTGGAATGCATCGCATCAGGAGTCAAGTGACTTCCTCTTGTAACATTATCCTTAACTGATAGAAGTGGTTTAGTGGTCTGTTGCATCCAACAGCTTGTCGCCTTTACATGTTCACCAAATACCCAGTGAGGCCATAATATGAAAATGAAATAGGAAAGGAAGCCATTTTAGACAGCTGGAGATATTATCTGTTTTCTCTCTGCTCTCTTTCACTGCAGTACGCTTGTGTTCAGAGGACACCATCATGCTTTACATTCTGCTGGTTTGTTTATTTTTCATAATGGGCTCATATGTTTTATTGAAAAAGTTTACTCCATTACTACACTGTGTCTACATGTGTTGTGTTTTATCATTGGTATTGGAATATTGCACTCTTATTAGAAGTTGCATGCTGCATTTTTAATCATATTCTGTGCTTGTGAATTTTAAAAGGCGTACAGTGGTATGCTCACGTGTCAGTTGTGTCAACTCTTTATTAAATGACCCTGAAATGCTCACGTGGATGGCTTTTAAATAAAACTCCCAGGATTTCAAAGCTATGTTTCTTATTTGAACATTTTCAAGGCTGATGAATAAATGAATCAGATTAATCCTAAATATGCACTAATACCCATTCTGCACAACCAGCATATATCATCTGAACCAAACCCACAGCAGGTTTATCAACCAGTTCTCACTGAGGTTGTCTCTCTCCTCTGTCTCTCAGGAAGAGAGAATGGGATCTTGTTGCAGCCCTCAGCATCTGTCTAAGTAGGAAGAAGACATGAAAGCTCAGTTCACAGCTGGGCTGTCCTTCAGGATGTGTTGACACACATTTTTGAAGAGGAAAAGCAGAAGCCAGAATTACTGTAAAAAACTGGAAATTCCTATTTGCAAACTGTATGCATTTGTACAAACTGAGTACAAAGTTTGACCCATCCTGTGAATGAATGAAAAAACAATGTCAGTATGACATCTTAGATGTCCAGAAAGAGCATTTTAGTCAATTCAAAGGATGTGTGCCTGTGCTACATATGGTAGAAGTGAGCTTTAGCCTAAAGTCTGAACACCATACCTGAACATTTTATTTTGAGTCCACAGGCCACCAAAGGTACATTTACCACACATAGACCAAAGTCTTCAGTTAGGAAACATCAATCTAATCATGCCATTCTGTCCAAAATGTAAGGCTGAACAAAATTACATGTTCTGAGAAGCAGCTGGGTGGTTTCCACATTCTTTTTAAATCCCCTAATCATACCTAATCTTAAAAACTTTTAGCTTTTATATTTTATAATTTTATAACTTTTATAAAATATTAAGATCAGTATCATCAAATGTGTTAGTAAAGGACTAATCCCAAATTAAGCTTCCAGGGCAGTTTTCCATCGGGATTATTGTCTTACTCTGAACATTTTTTCAGGTGTCACTGAATCACTCAACAATGGGGGAAATTCAAATGGAACCCTGGTAGATCTTTTTACCTGTGGAAAGAAAAATACAATTAGGATCTGATATCAGATCTAGGACTTGTTCAAATGGATGTGAGACTTAGGTCAATTTTAAATAACCGAGTTACTGTAAAACAACCATTTGTACAGGTTATCATGTTGTAAAAAACTCAAGACTGCAGAATCCTGTTCAATTTTGTTCTAATTTTGTAGATGACACAAACATTAAATGCAGCAGCCATACCTATTTCTAACACGGAATAAGAATAGATTTTGAAGGACAATGTGTTGACGGCTATTGAGCACCAAAACATGAGATGGGACCTCTAAAACCTTCCTTTAAATAGCCCTGCAGGCTGTACCCGCAAACAGCGGCGCTATTACGGGCATTCAATGACACGGTAACCTGCATTACCAGCCTCTATTGCAATGCGGTGGCGCTCCACAGATCTTTCCCCCCGGTCTGGTGTTGGCTGTTCGGGGGATAAAGCTGAGTGCTATTCGGTCATGTGATTCCTGTTTTTTTTTTCCTCCTCCTCCGAAGTTGAAAGGCAGGAGCAGAGCGGTGGAGGGGGCCCAGCTTGCCTTCCTGCTGGACGTTGATGCAGCGTTTTCTTCCCTTCTCCAACACATTACTGATTGTTTCTCGTTCGCTGTGACATTTTTTTTACTCCAGCCTTTGCTTCACGATGGCGGGGGCTATTATTGAAAATATGAGCACCAAAAAGTTGGTGATAGTGGGAGTTATTTTGCTTTTGTTCCAGGCGTTTGCCTTCATGGTCGGCGGTTTAATTGGTAAGTTTTTTCCTCTTTATCCTTCACTTTTATCATTTATTCAGCTAACGTCTGTCTTTGTGCGCGCGTGCCTGTTGAAATTTAAACGTTAACGTCTGTAAACGGTTAAAGCCCAAAGTTTTGACTTGGGGCTGTTCGTTACATGCCTTCATACCAGCGTTAATAAATGTTTTCACAAGAAACAAAAGACGGTAAGCGCTGACTTTTAGCTGTGTTTTTATCTACCTGGGCTTGACCGAGCCGTGCACAAACAATGCGGCGCTTTGAGACAGTCACTTTGACACCAAAGCTGCCGGAGCGGAGTGCACCTCAGCTCAAATCACTGCTTTGTATCAAGGTGTTCGCTGCCTGCATGCCACGACCGCTGCCTTCACGTCTTTGGTTAAAAATAACTCAGGACACCATTCTTTGTGGGTTAATTTCTGATTTTCAGCACAGGAACGCTCTGAAACACACCCAACCTTTTTGTGTTTTTTCTCCTCTTTGATCCAAACTCGAATGTTCTTGCCCCCTTCCCCCTCCTCCTCCTCCTCCTCACCCCCCTTCCTCCCACATATAATGTCTGTCTGCTGTGTGGGGGCCCCAGGCAGCATCTCTACCTTCCTTTCACTCCTTCCTCTCCCCCTGTGTGTCTCCCCTTCTCCCCAAATCTCTTTTCGCCTTGCAGGCAGCGCATTCATGTTTCCTGCTCTTCCCCTTCTTCCCCCTAGTTCTTCATTTGCATCGAGACAGACAGTGGTGCACAAAAAAACACACAAGTGCACACAGCTGTCAAAGTTGCATTTTGCCTTGAGGACTGTATTGGAGTTGCTGTCAAGTTTCTTCAAATCCACCCACTCACTCACTCTCTCATACACACTCTCTCACACACACAGCAGCTACACACACATGCACACAGTTAATAGAAGTTGAGTCCATGTGAAAGATGCCTATCTTTCTTACGGGCTGGATCTGGAAACCATTCACAGCCCTTCAACACCAGTCCCTGCGTCCCTGCAGTCCCCTCTCGCTCACTACATGGCTGGTCATAAATTAGCTTGTTTGGTTCATTCCTGGCTGAGATGGTTTTAATGAAGCCAGATTCCTTTGTGTTTGCTCGGTGGCCGGGGGCGGCGGGGGTAATTGAGTAGAGAGGGGTTTTTCTCCCCTTGTTTCCCGACAAACCCGGGAACACAGCATGGGGTCAGCGGGGCTGATTTGATGGGAGTGGGGGGGCATTATTCTGGACACACTGCGATGGAGACTGGAGGAGCCTGTGTGCTGCTGGACTCGCAGGGTCACTACATAATTGAACTCCAAGGGGTTCCAGATAACTGGGTTTAATTCAGTTTGGTGTATCTTCTTTGTCACTGTATGTGTGTTTTTTTTATTTTACTTTTACACAGCTGTTAAGACACACACACTTTGAAGGATCCTTGAAGACAGCCCTCGTTGGGTTTTATGACTGTGGAGTGTGTAAACTGTTGTGTCTGCCCTTCAGCTCTTTGTGACTAGTGAACAGATATGATTAGATAGGCGGATAAGTAACAGGGTCCTTCTGCACTGGCACAAACTAGTCTGATTCATACCTTTTGTAGTGTTGCCCTCGTCTACAGTTTTCTTGCAGTTATAGTTTAGAAAAACTAGGAAATACTGACATATCCAGTCTTAAAGTAAGATTCCTCACCAGCATGTGCTTTGCTAGGAGCACCTTTTACACTGATTACTGCTTTGAGTCTACTTAGATATGTCACTAATCTTTTTCATGAGCTGAATCTGAAAAGTTTTGGCTTTCATGTTCACGCCCATGAGTCGGTACTTCCCATAAGCACCCTCAGCTGTGATTACAGCTCATGGAGTTTTCCTGGATACGTCACTAACAGCTTCAGCACATACAGGGCTCGAGTATTTATCCCAGCTTTTCTTGCAGATTGGCTCAGATAAATTAGGAGCATCTGCATGTTTATCTTAAAGTCATTCCACAGAGCTTTAGTAGGATTCAAGGCTTTTTGGGCCGCACGAGGAATGGTTTGAGGGCATATCAGACCTAACAGTGTTTTGCTCAGGTTCCCTAAGATTTTCTAACATTGGATTTCTGTATTCTTACTGAAGTTGTACCTACTTCCTCATTCTGTTGAAGTCACCAGGTCTGGAAAGCATCTGGGTGGTTACCATATTCTTTTTGTAACTCCTAATTGTACCTTTTCTTTAAAAATTGCAGCATTTTCTAAATTATTAATACCAACATCTTTCCTTTAGGGCTGCAACTAATGATAATTTTAATTATGGATTAATCTACCCAGAGAAATATTCTTTACTTCAAATGCTTCAGTTACTGTCATATATGACAAAGAAAAACAGCAAATAGTCATTTTTGAGAAGCTTGAAACGTCAAATGTTTTGGGCATTTTTGCTTAAAAAGAGCCGGCACGGTGGAACAGACACCAACTGACACAGTCTTAAACCACACACAGGGGCAGCATTGCTTTGGCATCATTTGGTTCAGTGTAAACAAGAAAAGACGGTGTAATCAAGGGTCTTAACACCAATATAGCACATTCTCAGTTTCTGCTTTGACCTGTGGTCTGTGGGAACTGGCACATGAAACATACATTTTAGAACAATAATGTCCAATCAATTTAATTGCATGGAGGACATTCAAGTTACATTACATTCGAAGATTTAAGCAACACCACCATCAAAATAATTTGTCAAAATTTAACAGCTGAAAAAACAAGATTATCAACAGTGACTATATGGATTTTTATGTTTGTCATTTCCAACACAGTCCAGAAAAGTTAAGTGGCTTGAATACTACACAATACCTACACTGAAGTCAGTGTAGGTATTGTTTGATATCTGGGTGGTTTACTCTACTAGTCTTGATCCCATGTTGTCTGTTGTACCTGACATCAGAAAATAAAGGTGACATCTCAGGCCACAGCTAATCTAAGAGGCTCACCGAACATGCTGATTGTCTGACATCATCTCCTCTCCATTATGTTTGGAAAACCAGAGTTTGTCTTTTTGCCTTGAGGCTGCACCTCATCCCTCAAACCTCTCAATGATGTTGTTCATGTCAGACCTCCAGCTTTTACAACAGGCGACCAAGGTTTTTGTGTTCTCATGATAATGATAGATCTTTTCCCAAGCACTACTCATATCCTGTGAATAGAGACTACAAACACCAGTCTTGTCAAGCTCATGAATCTCAATGCGTAAACAGTGTAATTGGTGCCTGAGAGCTTTCGGGAATTTTCCCTCCCCATCATGTCAGTGAGGTAGAGAGAGCCTTGCTACCAGGCATTTTCTAAACAGTGTTAAAAGTAATTGCCAAAGTGTTTGGACTGGATTTGGCCTGAACCCAACCTGTTGACTGTTCCTAAGATATTAATATTGTCCATGCACAGTTTAATCCACAGTGCTCAAGTTTTATTTATTGATTTTTACTCAAACTTTTTATGTGATTTATTAGTTTGAGGGGAAATTTGGCTTGGCAGCACCTTGAAACACTTTGCTGCAGTATTTCAATATGACACCCGGGCCTAACATCTCTCCCTCTTTGTATTTGTCTCCCCAGCTCCCAGCCCCACCACAGCGGTCCACTACTTGGCCACCAAGTGTGTGGACACAGTCAAGCACCGACAGGAAACAAAATGGTTCATGCCGTGGGGTCCTGACCAATGTGCCAAGATCAGGACCTTTGACGAGGCCATGGCCAAGAAGATTGAGGCCAACAACATCGTATTTGCTGTCCACGTTCCTCTGCCTAACAAGGAGATGAGCTCCTGGTTCCAGTTTATGTTGGTCATCCTGCAGTTTGACATTGCCTTCAAGATGTACAACCAGATAGGTAAGATGCAAAGCTTTGTTTTGGGTTTTAAAAAGGGGTGTAGACAACATGGCTCATGTTTCTCTTCCAGTACATGGCTTTCAAGATGTAGGAGAGGGAGGAAACAATAATAATTTGCACATGCTTGTAAGGGGACGTGGTGTCTTTCCTGTCTTAAATCATTTAGGTGATAATGCACAAATTATAATTACTTGGTTGATTGTAATTGAAGTTTGGGTACTTGAGAATACCTTACAATGTCCTGTTTTTCATGTGCTACATTTTTTCAGTGTGAGTTTTTTTTCTTCTTCTCTGTTGTGTCAATATTTTGTCTCTGTTATTTCTTAGTTTCACAATCTAAAGGCAAATATTTGCAGAGGCACATGAGAACAAGCTAGGCTCTGAAATATTCACATCCATTGTCACTTCTAATCACTTACATCACAAATTCAAGTGCAGTCTCTTCAGCTTTACCACTAATACTTATTATGTTTCTTATATTACCTTCCCATACACAATGTCCTGATAGGATGTTGTCTTAGTTCAGTTAATCATGGTGAGCGCTTGGGGAATCCAGAAGGAGTGTCTTTGTTGGTAGATTGGATTTCTGTTACACTGAAAGGCGGCAAACAATGATGGATGTCCTGCTGTTTGTTCTCTATAGTGGCACAAACCCTCAGGGGGTTTTTGTAGATGGGCTTGTCAGACACCCTTAAGACAGGTCTAAAGAGAAAGGAGAGAGGTAATCTGGACCTGTTTCATAGTTGGCTGCCTCTGAGCAATGCAGCGTCCTATTTATCCAATCCCCAGACCCACAACCAAATGATTTACATACTTTGTGTATGAGATCATCCCAGTTTAGTGGATTTCAGTTTTCAAAATTTATGTGATTCCCTCCTTTTTTATTGTCAGGTTAAATTGCAGTTATAATAATTTGAGTTGTGATTGGCACGCTCAGATTCCCTTATATTTACATTTTACCAATAAAGTCGGTGTATATTTGCTGGATTTTTTGCAGTATGCAGCGGTTGTACATGTGGTGATCAGAATCTTCATAAAATAGCATGACACATAAATAATGACCCAGTGCTGCAGTCGAAATACCTCATTTTCACTGTGTAAATTGTTTTCTTTGGCGCTCATTATGGTGGACTATAACCTCTTCTAATATGTGTCTTCACCTCTCTAACCACAGAAGTCTTATGGTTTTATTGATTATGAAAGCTTTGAGCAAACCAAATAAAGATCAGTTTAAAATATATTAAATATTAAAATATATAAAATAGTTTCTCCTAACACTGATGCAAAGACCCAGTTAATTTAGTGCCTCGTGGTGCCCCAGGCTCTTTCAGAAACCTAGTTTCTATTGTCTTTAGTCTTTACCCAGTGTTAAACAACACTGTGGTGAAGGGTATCAGTGAGTAGACAGTCCTACAGCACCTCAGTGTGTTAAAGTGCCTGAATGAGAGGAAAGGGAGGAGGAGGGAGATAACTGGTATCTGGTAGAGGACAGGGTTTGGTATCCTGGCAGGGAGCTTGGGATCCTGAAAGAAGGGATTAGAGAGGATGATGAGAAAGTCTAATAAGTGACTGGATCACCTTGAGAGCTCAGGAAAGAAGTTAAGACTCTCACTTACATATTTCGCTTTAAGGAGTAGAATGTATAGCCATGTATGAAAATGCCAACCTGAGTTACATGATAACCTCTGATGTCTACACTGGCAAATGCTCATAAACCTTGATTCACATCCACCTTAGGCCAATTTGTAATTAAGAGGAAAGTAAGAGGTAATTGTGGTAATGCAGAGGACAAAAACTTTGACCCAGCCTTTCTGGTCTGACTTGTCTAAACAGTCAGGTTACAATGGCAGCCTAGTCATCAGTGTCATTTGCTTTCTCACATTCTTGGCTACAGTGAAAATCTGTTATGGGGCTGTGGGTTGTTTACTGCCTGGCTGCCAGACAGTCGGTGATTCAGCCTGGACCTTGTGCCAGATGCTGCAAACTCATTTTGATCTTTCTGAGCTACAGGAGGTGCTGTGAGAACAAGTGGATGTAGACGTAGTACTGTAGATGCTGCATGTGGTAGAGACCCGGCAGTGCTGCAGAGGAAGGACTCCCACCTTAAAATTCCTCATTTCCTGACTATTTAAAACTCATTCACTTACATCCAACCTCCAACTTGAATTCACTTTTCATTCATCGTCGCCCTCTCTGTATTCTCCCGAGACAGAGTGGAAAAGCCTGACGTATGTTAAGAAACAAAGAAATTGATTTAGTGTAGGCATCAACACATAGCTTTTACTTTTGAAAAACCCATTTTACTCTCCAATGTATTATAGTATACTTCAGAAAGTAACAGGATTTCTTGTTGATTTTATTTCAGTGACTATGTTCATACTGATTTGTGTAATGCAAAATGAGATCCACTGATACATTACAAGACCTTAAAACTACTATTAACACCCATATTTAGCAACCTGAAAGGGTAAGAGAGTTGTCTTAGTGTGCTGTAAGACAAATTAATCTCTTGTTTAAAGTGCAGTTTACAAAACCTCATCGAGCAAAATGGCAAAACTTGTATTTTACTTGTTTAAAAATATGTTTTATGACATTTGCAGCTTTTGTTCATTAAAATTGTTAAGATTTAGAATTCAGATTCCATAAACTGAGACACTGAATTCAGATTGAAAAAAATGCAAACAAACTCCAACCCCAAAAACAGTGGTGCCAGGTTTCCCATAACTTACAAAATGGCGTCAGGTTGTCTGTTTAAATCCTGACCAGAACACTTGCTGTGCCAAAGGTAGCCGGATTCTGTTCTGCAGCTGTATGACAAATGAGCACATCGCCGTCTTTTCCTCGACTACCTTATCTGTGTAACAGTGTTCATCCCAAAGAAGAGCTTCGCCCTTATTAACCACTCCACCCACCCCACTCCACTCCACCTCGGCACCAGGCACCCATTGGCCGAGGTCCAGCAATAACACAGCTGTTGAGGAGGCTTAGTTTCCGTGGCGATGGCCGCTGGACTGAAGTGGAATGTTTGCATGAAGTGAGATGACATTCGAGGGCGTCTGGCTCAACCAATGGCAGAGGGGAGGGCATTACAGAGACAGTCGGCTGCCAGTTCTCATCTGGCTCCCTCTCCCCCCTGCTTCCATTTTTTTTTCTTTCTCACAGCACAGGCCACTGGGTTTCTTTCTCTTCATTCCAGCTTGTTTCATAACGGCACAAGAGGCACTCTGGAGGGCTGGAGGAGAGAACACTTGGCTTTGTAATGTGATCTAAAGATGCAGTTTTAATAGTTTTGCTTTGGATGTTTTTGTTGGATTTACTGGGTTGGGCTGTTGGAGGCCAGCTCAAGGTCTTATTGAAGTTTTTGTCAAGTAGGAAGTAACCTAGATTTGGGCCACCATGGATAGCAGACTGAATCACAGACTGTGTTTACATGCAGAGAAATAATCCTATTAATCTGACTGTTTCAGACTCATTCCAGGTGACAGTACCACATATTAACACAAAATGATTTGACCTTGTATAAACATGTTTGTTTTAGAATAAACCAACCAAAGGCAGTTAAAAACACAGCCTTATAAATGAATGAACAGACATCAGTTAGAGCTGCAGCCATGAAGTTCAGATTCTCAGTAATTTAAATGAAATTGATGTACGTCCTCATTTTCTTTACATTGTACCACTTTGGAGCACATTAGCATATGAAACACTTGCATGTTATTTGAAAATAAACTGCACATTTGCAGATTATTGTAGGGGATGTCTCCATGTCAGCGCTAGCACCGTTGTCACTTTGCCAGTCTTAAAGTGAAAAGGCCATGGCGTCCTGTCATCAGGACTTAATTTCATCCCATCACTGGGATAATAACAACCAGCAGGAGTGTGCAGGGTTGAGGTGTAACCCACATTAAAATACAGCTGAATGAGAATGCATTAGTGAAAGCATTTTTCCATTTTCCTTTCTTCAGAAACTTAAGTTCTCTTTTTTGTGAGACAGTGCATTTTGATTTGTGAATATATTTATTGACTTAAACAGAATTCTTGAACCACAACTGTCTACCAAATGGTTGTATTTATCTGAGACTTACTTTGTTAATTTTTGTTTCCAGAGGAAGGAGTGGTGGTCACCATTGACGTCGGTCTTGCGTACAGAGATGACACATTCAGTGAGTGGACGGAGATGGCTCACTCTTTTGAACAGAGGAAACTGAGCTGCAACTTTACCACTCCCAAGGTGGGGAAATGACTCTTATGTTTCACCATTATCTTTCTTTAAAACACCAAAAAAATTACTCTACTCTGTTGGTATATTTTTAGTCATATAATTGAAACACAATCCAGATTGCTGTATTACAACACTAATATTACCTGTTATTTGTCAGTTTCTTCTGTGTGGACACAGATGCATTTGTGGAAACAACTAATGAATTTTTGGTTCTCAGATCTAATTCATCATAGCATTCTGGCTTTGACAGTAGCTGCCCAGCCAGACTGAGACTGTTTAATTATCGGGGCTGAGTCAAGTCTGGAGGCTGTGGATTTAATATTATTAGGCGCATTTGAAGTAGCAGTTGTCTTCAGATAAATGTGTTGCTGTGTGTTTTCCAGACCTTTGAGAATGAGGGTCGTTACTATGAGTGTGACCCACTCCCCTTCATGGAGGTTGGCAGCGTAGCACATAAGTACTATCTTCTCAACATCCGCCTGCCTGTCAACGAGCGCAAGAAGATCAACGTGGGAATTGGGGAGATCAAAGACATTCGTATTGTTGTAAGTTTTCATTGTGACCTGTGTATTTGAAGCATTTTAGTGTTAATCCACACAGTTGAGGATCCTTTACACCTCTGACAGTGGCCACTGAGTGAAATGGTGTTAACAGATGCAGAATAGTTGATGCTGATATTTGTTTCTCCCACAAGAGCATCCATCAGAACGGAGGCTTCACAAAAGTTTGGTTTGCCATGAAGACGTTCCTCACACCCAGCATCCTCATCATCATGATCTGGTACTGGAGACGCATCACCCTCATGAGCAGACCTCCTGTGCTGCTGGAGAAGTAAGACTGCTCCTTCATCATCAGAATCACACTGGTGTTCTGTGTTCAACACTGCATTGTAATGACCATGTTTCTCATTCCTAAACGCTTTAATTTTTGACACAATGACCGATGCCTACAAATAGAGCTCAAGGTTCAGTGGTAATAAAGGATAAGATATGTTTATTTTGAAGAAACACAGCCAGATGCTACAGTAATAGTTTCATAATAAGCCAGTAGATGTACTGTGCCTCAGTACATCTACTGGGTGGAGACACATATTAACAATGGATGAAATGTATAAGTAGGTCATGTTAACTCTGCAGTGAAGGTCAATGAGATCAGAGGTTGTTTATCAAGCGGAGGAACGCTATCTAGGACCATCAGCAGGTCATGCTCCATAAAACTGCAATGCAGTGTTTAAACAGTTAATAAGATGTTGTAGACAAACATCTGTGAAAAATATACAATGAGCCAATTAGTTTCTGATTTTTAAGAAAATGAGCAGAAAAAACTACCTCTTGGTAGATTTCCTCTGGGGAAAAATAGGCATTCTTCATCACTGTTTTTATTTGGGTAAAGATTCAAAACATCAGATATTTGTGTTCATTCCTTAACCAAACTTCAAACCCATCAAGGTTAGAGCAACAAATACAGGTAGTTCCTGCCTGAAGCAGATATTTTGAATGCTGTGGAAAGTTGAAGCTATGCTCAGAACCCACTGTTTGTCTAACCCCCTGCCGTGCTGGGAAGACAGATTAGTAAGAGGCAGCATTCTGCGCCACAGCAAGTGCCTGACGATCCGTGAAACATGTTACAAAATCTGCAAGCTAGCACTCAGCTGACACATGCTGCACATACACATTCATACACACCAGCTAGCGAAACACACCACATGCACATAGGCATACACAGCCAGTGTCTCTCTCCTTCCCTCTATCTTTTCCGGCTCAAGGCCCTCATTCCCAAATGACCAGCAGGCTCTCAGGAAGTGCGACTTGTACCCTATTTGTGGACAGCGGATGATTTTTTCATGCTGTAAAAGCTTTACCAGAGTCTCCTGTCATGCTTGTCCACAGAGGTGTCAGAATGGTAAACCTCAGGCTTCCTATAAACATAGAGGACAGATATGAGTGGGAACTCTCAGTGAGGAAAATGGTTCATGATGAGAGACTTATTACACTCAAACATCTATCATCCTCATTTTGAGACATTTGAAACACGGTGACTTAATAACATTTATCATGGCTCAGTTCAGTCATATGTCAGTGAGTTAGCCAGAGCCCAGGAAGAGGCTCTCTCAAAATCAAATTCAGGTTATACCTGTGCACATGTCAAAATGTCCAGGGAAAAAGGTGTAGTTAGGATCTCATATTAGGCCCTTCTATTTCCACACACACATTCACACAGATGAAAAGCAGCCACAGCTCTCTTGTCTGTGTTGGTAGTGATCAGGACACATTCCTTGCATACCACTCAAATGTGATTTCACTCTGTTCGCTGTAGAGAACATCGCTGATGAGCCGTCTGGAGTGGAACTGATTAGAACTTGTATCACTTTACTTCTGTTACCCTCAGCCTTTCCATAAAGTGTTTGTACCCACATGTTTTTAAGGTCACCTTTATCTGCTGTGTTTTTTCCCTCTTCGTCTCTCTCTCTCTCTCTCTCTCTCTCTCACTCACTCACTCACACACACACACACACACACACACACACACACTGTAGCTCTGTTTTGCCCTCTCAACTGACTATTTACGATCAGCCTTTCATCTACTGGCGGCATGCAGAAACCTGCTGTAGACTCTTGGAAGGCGAGCTCTATTCTGTCTGTCTGTAGGCTGAAGCTTTCTCTCATTTCTCCTTAAATGTCTGGATTTTAAGGTTGAGGGAGGCTTGCTGTAATAATGAGGCTACTTGGAAAGGTAGTGAATTGTGTAGGTCAGCAGGGACACACTGTGCTTGCAGCTGAATTGGTAATCTGATCAATAATGTCCCGAGATCTAATGAGCTTTCTTCAGCCAGTGTTGATGTGACTTTGCTGTGAAACACTTACTGTGCTTGCGTAAGAGATGTTGTACAGATTCAGGTGTGAAGTTGTGTAAAAAAAAAAAAAAAGTTTCCTCAGGGGTTAGTCTCATCCATTAAACTTCCTTGAACATACCACTGTGGCTAGCTATGCTACATTATTATTATTCATTATTAACAAGCATCAGTAGATATATTTAAACACCCATTTATGATGCCACAAATGCCTCAAAAATGTGTAGAATTCCACTTCCCTCAGCTGTGGTTGACACCTTTTGAATTCAAAGTGGTAATGATGATGAAAGATTATAGATTTAAGACTGTTCTTGCTCCTCCAGGGTAATCTTTGCTCTGGGCATCTCCATGACATTCATCAACATCCCAGTGGAGTGGTTTTCTATCGGCTTCAACTGGACCTGGATGCTGCTGTTCGGAGACATCAGGCAGGGCATCTTCTACTCCATGCTGCTTTCCTTCTGGATCATCTTCTGTGGGGAGCATCTCATGGTACTGTACTCGGCAGCCTCTCAAATGTTTGGCATGTTTGATGTTTTTCTGACTGACCTGCAGACTAGCTTGCCAACTGCGAACTCGCTTGCAGCCATGTAATGCTAAAGGTTTTTTCAAATCCTATCATGGCCATTCTGGGGCTCCTTAATGGTGTTGAAAAAAAAAAAAAAAAGATGAACTGGGTTTCAGAAAAAAACAAGACTGCGCTTGCTTAGAGGAACGCTTCAGTGCCTGTGTGTCTTTTTTTTGTTGCTTACTCCAGGTTAAAATAAAAAAGTGTAGCAGGGACCAGTGAGACTTAAGCAAGGCCTTCAAACTTATTCATGGGTTTGGTGGATTAGCATACAGTATACCAATATAAAAGAGAGTGCTTTCCTGGGATAAGGGTGTATAGATTTGCAGATACTGTTCACTTTACATCTCAATACTCCTCAATCTGCGAGCTGTGCATCTTCAACTAATCAAATGACATCCAGTGCCTTACAAAGTACTTACCCTCTCCCCCTGGACTTCTGATGATTTCTTTTTTTAAATGTTTTATGAGAGTTGATTCGAGTGGATGTAAAGAGACTGGAGAATAACGAAGGAGGGGACAATTACCGAAAACTTGAGAACCTGGGAGATGTCTTTGTGAACTCAGCTGAATTTTTCCACAACCTTTGTACAGTCTCCCTCACTTTTCCTGGAAACATCTGCTTTACACAGGAATAATGCACGCCTATCAGCTAATCACACCAAGCAGTCTTGGTAGACCAGTATAGAAAGGACTGCATTTTGAATATTCCCTTTAGAAGCTATAGAGGGCAATAAATAATGGTCTGGGTGGGTGTCAGTCATCATTCAGTGGCTATACCTGGGGTGGTGCTGCAGCCTGTCAAGAAGTTCCACTTAGAGCACAGGGCAGAAAAACTACAGATTCATGTTTCCTCTTTCGCTGCATGTCTTTACTGAGGGCTGTACCTGTATGCAGCCGATAAACTTGATGCTCAGCATACACTGCTTACCCTCATGCCTGTAAACAGTTTTTTCTCGGTTGTTTGATTTATCAAACCAAGTCCATCAAGGCTTTTCAATGTTAAAAAGGCATTTTAGGGTCAGATCAGTGGTTTTCCCGAGCTTAGCTACAGATGACTTGTGATATCGTCTTCAGGGTCCTACAGTCTCTATGGTTTCTGTTTATCTGGCTAAACAAAATCATTGTGATACGGCAGAATTAACTGCATAATAGCAGCTGCCAAAGAAACCAGACCCAAACAAAGCAACTCCTTTCTTTCTCTTGGTGGGAAAGTGGTGTTGTTACTCAGGTTCTCACAGCCTGCCCCACCCTTCTTTCACAGACCTAGAATCTCAATAGCCAGAGTCTCTCCTTCATTGGCTCATATAAACACAATCCCACTTTACTCAGCAGCAGGACTGATGACAGAGTATTGAGTTTGATAAGCACGGAACCAACTAGAGAACAAGGCAGTGTTTATATGAAAGCTGGATAATTGCGGTGACACGGATTTGATCTGAAGAGTAACGGACTGAAGTGTCATAAGTTGGTGGTGCAGCAGGAGACGGTTTTCAATTAGCTGGGAAAGTGCTGACTGGCAGCAGAGTGCAAACGGCTACTTTGGCTTCTGCCTGCAGACTGGAAACTCCTGTCAGAGAGAGGTGGAGGGGGAGGTGTGGCGAGAGAGATGACAGAGTGTGTGTGTGTGTGTGTGTGTGTGTGTGCGAGGTGGGTGTGTGCGTGCGTGCGTGTGGGAGTGCGTGTGGTACACAAGGACTAACTAACTAATATACTGGCTTGTGGTTAGCCCAGGTCTTTGAATCCCTTGTCTAAAGCAACAGACACTAGTCTAGACACCAAATATTGCTCTTTCCACAATCCACTGTTCTGTTTTGTCAGCTGGTGTATAAAGTCACACAGACACCTGTGTTATACTTCAGGCCTTTTAAACATGATTATCAGATGGGTTACAGGCATTAAATGTCAACATTGAAGTTTGGTAGCAGATAAGAAATTAAAGCTGTTGTGCACAATTATTTTATCTGCAGAATGACAAGCTTCGAGTCAGTAAAAACCTGATTTTAATTTCAAGATTTTACGTGATAGCAAATACCCTTGAGTAGTGCCCACGATCTGATTTCCTGCTGCCCATGGTGCAGGTAGTTGCACACATCATCAAGACACAGTTAAGTCATACTTGAGTTGGAAATATGCAGCCTGTTACCCGCAAGTTTCACCCATCAAGTTACTGTGGCTGCCTTTTTGTTCCACTACTGTTGCAAAATTAAAATGACTCTATGAAAAAGATAGTTTGCTTTTGAACATGCATTTCTATAACTGATCACTTTTGTTAAATTCCAGTGACTAATGCATTGCTCTTCCGCGCCTGTGTTTCGCCAGTTTGATGCTTTTAATGTGAAGCAGCAGTAGTAATGCAATGTTTTGTTCACGTTAGCAGTTTGATACAACCATAGGAGAGGAACAGTAAACAGCAAGCCTGATGTCAGGATAAAAATTACAAAGAGTA
Organism: Lates japonicus; assembly: GCA_033238685.1. NCBI lineage: Eukaryota > Metazoa > Chordata > Actinopteri > Centropomidae > Lates > Lates japonicus. The sequence continues at coordinate 12,458,587 of BRZM01000010.1, read as the reverse complement.
ATGCTGGCTTACACGCTGCATCGTAATGTAAATTACTCGGTACTAGTATGGAAAATGGCGGACTCCGCCACCACAGAAAACTGCTTCAATTGAGAAATGTTATAGAATGTGCGAATGGCTATTTGAGGAAAATGACAAAAGATAGCATCAAAAACAGGATTTAATTTCATCATTAAATAAAAAGAATATTTTCTCCATACATCTATCTTTGCACAAGGAATAGTTCCGTGCAAATGAAACTCACTATCTCACATCAGTGTTTAAACTAGGGGTTTGTTACAGGCTGGAACATGCTCCCCCGGTGTTGTGCATGGGTCAACACCTAATGTTTTTTTTCTTTCCTGTATCAAAACTGCATCCCTGCATAGTCCAGCCTTAGTCTGCATAGGTTCCACTGTTATTGAAGTTAATGAGGCCAGCCATTACAGACACAGAAAAATATTCTACATGTCTATTATCATTTTTCCCCTAAAATTGAGCTATATTTACTGTGTTTTATTGTCCTTCTAACCACAAAAAGGTTGGGGAGACATTGACTAACCTGTCATTTTGGGGTGAGCTAAATAGCAGGCTTTGAATATGGAATAGGCAAGATCCTTGCCCACCTCTCATCACCTCATGTCAGTCTAGTCCAGCCGATCATTTAAGCCCCAGCAGCTTATTTCCTCGTGAGGCTACTTTATTGCCAAAGCCAAGGCAGTCTGAAAACCTCAGATACTCAGGAAGGGACCACACATACTGTATCGCTGACAGGACTGACTTCTTTAGCCTTTTAATGGATGTCGCTATTCTGCCAGCAAAGACTTAAGAGTTTTCTTTGGATCTGAGCTGCAGCGAGAAGGCTAGTGAACACACACACACACACACACACACACACAAGCCATCTCTGAGGCAGCATGGTACTGACTCATAATGGTTCCCACTTGAAAAATTTTGAACACTGTGCTAATGGAATGGCATGTGTGCGGTAACAGTGTGAGTAAATACAGAGCAGTGGGGCCCCGCTGCTCTGTGCAGTAGGTGGTCCTGGCTGCTGTATGTGTGTGTATTGTGATAGGGTGGCCTGTAAAGGGGGGTGGTCTTTTTTCTGATCCTTGGAGGTAACTTTTTTTTTTCTTTTTTTTTTTTTTGCAAGGCCTCATATATGTACATGGTGGTGTTTAATGCCACACACTCGGGCACACACACACACTGGTGTTTCAGTCAGACCGGTGGTGCTGGTAGTAGCTGGCATCACATCACAGGGGCTTCACAGTTTGACTGAGGTGACTCAGTTGGGATGGTTTGCCTGCAAAAATCACTTCTGAGTGCTGGGATTTAAGACCTGCCCCTCTCTCCCACTTCACATGCTGGTTAAACTGATACTTTGGCGCCACAGAGCAGTAAACTATTAATTCTGTCTTTATTTCATGTTAAATTGCAGCTGTGGAGGTGTCTTTTTCCTCCTGCGTGTTGCGCTCAATCACATGTCAGATAGACAGCCAAAGGTGTCAAGAGGCTACTTTTCATTAGCCTTGCTAGCTCGTTGACCTGTACTGTAAAAAGGTAATTAGTGCATTACTGTCCTTTAAAAGCTTTTAAAATTCTCTACAGATAAGGGGAAACATAGTAAAGCTACTCAACCTGTCCATGTTCAGCTTTAACAAAGCCGTGCATTGTCGCAATGACTTGAATCCACTCCTGGTGTGGAGGTTGTATGTTCTCCTTGTGCCTGAGTGGGTCCCTCCCACAGTCCAAAGACGTTTAGATCAGCTTAATTTGGTAACCCTAAATTGCCCTTAGGTGTGATTGTGAGAGTGAATGGTTGTTTGTCTCTGTGATGGCCCTGTGATAGACTGGCAACCCACCTCTCAGCTAATGGCTCCAGCCCCTGTGTGACCCTCAGAGGATACCCAGTGTAGTGAATGGATGGATGGATAAACATGATAGCAGATTAGCTCAGTAGCTAGTAGTGCAAACTTGCAAACTTGGCTACCTCCGCTACGTGACCCTCGCCTTGCAGGTTGTAGCAGCTGCTCGAGCCTCTCCTACACGGACACAGAAGAGCATCTGCTGTATTCGGTGCCTTGCTCAAGGATCACCTAGGCCCTGCCGTGTGAAGCCTGTTTGCATTTCTCATGTTATCTCTTTATTCATTGTTGTACTTGATCAGCAGCTTCTGTGCTGTGTTTGCGTATTGCACAATTTATAAACTATGTAATCTGGTTTGCTTGGTAGTGCCAGGAGGCCTACGTTTGTACCTGGCAGCAGTAAATTACCTGCTGAGAAATATGTTTGAAGCAAGTACAAAGAGGTTGACGACTAACTTTTGCTCTAATTGAGGGACTGCCACAAAAGTATTTGTTGTACTGACGCCAGTCAACCAAGAAAGTCATTGTTCATTATTATTACAAATGCTTGACCTTGTTACTAATATAATGACTTGAAATAATTGCATCAGAAATCTACCTGAGTCGTGCAGCAAAGAGCCCCCCGGGCTGGATGTTTGTGGTATGTTCTCTACCAGGGTGCCCCAGAAACCTATCTGAAACATAGCTCCTATAGACTCTTACTACTTCCAGAATGGACATTTTTATAGTTGGAAAAAGTATCAAAATGTTTTTAGAAATATTTTAAACTACACTTGCAATGTAATGAAAGTGTAGTCATCATAGTACTGAGCCACTTCACTTAAGCAAAGCAAACATGCAGAGCTGAACCTGCATAAGTTCATCTAAAGACCTCCCAACTACAGAAATGAATACAGTCACTCATCATGCATGGATGAAAGGATTTTACTCTCTTCACCTCTAGTGCCTCGCCTTTATGACTAAGATGAGAATGTTTCCTTAGAATAATTGTTCATTTGCGTTGTAATGCAAAGCCCTTTCATGTGTCAGTTTTCACATTATCAATAACATTTCAGCCCTTTGAGTCATCTCTGGCCGTGTTTCCTTTGGAGTGATTACTTATCTTTGATGGAAATACAGCTCTGTAATCAGGCACTCCCAAGCAGAGGTCAGAAAATTTTCCTACCCTTCCCAGTTCTGTTTTTTCTTTTTTTTTTTTTTTGTCTTTCGTCCTCCCTTACTCTTTGTTCCTGAAACAAATGAATGAGCTGCACAATCGAGCTACAGCATCAGAGGCTGTCTTGAGGGACAACATCCTGCAGAGTAAATGGAGTAAATGGTGCAGACAAAAAATGTAAACATACAGTCTTACATGAAAAACTGTCTGTTTATGGCTGTTCTAAGTTCATGCGTGTTACTCTCAACTTAAACATTTGATGCACCTTCCCGTATTATCTGTTTTATTTACTGTGACTGAGACCTGATTACACAACACTATGTGCTTATAACTGGAAATACAAAAAAAATCCTAAGAAACATTAACAATATGCAGATGCATAAATGAAAATGAAGGTTTACAGAAAACCTTCATTTTCATTTATGAAACAAACCCCCGAGTTTGCAGCAGCTTTTCTTGTGAATTTCACAATAAACTTCTGAGAAACTGCACTTGAAGCTTCCTGTTCCCTGCTGAGAAAAGTTTTGGTGAAAAGTGAGGTGTGTCTCAAGAAGGCATGAGTGTGTGTATATTGCAGAAACATTACAGGAAATATGTGTTTGTATGAGAATCTGACAAATGGCAATAAAAGGGAAGCAAGAGCATATGGGAGAGACACTGGAGCCACAGCTTCCACATGGACTTTAGGTTGTGTCAAGGCTTGTTCCCATCCCGTCTGTAAATGATTAGCAGGAAGTGGAGTCGCAGCTCCGACATCCAACTCGCTGCAGCGTTGAATCCAATAACTTCCAGACATGAGTCCCTCAGTCACATACACTGAAATCTTTACATTGCTGTAGCTTTTTTGTTGAATGTAGATATCCTGCAATGTCAGATTTTCAGTCATTGTTGTAGTTTTTCAGCTATCAGATTGTGTACACACAGTTTGAACAATGTGGCATTATATTGCCATGTGTGGGAGCTGGGATACCGCACTGCTCAAGGCTTGCAAAAAGGAGCTTTTCTCTACATGTTTGCATTTTAAAAACCAAAAGAGGTGATTTTGTGTGTGCATGGGCGTGCCTCAGCTTTGTGTTGATGATGTCACTTTTGGTAACAACCCTGCAGAAGAAAGGGAAGTATGGAAAGGGAGTTGTTGACCCGCATTAAACCAACATTTGCATGGTTTACAAACATCCACATCAAGTACCTGTAGCTGAATCATTAACTGGCTTACTATTAATTTAACGCTCTTCCCCGTGCAGACTGTGTTAGTGGCGCCCGCTCCTGTGTTTTTTGCTCAGTCACTCATCTGATTTAATCAGATACACAAGAAATTTTTTGCACGTAGCTGCTCTGTGATCTGGCAAATCGCTGTCATCCACACAACCAAGTTCTTCCTGTAATCTGAAACAAAAGTGAGCTTTTCCTGCTCAGAGACAACGCTGAACTGCACCAAGTGTGCTGTCGTTTTTATTGTTTATTTCCATCTTGACCTGAATATATTTTAAAAGCCTGATTTCAGTAGCCTGACCTTCATGTATTATCTGCTAAATCTTCATGCAGAACCTTCTGTGTACCAATCCCTCATTCTCTCCAGTGCTGATTCACAATTTTTCCCTGTTGTCCTTCATTTACAGTGTTGCATTGCCCAGGATGTCTTCAAAGGCTCACAGTTCCAATAACATCGCTCATGCCCGGCGGACGGTGCAGCAGCTGAGAATAGAGGCGAGCATTGAGAGGATAAAGGTACAGTGCAAAAATAAAACATGCAGTCCGGCCACTTTCAGTTCATCTTCATTGTCTGCACTTGTCATTATGTGACTAAATCCACCTCATTATACTGTATGTTATGTCTACTGTACCTCCTCTACCAGCAGCAGAATTTCAATTTTCTTGTTTCCATTTCAGCCAGTTTCTTATTATTTCATCCTTATTTAGTATTATAAATATATAAGATTGTTGTAACACATCACTGAGTCTACGGATTTCTTTAAAAGAATGAAACAGATGTAAGAAGAACAAACAGACATGATACACACATTTTTAGATTCAGTGTGGAGTAAACCTTCTGAGGATGACATTATATCTGACTTCTATTGTGAATAAATAAATAAAATGGGTAATAAATCACAGAAAAAAAGATGCACTTTCGACTCCAGAACTTGCCTGACAATCAGTCAACATGTTTTCTTCTTGAAAACCAGTGGATTTGAGCATCTAATTCTTAGAAGTTACCACTTGTTTGTTGTGACTGTTTCCCTTCATTGTTTCCGTAGGTATCCAAGGCCTCTGCAGACCTTATGAACTACTGCAGCGAACACGCCAGAAACGACCCCCTCCTTATGGGCATTCCCGCTTCAGACAATCCCTTCAAGGACAAAAAACCCTGCACTATATTGTAGTGGATGCCACTTAGCCATTATGTGTTTTTTTTTTTTTTTTTTTTTTTTTGCTTATTAATGTTGCTGTATTCTTTTTGTTGGGAGGACAGTGAGGGTGGACTGTGATTGTATCATTACCACCTGTTCTGTTAACAATTCAACCATGATTTTCTCAAAAGCAGTAATTCGTAATGAGGTGTTCTGTGGCTGCCCCGTTAGCCTGTATTATTCACTCGGCCTTGGTGACCTTGAGCTCTGACCACTAACGAGACTTTGGCTGCATGAGTTGTGATGGCATCAGGTACGTGATTATCGACATATTTGAACAGCACTGACACTCCTCAGTGATGGATTTGGTCCTTCCTCTGCACACAGTCTCATCTCCACTGGGCCGTGACTGTTATTGCCTCTCTGTTTTGCCTTAAGTGGATTCATACAGCCAAAGTTTCCCTCCTGTGCTTTAGAAGTATATCAGTTTTCACTCACCATTCCCACCAGTATTTTACAGTTTTTGTCCAGTTTATATCACTGATTTCAGGGATCAAGGTTTACATTGAGCTTCTACTCAAATGTTACCGTGATGTATCTTTGATCGGGGCAGTAACATCTGGTGTTAAATTATAAAACTGAAGAAGGTCAAACGTATTCTGCAGCTCCAACTGGTCCACGACAATCCACAATCCACTGTTTTCCTTTCTGTTATTTACAGTATGATCACCATGATACAGTGTTGACTTAAGCTGATTTGATGAAGCATCATGTTGAGATAAATTCCATGTAAACATCTTAACTCTTAAGATCATCTCTGCTCAGATTCAAGCCATTGGGATAAAGTGACCCCAGTGCTGTGATGCTTTTGGTGCATGTAAGATACAGAGTAAATGAAGCTAAAATGAAAATGCTTTATCACCTTAATGCAGCATAAACTTTATATATTTTGTTTTACTCTGAAGTGTCAGCTCACATTGTGTAATGAAGACCTTGGGACCAAGCCAAACCAATGATACTGCGTTTGAAAACGTTCAAATATGCGTCTGAATATTTTTAGCCATTCCTACTGATAACTCTCTGTGGTACGATATTTTTAGGATGCTGGCATCACGGAGCAACGCCAGCAGGTGTCACGCAGCACTGTGAGCCACGCCTACTTGCTCATCACAACAAGTGTCTTAGTCAAGCGAATGTGCACGTCGTCGTCGTCCTTTAAGTGTTTTTGGCGCAAGTATTGTAGGCACAGGTGTAAATGGTGTGCATTGATGATAAAACCACTCTCCCACGACTCTTTTTGTTTTTTTCATTTTTTTTTTTCATTTTAAACTAAACAGTTGTGTCGGTGGAGGTCTTCAATCTAACATGTCCGGCATGTTGTGATTCTGTGGGGGGAAATATCTGCTATGGTAAGTTTCACAAAAAAGAAATAGATAGTATAAATTAAAACTTTCTTACACTCGAAAGCCTTACTTATGTTTGCCTTGTATCATGAAGAATGGGAGTACTGTCTTTAAAAAAAGGATATTTCTATCAAACGTTTTTATCTGTGGGATGAACGTGATTTGTAACAATGTTGTGCCATCTGTTTTTGTCTACATGTCACTAGCAAAACATGTTAAATTGTGTTTTCACCTACCTGGTGCTCCGCTTCTCAGCAGTTTTGCTATTGTTGCCTTTTCCAAAGGGTACTTTCAGGTCTTCAAATCAGCAAGATCTAGTGTTATTATCCAACTGTATTTTTTATGATTGTTTCTAACAGTCACTTCTTCTTACTTGCAATAAATCATTCCTGTTTGCCTCTTAAGGAAAAATTAAGATTACCACTGCCATGTTATAATTTCTGTCCATTCAGCAGCCTCGTAACGGCCTTATTGTACTATTGATAGATTAATTTAACTGTCAAAATTTGCATTTTGATAAATGTCTTTATTAATATACCAACCTTTGTATGAAGACTTAACTGAAATTAATAAAGTGAAGCATTCCTACAGTACGATACTGTACTAATATCTCAATAAAGATGTGTTGTGCTGCACAGTCAGAAGATCTGAACTTGTGATGACCACTGTCTTGATGCCACCTTCAGTCAATCCTGAGATTTATACAATATAGAAACCTGATTGTTCAGATGGAGCCAGGCCAGAGAGACCTACCCACGGTGTATCTGGGGCCGTTTCCTCTCATTAGTCGTTTATTTATATCTCACTCGGGAGAGGAGAGACCTCAGGCCTCTCGCTGACGCTGTCAGACACCAGAGAACACAAGAGAGCTAAATATAGAAAGAACCAAAGCCTGATTTCCGCTCTTGGAGGGTAGACTAACTATTTTAGGAAAATGTCTGCTTAGCCTGCGAGTCTGTTTTCATTCTCTGTTGGTGGCCACTTGGGTCTTTCTGACCTTGTTTCTGCCCAGCTGGTGCTGAGCACAATAGGAAGATCATACAGGAATAACACTCATTATCACCTTTTGTGACAACAGCAAAAATACTGACTTGGATATGACAATTCTGACACCTAAAGCAAAATAATGATGAAACAACAATTGTCACCTATTATTTATTGTTAAGGACTGACTCAGATATAAATAGACTTGGTTTTTGTCGTCAGTTTCTCGGCTCCAGCTCTTTTCTGCAAATATCAAATGCTCGCTGCAGGAAAAACCAGATGCATCAGCATTGTATAAAACTGAAGAACTTTCTTCCTGACTTAAATACCTTTTTACAGTGAATTTAATCACAATACACTTTCTCCTCCCCAGTGGCACTATGCATCTGTAACAGCACAGACTGCCTGGATATTCTCTATGTATAGTTGCCCTGAAATACAGGGCACGGCCTCTGTAATCCCAGTTTGTCATTGTGCAGCAATGTAGCCATGAAATCGAGGGCAGGCCAACTCACTGACCATGTACTCCTGCTGAAATCTGTCTGGCAGTTACAGTGTCAGGCTGTTGGGAATGACCAACGTGTGGGGAAGGAGGGGAGGACGGAGGTGAGGGATGGTGGGTGGAGGTGTGGGCTGATGGGTGAGTGCCCAGTGGCACCTCTGTGTGTATGTGGTCCTCTGGTAGGCCCAGCTGCTCATTACAGTATTTTGATTATCGAGCCTGGCAAAGAAAGAACAAGTGATAGGTGCTTCTGCTTGCATTTCCAATTTATGCTGCTGTCACTTCTACTACCATTACATTCAAATCATTCTATATTTACATTTAGTCCCTTAGAGATATGGTGTATATTATATATTAAAAGCCTATACACACACATACATTTACCGTTGGTTACATATTCAACGGACAGTTCAGGTTGGATGTGCCAACTCATGAGATCTATATGAGGTCATAAAGGTAGTGTAGAGCGATAAAGGTCTAATGTTCCCTCAACGGCAAAACTTAAAGGAGAACCTTGGGTCCTCTCTGGGTACTCAGCTTCCTCCCACGGTCCAAGAGACAGGTTAATTGGTGACTCTAGTTGCCGTGTTTGTGTATATGTGTTTGGTGATGGACTAGCGGTCTGTCACAGTCTGTGCCTGCCTCTCACTGTATGAATGACGGATGGACCGTTTTAAGGCTATACTAACATTTTTTTTCTGTAATACTTCAGGCATTTACCAAGTATTTTAACTACTGCATTGTTACTAAAAGTAAAGGATTGGATACTTTTGTCCTTTTTGCAGCTATAGATTCAAGACTGTAGAATTTCACATAAAATATGATTGTAGTTCTGCAAGATGTAGATACTCAGTGAATTTAGTTGGTGTGATCTAGTAAGCAGTCCCCAGTACATCTACCTCATGAGTTACAATCATTTCAGTTTTGGGATGTGTTATTATTATTCACTACCTATTGGACATGTCTTGAAACACCTCTCAATTATGACACAGCATAATTGACAGGCGCCACAAACTCCAGCCTCCAAAATGACCATAAAAGTAGAATGTGCTTTCTCCTATGAAGGATTTATTAGACTGTATTCGTTTTAATATAGTTGCCTAATGCAAAGATAATGAGTGCTATGTAACTGCATGATTTGGTTACCTCAGTTATAGTAGTATTGTCTTAACCTGATGTTGACCTTTTCCTACCACCACGTTCCAATTTTCAGTCTCTCTATTCTACCAATCTTGACTGCTGAGGTATATTACAATTCTTATACATTTATACGCTCGCTTCGTACACTGTCTTTTCCCAGTTTGCACCATATGCCTGTATTTCAATTTTGTGGCTTATCTGATCGTCAAATGCTATTTTTATTAACACCTAGATAATACCTCTTCCTGAACTCTGACTACAATACAGCACAGACACTAATGACATTGCTGACCTCATGCAGCTGACTTCTGGAAGTAAGCCCCAACACTTACATCAGCTTCTTCCTTACTGATCTTAGTAACCTTTTCCTTCAGTCACAACTGTAATTGCCACATTACATCAGTTAGCATCACGCCTGCGGTCGCAAGCTGAACAACCTTTTGCAGTGCCAGAAGAGTGAAATACAGGGCTGAGGAGGCTTTTTCTGAGGGGAAGCTTTGGTTCAGGTTCAAACTTCACAGTTATCTATCATCCTAGTTATGTTTTAATTCTTCGTGTTTGTAGAAGTACTTCCAGTCTAATTTAAGCTTCATAATATTATTAATATATAATTGAGCTGGTAATGTAATTGAAGTAGGGAGACCAACCTGCACTTAAGTGCCATTGATAAACAATTCTCAATCTATGAGGGATACACTGTGCTGTGACCATCCATCTATCCATTTTATGTTTGCTTTTCCTGCTTGTCTAGTATGGACTGTGGAGGAAAACTGGGTACCTGGAAAAAACCCACATCGACACAATACTGTTAACCATGTATTAACTGAAACTATTGGATATAAATAATGCAAGTTTAAATCATTTTGCTACTGATGTTATCTCTGTAGAGGTTTTGACTTGACCACATTTAGTAGGTAATAAATATGGTCATGATCTGTCTCACGAAACTGGGTGGTTGTGGGCTCAGGACAGCCTCTCCCTCTCTTCTCGTGACCAGGCTCTGCACTGAGAGGTTGCTGCCTGTTGGTAGCCTCACGCTCTGAAATCACCTGCAGTGGGACTTTGGTTGGAAGGAGAGAGGCAGGGGTGTTGACCGTCTCTTGCACAGCAGTTTCCTCCTCAAATTTTCAAGCAACCACGTTATCCACTGTGGCGTGTTACAGTGCAAGGGCAAGAAGTTGTAACACAAATAGCATGCGACATGTAACCTCCTGCTCCCAGATGATGCAGCCGCTGTTGGAATGTGCTATGTAGAATCAGTAACTGTACAGCATATAATTGTCCATGCTCTGCTGGGAGGTCGGCTGGGCAATGAAGCTCATGTCCAACAAATTGCAGGGAGTTAGTGAAAGGGGCTGTTTGGATGAATGGAACATGTTCCTGCTGAAGCCTGTGCAGGAGAGCAGTGAGTTGTTATTTTCCATCAGAGACTCTTTTTCAGGAATACAGTGTGCTGGTACCTGTGATCATGACTCTTGTTTCTTCTGCTTCTCTGGGGTCAGAATCAGCTCAACCTTTCCTAATTAAATAAAAAAAAGAGATAAATAAAAACAAAACACATTCTGCTCCAAAATACTTTTATTGACAACTGTCCCTTATGTGTATTGTATTCAGACTTTACAATGTCAGTTAAGGTAAAGTGACTCTCTCTGTTGTTTCAAATATACATTAGAAATAACTTAAAATTGCCAGCAAAATACTGCCTTTATTGTGCTTAAAACCAGCCTGTATAAAACACTAAAATACAGAGACTGTCTTCACTGGATGTATAATGCCCCTTTTTAAGTGCCCAGCAGTGGCATCAGCAATAACAATTTGAATCAAGCAGTGAAGTGCAAAGGTCCAGTGTTTCAACAAGTGCTTTGTTTCTACAGAAGGCCGAAATATCCTCAACAGCTCCATGTTTTAGTTTCTCCCGCACTCACAGCCTCGTCACAGAAACTACCAAACAAGCCATCCTTATAATCCCACTTCCTTTGATGTCCAGCACTAAAAAGCACACTTTTTTTTCAGTGCTAAATTTCCACCTCGACTTGATACAGTGCCTGGCGTCTGTCACGGTTTGCAAAAGGCGGCAGGCGCGGCTCCATACAGTCCTGTGCTCACAGTGGAAGTCATCCCACCATGCATCCATGTGACAGCAGCTTTTATTCTCTCAAAATTTTCTTTGCAGTCAGCAGTGCTTTGAATTTAATCTCTGGGTGTGTGTATGTCACATCAGGGTTCACCCTCTTTCTGTAACAGTAGTGCAGTTCATAAGGTGGGCAGGTGATGATGGTGCCCACTGATCCTTGGCTCTGCAGGGGTGGGTTCACCTTGCTCAAGGCAGGAGTCGCTTCACATGATGTGAGATGTGGGCTCACAGAAATACGGACATGAGAGAATCTGGTCTTTGCTGCCTACTGGGCACCCCGTTAAAAGTACGGTGTGTGTGTGTGGTGCATGGCTCGCCCTACTGAAATTCCTCAGGAGTCATATGAGGGAGGAGTCATGTACATGTTTACCAGATGCACAAGAACAAGTACTGGCAAGTTCTTTCTTGAATAAGAGTTTCACTCACATGCACATGCCTCAACACCGTGTGTAAAATCACAACACTGCAAAATTCATGTATCTTTTAAACACATGGTTTGATGAGAAAAGATACTTACAGTGACCAGGACACAGTGTAGGTCCATAGGTTCACCCCCGTTCTGTTTCCCACCTCCTCCTCCACCCAGTATTTCTGCCAGGCGCCTGGTGTTGTTGACTCTGAGGATGTTGATGTCATTCTCACAGCAGAAGGCCTGAATGAGGGTAAAGTGGATCTGCAGGGCCACATCTTTCACATCTTCATCATCAGTGGCCAGGATGCACAAAACCACATTATCAGGGTCTCTGTGGAGGAAAGGGAAAAAACAGATGCTCTTAGTCTATTTATAACAAATCACAGTACATGTCCTGCTATACATGAGCAAATCAGGCAAACATATACATATCTGTTCAGTACGGTTGGAGATGTGTTGCAACTGTCAGTAACTCAGTGTTAGCAGATATAACCTTGTACTTACACATTGAGTGATTTGGCAGCCTCGTACACACCGACTGTAATGCAGCCCTGCGGTAACGCAGAGGTGAGGACTTCTTCTAAAGCTTTCGCCACTGAATCCATTCTGCAACACGGAGACAAAGAAATTTGACGTTAGCATCGCAACAACAAAAACTTTCCACCGTCCATTATCTTGCTAACGTTAGCCGGACACCTAGCTAACCACCCGGCTCCGCTTCAGTCGCAACTGACAGATGTGCACAAGCTGGTTTCGCCACGGTAAAAAGCTAAAAGTTTCAGTCAGTCTTACGGTTAAAATCGCTTTAACAGCTGTAGGGGATTGAAAAGGCATATTTAAGACTGCCGTGTTAACTTTTCTGATACTTTTCGTTCACCTACGTCCAGGTTGCAGCGTTGTGTTTGCTAACCTAGTTATCGAGAAGTGAGGAGTCCGTGTCACGACCCAGTCTCAACACAGCAGTTACCACTTCAAACGCTGTGTTTTAATATCTATAACTAGCTGTAAGGGCGCTGTAAGTTAGTGATTACAACAGAAATGGTTCTTAAATCATCTCTACCGTGCATTAATCTACTTATTGCATGTAAAATTGTTGCACACAAACAATACTGTGGTGGCAATGATCCGTGGAGCAGGTTGACACCGGTGACGATAAATATGCATCGACGTTACGTTAAGACAAAAGTAGTCATAATCCGTATATTTACCTTTCTTGAGAATAATCTCCACTTAGTTCCTCAAATGTCATGTTGTACATAAAATCCAAATCCACCTTAGAGCAGACAGTACAGTACTGGCGAGTTATCCCGGTATCTTCTCGACTTGACACACTTCTTTATCTTTAGTCCACTATGCTGCAACTGAGAGATAAATCTGGCAACTTCACATTAAAACCGTCTGGGACAATGCGAGTCAGGCGAACATTTGCATAGCTGTGATCATTGGTCGTATGCTAATTTTTCGGGCGTGCTCTCAAAATGGGATTGGACAGAGACACGGCACCGGGCGTGTCTGTCTCCAACCGGGTTACTACCGTAACTACAGCTGACGGCTGGCATCTAACATTTGGACAAAAACAGAAATATATATTCTGTAGCCTGGCTGCAACACAAGTATTGCTATTTTAAACTAACTTGTGCACATCTGTAGCGTTCATTTTAGTACAGACAGACCAGTTTAATAGTTCTTGCACACAAAAACACATCTAATTCGACTACAACAATGATTTCAGGCAATTTAAGAACAACCTGACGACAAACGGGAATCTACATTTAACATTTGCCTCTGAGAAGTGAATGAATCTCTGTTTCCAGAAAGTATTTAATAAAGTAATGAATGAGTAATGTGTTGCAGGACTCACCCTCGCTGCCGGCCAAGGCCTGGACTGGTATCAGGACAGCTGCATAGCAACGGGACGCTTCTCAGGAAAACTGCCCTGTGATTGGTCCGCCGGGGAGCGTGCGAAAACCTACCGAAACCGCGCGCGAGATCCAAAGGACTGGCGCGAGAACGGCAGGAGTTTGGAGCCAATCCCAACTAAACTTCATCTCATTTCGTGTGGTCCATAGTAATCCCGGTCTAACGATCACATGCAGGGAAATTCAAGAGTCTCAGCAGCAGAAGACAAGTACAGATGTGAAGTTTAAAAAACAGAGACGTAACCGGTTAATAAAATATCATATGAACTGTACGCACAAGACCATAATTATACATTTTATTTATTATTAGTAGTAGTAATAGTCACAAATAAAATAAGGAGGTAAGGAAATTGCAGTGACAAATAAATACAAAAATAGCACTTGAGTGACTGTAATTAGGTGGAGGGCACAGTGTCTTGTGTCTAGATATCAGCAGTTATTAACTTTGCATCAAGATGACTACACTCTAACAATTATTTCATACCAGTTGCACAATTAACATCTTGTCTTATGAGATTTTACTTTATGACACTGCAGATTTATAAAACAGTTTGAAATCCAAAAAGTAATCAGTTTCCCAACACTGGTGAACAAATCTAGTTTTGCAGTAGCTATGAATTTTATAAATATGTTTATCAAGGACGTTTGGTTGCATTCTATAAATGTGATACAACTGACACCTCGTACAACTGTACTTTCTGTGGAACTTCAACAACATTAGTCAGTGTCAGTGATTTTCTTTTTGTTTCCTTGTCACTGTAAGTGTCTCATGATTGTCTAGACAATAGATCAGGGCTGCAACTAAGAGAAGAAGCCTCACAGAAGGCAGTTCACATCACTGTCATACACTAATATGACGGGGTGGGATGGGGGTGGGGGGTGTTTAAAAGGCGTGTGATGCTGCTCCCTGGTGGCTGCAGTCAGAACTCAGACACAGTGTGTCAATAATAGATTGCACAGAGCATTTAACATGACAGAAGTTTTCTCTTCATGCACAGTGTTTGCTGTCTGGGCTCCTTGGCTGTAATACAGTCTGCCTCAGGGTATTAGACTACATGATTCTTTCTTCACTTGATTTTAATTACAACCATTAACAATGTTAACTATTTAGTCTTACTCTGTGGTTGTGAACATTATACAGACTGTTTTTAAACCATATTTAACTGACATGTTTACCTAATGGTGCCAGGTGATGAAACTGAATAATATATTGTACTGGACCCTCTTGTAAGAGGCAGCACTAGTGCACCTCACACACATGCACTGGTATGACCATTCATTGCATCATTAAAGTCCTGTATTGACTATTAACTCATCCTGTGTCACATTATCACATGTACAACCACACTGACTCTTTGAGCAACCATCAGCAAAAGGTCTTAACATGCAGTTAATTACATTGCGTAATTTAATAAGTGCATTGAATACTTGTGTTTTCTTGCCACAACATTTGCTGTCACTGTGTGCAGCTAATGCAGTATCAAACAGGTGATTTCTGTCATTTAAATAAACAAAATTGGTATTTCTAGATGATTTCTCTATAGTGAGACAAATGAGGGACAACTCCAGAAGGCCTTGGAAAAGAAATGTTAAACACCCTCAGAGGAATCAGAAAAGTTGAGGAGAAAACAAAGAATATTCCAAGAGCATAACCCCTCTGTGATTACAGGTGTTGTACTTCAGGCATAAACTTCATCAGTAAGAGAAGTTGTGTGCACTGTGAAGAGAACAAATACAATTTAGAAAATAAGCAACCAATATTATCTATTTAAACAATCTCTTAAAAATATCTCTTGAATTTAAATCCAATCTATTAAAGACCATTTTATAGCTAAATCTCATTTGACCGTTCACTCCAACAAAAAACAGTCATGATGAAGAATGAAGCTCAGAGCTGGCGTCAGGCATCGTGACAATGGAACAAGGACAGGTAATAATTATCAGACCTGGATCTGCAATCGATCACACTCTGATTTAATATTTGGACAGTAGTTTAGGTTGTGCTGCCACTTCTTGTGCAGCTGATTCACCTATTGGTAGGTATTTGGTATTAAGTAGCTGTCACTCTAAATCAATGCATTTTCTTTATCTTATTCCTGTGTTTTGGTATGATGGGTTGTCATGTTGTTTAGCAGGTTTTATCATTTTGTCAAATACTTTTGTTGTAGTCCCTCTACAAAGTAAACACACATTATGTCTGAACTAATGGACTTTTTTTTCTTCCGTAAATATAACTTTAACTAAAAAAAGGACATATGCATTGGAAGTATATCTGAGGTGTCCTGCAAAGCAACCTGTTTACCTTTCTAAAACTGCCATGCCCAGCCTTGCTATGGTGAGAGATATTTTTTTTGTATAAATATTTGTTTAAGATTTTTTTCTCCATGCACTCACATCCACAGGACCTCATCTCAGTCCAGTTAAAGGCTTATGTAACATCTCCAAAACAAACAGCACAATGAGCCGTGGATTCTGTATGTACTGCAGCTGCCCACATCTGTCAGCGAGGTTATCTATCTACTGCCACTTGTCAATTCTTTCTCAGTTATTCTTTCTCAGTTTATCTGTCATCACTGGAAAAAAAACAAAAAAACTCCTTTGTGTTTCTGATGAACGTACCAGAATGTCTCTAGCCCATTGAATGCAGGGATCAACAATGTGGTAGCTCTCTGCTAGTCTTCCCGTGGTCCACAATATAACTCACAAGAGTGACTTTAAAATATAATTATGTCTTCACAGTGGGTAAGGCAGGTTTTTGTTCCAAAACCACATAACTATAAGAAAATCTTGTGTGTGTGTCTTTGTTGACAAGTTTGACAGTTACTTTGTCATACCTACCTTTGGCCACTTGGGGGCAGCCAAAACAAGTTGTGAACCAAACGTTGGCATATTACCACCTTCTAAACTAATGAGGCAAACTTGTTAGCAAACAGCTGCTGATTTAGACATCCAGCAGTTACAGCAGCAACATTATCATTCATTTGATAGAGAACCAAAACAGTAAAGTTATGGTCCAGAGAGCAAAACAATGAGCTGAAACTCACTGTAAAGCTCTGTGAAGCAGAGAGGAGCTGCAGATTCAGGTGATAACTCTGTAGGTTCAGGACTGATCACTCACATTATTTTTGCATTGTTGCTTGATACATTGCTATTGTAAAATATCAGACACTACTACTGGCTACTAGAACTATTAGAAAAAGTAAAAAAAAAAAGTGTCAGAAATGTGTTAGTTTTTTCACTAAGAATGATTGGTTCTCTATTGTTACCTAGTTTAACAGGGGCTGGGTTGGAAAGGAGATGAGAATGACCTTGACCTTGTTTAGACTGACACCGTGACACAGGTTAAACACATCATTTACACTGTTCACAATCTCCATGAAAATGTGTTTCTAATAAGGATTGAATTGTAATTCATATTATTGATGTTTGAATGTTATTTAACCGTCTACCTGATTTGGTCCTTTAATAATCACAAAAACAAATGTTTCTTTTCTTACCTACTCTGTTGCACTGGTCCTTTGCTGTGGTTAGGCATGACCACCGGAGTAATAAAATTATATATATGTATATATATATATATATATATACTTGGAGGTAGGGTGTAGGGTGTAGGAGGAGGATGCCCTCCTCACCCATTTTGAAATAACTGTTAAAAACTGGTCTGCATAACAACTTGCGAGTTATCTGTGGTCTCCACTGTGGCATCAGGACCCTATTGACCAATGAGCATGGAGTCATTTTCAGTCACACCCAGTGGTCTACTTACTTATTCTTTACATCAACCACAACAGCCCATATGTGAGAGTTGGTGTGCAGAGAGAGCTGTAATTTCAATGTACTGGTGCAAAGTCTTTATGCTTGTTGCTTCTTGCATTGTTTTAGGATTACACCTGTGGGTCATCAAACCTTAGTGAAGCAGTTAAAGGACATTAAGGTACATTTAATTCAGCACATTACATATGTTATATTATACTGTATGTGGTGTAGGAAATAAGGATTCAGTTGATTATTATTTCCTTTAGTGAATTTTATTAGCACAATGTTGGAATGAGTTCAGTCAGTGTAGTTGTAAATGAAATAAAACTTATATTTGAGAGGATTTTGGGGAGGGAGAGATAAGGGCAGAGTGTGTAAGTTAGATAAGGCCTGAGAAAGAATGCATCAAAAATAAAATTGTAACATTTATATTACTGGGTGGACGCTTCCTCATTTGATGGAAATTTCCACTGCAGTTTGAGATTTCTTACTTGTTGGACTTAAGATCAACTAAACATGACTTATTTCTCCTCCCTCATATTTCAGCACAGTGGACCAGTCCTGATGGAGCCAGTAACTATTCCAGAGAAGAATCTGATGAAAGATGAAAACAGTCCAAATCATCCTACAGCAAAGTGCAACAAGAGAGGCCAATGGGCCAACAAGAGGGAGTTCATTTTAGCAGTAGTTGGAGAAATCATTGGTCTGGGCAACGTTTGGAGGTTTCCATATCTGTGCTTCAAGAATGGAGGCGGTAAGAGAATAATTTCAGTTGACAGTGCTGCACAGCAGAAGGTTAGATGAATTATATTAAACATTTTTATTTGTATTTGCTATAATTCGTTACTTTGCTAATTTCTCCCTTTAGGAGTTTTCTTGGTCCCGTATGTTTTGATCCTGTTCACGTGTGGAATCCCCCTCTTCTTTCTGGAGGTGTCTCTGGGACAGTTAACTGGTCAGGGTGCAATCACATGTTGGAGGGAAATATATCCTTTATTTGAAGGTACCTCTGGCATAGCTACATATCAAATATAGAGCATTTAGTATTTAAAACATTTGTTGCACTACCTGTGTTTGTACCTTATTTGATCATATTATTGTTTACAGGTTTAGGCTATGGCAATCAAATTATTATGCTTTACACTGTGATGTATTATATCGTCATCCTGGCTTGGGCCTTCCTCTACCTCTTCTCCTCCTTCAACACTGAACTCCCCTGGGCCAGCTGTAACAACACCTGGAACACAGGTACACATCTGTGTTATGTAGGTATAGAATTACAGTCAATGGTGACAAACCATGTGTAGTGTTTATTTCTGGAAAGGTAAATGCATTCTTTTTTTCATACAAATGCACTACAGCTTCTAGCCATTCTAACCTGTTACTTTTTACTCTTCCACTGCAAGAGACCTGCATTGATTTTGGTCAGAATGGTTCATTTTATGGCTACATGAATAAGAATGCAACATCTTCAGTCAAAGAATTCTGGCAGTAAGTAATCATATTATTGATAGTGTTTTTGAGTTACAAAAATGTCCCGTGACAAAATTTTCTTCTTCCTCAGGAGGAGAGTTCTGGGTTTGTCTGCTGGAATTGAAGAGATGGGTCGCATCCAGTGGGACCTGGCTGGGTGTCTCCTGTTGAGCTGGATTATCTGTTACTTTTGTATCTGGAAAGGAGTCAAGACATCAGGGAAGGTGAGATGTTAGCATTTATCCTGCTCATGAAAATCCATGAGACTTGATGTGAAACCAAAATCTTGATGTAAAAATTGACCAGGACTGAATACACTGAATGTGCTGGTACTTCTCTCTCAGATTGTCTACTTCACGGCCACCTTTCCTTACGTGATGTTGGTTGCATTGCTGATCCGTGGTCTGACGTTACCAGGAGCTGTAGATGGTATTCGATTTTATCTTTCTCCTGATCTCCGTTTGGCTGATCCTCAGGTGAGGTTTATGTGTGAGTGATGAATAGTGTCTAAGTGACACACTGTACATAAAACTACTTGGCTAACTTTGGTGTTGACCCAAACAGAGATGCTCATTAATGTGTAGTGTTCCTTTAAATGAATCAGCCGTTAACTGTGCAGAACACTGGTATACAGTATAACCAACCATGTTAATATGCACACACAAACAGATATCTGTGAAGTGTGATCTGTGAACTGAAAAAGCATTCTGGATGTAGCTTGTGGAATCAAACTTTAACACACTTAGAGATTTAAAGGTTAAGTGTGGTGTTATTTACATAATTATCAAAATATCAAATGGAAAGACCACAACCAACAATGTGTTGCCCCATCTCTTAATATGTTCTGATGTCCCCAGCCTGTCCAATTCCATTTGTTTCTACTGAAGCCTTATCCTTTAATTAGAGACTCCAGATGCTCTGAGTTGGCTGTGTAGGGGCTTAAAGGTGAAAAGGAATGCCTTCATACAACATGGAACCTGTTGCAGATGAGAGATGCTGATGTGTTTATTAAAAAAAGATGTACTCAGTAAGTCCACAACAACTGCTGATGCTGCAAAAGTAGCCACACAGCACTGGGCAGGATTATGGATGCAAGAAGATAACTAGATTGTTACTAAGATCGCCCCATTCATTCTAATAAAAGTAGGTTATAGGGTGCATATGATGAAAAAGGTTTTCTGGCTTCCTTGGGCTTCCACATTTTTGGACCCGTAGAACATGAGTTCTCCAGTGCTCTTCTGACTGAGATAGTTGAGAGAATGTGCATTCAGGACTTCTTGCTCCTTTGGGCCAGTGTGTTTCACATGTCCTGCAATACCAAAAGTAGCCACTGTGCCAAACTCGCTTTCAAGTCCTGTAAGGTTTCTGGGGACTTTGACAGGACGTTTAGACGTGTTTTGTTTTCATTTTAGCATTAGAGATTATTATGCACTGAGGCACAGAGAATTACTGAACCCACTGTCATGCATACTGAACAGAAATGTGGTGAGAAGAAGAATCAAATAAATAAATTATTCTTTAAAGAGATATAACAGTTACAACTCATTTTACTGTTTTAAGGTGTGGATGGATGCTGGAAGCCAGATATTATTCTCCTATGCTGTCTGCTCAGGCTGTTTGCCAGCTTTGGGAAGCTACAATAAATACAACAACAACTGCTACAAGTATGGAAAATAAATATCAACATTTCTGTGTATTTACTTTTTATGCCTATTCTATTGTTCCTGTGATGCAGGATACAGTACATAATCATCTTTTTTGATTCCAGAGACACTTTTGCCTTGTGCACACTAAACAGTTTAACCAGCTTTGTCGCTGGCTTTGCAGTCTTCTCTGTCCTTGGCTTCATGTCACATGAGTTGGGCGTTGACATTGCAATGGTGGTTGAATCAGGTAAAGAATGGTTTGCAAATACTTCATTATTTAAAAGCTTTAACGTACTGCTATGAAAAATAGTAAATAATATAGACTGTATACACCAACGTTTGTACCCATTAAAAAAATAAATAACCTTCACTGACTGAGTCTCAAAGTTTGAACCCAAACTATAAAATTGGTTAGAATGAAAATTTTGATTTTGGTCCCCAAATGGTATGTGGGTCCTCACAGTGCTGTGTGGCGCCAGGTGATGTAAGTCCAATATTTTTTTTTTAGCTCTGTTTTTGGTCTCTACCGACTCCTGAGAAAAATACGACTCTTTAGCTGCTAATCTAATGAGGTCACACACAATAATTCTTGTGCAACAGACATCTCAAGATGTAAATTCTTTTACTTACATTGACATTTAAGGATGAAGCAACACAAGGCCTTC
Source organism: Lates japonicus (assembly GCA_033238685.1). Taxonomy (NCBI): domain Eukaryota; kingdom Metazoa; phylum Chordata; class Actinopteri; family Centropomidae; genus Lates; species Lates japonicus. The sequence continues at coordinate 12,437,196 of BRZM01000010.1, read as the reverse complement.
AAATACCTCTGAAATAGAATTGAGAGAGACACAGCAAAGGAGGTGTAGAGGACAGGGAGTCAGGGATAGGATTTTGGCCACGTCTAGTTCACAAGGTCTGATGCTTAGATCAGAATTTGCCTACTACTGTAAGTATGTCTAGGTTTTATCTATTTTGGTGTTTGTTTTGTACCACCTGCAGGACCTGGCCTGGCATTCATCGCCTACCCTCAAGCAGTAGCCATGATGCCTTTACCCCAGCTCTGGGCTGCCTTCTTCTTCATCATGATAATCTTACTTGGAGTGGATAGTGAAGTAAATATCAGAGAGAGTACAGACTTTTATAACATTACTTTATAAGGCCAGTGGTTCTTGTGCTTTGAATGATTACCAAATACCACCTTTTTTTACCCACAGTTTGTGTATCTGGAAGGTCTGGTCACATCTATATCAGATATGTATCCATCCTTCTTTTTCACTGGTCACCGACGTAAACTGCTTCTGCTGGTCATCTGTGGTGTGTCCTTTGTGATTGGCCTGTTAATGGTGACTGAGGTAGAGTTCATTTGTTTCAACCTGTGTAATTAGCCTGTCAGTCTGCCGGTGTCTTTCTCTGTCTCAAATATGTTTTTTCTTTAAACAGAACATATTTTTAAATATCTGTTTTCTCTCTTTCTTCTCTGTTGTGTGCCGTAGGGAGGACTTTATGTGTTTCTGCTGTTTGACTACTACGCTTGCAGTGGAATGCCAATCATGTTTTTTTGCCATTTTGGAGTCCATTTGTGTGGGATGGATATTTGGTGAGCAACAAAATAATTTCATTTAAGGACAATCAGAAGTGAAAGTGACACATGTACTTTCAATATTGTAGATTTTGAAGTATAGTATATCAAATAATCCACCACCAATAGGCTACTGAATATTTGGCCTGACTGATAGATGACCCCTAAAGAAGCTGTTAACTATTCCATAATTATAATTATAAATGTAAAGAAGCTTGGAACTTTTAGGCAATGTGGATAAGACTTGGACTAACATGACATTTTCCAAAAGAGTTGTGCTGTTGTCAGTGTCGTTTTAATAAAATTATACAAATTAGAAAATTTAGAAATGTTTGATAATGTGACTCACTTTTCAAATGTTTCTGATTGATACTGGCCAAATCATTCCTGTTGTATGCTCAAATATCCTGAAAAGGTTATGTAAATGGATGCAAAGTGCTTGATCATATGCTTTAAAAGTTAATCAGGCTGTGTCTCTCTCCAAGGTGCGGATCCATATTACAACAAAATAAAGGAAATGATTGGCTACCACCCCTCATCTTATATGAAATATTGCTGGAGGTTCTTGACACCATTTGTCTGTGTTGTAAGTAAATGTATGGTATGGTATTTATGGTATTAATGTATTCTGTTCATTTGATGTTATCTCCTTGTCTTTTCTTTTTTTAATAGGGCATTTTACTTTTCTCTTTGGTCAAATTCACCCCTCTGAAATACAACAACACCTATCAGTATCCCTGGTGGGGATATGCTATCGGGATATTTCTTGTACTCTCTTCAGTTCTCCTGACTCCACTGTGGTTTCTCTACGGTATGTCTGTGACCCCTGGAACAATGAGACAGGTAAGTGTGGTTATTCACAAAGACTTACTGCCAAAGATGAAGCTAACAATGAACTGTGTTATTTCAGGGAAATCTGTGTAACCATTAGCAGATCAGTTCCTTGACCTGTCTCTGACCCAACACACATATCTAAAGCACCCTCAATCCCCAATTTCTATACTGTACATACTCTGTATTCACATAATGTTTCATGTTAGCTGACTGAAATGTGAACAATTATTGTTTGAAGCACTATTTTCTTACTCTTAATGTTTTGAAGTCTGTTACAGTGCAAGTGATATGCAAATGTTGGTCTTTTTACAGAGACTGAAAACTTTATGCACTCCAGCAGCTGACCTTTGTAATGCAAAGAAGACTCTTCATGCTGAAACACATGGCTCCAAGTCAGAGCTGTGTGTTTTAACTGAAAAACCTAAAGAAGCCCTGGAGATGAGTCAACTTTAACAGAGACATCAGTGATTCAGTGCAGTAAGTGTAATTTTCCATAGTGATATGACGGTTGGTGTTAGGCACCGAATAATGTGACTTTCCTCTTTCAGAAAATTTGATGTTACAAATAGTTAGAAATCCTCCTAATGAGCTGCTGAATACAGATAACGTAGCTTATTTATAACAGAAAAAAAAAAAGAATACTTAGACATTTTTAAAAGTCATAGACTCAAAGTACACATAGAATGGTAATAGCATAGTATGGTAATAATTGTTTTTTTCTCCATCATTATAGAAGCTGAACATCCAGATCTCCAGATGAAGACTCTCAGGTCTGAGCTACAGTTTGTCACTGACTGTCTCCATGTGAAGAACAACACAGATATTGTGCAAGTGTGCAACACAAGATAACAAAACAGTGCAGGACCTCTTTATCTTTTGTTTATTTCTTCCTGCATTTTTATGTATATAATGGGTAATAATCACCATAAGGAAGAAAAATGATCAGAGTTGATTCGCCTTGTATTTAAAAAAAACAAAACAAAACTTACTTGTTAACTTACTCTACCTCTGGGTAAAAACATTTTTTGAGTTTCTGAACTGACCTAAGTTTTCAAATAAGTGCTTGTTAATCAACTTTGTAAGTGATATTGTTTGTTTTTATACTCATATGCAATTACTACTCACTTCCCACTGTGGCAAAAAGGGATTGTTTTGTAAATATATGAAGCAAGCATTTAGCTAGGGCTCAAAACCACAACAGTAAAGGGGTTTAAAGGTTTGACACTCATAAATACGACAGTTCAGTTTCCCAATATATCATGTAACTAATGCCCAAGTGACTGTATTTAGTACTAGCACTGTAAAGTTCATTCAGAAACTTGAATTTAAGTTGTATTTCATCACACAGCTTGAATCTCATCTTTACATGTGGCTCCACTGTGTTTCTCTACTGTGCAGATTGTGGTCAAATGTTCTGAGATGAATTCACGCTGATGTGGTCCACTTTGTAGAAGTAGGACAGAAAAACACATTGTCCTTCAACTTCTGAACCCAGTAAAACTCCTCTTTTCAACACAAGGATCCTGCAGTGAATCCTAAATGTTATCACTAATGGACCAATCACATCTTTCCATCAGGGCCATTTTTTTTTACAATGACACTGAATTCACTTCAAATTGTGAGACTAAGGGCGTTCAGAGGTGAAACAATGACAAAGACTGACTCAGGATGAGGGTGGAGCCAGTGGACTGTACAAACAAGCAAAAAGACCAGTTTGTAACCTCAAAACACATGATTTATCAACTCAACTGTTTAGCTCAACAAAACGTAACCACCATAAGAACCTATAGTAAGTGTGTATTTATACACACACACTCACCACTGTGGACCCACCACACATCTCTTTCAACCTGCAGCTCCCTATTTACCTTTATCATGTTTTTTTCATTTTGCTTATCTTGTTCTCAACTTTCCAAATTAGTCACGAATGATGTCCCATTGTTAATGATACAAATGTAAGTAAATACAAATGCAGTTTCTCTTAAAGAATGACTAACTGGCCGGTGAATGATATGGATTAAGTTTCAGATGAGTGACCAGTGGGCCACTTCTCTCCCACTGGTCTCTCTCTCCCTTCTGAAGGTGTCAACCACATACTTGCATAAAGGATCGTCATTTGTGACCAGGGGTGTGATTCAAATACAAACCTGACTGTAAGGAGCTTTAAACACCCCTGGAGTCCAGTCCTGAACACCTCATCATCACACCAAATTAACCATCCAACCGGTGCAGTGGGGCTCCAGAAGCACATGTAAGTATTGATCAATGCTCTGTAAACTGTAAGACTCTGCTGATTTTGGATATTTTGTCTAGTCTGTTTAAATGGCTGTTGTTAAAATGTTTGATTTGGCTTCTAGGTGAGCGACCGCTGCAGTGGCTGGTCATTTTGGTCAACATTTATCCTCGTTTATTAAGTTTATTCATGTCTAATTTACCCATCTAAATTACAATTTTACAGCTATGCATTTGCTGCTGTTGTTGTCTTTTGTTCTTGCTTATTGTGATGCTGAGAACAAGTGTGTTTTGCACAATCACATTTCAGTCATTGAACTTTAGATCTATGCTGACTTACTGAGACTAATAATATATGAATGGATGGATGATTACCACTCAGGGATAATAATCATAAATCATTGAAACTACAGAAGAATAACAAGGACTTTAAACAATGGATGTCCAGTAACTTGGCCTGTGTGGAAAGTCACAAGTACGTGTTTCAACAACAACAACAACAACAACAACAATAACAGTATAACCTGTACAACAATAAAGTCAAAGCCAAACTGGATCCAGTAACTGCAAAGTCACTGCTGACTGTAGTCAATGTGTAAACCTTGTAACGATGGAAATGATTAGTGTTGAGTTAAACATAAATCTCCTTGAACAGGTATAGATGAAAAATTATCTCCCCCTCAACAGTCCAAATCATCCTACAGCAAAGTGCAACAAGAGAGGCCAGTGGGCCAACAAGAGGGAGTTCATTTTAGCAGTAGTTGGAGAAATCATTGGTCTGGGCAACATTTGGAGGTTTCCATATCTGTGCTTCAAAAATGGAGGTGGTAAGAGAATAATTGGTCTCACCTATGCAAGTTAAAACAGAGAGCAATACAAGAACACATGGTACAATCTGCTGAAACCATCAGTATGGCTCCAATGTATGTTGCTTTTATTAATAGCTCTGGTTTTTCAAACATTTCTTCCCTTTAGGAGTTTTCTTGGTCCCGTATGTTTTGATCCTGTTCACGTGTGGAATCCCCCTCTTCTTTCTGGAGGTGTCTCTGGGACAGTTAACTGGTCAGGGTGCAATCACATGCTGGAGGAAAATATGTCCTTTACTTCAAGGTACTGCTACTTCAATATTATAGTTGGCATGATATTAAAATTTTGTATTTTTGGATTAAATTGTATCATATATGTTTCAACAGGTTTAGGCAATGGCAGTCAGATTATTATGCTTTACACTGTGATGTATTATATCGTCATCCTGGCTTGGGCCTTCCTCTACCTCTTCTCCTCCTTCAACACTGAACTCCCCTGGGCCAGCTGTAACAACACCTGGAACACAGGTACACATACACAATACACTCAGTGACATTACTTAGTGTGTTACATGCTTGAGAATTAAAGGTTAAGTCCTTTGAGAACTTTGCTGATGAATTCAATAAAAAGATGAAAAAAATGGATTGATCCCATTAACAATTGTTAGTACTGTCTATGTAAGTTTGACACAACCTCTCTAGCACAGATGTCATTGTTGTCAAAAAGTACACCAATACATAAATCTATGTCTCCATTCAAAAAAAACAAACAAAAAAAACATGTATTCTTTTTACCCACAGTTTGTGTATCTGGAAGGTCTGGTCACATCCATATCAGATATGTATCCATCCTTCTTTTTCACTGGTCACCGACATAAACTGCTTCTGTTGGTCATCTGTGCTGTGTCCTTTGTGATTGGTCTCTGTATGGTCACTGAGGTGGGTGACATTTTGTTCTCTCGCTGTCCGTCTGTCTGTTTTGCTGTTTGCTGCTACTGTATGTAACCCTTTAAGTGTTTCTGAAAGGAAGTAACGAAGGTTCATTAATGAATAGAGTTGAACAGTATTAGAAATCTCCAATGATTGAAATTTTGTCTCCCTTGTTCTTCTCACAGACTGCAGGGAGGACTCTATGTATTTCAGATTTTCAGATTTTGACTACTATGCCTGTAGTGGGATCCCACTGATACTTTTTGCCATGTTGGAGTCCTCTTGTATAGGATGGGTATATGGTATACAGTTACTAGACTCAGCATAAAACTTCATTTTATACTTTTGTTTGGAAATGTTTCCTCTCTGCTTTTTCACAACCCTTACATTCTGTCTCAAGGTGCTGATCGTTATTACAATAATATTATGGACATGATTGGCTACCGGCCTTCACCTTATATGAAATATTGTTGTTCATCACTCCATGTGTGTCTACAGTAAGTAAATAAAATGGAATTTGGCTTCTTTAAGTCTCTAAATCATCTTGAATGTTAATGGTGAAAATTATGTATTTTTTTATTCTTTCGATTACCAAACTTCCATGTCTTCAGTTGTGTCTCTTTCTTCACAGACCATATTGTTTCTCTCTCTGGTCAAATTCACCCCTCTTAAATACAACAACACCTATGAGAATCCATGGTGGGGCTCAGGCTATTTCTTGCTTTCTCTTCAGTCCTCATGGCACCACTGTGGTTTGTCTACAGTCTGGCTATAACTCCAGGAACACTAAGACAGGTACTCTAAAGATCACATACACCACACATATTGAGATATCTTCATTTTGTGTTTGGTGTGCTGTCATAGTGAATTAATAGTGGCTCTTTCCTTCTCTCCCCACAGAGACTGACAGTGGTGACCACTCCAGCAGACGACGTGTTCAGGGACAGAAGACGACTCTCAAATCTGAGACATGTCTGTCCCACAAAGAACATGAGCTAAGCGATTTGAGGATGTCTGAAAAAAGTATCATTTCTAATGGGGTTTGTGAACAAAATGTGTATGAAATTAATACTACCTGCACATGTGTTTTACTTCTGACAAATTTGAAGACCTTGAAGTGATTAGCAGCCCATAAATATGTAACATTTTAATGAATATTGCATTTAACATTATTTACAGTGTGTATGTATGTATATGTTCAGTGTATGTCAGAAAGAGGAGATGATTGAAATGCAAGTATGTATTATTTTTATTTTACCAAATAAATCAATACAAGTAATTAAAGTGAGAAAGTACCATATTCGTGGTCAGTGTGTGAAAATGAAACAGTTTTTAGCAGCAGATTTGAGGTGTTGATCTTTGACATCATCAAATCACCAAGCTACTGGCTTTACAGAGAAAATCATTTACGGCTTGTTTTATTTACCAGAGGGTATTCAAGACAATGTTAAGTTTTCGTGAACCTTTTTTTCATAAAACCTGACAACAACTGATTTCAGCAAATCATCTGCAGTAATTATTGAGCTCAGCAGAGTTCTGTGTTTTGTCCACCAGAGGGAGACAGATGTCAGATATTAGATCACCAAGTCGACCGTCCTGTCCAGTCAGCTGTGAGCGCACATACTGTAGGTGCAGGTGTAACTGGGTGCATCATGCAGATTTCTACTCTCTTGTGTATTGATTTAAGTGTTTTTATTGAAGGTGCATACTAACCAGACATTTGCTGGGTTAATTCACTCAGACTTTTTCAGAACATGCACAGAAATGTAGAAATGCCAGAGAAGTCAAAACAAAGGCTGTGTTACCGTTGAGGCTGGGAAGATATATCACAGTGATACATCCTGCTCACTCAGAGATAAAATGGCAAAATCTGTAGAACACCTTACTTTGCTTTTAATTCAAATTAATTCATGACATTCCTCTAATGGCCTTACAACAATGCACCTGTGGCACTCAAAAAAGAGACACTCATCACTCATCAGGTCCAGACATTAACAGACCACTGCTGTACCACAGAGCAGCCTACAGTGATTTGACCTCACTTTGTCAAAGGGACAAAAAAAAGAAAGAAAAAAGCTAGGGTCATAAATAGTGTGAAGATTTCCACTGATTATATCTACCTATATTTTATAGCTATATTTTTTCTAGTGCTTTGCTGTACTTTAAGTGTAGCATGCACAATACGATAGTGATCACATCATGTTATCATTAATAGCTCTGAGGAGATTCCTGCCTAAGCCTGTGTTCCCTTGTAGCAGCTTCAAATATATAATATTGTCTGCATCTGGTGCTGTTATATTTACTGTATATAGCTATTGTAATTTGAAAAGAAGAAGTATGGAGGGGTTGCACATTTCAATGATAATAATAATAATGATGATGATTCATCATAAGAATTAAAAATATGAATATATACTGTATAATTCTGCAAAAACCATCATTAACCTTAAGGTGTGGATTTCTCATTCAGATATAAAAAGTCCAAAAGAACTGAACTGAACTGAAGGACTGAGTTTCATCAGACTTTTTCAGTGACTCATGCCATCAACGAACCTGTGACATTTAACACACAAAGCTGATGTTACTGTATAAAATGTTTCACACTGTTTATCTGTAAATTTTCTACCTGTTTTTCCTTGACCTTGATCATTTCAAATATTACTGAGCACCTGCAGTAGTGTCATCTCCCCAAAACCTCTGAAGACAAAAAAAACCCCACAATTATATTTTGTCGAGATTCACCTGATAAACATAAAACCGAACTCAACAGGGGGAGAAAAAAAAAACGTGAACAAATACTTGTATATCTGACAGTCCAACCCAAAATTTATCAGGGGACATTCTCTTATAATGTACTTTTCTTTGCAAATTTAACATGGACCCACCGCTGAGAGAAAAATGGGACAAGGTGTGCAAGCTGAAAGCCTTAAGACTGTGTGACAACCGTGATAAATGCAGCAGGCGCTGACACGGCTATGGAAAAAGACAAAAGATACCTTTGTCTTGTCACAATAATCCTAATCTGTTTGAAGATTGGGCCACATTAGAGAGAACAGGAGAGAAAGAAGAGAGAGAGAGAGAGAAAAAAACTGAGGAATGGAAGCAGATTCCTGGTCAGCAGTGATAAATGTTGCTACATCAGAAAACGGGGCTCAGTATGATGTTTCTCTCTAATGGCCTGATTGCTCAATTAATTCTGTGGCCCGTTCTTTTCGTACTTAATGAAACAGCTATATTTTCTCCCAGATTAGTATAGATACAGGCTGACAGTCTACTTTTCTCCAGGTATTTAGAGTATAATTCACATTCATAATGCCACAATCGCCCCCATCTATCATCTCAGGTTTTCATCCGCTAACTTGCCGCTTGCTCCCTCCTCTCATTCAGGCTCCTGGCTCTGCTGGGGGGGGGAGGGGTTGGGGACTGGTGAGGGGAGGGGGGACTAAACTCAACCCTGAATGGTGTGTGTGTGTTTTATATGTGTGCATGCATATATGCGAGTGAGCAGGTTGAGATGTGAGAGGTGTTAAGATACGAAGTGTGTGTGTGTGTTTTCAGGGGCCATGCGAGGTGGTGGGGCATGCAAGGTTGTGGTGGCAGCCCTTCTTCTGATGAATTAGCTGGCATATACAGCGATGAATTGCCAGGCAAGTCAATTATCCAAGAGAGGAAAAAACATGGACCCTGCGCCTGTAGGAGTCCTTACCAATTCAGAGAGTGATTTTCCCAAAATGTAGAGGGGAAGAGAGGAGAAGCAGCCTTGAAGGAGCGAGAGTGCGATGATGAGGAGTTGGAAAAAAAAGAGAGAATGAATAGAAACGCAGCATATATGCCTCCTCTTCTCCATCCACCTCTCACCTTTTTCCTCCATGTTTTCCTCTCTCTCTCTGCCTCTGATCAAATACCCGAGAAGGCAAGAAGCACTGTGAAAATGCAAAAACTATTATTATCAGGCTAAGTGCCACGAATGCCACTTATGATGGATGAGTGTGGGATTTAGAAAGGCCTCCTGTCAAACACCGAGTGTTTCCCCTCCTTAACCGGCCCCTCTCGTTTTCCTCACTTGTCTCTTGTATCAAAACCATATCAGGCCCCTGGTTGAAACGGGGGTCTGAGTAGAAGACGTTTGTAATATATCGAAGCTGGTGTGCACGCGTATATAGTATCCTGCTTTGTTTTACGTAATTTTCAACCTCTTTGAGGAGGAGAGGGAAAGATGGAGTGTTTGGTTTATAATATTTCTGAGAACAAGAGAGGTGTTGGTCACGTCATAAGCTGCCTGGGCCGAGCAGGGCTGGTACAGAGCCGAGATCGACCATGAGGAGTCACAGTGGGTTTGGTGTTTGTGAATGTTTCGTGATGGAACCACTCAGTAAAGATGGTACACAGATTTTGCTTTGGTAGCCATCAGACGGAAGAAAGTCTATTTTGCACAGTTGCTACATTTTATGCAGAAGAGGACAATAACTCTGAAAATCCATATTACTGCCATGGACATAAATCCAAATCACTGGATGAACCTGACACATAGTATTTTATCTTTCAAAGTTGCTCTCAATGAAACTAATTTAATCTCAATAGATTTGGACTTGCAGGTGTAACCAAACTGCTTTAAGACCATAAGAAAAGGATAATATAAGCTCATAGTAGGCATAAAGTGTTCTTGATTTTGATCTCGACTTTTGACTTGAAAACCTGTCTGGGTACTTAGTTCTTAAGTTATCAGAATGAGTGCCAGGCGAGCAGTCAGGTGAGTTAAAGCTGGGAGATGGAAAAAGGGCCAGAATGAAACAAGAACAGTTATATCTGGTTTAGCTGTAATTGGCTTCTGTATAGAGTATTATGAGGTGCTACTTGAAATGAACTATTGTACAAGTTGGAAAACACAGGCATTTAGCTAAAATTCTTTGATTAAGTGATGTGTACAATACTGTAAATATTTATTAACATAATCCAGTCTTCTAACAATTATGTAGCCTAATGAATGATGCAGTCATGAGGGGGTTCTGCATGGTGTGGAGCAGAATGAAAAATTAAAATTATAGTTGAACATCCACATGTTTACAGATACATGTGGGCATTTATGTAGAATCAGAAACAGTCCCACACATTTTAGGCTGATCTGGCTTTATTTTCCCAATAACAATGAATACCGGCTAAAATGAGTTTGCTGGGACACCCCACCTGGTCAGAACATACAACATTTTAACAACAGCTGTTATATCTATATATTTATTGCATGACTGGTTTAAACGTCCAGCTTCAAATTCAAATACAGAGCCTGCTGCAAACACTTATTATACAACCACTCCATCTGCTCATGGACTCACGCTAACGATATAATGGCAATCTGCCCATGGTCTGGAATATATATACTTTCTTATATATATATATATATATATATATATATATATATATATATATATATACACTAATTAAAATATTATTATTCCATTCTTCTTCTACATCACCAACATATGAATATGCTGGACTGGATTTTATTTATTTGAGTTGCTACAAAATTATTAAGTTTTAAATGAGCTTTTCTTTCCTCTGAGCTCTTTCTTTCCAACAATTTGGAAAATCGTTTCACTTACACTCTCTATAAGAGGGTGGGCTCAGTGACTGCTCTATTGAAGTATTCAGGCTATTTTAATAAAATGCAGCTGAGAAACAGATTGTGTCTGAGGTGTTGGGCATTTCAGAGACTTAACAATCTGAGGAAGCGTTCATTCTGTACCTACACACCCAGTCACATAGGTGGGTTTGTGAGCTATTTGTGATCTTTAGAGATCAGTAGCCCAAATGTACATTTAATTTAAAAATTTCTCCACAAAATTGTAGTCCTGGTGATGAAGGTCACGTAAAATATGAAAAATCTTTAAATTTACAGAGATTTTATATTTACAGTTGTCTTATCTCAGTATATAATATACTGGCTATAGAGTGTAGTTGGTTGTGTTCCTTACAGCACAGAAGTACTCTGTAGTATCTTTAGACCTTCGTCTCTTTTTCCACTCGACTGATTTCAGACAACTCAGTCTACCTGGACAATCTCCTGCTCTCTGCCGTCACAGTTTTATCTCAGACTATCAGCCCCTTCACTTCCTCTATTGCCCCTCACTGCCATCCTCCTACACACTCTGCACACACATCCTCGCTTCCCCTGCGGCATGCAATAGAGGCAAGTGGTTTGGGAAATAAGTATTGTTTATAACTGCCTGACACCATGTCCTACACATATACACACACACAAGCACATATGCACACACACACACACTGAGAGTTTGGTGCTGGGGTGTGAACGGAGATGGGAGACAAGGGAATGCCTTCTCTGGCTAATGTCACAAACACATTAACATAACTGCAGATGAGCACTGTGCAGTATTGTATCACGTATTAGCATTTAGAAATATGCACAATATAGTTCATATTTTTAAATGCTAATGATTATATACTGCATATTATATAATATGCTGCTCTGAGTGTACTTTGTATAACTTGAGATAATCTCTCTATAAAAAAATGACAATAAGCAGCTCTTCGTAACTGGTAATAACTGGCACGTAGTGGGTTAAAATGTCAGCGGTGAATTTCTTTTTGTCCACTTCTGTTCCACTCTTGTTTCTGGGATGAGGATGTAAAACAGAGATGAGAGTCGATGACAGAGAGCCAGTGATTTTATGTTAATTAGGCTGCTCATGGATGACTTTTATAAAAGCTGGTTATTACATGGATGCTGGTTGTGTGCATACATTTGTATTTCTGCATGCATGAGTGTGTGTGTCTGAGAGTTTGAGGCCGCAGCCTGTCACTGTGCTGGATGGGCTGTCACTTTCTTAATTGCCTGGGCACGACCCCGCCCCGCTCTGCTCACCTGGCTAATTACTGTGTCTTTCCAGCCAAGAGACTGAAATGAATTCAACTGCATTCAAGCTTCATTGGCATGTGAAAAGTCAGGTTACTGACATTGTCATAATACAGTACAGAACGGCAGGTTTGTCCTTCTAGTGATATTTTACAAGCCTGATAGTTTCATCCCTGTCCTGAAAACAAACACTGATGATAAAAGACATGTCATGTTTAACTGATACAATAATCAAGTTTAATGATTAAAAAAAATTAACACATTTAGGAGTGCTTTTCAACAGTAAAGGTGGTTTGTAGTCAGTATGAAAACCATGCAAAAACACTGGTATTGCCCTTTAACTTTGAGCATTGAAGGACAGGCAGCAGAAAAGATAAATTCTCAAAATAAAAGTCACAAAAACACAAGTTCAAGAACACAAGCCACAACACAAGAGTGAACAAGTTGAAGGCCGAGAAGTGAGAAAGAAAAAAAAAAAAGGTTGTGAGAAACAGAGCAGATTGAACTGAATCAGATTGGAGCCATGCAAATGAAATGCTAATGTGATGCTAATGAGCAGAGGGAGGGAGGGAGGGGGACAGTGTCAGGTAGGAGGTAAAGTTTGGTTAGAGAGCGAGCTGGCGAGACAGCAGGCAAATGGGCAACGCTTGGGTGAGCAGTGAGCGGGCTACCCATGATGCCTCAATGAGAGAGGGAACATTAAGCGACAGAAAGACGGAGAGATGGAGGGAGAAAGAGACTTGGAGGAAAGGCCCCGTGGGCTAATGAATGCTGATTAATTCCCAAATTACATTTCACAACTTTATTGTTTCTTTTTTCTCTGGTGCACATTTTTGTTCTATCTGCTAAAACACTTGTATTCTTAGCTCACTGGTTTGTCTTTTAAAGCCCCATTTAACTCAGTTTTTCTCCCTTCAGGAAGCTTTTGCTCTCTTTTGGTTTCGCTAGTGTTGTAACTTGAGGACGTGATTGTGGGCATCTATTTCAGGTTTTTCTCTTTTTAAGGGTTGGTTGTTAGAGGCACGTTATAAAGTCCTCTGGGATCAATTTGTGATTTTGGGCATAAAAAAACTTTTGCTTGTAGGAAACTTGCATTCTGTAAATCCAATCGTTATTCTTCTGCTTGATCCTGCAAGCAGAGGGCACTTATATAATTTATGCTATTGTCCAAACCAAACAAACTGTCAGAGGCTAAAGGCTTAAAGTGTTGATACTGACATGAGGGGAGGAAACATGAGGAAGACATGAAACAAAAGTCTTTGGTCAGAATCCAGCCGAGAAGCTAAGCCAAGAAATACCCAACATTTAACAAGTAAATATATAAAGATATGAAAAGTTTAGAATAAACCAAAAGCTTTTTTAGTACACATATTAATATTTAGAATGATTACCATCTTTGAAACAGACAGTCAACACAGTCAACTAATCATTGCCCTGTGAGCTGTGCTTATGTACACATCTGACCTATTTTCATTTCATGCAACTGACCTATACTCACCTAGGTTCAGGAGGAAATATTGTGTTTTTTTACTCTTCTACAATATGACAGCTCTGGTTACTGGTCTGTCACTTTACACATCAGTGTTTTGCATACAAAACACATAATAATCTTATATAAAAATGTTATTGAACTAAAGATTAAGCTACTTAACAATATATAAACTAATTTTAAATTACTAATATATGTAAAATGCTACTTACATATAAATGCATCTGTAATAATAATCCAATATATAACACTCACAGGGGCATGTGTGTCTATGTGCTGGCCAGATACTCTGACAAGTCTTTTAATCATTGTCTCTTTCGCTTCCACTGAATTATCTCTTTCTTAAGATCAATATAAATCAAAGCACGTTTTATTGCCGTTTTATTTAACTCACACTGAATTGCAGTCTCCTGCTCATCAATACCATCAATAGATAACTGTGACTTTACTTGACTTGACTTGTTATTCTCTCCTCTCTCCCTGTTTATACTTCAGTCAGTCTGACTCGGGCCTGGCTCGGTTAATGGAGCCACTCCGTCTTTTCTGACACAACAGCAATCACAGCTGCTTCATCTGCTCCTGTCAGTGTCTCCAAGTTAAAGACCCTCTGAAGAGACAAAGAGCAAATATCTTTTTGAATGCCTGTCGGGTTTTCCAGAGCTCTTGCAGAACCAACACACACACATGCACACATACAGTATGCTTTCACCAGAGCTGGGGGGGGGGGGGGCAGAAAAAAAATGTGATCATCTGCATCCCCCTGATGTGTTGGAGGTGAGAAGGAACATCTCAATGGCAGGCAGAGTGCGGGGAGGGAAAATGGCAATATTTAAAATAGGAGACACAACTCCATTTCTTTTTGAACAAAATATTAATGATCTTTCATTTGGATCTCATCATAGATGCGGCCGGGGGAAAATTGCATTCTGTGTGGCAGAAGTCTGGGGAAGACATGAGACAGGATAATAGCCAATAGGTGTTTGGAGAGAGGGAGTCAGAATGAATGAGAGAGAAAGACAGAGAGAAACAGAATTGACAAATTCCCATGATGGGTTCGCCATGAGAGAAAGGGGAGGAGGGGACGAGGAGGGGTGGTTGAAGAACAAGAAAAAAAAAGGAGCAGAAAGATTGGAAATTGAAATTTATGACATTGAAAATGACTATGACAGAGACAGAGGCAGGTCCCTCTTTGCTCTCCCCTCTTTGGTAGCAGTCAACCTTGCAATGAGGGCAGATCAAACAAAAATAGGCTGTTAGGGGGGCAGAGGGGGCGGCGGGCGCTGAGCACCGTGGATGGGATGAGAGAGGGGGAATGAAGGAGGGAAAGCAGCGGCGAAGGTGGAGGGACGAGGGGAAGGATAGAGGGGAGGGATAGAGGGATGGGAGGGAGGTGCATAGACAGAAGTGAAGGAGGACATTAAAGGAGAAAATGATGATGTTGTCAGTGAGCGATGTAAATCGCGGCGGCTACATAGTCAACAGATACAGTCGGCTGGCTGTGCAGGCCAGGGCCTGTCTCAGCTGCAGTGGCACTGACAAATGGAATATTTTCAGAGGACTTAATCAGAGGAAAATGGGCTTTCATCTGCTCGCCTACCCGCTCTGCCGCTCGCACAGAGAAATGATTGCCTGTCGCTCTTCCTCTCCCTGTCTCTTTCTCTCTCACAGTCATTGAACGTGGCCACTGAACCCTGCAGAGGTTACAAAAAGGGAATTTATCAGTCGTGTTTTACAAAAGGATATAGGGACATTGAGACGCGCAATCACACTCCCTTCATAATGGACTTTGATTTGCTGATAGCAGGTTTTTGCCTTGCATAAATGCTTACACAAACTGAAAGAACACATTTTAAAAGGCAAGAAAGACAGATTAAAATACTTGTATGTGTTCAAACACAAAGGCACACTCAAACTTTTTTCTTTGTGAGGTTTCAGTGCCGCAGGTGACTGGACAAACACTAATAAATCTTCCTGTTCACCTCAGTAATCAGTCATTCATCAGCCATCCAGAGCAAAAAGCAGAACTTTATGTGCTCTGTGAGAAAGTACAAAGTGTGGCACTCTGAGATTGTCCTGATATACTTCAAACACACTCATCATCCACTCAATAAAACCTATTACTTGTCATGAAGGCCTCATTTCCTACAGTTGTGTTTGATGTAGTACCTCGGCCGCCCCGTCTGTAGGCCCACAGGAGCAGCAGATAGGCCTCCACAGAACAGACAACAGTGACATGATCTATTTCTCTCGTGATGAATGTACCAATCTGCTGCCCTGTTGCCCTGTCCGCCTAATTTGTTATGATGTGACACCATCGAGACTCTTTTCTATGATGATGAACTTGCTGCTAGTGTGTACCAGCAGGTAAGTGGGATGAAAACGTCAGGAGGCTCTATGATGCCGGTGTAGCACTTAAATTTCACAGCATCATCACAGGCAGAAATCAGTGACAATTCAGATAAATAATGTTTTGTAGTTTAAGTAATGTTCTGCATTTTGTTGTTGTTTTCAATCACCAAATGATTCCAAGAAAACTGAGATTCAGTATACAGTTTACTCAATTTGTGAAAGTTTTCATATTTGCTGTTCCTTTCAGAGCTAGTTGAAAAGGTTGATATGATTCTCAAGCCTGTTCATTCAGTGTAATGCTAGGACCAGGAGGCGATTAGCCTAGCTTAGCATAAAGACTGGAAATAGGGGGAAACAACTAGCCTGGCTTCCTCCATCGTTAAAAAAATACATCTTTCACCACCTCTAAAGATGATTAATTAACATATTCTATCCTGTTTGTTTAATCAGACAGAGCCAGGCTAGCTGTTACTCCCTGATTCCAGTCTCTGTGCTAAGCTTGGCTAACTACCTACTGGCTCTATAGGTACAGTACAAACATGAGAGTGGGTATGAATTCTGAAAGCAAATAAGCCTGTTTCCCCAAATGTTGAACTATTTTGGATGACTTTGGGTGCACTTGATTTAGTTTGTCAGTGTTGCCATAATCACCTTGTTTAAACAGAAATAACTTTTACCGCTGTGAACCACAAACAACCTAATAATATGCTTCTACCAGCTTCTATCGTTAGAAAAACACTGGAGGCAGACGGTGCTGTCTGTGGTGCTGAAAAAGTTAGGGAGCACATAATTAAATCCAATTTTTTCTCTGATGTGTTGCCAAGAGGTCACAGGATGGACAGGTGGACAGAATTCAGTCACTTTTACTTGTAGCACAAGTTCTTTTGCAAATGTGAAGAAATGATTGCGTGGTTAACAATTATAACCTTAAGCACTCTTCTATGGGGTACGATTGGTTGCAATGGCATTTTACTATAGGTTGATATTGATATGTGTTCTGCCACACCAAATGGATTTTCTTTTGGCAGCTTTGAAAACAGACACACACACATAAGCGCACACAAAGTCTGGCTCTGTATATCCAGGCAGCAGGCTGCCCTGTGAAGGAAGGCAGTAATGGCTTGTTGAGCTGCTATAAGGCCGGGCCTCGGGGCTGGTCACAGCCATATCTCACATAGTATCGATCAGCTCAGAGCTAAGTGTGGCCCAGAGCCCTTCATCCTTTCCTTCTTCATCTCCCTCTCCCCCTGTTCTTGATCCTGTAAAGTTATAACTGTACTCATGTCAGCCAGGTAATTATCATTGATCTGCTGCTGCAGAGGGTGACAAATTCTACTGTTGCTCAACCAGGTGATCTGTGATCTGTCACGGCTTGCTGGCCCAACTGCACCACAGATGGACACTTGTCGCCATGAGATTTGAACTCAGCTGGCATCATTAACCAAACCCATCATCAGTTTGTTCATTTTCATGGCAGATTTCTGAAGTAGGACTATTTCACAGAGCTAGGTTGATACAATGCACTTCAGTGTATCAAAACTTTTTGGTAAATGAGGAGAAATGTTTGGATAAAGCAATTATTTTTTATGACCCTTTGACCAAGTTTGTGGTTTGGGCACCTGTTCAGTGTCGACCATATTCAGCCCCATTTAAGCTGGTACCGAGACACAGATTTGAAACAAAGAAAGAGTGTAGAGAGAAAAATTAGAGGGGGAACAGTTGAGTGTGTGGTCAGTGACAGCCCAGGGCAAATCATCTTCATCTCTAAACTTATCCTCTGAGATCTGTTCTCTTGTCTTCCCTCATACGCATACACACACACACATACACACACACACACACACACACACGGTTCATAGGTTGGCAGATGATGAGGTCTCTCTTCTAGTGTCTTCTGGCAAGGATTTGTATTGTTCAGTCTGAATGTGAATCCGGGGGTTTTGGAGTCTGTCGGCTCCGCTACATGCTTTCGCTCTGTGGAGGGAGAGGTGCTCATGACCTAGTTAAGCTTTCTGAAAATGTCCAGATGAATCACAAAATGACATAAATGCCTGTTTAATACATATTCTCATGCAAGCAGTCATCCTAGCACAAACTGGTTCATGCATCTTCTGTATAACATGTGGAAATGATGCTCATCAACAAGGACTCTTACTGATAGAGTGAAATTTTTTCTTGATAATTTCTGCTGTTTTATTTCCTTTGTTCTGCAGATTTTAATATAATCATGAACATTTGAAGTGTGTGGTCTACATTTCAATTAAAAGTATCTGGACCTTGTTGAGTGTTGAAATACCTAAGGAAAATACTTAGGTATACCTTAGGATGACATTAAAATGAATTTGGAAAGAGTTTGCTGTACAAAGTAAATGTAAACTTACAGAGTAGAGTACAGCCTCCCTGTCCAGAGTCCGAACTCTGCACAGCAACAAAATCTAATTGTAGATCTGTAAAGGTTACATGCAATGGCAAATGTTTGAAATATAAAATTGGTTAAATAAATAATGTGAAATCTTTCCCAGGTGATAAATGTAACAGTGTGTGTCTATCAAAGAGCCGGAAATCAGATACTGTACAAATAAACAATTATTAGAATCACATTTTGATAACTGATTAATCACTGGGTGTAAATGTGTGTTGCTTACAGCTTGTAACCTAAACAGTGGAAAATGGAAATTTTAGTAAAAACTGTCAATGTTTAATTTTTGTTACTGAGCACAGAAATTTATTTGGAGGAATTACAGTTTAATTTTGCCATTTGGGAACGATGTCAGCAGAAGTTTGATGTGTTCTGAACTAGAACATTTTTGAGGATAATGGACCTCTAAAAATCATCAAAGCTCACCTTTAATCAGTGATGACTTTCCATCCTAAACCCTCACTTTAAATACTGATGATTTTCAATCAGGCTGATTTGGTCCAAACTTACTCACACACTCACTCACACACACACACACACACACACACACACACGCACCTTCATCCACTAATCTATAGCAGACAAATGAGGCTGGGGTAACAGAGTAGGGCAGAGAGAGAAAAGATTGACTCGGAGAGAGAGGCCTAATTAGCAGAGACTCATTAGGAGTCTTTAAGAGGCTGTGATTAGGGATGTTTGTTCACACAGCATGCTGCTGCTGCTACTGGGCTTAATGACTGGGACTGATTGCTAGCTAGTTTGGCCTACAGCATTATGGGAATGGGGGGGTTGGAGGAGGACTAAAGAATGAAGTAGGTGTGACGCTGTGTCCCAGCAAGTCGTTTGTCTGCTGTTAACTGATGTTAAACACAGGAAGAAGAGCAGCTCTGTGCTTTATTGATGTCATACACCTGTGACGTTAGCATTGTGCTAAAATCATGGTCATCTGTGCTACCACAGAAGATTGGGTTCAGGCATAAGATTAAAAATGGTAGGTGTTTAGGCATTGATTGTAAAGTTTAAAGTAACTCTGGGACTTTTGAGGAGATACACTTATATACTTTTGTTTGTGCATTAAAGCAGTAGTTCTAATTTTTACACTTTTTTGTATGGATTAAATAAACAAGATAAGATAATTTCTAGCCCTGATATTTAGCAAAAAGTGGTCTTCTCATCTAATTCTTCGTAAGAAAGTGAAGAGGCAAATTTCGAAAAATGCTGAACTACCATTTTAAGTATGAAAAGCTGGAACATGATTGGCTTAGGTTAGCATTTAGATGGAAACAGTTAGCCACACGGCATGTAAATCCCCCTAAAACACACATACAAATACCGTTACTATTCTGATAAAAAATAAGATAACTTGTGTTGCTTAGAGAGCTTTGTTTTTGTGAGTGCTCATTGGTATAATTTTGACCTCTGAACAGAGCCAGCTGTTTACATCTGCTCCCATTCTCTAATCTGAGCTAATTGCCTTTTAGCTCTGGCACACAGATATGACAGTGGTTTCAATCCTCTCATCTCATCTCTTTTGACAAGAAAGAAAATAAGCATATTTTCCAAAATTTCAAACCACTCCTGTAAAGGCGTGGGTCAGGTCAGTGCTAGTCGTAGTTAAGGTGAGGTAAGGCTGCATCTAGCAGAGCACAGTTTGCATCTTGTTTCACTGTTAGTTAAGAGCTAATCAGGGTGCTGCAGCAGTGATGCATGATGCGTCTCTGTGTTTCCCGTTCAGCTGAGAAACTTAGAGACCTTCCTAATCAGAGCATCCACCCATCCCCACCGATCTAAAAGTTTACGACTGAGCCCGAGCTCTTGGCTTTATAAACCCCAAACCCCTTCTCTTAAATCTGATAAGACTCCCAGCGCTATTGTGATACGATTTTCCCCCTCGGAAGTCCGTCCATGATCCCGCATTTCCCTGAGTCCTTCTCGTTCCACTTCCTGAACTGGGGTGGATTGTCTGGAATAAACTCCAATCCTCCTTAAAAGAAGAGAGCAGGGAAGGGGGGGGTGAGGGGTGGAGGAAAAAGGGAGTGAAAGCTGAGAGGATCAAGGATGCGAGGGCCAAAGTAGAAGATCCGACAGAGCACAAAACAGAGATAGCAACTTTGTCTCCTGTCCTTGAATTCCTGCAGCTGTCTATATGTTTTGATCTATCCATCCATCCATCCATCCATCCCTGCACTTCTACCCCCTGACTCTGGGCAGCGACGTCTCTCTGGTGTTTGCAGTGGCGCACTGACTGATCCATTTGTTTGTTTTCTGAATCCAGGATTTGCAGAGATAGATTAAACAACAAAAGCATATGGAAAAGATAAAGAACACTTAGGTAATGGATTTTGGCGTCTGCTCTAGCACAGTGTTGAACTCATCCTCTTTCCATCTCTCATCTCTCCTCCTTTCTCTCTTTCTTTCTAAATATGTTTTGTTGTTCTTTTTTTTTCTCTAGCAGACAGAGAAACCCTCAGCTATTTATGAGGATGGAGGGTTAACTTGAAGAAGCGATTAAAAAAGTAACAAATGAGTTGTGGATCAACCAGACGCGGCCTTTGTAGCAATCTACTTCCAACTATGTGTAAAAAGTGAGCGGTGTTGTGTAGTAGCTGGATTCACGCCACCTGCTTACACACACACACAACACATGGGGCTACGTATTGCTCTTCATCCCAGATTGAGAGGGTCGGAGGGAAAAATCAATAACGGTGCCAAGTGGGGCGGGGTCAGGGGTCAACGAGGTCCTTGACAAGTGTGTCAGGGGAAGAAAGAGAGAGTGAGAGAGGGGAAAAAGTGCTTGTTTGTGTGTGTGTATGTTTGTGCGCGAGTATATGAGTGTGTTGTATAAGGAGTGGTCAAGAGAAACAGAGTGACCAAAGGCCTCATGGGTGCAAGTGTCAGGCTTGTCAGGGATCAAATTTATGACCATTGATCGGTACTGTGTGTGTGTTAGGTGGTGATGAATGTGTGTGTGTGTTTGGATCATGGTGGAATCTGACAGAGGTGAGGAGTCATCATATAAAGCCCATTATGGCCAAACAAGCCAATGAAACAAATGAATCCCATGAGATGTCATAGTAGAACCCCTGCCATTCATGTATCTGTCCTTCCATCCATTTGTCCATCCATTTAACTTTAATAATGTCAGAGCCCAGTGCACAAAGATATTCAATGATGATGAGACTGGTATACTGTAAGTGAGGTGTACATGTACTTCTTGTCAGGTTTGTTCATACAGCTGCAGACGTGCAGGCAGACATGCAGATGCTTCTGCACATACTTCAATGAGGAAAGAAGAAGAAGAAGAGCTCCAATGTTTGTTATATGTGGTTTACCAACAAGAAAATGTAAAAAAAAAACATGTGTGATTGCGTAACAAGTACCAAGGATAGTAGAGAGATATGCTGCATACAAACAGTAAGTGAAACAAGCATCCAGTTTGCTTTTTTTGTTGCGCTTGTAATCCATAAAGTCCACATGGTCACAAATTTCAAGACCTTTGAGGACATGGACAGAAAAAATGGGCACAACATTTACACATTGGCCTCGTGGTCACATGGATGAGGCAAGCATGAACTGAGCTGTAAAGTTGCTATGTTTAGGTCAGTTTTTGTTATCGCTACATAGCCAGTGTTAGCATTAGCAGCTGTTTATTTACCAAGAGCTTCAGCCATTGTGGTGTTTACAAGACAAGCGCTACTTCATCCTCTCATGTTGGACTGAGGACAGACTGCATGCTACAGTGACTCAGTATCACAAAGTGGTGTTATGGGACTGGACGGGCCTGGGCTAGCTGGTTAGCATGCTAACTTCAGTAGACATAAAGAAGTGACTGAAACAAAAGCAAAACAAGAGTTTACAGTGGCGTTGCTTTCCACCGTTGGAGACAGCTCTTGACGAGTAAATCAGGTTTGATGCTTAACATTTCTTCCAGACTGGTAGGTAAACAGCTGTTAAAGCTAATGTTGGCTATGTAGCAATAAAAAAAACGTACATATAGCAGCTTTAAAGGAATAGTTCAACATTTTGAGAAATAGGTTTATTTGCTTTCTTGCCAAGATTTAAATGAAAAATGATACCGCTCTCATATCTGCCTGTTAAATTTGAAGCTGGAGCCAAGAGACCGTTAGCTTAAACAATTAACAAACAGTATGGAACAAAAGCCCCTCGCAATGGTGGATGTTGCATTTTATGATCGGCACCTTAACCTCTAGACCACCAGGGCTTCTTAAGCTATTCCTTTAAAATCA
Source organism: Lates japonicus (assembly GCA_033238685.1). Lineage (NCBI taxonomy): Eukaryota > Metazoa > Chordata > Actinopteri > Centropomidae > Lates > Lates japonicus. The sequence continues at coordinate 12,414,261 of BRZM01000010.1, read as the reverse complement.
TGCCCAAGTTTAATTGAATTTTGATGGTAAAAATAAATAAAAATTGTCACCTGACAATGTTCAAATGTCTAGACTGCACTTTAAATGTATTCAAAATTCAGCTCTGCAGCCCAAACCGCTTTACCACAAGCTCATCAGCAATAGTGTCAATTAGCGCTTAGCTTAGCGATCTCCCGCTGCTGCTCAATTTGGCTGTTCATTCCCCACTGCTCAAATTCCACACTAGTAATCGTTCACTGTAATCTTCCCAGCAACACATAATCATGGGCTTTTAACGCCCAGGAATTAGCTCACATTCCTCCCAGGGGACTCTGTGTGTGTGAATGTGTGTGTGACTTGATGACAACCATTTAACTTCATGATACGGGTAATTATCCCTGTTGTCATCCATATAAAAAGGAAAATAAGGAAGACAAAGAGAGAGGTGACACAAGGTGAGACTCAGCCAGTGTTTTGCCTGATATAACTTTTGTGTCATGCTCAGAAATAAATTTATGCAGGCAAGGGCATTATGTTTTGCTCCAGAGGTGTCCAGAAACACACACCTCTACTGTACATCCACGCCACACACATGCAGTGGAAATGGGGAGAGGAAGATGAAGCCTTGAAGAAATCCATTTGCAATTTAAATGGAAATGTAATGAGCCCATGGTGGCAGTGAATTAGCCCACTGATCAATTGATCATGTCAAGGACAAATAGGTAAACAAACATATCCATTAGCCTCCTGTTCCACCTCCTCCCTCCACTCCCTGCTGTGGAGAAGTACTGGAGAATCACTGAAAGGTGAGAACATTTGCGTGTGTCCTGTGTGTGAAATGAGAAGAAGTAACGGTGACAGCAAACACCTAACACCACATCTAAAGTACGTTTTCATGGGCCGACTCCCTAAACAAAAAAAACACACACACACACAAAGTGCTCACTGCAAACACATAAACACAAGTGTCAATACACTGACGCACACAATTGCATACCCCACTGTGACTGTCCTGCCCAGCTCGTTACACAGACAGTTGGGCCCAGCAAGGTTCCTTTCAGAGGCGATGGAGAGAGCAGAGGAGGAGGAGGAGGAGGAGAAGGAGGAGGGAGCAACGGGGCTGCAGCGATTCAAACAAGGAGCAGGACGGAGAAAACAAGGGAGAGCGAACGGTTGAAGAGGCTGCCTGCCAGAAGACTGTGGGCTGGAACTAGACCTGCTGCCTGGCCTCACCCCGATGTGTGTGTGTGTGTGTGTGTGTGTGTGTTTGGAAAGAGAGAGGGAACACCAGTCAAGCCCTTAACTGGCCTTATTTGTGTTTCAGCAGTGATGTAACTGTTATTTACTGCTCTAAGAAACTCTTAATTTGGCTTCTAAAATTGTGTTTGTGCCAAAATCCTGTTCTGTCTTAAATAACAAAGTCATCAAACTTTAATTTTCTATTTTTTAGAAAGATGCTTAAAGTTGGAGAAAGCCAAAACATTGATATTCCATAAATCATTTCAGTCCACACTCTCCAAGACACATCTCTTAGTCACAGTTGCTTGATTTTCTAATCTATCAGAAGTCTCTGAAAACTCAATCACCACAACTAATTAATCTTAATAAGAAACTGATGAAGAGCTTCTCTGGTTTGAATGCCAGTCAAAATAAACTGATTGCTGCCTAATAGTTAAGTCCTTGTGGCAGACAAAAAAACAAAACAAAAAAATTAAAAAACAAAAACAAAACTGCAACCCTGTCACTAGTTTTACAGGCATACTGGGTAAATTTACATTTTTACCTCATGACGGTGCTGGATGAAAAGACAGTGGATCATCAAAGTGGTTACATTGTCTGGGGACCATGAATGTTTATGTAATTTACTTTATATGAAAAATAAATGCTGCTTTACTCATACTGAGGGCAAAGATGTATTAAGTTTTCAGTCATTAAATTGGATAATTGTTTGAATTTCTCAGGTCTCGATTGTGAACAATCTACCCAGATGGCTCAGTAAAGATAGAGGAGATGGAAACATGGGAGAGGATGACAGCTTGAGCATTTCTATCAGGAGTTATTTCATGCAGGCTGCCTGTTCAACGAACAGAAAAAAGTGCCGCCATCTCCCCTTTCAAAGCAGGACAGGATATTACCCTTAGCTTTTGAGGGCAAGGACACATGGAAAGGCATTTGGAAAATTATAATATCCCAGCATATACTGTATGTTGCAGTGTGCATGATCTATTTTGGTGACACACCATGCAGAGAACACACTACTACTAGCTGCTAGGAAATATAATGCACTTAACACAAGACCTTCAGAACAAGAGTAGGTCCACCGCACTTCAATCTAATTAAAACAGTGTTTTTACACATCACCTGTATTCATCAAAGGGAGGATACAAATATAGACTGTCAGAATACTTGACCCCAAAATCTGACATGCGTAACAACAACAAATAAAAAAACTGCTGATGAGGAAACAGCAGGTTAATACAGGATAAAGAGAGGAAAAAAAGACCCCCACAAAAAGAAAGTGCTTTTTAAAGAGGACCATTTGTAAAACAAGGAGTTTAAAGCCAGATTATAGGCCAACAATGACACAATCCCTTATGTTCATTCCTGTAATACGCTGTGAAGAAGAGGATTTATACTTTATTGTGGTGGAATGCGTTGAGGCTGCCTCGTCTCTCCTTCAGCGTCTGCCTGCCTCTTTGGGAAACATTTTCCTCCTCCTGAGGCCAGGTGTAATCCCTGCATCATGGAGGAAACAGAGATGCCTTCAGCCAACTGCTGATCAGCCTTATAATGGTTCAAGTATTACGAGTGATACCACCAGAGGGAAAATTCCTTCAATCCAGTCTAAAGCTTTTCACTGCACTAGCTGACTCTGCAGAGACTCTGCACTGTGTTTGGTTTGGGTGGCTGGTTGTTGGATTTCTCCCCAGCTACTCTGCTCGTCTCCTGGTCTGAGTTGGATTGCATTGGATTGTCTTAATTGTCTCTAATGACTAAACTGTCCCAACTATTTGCTTCATTAGCTCTGTGTTAGCTCTATTAAGAGGGAACGGAGCCGAGGAGGAGACGGTAATTGAGGGTGTTAATGAAGGCTACATGACGAGTGCCATGCTGAAAGCGGCTGAAAGTAAAAGAAATGTATGCTTGTGCTTTTGAGAGCTTTGACAGATTGGTGGGGCATTTTATTTTGAAAGGATCTCTGATAAATTACCTTTTAAAAGAGAGAAAAAGTGGACAGTTGGAGTAATTAGTTCAAAATTTTGTGGTAGTATTTACCCATAATGCCGCAGGTATCAAATAGTCTCAGCACCTATCCCTCAGAGCTCTGATTTAAACCCTGTGAGCTCTCAGTCTGCTAAACCCAGCTCCAGATTAGGGTCTGATTGTCCATACTGGAGCAGATAAAGTGGGATTTTCTGTAGTAAAGACAGATGTTTCAGAGGAAGTGAAGGGATTCTGGCTCCACAGAGAAGAGCTTTAGCTTTGTCATCGCTGTTCGAGATTTGGCTCCATGCACCCATTTCTTAAAATGGAATCTGGGCAGTGCAGGCCACATCCAGAGTCAATATTAGCAGAGGGTCTAAGAGGAAGAACCACACCTGAGTCAAAAAGCTTTTGGGATATAAAAACCCTCTGAGACGGTTTTAATTCTGCAGATACTTTCACAAGTAGATAGATAAGGCATTTTTTGGACTGTGACTCTTATTATCAAGCAGTAGTTGTGCAAGTAAATGCTCAACAGAGACCTGAAGTCTCACCCTCATTTAGATTTGGAGTATTTTTACATTTACACAAAGTTGGATAGTAGTAAAGTGAACCTATTGCAATCACAGTACATGGTATGTGCCTCAACTATCAGACCACTGTGATCCTCCTGCACCTAATCACTGTAACAAAGATCAAATAATCAGCATTCAGCAACAATATATCCCACGAGTCCTGTGACGCACACGAGCACTGTCAACGTGTCATGGGAGTTGTTGACACGCACAGTAACAAACTGTTTAAATTTTACTGTCCAGTAAAGGCTAACAGTAATTAATCCACATTTAGTTTAGAGCGTGGGCAGAAAAGCCTCTTTATATTTCAGTTCAGAGACGACACTGAATAGTTTCATTCAACTGTCTATAAATCTGGAGGAAGTTTGGAATATTTGAGATTTTGTAAAATGTAAAATGTCGATGAATTTTATCGAAATAAGAAACAAACAAACAAACGTCAAAACAAGTATCACGTTTTGCTCCCAAAATCAGCTTTCTGTTAACATCAGTTATGATATTTTCATTATTCTCAGATTTTTAAACATGATTTTAGACTGTTTTTCACCATTTTGCATGTTAACATATTTGTGCATTTTAATATCACACTATTCATTAAGTCTTCAATAGTATGTATACATTAATATTAGGTATCTACATTAATGTGGTCACTAATATGTCTTTAAATGAGAGGGACTCATGGTGCAGCAGTTTGAGTTAAGATGTGAAGTTTCCTTCATGCAGGTGAAAGCTTGTGTTACTCAGCTCTTCTAGGAAACTTTGACCCTGCCTGTATGATCTCTCCTAGTTCAATCCTAGAGTGTGTGAGATTTTTTTCCCCCCTCTTGTTCGCTCTCTCCTTTTCTTTCTCATTCTCTCTCCTCTCCCATTCTCTGCCACTCTCTCAGGTTTTTCCTCCTCTTTTTCAACACATAGGTGGATTAAGGCAGAGGGGCTTTTGTTTAGATAAAGCGAAGGATTAGGGAGAGATTTGCCCCCATAAAGTTGTGGGCTTGATGGGCCTTTTATCCCTGCATGTCCCTAAAGCTGTGTTGCCTCTGGATTAGGACTATACAATGGGGCCCCTTGTGCAGAGGGATCCGGGCCAGAGAGAGAGAGAGAGAGAGAGAGAGAGAAAGAGAGAGAAAGCAAGGAGAAGAAACGAGACAGAGGGATTGAGACAAGGGAGAAAGGAAGGCAAGAAGAAAGAGAGAAGGGGATGGATGGAGAGAGAAAAAGAGAGGGGGGAATTATATAGCTTTTAGAGGAAACTGACAGGTTGAAAACTTTTAGAGGAGGGGATTTGCAGAGGAGATCCTGAGATCTTGTCACCAATAAAAGGGATTTCAGGAGGATTCAGAGGCGTGGTGCTGACAATAAACCGAAAAAATTGTCTGCTGTCTCTTTAAATTCATTTATCTAATGTATTAGAAAATAAATAAATAACTGGGAAAGCGGGTCTTACTGTGGAAGTGCTGCTAATAACGTGTCTAAGAGGTGGCTCCTGGCAAATTGCTTTGTTATTCTTGTCAAAAAGGTCTCCTGCAAGAAGTCGATTTTAAACTACACATCAAAATGATTAATTGCCGTGGGATGAACAGATGCTGAAATACCCTTGAATGGTGCCGGGGAGGCTGAGGCTCGCTGGATTGCAGACCTAATGTATTCATGAAGTTGCAGAAACATCATTAAGAGTATTAATTAGCTATTAGAGAACAGAAATTCACTGGCTATAAAGATCGTTTTGTTCTTCACACCTCTATCAAGCACGGACTCGGACGAGAGGAAGCAAGTTCACTTTAGATATCTGTGTGAATTATTCAAAAACGGGATATAAAATCCGTGTTTTCTGCTAAAAGAGAAGCACAAAAGGGGTTAAACCTGACAGGAGACCAAGAGAGAAGGAGTTTACTCACTTTGAAGGGTTAAAATCTACAAGGGGAAAACCGTTAATAGTTCAGATGCCTCTGCTAAATTAATACATATATATGTAATTTCTGAGTTGTTCGTCAACTGGAGGTCATTGTTTAGCCTCCCCACCTTGTGTTCAGCAGTGCATGGCAGGGTACAGGGGTAAAGGGAGCTGTTTTTTGGCGTCTAAGCTCTTCAGATGCGCTGGACAGCTCTAGTCGCTCTAAGGAGCTTTAGGTGGAGAGGCGCTGAGAAGAAACTCTTTCTCGCTTTAATTGCTTTAGAGACGGTCCTCACAAAGAGACAGTGGCCAGATTTACCTCCCGTTTAAGTTCTTATTTCCATTGGTTCACAAGTTAATCCTCTTTCTTTCTCAGACCTCGGAGAAAAACCGAGTGATAGGAGCCTACCAAGGCGACAGAACCAGGGAGGCACACGAGTTTTTCCAGGCGAGAGAGAGAAGACTTTGAAACACAGCACATGGAGGAAAGTTTTAGCTGGAAAGAAGCTGAAAATGCAGCAGGGATCAATCACACCAGTAATAATAATAATAATAATAATAATAATAATGATAATAATAATAACAATAATCGTCATTTATGGCCAAATACAGTAAGGGAATTTAAATATACCCAAAACTACAGTTAAAATTTGCACATTTTTGTACTAAATTCAGTGTTTACGCAAATAAACACATCGAATATTTCATCCGTCTCAAGTCACCAGAAGCTTCAATTTTAATAGCGTTATCGGTTTTTGGTAACAATTTATTAAGATTGTAGCGCAAGAGTCCCATCATATTTATTTCCTTCTCTTCGTGTAATTTTAGAGTTTTTGTATTTCAAGATTCAAAGTTAATATAATGATTAAATACTAGAATGCATTCTTGGTGATTGGCTGCTATTCAAATTTCCTTATAAGAAAATAAACATATGACATGTAAACCAGCTCTCACCTTCACCACACACACACACACACACACACACACACACACACACACACACACACACACACACACACACTCCAAGTGACCCATGTAAACTTCATGATAAATGTCCACAAACTACTGTCGGTCCATAAAGAGTGTAACTGGCTGCAGTCACGTGTATTTTTTTATTTTTTTTTTTACGTCAAAACGCCTGAACATTAATATTCTCTACTCCATGAAATCTTTTGTCTCCTGCTAAAATTTGTCAGAGTGAGAAACATGGTCAGAGATAAAACTGCGTTATAGGCCAGGCACTTTCCCAAAGAATCTCCCAACAAAATATGCAAGCTTTACATTAAAAGGCTACTTTGCGCTGCCCTTAATTCCCTACCTAAACGGTTTTGCTCCGGGAGAAGAAATCTTCTCTAAAAACCCTTCAAGAAGAGAAGGGCATTATTGCCCTAATCCTCTTACCCGCAGTCATTTTAAGACAGGGGGTTTTTGGAGGCTGAGATGGCGTCTTGTCTTCCCTATCCCATCCCAAATCCTTCCAGGCCGGGAGAGAGTCTAAAGGCAGCACCCTGGCATCTATTAGCCATCTCTCTAAAGTCTCCCTCTCCTTCAGTGGCATGGAGAAAAAGCCGAAGAGCAAACAAACTAAAGGTTGGTTGCTTTTCATCACAAAACCTAAGGAAAAACAATTGGTTTCATGCACCAAGTGCGTATACAAGAAATTTGCAGACAGGGGAATCGAGAAACAAAAACAAATAAAATCACTTTTATACACACGCAATCCGGTTCATTTCACAATTATGTTGTAATTACGATGATAAATGTTCAAAATGAGTTGACAAAGTCTCTTTTTAAATTAAAGTCAATGTCTAATTCATTCGTTCTCTTTTTTTTTTTACATTAATTTCAGCTTGTTGGTTAAAGCTGCATTCAGGAACTATCCTGTATGTACCAAAGTACAGTTCACATATATATATATATTTTAAATATCCTACTTTATATCAACAAGAAATAAATATCGACACATTTGCCAGAATGGTACCATTAGAAAGCTTCATTCCTCACTTTTCGGGTTTGTTTATCAAGTGCAAGAGAAGAAAAAACGTGTAGACAGACACGGAGGGATTTAGCGGACATAATGTGCTTAAATTGATCATATTTGAAAATAACTCCAGAAGTCAGTGCACCAAAGCCTGCCGCTGGACGATCAACTGTCTTATTTACTTGACTGACAGCACGGACAGCCAATAGGACGCCAGCGTGACCCCCGCGAAGCTGCCCTTAAAATCCCTCCACCGGGCTCTCGCGCTCCAGCAGATGGCGGCTTCCCACTTCTGCGCGAGACGCGGAGAAAACACCACGAGGAGAGGAGAGCTCTGTGCAGGTGGAGCGCGAGCGAGCGGACTTGAAGTCGAAGCAACAGAGTGGATGACTTTTACACTGCCCTGACTTGTACAGCTCAAACAGGACAAAAAGACGGAAAAGTAACGACAAACAACAACAACAAAAACTACACGCAGCAGCTGAAAGAGCAGAAGAGAGAGAGCTGAAGCCCGAAGAAGTTGGGGAGCTTGGATTCTCTGTGCTGTCTGAGGAGGAAGTGATAGAAAAGTCTCCACAAGAGGTAAAAACATTTTAAACATCTGTCTGTTCAGTGTCGGTGCTTCGCAGTTGTGTAAGTAAAAACAAAACAAAACTGTGTTTAAAAAGGCTTTACTAGTCGGTTCGCATGTTTGTTAAGACACTCTGGGATATTTTAAGCAAAGATATCAGGACTCTTACACATAATTTGATTTATTATGTTTAAGAAGTGTGTGTGTGTTATGCTAACAGCTGAAACAAATCGATGTATCGATTTATTTTGTTATTTGGTGAAGGAAAAGTTTTCGGTTGTAAATGTATTTTTATTAAATGCAGACTAATTTTTCAAAGCCTCCGTGTGCACTCCAAAATGTGGGGCATGAGAACTGAAATTAAAAACAGCCATATTCCAAATAATGGGAAAAATGAAAGAAAAATAAAAAGCTAACTCTTAACGAGCACCTCTCGTTTTATGCACGAGCCAAAATCTGACACGCAAAATAAAAGAGCTCCTGTTCTTCACCTCTTTCACAACCCTGGTCTCCTCTGATAGGGAACACTTTAAAACTCAGAATCACTATGAAATGATACAGAAGCAAATTTACAGAAGAACAAGATAATGTTACGTTTTTCTTATTTTTATTTAAATGTTGTGTGCTATAGACTTCTGTTACAAAATAAACTATTGTTGCAGTCACATTGGGATCTTAAAAAAGGTTAAACAGACTTGATAAACGTTGAAAATAAAATACCAGACGCTGAAATATCTTTAAATTTCAACCTGGCTTCTGCATATCAAATATCCTCCATAATAACATGTCAGAGAAAAATCAAAGATGCTCCTCGCCCTCTGACAGTTTACACTAGTGACACAGCAAAGAGCAGATTGTCAGGTCGACTCGTGCCCCTGAGGGCTGTTAGCAAATAACATTTTTCCTAATTTAGTCGGATCAAAGAGTTGCACTGTACATGCCAATTTACATAATGACGGTTTGATAATCGAAGCATTGAGCGGGGCTGCCAGGAGGGCCCAGCGCCTGGAGCAGATCGAGGCTTATGAATGACAATAACAGCACTGACGGGCTCACAGTGATGAGCTATTGTGCTGAATTTGATATGGGCAGGAGGGTACAGGCTATAACCAGAGATGTAGTGGTAAATATAAAGCTGGTTATGCTGAAAAGACAGAAAAAAAAGAAAAAAAGTTTACCTGCAAAGAAAGCAGGGCAAAAAGACTAACAACGCGCAGCTGAGAATATCAAAATACATTTCTTGGCAGCTTTATTGCATGGTGCAAAAAGTGAGATTAAAATCAGTGGCAGGCGTTTTAATCTCTCAAAGTGATCCAGGCAGGTGTAAACAAATAAAATTCTGTATCCTTTGAGAAATGTTAAAGACATGCGGTGTGTGTGTCAATTTTGTGTGATTTGAGGGTTAATCAGATTAAAATACACACCTTTAACTTCAGAGGAAACAGAAAAGAAGTTGGGGGAAAAAATCGTTAGTCTATTAGTAGAACACACGCGCACGCAAACGTGCCCGCGCGCGCACACACGGGAACTCCAACCCAGAGCTAACCACCCAGTCCCACTGTACGTCCGTCCGTGTCAGCGTTGATGATAAATGGAGGGCCTCGCAGTCGAAACCTATTTGCACTTCCATTAGACGGGGAGCCAAATGGGGATCAACATGCATATTTTTACCCGCGGAGAAGCCATACATCTCAGCCAAAACGTTGCCCCGGGGCGATGGGATAAGAGGCCGCCAGAGAGGGGAAGGGGAGGGCGGGGGGAGGAGGGAGACGGGGAAGAGGGGGGGCCCATTCAACTCAAATACTTGGGGGAGTAAAGTAAATGTTTAGCGAAGCACCTTCTGTCCCGGCGAATTAAACTATTCCCCACTGCCCTCTGATCACATTCATCAGCCGCCGCAGCCACTTAATAGGCTGGGAATGGGCACTGCGGGCATACGCACACACCACACACACACTACACACACACACACTCGGTCTCAGCACTGCACTGAAAAACTGAGAGATGGACAGAAAAAAAGAACGACCACCCAGTCTTTTCTGTTTTACAGAATAGGTTCACCAGACCCTTATTGACCTCCATTGATAATAACAATAGCAACAATAATAATAATACTATTATTAATATTAACATTAATAATAATAATAATAATAATAATAATAATATCGTATCTTATAATATCTCCATTTCATCGTTACAACAATTATTAAGTCATAATCAGGATGCCATCCAGCAATAATATTACATAAAATAATCAAATTCACATAAATTATGTTTGAAATTATAACTAATATCCTGTCTGAATCCAGAGCATGGAGCAACTGAAACCGTTCAAAAATATATCTGGAATTACATCAAATATTACTTAACAACAAATGTTGATTTGTTGTTGAATTAATTTGTTGACATTTACAGTTTAAGTCACTGAAATTGTTTTCAACTGATCACATTAAATAAACCAATAAAACAAACGATAAAATGACAACATTAAAGTTCTGTCGAAAATATTTTACAAGTTATCTGCTAAAGCCCAAGAACTTACCCACCGGTTCCCTGGATATTGTACCTGTCATACAGCAGAAAGATTTATATCTTTTCCCTGTGGTCTCTCTGTAATAGTTATAATAACTGTTTGGGCCTCGGAGATATCCCCTCCTGCCAGTCTCCTCCGTGCTAATACATATCTAATCGTGTCCTCAAGCGTTTCATCTATGAAAATCTCGGCCGTGAAGGAGAACTACAAAATAGAGTTTTGGAAATTGCTGCCTTTAAAAAAGACTCTGACATGGATGTTTCCTTCAATAAATTAATGTCTCCGAAACAGTGTAAAAGCTATAAATATTTAGGGATCTTTAATATTCACAAATAACAAAAGATGCTCAGAATAAATCGCAATTGCTTTTAAATGTTGTTATTAAATGATTTTAAGGTGAAAAGACAGTCACTATAATTGAACAGCAATGAAAATAGCATTTCCTTAATCATAGCCCATTAAAAAATAATCCTGGTATCCGGTGGCAGGTTTTGCCACCGAGACCCGGAACAAATCTCCTTATATCATTTTCCAACACATTTCATCAAAACCTTGATCTGTCAAAAGCAACGTTTTCAATGGGGATTTAGCTTCTCCGGGATCACAGAGACGTGAATAAATTCATGAATAAGGCATCCGTTTCGGTTCATTATGGGAACGACTGATAATTACCCCAATTAAAAGTCTTTTGTATAATTAATGGAATGAACAGAGTGGTAATTGGATGTTAATGGATAACACTTTTGTCTGAGTGTGCACATTAAAATCTGTTAGCCCTTGAGCGCGTGGACCTGATGTCATTAACACAGAGAAAAAAGCTCGTGTGTGTCACATCACACCATCACCTATAAATAGACGTTTTGCAGTGTGTTCCTCATATCTTATCAAAACGAGGGGTGGGCTGGAGATGACATGTTCAATAGTGTGTCCATCATCGGCAGCCACGCGCCCTTAAAGTCAAAATGTCCTTGAATAAAAACGCTGAACCCCCTGCCTCCTCATATCTGTAAGTCACAACCGTCCTCTCTTCTCCTCCGTTCCGCAGGTAGCGACCTTTCACCATGCAGCACTACGGGGTGAACGGCTACTCTCTGCACGCCATGAACTCCCTCAGCGCCATGTACAACCTGCACCAGCAGGCTGCGCAACAGGCACAGCACGCGCCCGACTACCGGCCATCCGTGCACGCGCTTACACTGGCCGAGAGACTAGCTGGTAATTGAGTGCACGCTCACACACACACACACACACACACACACACACACACATTGTACACCCACTGCAGACCTCTATCTGCGCCCTAACAAATTTAGCGTCAAACTGTTTTTGAAAACAGACACACAATTCAATATTTGATGAGATATTTTCTGTATACAACTTGGTCCAAGTTGCACAAGTGAGGATATAACAAACAACAACTTAAACAGCTTTGGAAGCCTTTAATAAATTTGCGATAGAAGCTGCATGCATCTTTTTTCCCCCCATAAAACCCAATCAGGTGCCTGGTTCTTATAATAGCCCATATTTGGAAACAGTGTGCAGCAGACTTCAGTCATGATGCAAAGTAAATTTCAATGATCCCACGTGCCCAGTAAAATAAAACTTGCCGTGTGTTTTCCCTTCCAACGGCTGCGCATTTCAAGACATCATCCTGGAGGCTCGCTACGGCTCTCAGCACCGCAAACAGCGCCGGAGCCGCACGGCCTTCACTGCGCAGCAGCTGGAAGCGCTGGAGAAGACTTTCCAGAAGACCCACTACCCGGATGTGGTGATGAGGGAGCGGCTGGCCATGTGCACCAACCTGCCCGAGGCCCGAGTGCAGGTAGGCCCCCACTACAGGAAAACCACTGTACAGAGGACTGAAAATATACTGAGATGATTTGTGTGTCTGTCGCAGTCAATAGTGAACTTATTTTATTCCCCATATAATTTCTCTCATTTTAATGCGAGGTTTTGTATTTTTATGGGGACACATTAAGTTCTTTGTAGCATTTGTAATTTTGTGAGGGTAAACTAACCTATTCTTTTGAGATGATTTTTTAAAAAATTAGATCCAAGTAAGTAATGCAGTGAAAAGTCAGAAAAAAAGCTGGTAGGCCCACTGTAATTGTCTGCTGTATTAACATAACACTGGCTGTGCATTATTATAAATAAAGAAGAGAAAAAAAATCAAAACATACAGTATATTTTTAGAAGAACTTGTTATGGCTTACTCACACACTTTCACTTAACAAAAAAATGCAAGTTATTCACTGAAGACAGTGATGTTAGTGTTAATTAAAACACTACTGACATATTTCAATTGATTTAGTTTTGAGTTTGACTATGATCATTTGCTTTTAAATTGAAAATTAATTCTGTTACATTAGTCTTGTTACAGCCTTGTGAACACACCTTTTATTGATGGCATTTTTTGACTTTTTGTGCTCTTCATATGTTATTTAACCATTTGAACGCCACTTAAATCAGCCATTTGCTGTGCACTGAACTCCCTGCTACAGTTTTCATCCACTCTGTTCTGCTTGTTCTGCCTCTAACTCGCCCTCCTCTCCCTCTGGCATCAGGTTTGGTTCAAGAACCGCAGAGCCAAGTTCCGCAAGAAGCAGCGCAGCCTCCAGAAGGAGCAGCTGCAAAAGCAGAAGGAGGCGTCAGGGGAAGGAGGGAGCGAGAAGGAAGACACACCTCCCTCCGCCACCATACTTCCTGACACCCAGCTGCCTCCTTCATCCTCCTCCTCCTCTTCATCTTCTCTGGAGACAGAAGGTCCCGTGGTCCGTCCCGTGCCGCTGGACATGGAGCTGAACGTCACGTCGGCAGAACATTCAGGTAGCGAGTCGGCGACGGAGGATAACGCCACAGATAAGGAGGATGAGAGTAAATCTCAAAGAGAGGAGATAAAGTGTGAGAGAGCAGTGACACCTGGGGACGTCTCCCCCTGCAAGAGACTCAGCCCTAAACCAGGTAAGAACCTAAAATACTTTTACACCTGTTTCATGGCATCCCGCATCTCATCAGCTGACTAATAATGAAATCACAACTTAACTTCCTCTTCTCTCTGTCCAGACTCTCCCCTGGTCTCTCCATCTGTGACCCCCTCCTCCTCCAGCAGCGGCCTGGCCAGCAGTGGTCCTCTCTCCCAGAGCCACTCTTACTCCTCGTCCCCTCTCAGCCTGTTTCGTCTGCAGGAGCAGTTCCGCCAGCACATGGCTGCCACCAACAACCTGGTGCACTACCCCGCCTTTGACCTCGCTGCCCCGTCTTCACTCCCCTACCTGGGAATGAATGTTAACATGCCCCCTGCGCCGCTGGGCTCTCTGCCCTGCCAGTCCTATTACCAGTCCCTGTCCCACCACGCCCAGCAGGTGTGGAACAGCCCGCTGCTTCAGGCGTCAGCTGCGGGCGGCCTCACCAGCCACAACAGCAAGACCACCAGCATCGAAAACCTGCGTCTGAGGGCCAAACAGCACGCCGCGTCGCTGGGACTGGACACAATGTCTAACTGAGAATCAGACTGTATCGAGGACGGTGTAAACCAGGCCACAGCCTCCACGGCCTACACATCACCCCATCCTACTGCGTGTCTGTGTGACTGTGATAGGTCTTTAGGAGCTGTATACTGACCCCAACTTGAGTAGATGGGTGCAGGACATGCAGAGATGTCCAAAAATAAAACATGCCAACATGCACTGGACCTACAGAACTCCATACAACAGCTTTTTAAGACAAACCACCCCTCCGTCTTCTTTAACTCCTCTTAGCTTCTGTTGCAGCTCAAGGTCCCAAAGTACATCCTTGAGGAAAAGAAAACCCATTACATGCTGAACATTGCTAGAAAAAGATGCAGCAGATCAAGTGAATGTCTCAACTCAAAGAACAACAAACATATTCCTGACTCATGTGATGATGTTTCCAACAGACATGTAAAGTTGGATCTTCAAGAATCACTACAGATGATGTGAAAAGCTGATGATGGATGCACTCAGTTTAAAAGACAATGCAAACAATGTTTACAAGAATAATGTGAATAAATGAGGCACTTTTGGAGGAATTAGGCTCGTTGGCCAGGAGGGAAAAAAAGGTATCGCTCATGCAGCAGAGAGACCATTGACATTTCAATTAAGAAACGTGGTTATGTACATAGCATGTACTACATAACAGCACATAAATAAAAATAAACCCAAGCCATGTTGTCCTCAACAGTATAATTAAAAGTGACTAATTTACCAGTTTAATGGCCAGTAATATGCCACTTTGTACAGAGGCTGGCTTGTTAATGAGAAAATGATTTCAGTGACTAAATTCTCAAAGCTTTTAATTACATTTTGCCCTGGGCTGAGGGAGCTGGGGCAAACGCAATTATGAACATGCATACCATTTAAAGCAGCCTTTATAAATTCAAAAGGTCTGTACATTAACGGTCAATTAAGGTAGCAACATGACTGACATCACTTTACAATGAATTGGAAATCAATTTCCACTGAATACAAAATGATATGCTATACAAATTTGGACTATTGGATGAACACTGTCTTGACTCAGATTTTCTCAGCAGTTATTCTTGCCTTAATATTCTCTTGAGGAAACATGCAGCTTTTCATTGAGGGTCAGGCTGACTGTTAGCACTTGGTGAGGAGAATCACACACATCTCTGATGTTTTTTTGTTTCACGTGTTCTGGCAAGTAAAGTCTTCATATGAAAAAAAAGCACATTATTTTAATATGTAAAATACAAAAAAGTTTATCTATTAATGTTTACTGGTAGGGTAATTGTAAAGTTCCTATTATGTTGTATAATTGATAATGGACTCTCGTCTCAGATAACATTCCTTTAGCTGTCAGATTGTAAGATTGTATTTGCTGAGCTCACCGGCAGCCCCGTCTACCCCTCCTCTCTTGGTTGTCTGTGTACGGATCCTGGGTTGAATTAATATTTTAAATGTGTTCAGTTTCCTCTCTGGGACTGACTTAAAAGAAGCGGTGGAACAAATTTGGATTGTTGGGAAACTGCCACCTTCTGTACTTTGCGATCGATCCAGACAGAAAGGCCTTAAGTCAAAGGAAGGTGAAAAGATTTCGGTGAATAATTGACCTGAGTCCTCTGTGTACTGCTGTCTTGACTCTATTTGAGTTCTGTTGTCGCTCTTATTCTAATGCTGTTCCCCCGACTGTCTCTGTCAAAACTACTTGGTCCAGTGGTAGATAGATTTATAACGGTGGAGGAGGAAAGTGACCGGACCATCTGCAGTGTTGTTTCCTTTACTCCTCCCTAACAATGTAGACTTGAACTAGTGTTGTTGTAAAATAATCATCAAATAAAAACATTGCTTGGAGATCTTTATAATGAAGACTTCTCTATCTGTGCTGAATATTTATTCAGTTTTGGGTTGGTAATGAACAAACTTTGACATGGGTGGTGTAGATACACTGTAAGCTTTATGATCTTACATTTTAATGGTGTTAATTTGCCTGTCAGTGAGTATTAAGTGAGAGGAAAACCTATTGATCCAGAGCATAAAAGTCTTTAAGGGAGCAAAGTTGGTTTAAGTAAAAGCAAGTAAAATGTAATGCAAGTTCTATATTTAAAGTCATATCAGTTCAACCTTTCTTCTGTCTCAAAAATCAAACTGTGGGATTAAAGGTGATGGTGAGAGGAAAAAGAAACAAGTGAGGTGAAGAAAAGCATCAGGACAAGGAAGGGGGTAGGAGGAAGGTCAAACCAAAAGAGCAACAACAAAAAAACAAATATATGAGAATCTGCAGGGTGACAAAGTATAGGGGAGTAAAAGAGACAAAAAAAGAACGACGTCATGTGAAAAATCTGAAAAATAAAAAGCTGTGCGGAGGCATAAGCCATCCCCAATGAATAAGCAGGCCATTATCCTGAAGAATGACGGCCCGGGGCGGTGATTATGCTGCTATTATATCTTTAACAGCATGGTTTGTCAAAACGCACAGACCCCCACCCAACCGTGCCCCTATACACACTCAAACACTCTCTCTCTCTCACACACACACACACACACACTTATGCGGGGCAATTGGGCATCTCTTCCATCCTCCCAAAATGTGCCCTTGCTCTTCCCACAGTAAACTTTACGTATTGTCTGGTATATTGTTTCGTTGTTAATTGAATCGGCCTTTAACATACGTTCTCCCCCTCAGTGTGTGTAAATAACAAATGCACCTTGGCTGCTGCGCCAAGCCATATTTCCGACTGTTATGAATGACCGCTTTCCAAAAAATCGGATAGAAGGGGATAATGATCTCACCAGATTAGCAGCGTTAATGTGGGTGTAACACCTCACCCTAACCTTGTTGTGTTTTATTACACTGAATGTGCGAGTGTGTGTGTGTGTCCTCGGCCAAGGGCATCCCGATCGTGTGACTGATAAGATTGTGGTGTGGATATGCAGCGGGAGTGAATGTCCTTGTTATCCAGGGGAGGAATCTGTCCAGGTACACGGCAGGATTTCCTCCCATGGGGCTTTGGACCGGAGAACATAACGCAATACTCTTGTTCCAAATGTTCTCTCTTTTCTTAACACCCATCCCCCAAACACACACACACACACACACACACATACACCTGGGGGTTGAACAGGGATTGCTAGATTGTAGTGCTGCAGGGTCAAGTGTGTTGAGCCCTTGGTGCTGGATCAGGTGCTTCCATCTCTAACACTCAGGGCTGTATATTCACCACTAACACCATAACCACTTATTTATACAGTTGGCACACACACATCTCCATCTACTTTCCTTTAACCACCAAGTGATGACATGTGTGTATTAGTGTGTGTGTGTGTGTGTGTGTGTGTGTGTGTGCATATGAGGTCCAGATATGAACCTGATACTTTAAAACTGAGGTCACACATCTTTCTGGTTGACATGTAAATATTGCAGTGTACATGGAGTTGAGACTGCAATAGAAATGAGCTTTACACACTGTCAAACAAGAGTGTTCTGTATTTGACCCACACCGGTTTGCTGCATCTCTTGCTTTGACTCTCCTTTTCTCTCTCTCTCTCTCTCTCTCTCTCTCACACACACACACACACACCCCGGAGCAAGCCCCACACAAAAAATCACAGTGTACCATTAATCAGTGCTTTTTTCTCCCTCCTCTCCATGGTTCTCTTAAAGGTTTTAACCATGGTGAGAATGAAAAGTGCCAGCGTTAGAAACCTCGGCCCATTGAGGAGGTGACAGGGTCTGCCAGAATATGATCCTAATCCTGTTTCCAGCACTTTTAGGCCAATGGCATTGCCATTGCTGCATATTCTTCTTGAGCTGTCAGGGCCCAGGAACCTCTAATAGTACGCCCAGATACACATCAAAGCCCTCCCTTGGAAACCAATTAGCGGAACTTATGGGAGAGGGAAGCACAAGTATAATCAGGCTCACAGCCGCACATAATAATATGCAAAAAATACAAAGAAGCAGCAAACTAAATTTGGTCGATGCTGCAGTTCACACAGAAATGTAACTCCTACACGATGGTTGAAGGTGTGTCTAAACTTCTCTAAAAAAAAAACTGATCGTGGACAACAGTCTTTTGTCCTTTTTCCTCAGGCGCTTAGCAACTTTATCTTGGGTGTGTTAACTAATGAATGGAGGAAGATACAGGATAGCTGGTTATACAGATGGAAAACAAAGTAGAGGAGTGATATCAAGAGGCAAACAACAGGTGGCTAAACTGTATCCTGGGTCATCTCCTTAACCACTTCATCTTCCATTTTCTTGTCCTTTTTTTCTTAAACACTCTGACTGCCATCTCGCCCGGTAATCTTCTTAGAGAGAAGAAAACCCCATTCTCTTCTTAATCTGTTCGCAGCCTAAACTTCACGTGTTGCATTTCCAATGGGCCCCATTCAAACCAAACGGGCGTTTCTCCGCCAGTTCATGAGCATGAGTTCCGGTCAGCATAGGTTAGCTCACACGCTGAAAACGCGGGGCTGGTGTACCAAGCTTGTTAAAAGTAATTTAAAGAAGGTCTCTTTATGAAGAGGAACAATTGTAGAAATTTGTTACATAAAACAATCGAGTAACTTTCTCACATGGCAAAATTACACTGTCCAGGGCAGCAGATATATCCACATGAATACAAAAAACACATTAGAGGTGTGATGTGTGTGTGATGTGGATAAAATCTTCTGTGATTTGGTTTGCAAATCATTGTGATACAGAATATTTTTGTGAAAAGAATGAAACCTTTATGGAAATATTAAATAGAAAGGAATGAAATATCCAGAAAATAAATACCTGACAAATCAAGAAACTTCAATATTAATACCAGTGGTTTAAAGCACCAGCACCGCACTTAATTACAATTTGAGGCACTTTACTTTTCCATTTCCTGCCACTTATGCTTCTACTCTACCACCATATTTCAGAAGTAGAGATTTTAAATCTTTCACTCCACCATACATTTATCTGACAACCAAGGCTTTACTTTTGAGATTAAGATTTTACAAAGACGAGGATTTTAAATGAAGTTTTAAAATGTACGTTAAAGATTAAACCAAAACTGATGCAGTATTAACAGTCCAACAATGTCATATATATAAAAGTATATCATTACAGGAGTCACTTTCTGCAGAATGAGTACTTTTACTTTTGATCTTTAAACATATCGCTCTCAAATACTTCTTTACTTTTTATTGAAGTAAGACTAAATGCAGGAATTTTACTTGGTGATGAAGTATCTTTTAATTTTATGTATTTTGGTTTAGTAAAAGATAAAGAAAATTTCTTCTCCACCCTGGTTTGTGCAAAAATCAATGAAAAATCTATTATTGACAAACAGGGGAACTTGTTGGTTTTTTGTTACCTCTGTAAGTTATCGGTATCAAAAAATCTCTACCAAACAAACAAAAAACTATCCCACCACATAAGGAAAACACATCATGAAGTTAAGTGCTATCATGACAGAATGTAAATTGGTCAGAGGACAGTGTGAGATCGAAAGAGTCTAAAACCTACTTGTGTGTTATTATTAGCGTCATTGTTGTTGTAGTAGATCTACATCAGCAGCCTCTGGAAAAATCATCCATGAATTATGAATTATGCAAAAATAAAATGAAGCGTAATGTGAGTGGAAAGGGAAGAAGCTCTGACTTAGAGTGCATGTCACCAGCTCTCGGCCTGTCACTTGCTGTGCAATACCTGGCTTCAGTGAAAATGAATCTGTCAATTACTGTAAACATACAACCAGAGGGACTCACCACTGTAAAGCTGAATAGATATGACTTTTTAGATTCAAAAAAAAAAAGAGCACCTGTAATCTGGTTAAAAAAATTTTTTTTAAAAATGATCTATTTTTCAACTGCCCAGGGTTGAGAGCAGCAGAGAATGTCCTGTTGGGCTCAGTCTACACAGTGCATCTGGGTGACAGACCTCACTGCTGAAACTTTCTCCCACCGCCAACTGGGACACAAGCCTGACCACCCCTGGGGTTGAAAAAACACCACAGCAGGAACAACAGCATCTGCTTTAAATACACAGACTACAACTAAGACACCATCTCTGCTCTCCAGGCAAGTATTTACTAAACATAAGAAGACATGGTAATGTTCATCTTGAAACCACTGAAGACACAAACTGAATCATTAACTTCTTTAGCAGTGGTAGGCATCAACCCCTTTACACAAACCCAAGTCCTATAGTGTCAGTCCCTTTTCCCTACTGTACCAACTGTAGGCAGCTCAGTTTTAACATAGAGTTAATTACTAAAGGACAAAAGATCACCCATTCAGTAGTCATAGGGCAGGCGGAGGAGAAAATGACAAGACTATGACTATGAATATTTGCATCTTACTGACAAAAATACAACATTTAAATTGTATTTGAAAGCACAACAGACTTACGGTTGTGTGTAGTTAAACTATAATATTCATCTTCTTGGGACACAGCATACGCCTCCCCTAACAGGCTTACATAATATTAGGACACAAATGCACAGCGCCTATTGGCTAATCTAATAATAAAGCAGGCAGCCAGTCGAAGTCTATAGACAGACAGAATAGAGTAAGTCATCCCTAACAGTCTGCCGCCTGAGTGTTAAACATGTAAATTTATAAGAGCCTAGGAAACATTATTATTTACAATACGCTTAGGTAATCACAAGATGTGAAGAGGCATTTCAAGGCCCTGAGACGAAAGCAGTCAATATAAAATAGTTTTATGTGTCATTAATTCCTCTGCATTCTCGACACATCCCCCCTTTACCGCAGTAATACAGTAATCACCACACAATCGCACAGAAAATTATCTGCACTCATCTGTGGAATAAAAAAGCCGGAGGGGCAAAAAACAGGGCGTAGACGTCCCATTTTTAGTTTCCTCTGCTGCCTCTTAATGTTCATTCTGGGAGCCGGTGATGGCTGCCGCCCATCCCTGTGCGGATGGGAGCCAGCTCCCCACCCTGGAGCAGCTTAATGACAGTGGGTGGTTGGTGGACCTCGTTAGATGCACACGCATACACATACATGTACACACACACACACACACACACACACACACACACACACACACACCTTTTTCACTCTACATTGCCTGGGCAGGACAACATAAAGGGTCATCGCCGGTGTGATGGAAAAAGAGGCACCTCACATTAGGTTGTGATAAGAGGAAATGTTTCACCTCTGGGTGATGTCAATGCAAAACAGAGTCAATCCAGCTGTAATAATGAAACTTGCACAGATTCAGATGTGAGAAGCCAAATGGTCAAATAAGTCATTACCTGCCTGCTCATTATGCCCTCCTTCCACACAGCCACATATCGCATTATTAGGCAAAGCCATCAAACCTGATGAATAACCATAGAACAAGCCAAACCCATTTTCACTGGAGAGTTAAAGAGAGCAGGTAATTCTGACAGAAATTTGTGTTTTGGTAATGTGATTCCACAACCTGACACATTCATCTGACACAGAGGAGGAGGACATACTATATGAGCTGGAAGTGCTGTAACCTTTGCAGATATATGTTTAGTGTCCTCTAGTGGGCACAGAATGAACAGGAAACCTTCACTCTTTAGCTACTGTTGCCACCTATGGAACAAAAATAAAACTGCAAGTGAAATTCAATGCCGGTTCCAGTCCTCCATGTAATCTACTGTGTTGAAAAAATTTCCATTCAAGAATCCCAAAACTGAGAAATGGCATTCCTGTTGGCGTACAAGTCTCAAAAAGTCTCCATAACAAACTGTAGTTCAGCGCTGTCTGGTGTGTCCACAGTTATATCACCTGGAAACTTCATTTACTCCAAGGTTGAAATACGTCACCAGTCAAGTCCATCAACTGAGCTCCAACAGGTACAGTTTTTTTTAAATATAGACAAATAATCTGGGACTGGAGAGTCACTTGATACCTGAGAGTCCAATAGTCCACAAGCTACGTCAGCCTCCTTAGCTTGCACATGTAGATAGGCCCAAAGTTAGCGGCTAAATGTGGGATGACCATCTCACCCAGGTGGAGGTCAGGAGCGAAGTGAAAGGTTTTCCTAAACATGCGTGTGAGGGGTCGCAGGTCAACAACCTGGAGGTGGATATGATTAGGAGAGGGGGTGGGGGGGAGGCAACAAAAAGGTCAAATGATTTGGTGTGATTTGGGTTTCAGTGTTTGTGATGTAGCAGTTCTAACAGTTGCAGCAAGGACAAAACACATACAAAAGAGAAAGTGCAAACATAAAGGGAAACATGCTCCATGTATGCTGTTGCATATCTGGATTTAAAGCATGATTCTCTTAATGTTTGTGCTTTCCCTCTTGTATGAGCTTTTGTCCTTTGTAACTTCTGAAGTCATATTCCTCTAATAATCTTCCACTACTCTGAAGTGCACAGTTTCTTGTTGATGCTGAGAGTGTGTGTCTGACTGACCTCAAGTCTGATGCCGTGCTTCTCTCGAGCCAGGTGGATGGCCTGTTCCACCACACTCAGGTTCTGGATTTGAGAGAGCGTACAGGTGGAGTACATGATCTCCCCACCTGGACACGCTGCTTCGATTCCCGCCCTGCAGGACAGAGAGAGGGCTTGTTCATTTTATATGAAATAATCATGTTCACTTAATGTAACCACATAAACTGTAGTAACACCATCCACACTCTCTGTAATACTTACAGCAGCAGCTCCAGCTGTACCTGTGGCAGCCTCCGCCTCTCTCCAGTCCTGGTCTTACTGAATATATTGTTGTCATCCTCTATGACTGAATGTCTGTCTGTAGTACAGGGAACGTCGACTAGGACCTGAACACGGGAAAGAAAGGAGGTAAATTCAGGTGCTGCCAAATCTGTAATTTTTCTGAGAAATGATCAGCATGATTTTGTGTCAGTGGCTTACTCTGTCAAAAGTTTCCCTTTCTATTTCCCCCCACTTGGTGCCATCAAAGGAGGTGATGCGTAGGTTCCTCTCTGTCAAAAACTCCTTAGGAACGTAGCTGTGGAGGACCTTCCTCAGCCGTAATGTCCGAGACACAGATGTGTCATTTACACACAAAAACCCTTTGACATAAACACAAACCGTGGATGGTTAGCAACATTCAACTGATGCAGCAACACAACTACAACTCACAGACAGAGAACTAGCGAGAAAGATTTTGGTGTGGTCCGAGTGAGGAAAACAGAGACATGAGAGCGGTCCACTCACTGATAGACTGGGTCTGAAGTAAAGTCAGGGTCTTGCCTCCTGGAGCAGCACAGAGGTCGAGCACATTGTGACCTTCTTGAACATCCATAGCGAGACAGGGCAGCACGGACGCCGCGTCCATCAGGTAGTAACCCAACAGCTTGTGCATGTCTGGTCTTAAGAGAGCAAGAGAGAACTGAAAGTTAAAATGCACATTTGGAAAATAAAATGTTCTCGAAAATGTTCAACCACTTGGCTTCACTAAGCCCTTTTAAAATAACATATTTGAAAACATAAATGTATGATTATAAAGTTACTTATTAAGACTTAAACAACAGGGCTAATGTCTACAACATTTTGTGATAACTGACAGCTAAACATTTTGAGCCACAGAGGCAGTTAGTACACATATCAAAAAGTATGTCCAATAAGCTCACCTAGCAGGCTTGAATCTTGTGATATCCCCTCTGGGAAACACTGCGCATTTGATGTGAGGACTGAGCCGAAGGGGAGACAGCTGCTGACCGTCAATATCAGATTTCTTCACAGGAACATCACTGGATTCCTCCTTCACACCAGCCACAGGTCCTTCTTCCAAACATGGCTGAGCTGCACAAATGATGAAAAATACAGAAATGAGGAGAGAGATTTGTATTTTTAATGATACAAAACTGGACTTCAACCTTATGGCTTTCTGAAAGAGGGAAAGCCCAAGTTTCCTAGCTCTCAGTGTGTAAACTTGAAAGCACAGCACTTTCTCTGCCAGGGTAAACTAATAAGCCAGCAATGGCAGGTTTACTGCAAACTCACTCACACCTACCCACTGTATCTGTGTCGTTGATGAAGTCCCTGCATCCCTTCGCTCGGAGGTCTTCCAGGATAGCATCATGGGAGAAATTGTTGAGCAGGGCTCCGTATTTTCTCTCTGAGAGCAAGGCGACTCGGACCGATGGCCACAGCTGCCCCAGCTGAGCACTGTAGGTTGCATCAAAGTGCTGCAGGGCCAGGCTGGTAGGGGGGTACTTGGGACGAGTAGCAGCCTGTACAAAAAGTAAGGAGGTCAAAACATTGATTTGAAATGATTTTGTTCTTTCTTTTGTGTCTGGGTAAGTTTAAATTGTTAGCTAAAACACCAACAAGTAGGGGCGGGATATGATAGAATTTGTTTTATATTCTCCAATGAAAATAAAAAAAGGTAACTCACGACATAATGTATGAGAGAACATCAGTAACATCATAACATGTATTTATGTCTTATACTATAATATCATGAATACATTGTGTTATTTGTTAGGGTTAGCTACAGGAGTCACAGTTGTAGATACCGTCATTTATTTTATCACAACTGTTTCTTATTTACATTTCAAGGGCAAACACTTGGTCAAACTCTCAATAACTACATTCGCCATAATGCAAACGTCAAGGGCATTTTGTAGAAACATTTACAACATGTAGTTATGTGGCTAGTTATTCTTGACAGACAAAGATTTACTACACCTCTGTCTGTGTATACTGTCTCTGATGACGACGATTATCAACTGCTTTATCTATTACTGTGTTGACAACGTACCCATTTCTCTTTCACTCGGTTTCGTCTGGGCGTCAAGCTCCTTAAATCTTTTACTTTTCTTAACAGAAGTCTGGTGTCCATGAGCATTGCCATCATGCCGTGCAACAGTTTCTAGGTCCGACTTCGCCCCGACAGCTAAAATAAAAGTTCCGCAAGGACTGCCTGTTTGAATGGGCGGGTCTTAAACGAAAGCTAAGTCGATTATTGGACCAGAGCAACGTCAATAATTATTCTTCACCAATAGAAAACTTTATCCGGCTATCCTTCTCGTAGTTTCCTGTGTGTGACCGACCTCGCGTCCTCAACGAAAAGCGCTGCTGCTGCGGAGCTCGGACTATCGTCCCTTGTCGGGATTTTGTGGCGAATTACAGAGCCGTAATCATGGTTTTCGAGAGGAAAATGCTCACGTACGGCGACCCCGACGACGAGGTAGTGAAAAATGTCGCTATATGTCTTTTTATTCGCCTTTTGTCATTGTATTTGGCCAAGTTACCCAACAGGTTACAGCAGTAACGTTAGCCTGAGTCTGCTGTTAGTTTCGCAGTGTAACGTATGAGTCCAGTGTTATCTCTTTTAAAGACGTTTAAATGTTATTTTGAAGCATCAAACGCATTTACTGCACACTTGAGTTGAAGTTATAGAGGTATCTTGTCGTTTTAATGGTGACTGATCCACGGCGCCTCCTCTCTGTCATATATAACACTAACGAGTTGTTCATGTTAATTACTTGGACTTTAATCTTTTAGTTAACATGGCTACAACATGACAAATGACCCTCAAATTTAATAGATGCCTTGTATTGTAACTGTCATTGTAACTTTAGCGGTGCTATTAAATTCAAAGAGACCAAATTAACCAAATATCTTTGACATTATTGGCACTGACCAGGAGGAAGATGGCCCTGCTGAGGAGGAAGAGGAGGAGGAAGAAGAGGAAGATATGGTGGTAAGTTTGCTTTTCATATATTTCACTAACTTTGGTTTCGCAGGAAAACTAACTCACTTTTCAACTCACAAAGCCCCCTTAGGAAAAACTACAGAAAATATGGAAGAATAGACAACTGTAATCACTGTAAATATAGAGTAATATACTGAAATTGGCAGAATCAGAAATAATCATTTAAAAAGTCACCTACTCATAATTAAACTGCTGCAAAATTTGATGTTAAATTGTACTGTGTGCATCACTCACCACATATTTTTCACAAGTTGTATGTTAGACACTTTGTGGTGTAAAGGCACTAGCTTACAGTAAAGTAAAAGTTAAAAAATTCAAGTTAAGTTAAAAGTGTCTGTATACCAATGTGAAAGTATAAGAATTTGTTCTCTCTCTATTAATTACCATAGATTTTTTTATTCATAAACAGCCTTCAAGCTGAGAACTGTGCTTGAAGTTTTGGCCCAATTTCCCTGATTTCTCTCTTGTCCCTCTCAGGATCCTCTAGAAACGATACGAGCTAAGTGTGAGCAGACTGAACACTGTGTGCACTACAAGGAGCGTTTGGAGACCTGTGAAGCCCGGGTCAGCTCCAGGTCCAACACCGAGGAGGACTGCACAGAAGAGCTCTTTGACTTCCTGCATGCACGGGACCATTGTGTAAGTGTGAGACACAAAGGAAGAATGGAAATGGAGGGAAAAAAGTACAATGTGCCTCTTTTTTTCTGCATATGAAAGACTAGAATGCATATGTTTAGTGAAGAGCTCAGTCTGTGCTGTATTTGTCATCCAATGATGTGAATTTTGTTCTCCTCTCTCATTATAGGTAGCACACAAGCTGTTCCACAATGTGAAATGACCTGCCTGCACAGTTCCCACCATTTGCAGCTGTAGAATCTATTTAACTGCTAAAATTGTAAAATAATCAGAACAGTTCTGAGCTCTGTTGTTGTTATTCTCCTGTGTATTAATGTAAATGAAATAGCATAGGCTCCTGCATAAATACATGCCACCCTTTTCTCTATAGACAGAGTATATCTTTAGACACGGTTAGATGCAGTTTGTAAATTATGAATCACTGTCTGTATGGGTGATGGGCGCAAAGACACACTTGGATTATCCCTCAATGTGGTCACATCATATGCAAAAGCAAGTATGCTGCTCCAGTAGTGGAGAGGTTACCTCAGGTTTGGGCATGGATTCATTGTTCTGACTGGAAAATAAAGGTTTTCTTTGGTCTCCACTTTGTCTGAGTTGCTCCACTGTGGTAAAGACATGACTGAGTGTATATTTACTTTACCAGCCTTTTGCTCTGTGTCAGTGTGAGAAAATATAAGTTTATGGTTAGGGGATATGGACAAAATATATAATGGAATAATCACACCTGTTAAACTGAAACATTCAGATCTGGCTCTAGTTAATCCTGTAATGATTTTTAGTGTCAGATTTATTTGGACACAAACTAGTGACTATAGTATCTCTAAATGTGAATTTTACCTTGAAATGATTAGGATACATGGAAAGATGAAAAACTATATTTGGGTTTTGCCTAGCAGTGGGACAAACCAGCCAAAGATGCCCTATAGTTGACATGTACTCACTCAAAGATGTCTTAAAGCCACAAGGTAGTGAAAGAACTAACACACACTGAAAGGACGCTCCCACTGCTGAATGACCATTAAAGCAGGTGTAGCTTATATTTTCCATCTCACACAGCTGTAAAGATAAGGATATATTTTTTAATTATACCAGGCTAAGTTTTTTCATCTATTACTTTTCCATGAACTAAAACCTTAGAGTAACACTCCATAAAAAGTTATGTTGACTTAAACTTTATTTGAATACAAGTCATCAGTCATGATAATAAATTAAAAATCGAGGCATTATAAAAAATAAGCTCTTAAAAAACAAAAGTTAACAGCAATGAACACATGATGGCAGTGTGACTTCAAGTACTGTTAAAACAGGGCCTGTGAGGTAGACAGTGTATGAGGATGTCTGTGACTGCAAAACATTTAAGAAAATAAAAACATAAAACTCATGCACACAGTGCACAGCATTACAGAGGATGGAGAGGCATTCTCCTGCTCACCAAGAGTTTTCTTTGTTGTTGTGTCCTACAAAATCATCCATGGAGGCCTGTGAAGAGCAGTGGAGACAGAGAAAGTTATACTGAATAAAAAATTCTATTGCTCACTTTGTATTCCGTGCACTCTAATCACTTTGATGAACCAATCTGCAGTACTCACATTAAAGTTATTGCCTTTATTAATACTGTTATCTACAGTTGAGGTAAAATTTAGGTGAATAGTTGACCCACTGTACCAACCTGCATGAGCAGCCTCTCCTTCTTCAGTTTCCTGTAGAAGAGGAGAACGTCTGGATCTGCCCGCACCACACGGGGATCAAAGTCCATGACTCTGA
Organism: Lates japonicus; assembly: GCA_033238685.1. Taxonomy (NCBI): domain Eukaryota; kingdom Metazoa; phylum Chordata; class Actinopteri; family Centropomidae; genus Lates; species Lates japonicus. Next base: position 12,385,978 of record BRZM01000010.1, on the reverse strand, counting down.
GACCCTCCAGGCTCCGAGCCCGAGACAAGGCCACATAAGCCTGGCCACTCTCAAACACACGTGCCAGAGAGATTTCCACACAGTCCAGTGTCATTCCCTACAATAAATAACAGAAAAAAACTTGTTTGTAAGCCAGAATTAACCAACATGTGAAAACAATTTTACAACAAAAAATCATTGGCATTTTGTAGTTCATGCTGCAGCCTGCCTTCCTCCTACTTCTTGTAGTTGACATTAAACAGGAACCACTGACTCTAGGATTTATTCTCACCTCAGTAGTATATCAAATATACTTTTTAGTACCCCATCATCTAACACAAGATTGAACTATTTTTGCACAGCACAATCTTAAGATTAAATTCCTCATGACCAATATCTCCATATCTCTATCCCTGCCCTCCGGTATTCTCCTGTATGTATGTCCACTTATTTCCTCTGAAGGGATGCAGGTCTCCTCAGATCCTTTGCTGCAGATCAAACAGCAGTGACACGCTGGTTGTGACCAATGAACTCAATTACCCAGAGGGCCCCCCTTTTCCCCCCCTCTATAACCAATTTCAGAGTCTGAGGTCAGGATATAGGAGCCTGCTGTGAGAGCAGAGCGGGAGCTGCCGGTGAAAAAGCTGCGTGATTGGTGATGATACAGTTACAGCTCATTTGTGGGTAACAGTAATACCGGGTTAGCACTCAGGGTGTCCGACCAGAACTCAGTAGCAATTTCCCTGATCAAATAGCATTTTTGCACTTAGTCTTACCTAACCTGGTTTCCTCTCTGCCTGCTGTGGGATTCTGAAACTGTTACTAAGAACTTTTTTTCTTCTGATACATTTTTTTTTGCCTTTAAAAATGGACACTGTAGAGTGAACTGGAAATGTTTCAATGATGTGGTCAGCATCTTTAATACCTCCCACTCCCTACAGCTTTGCCTCTGCTGCGAAAACACAAATTAAAATGTGCTGGAGGAGCTTTTACCCTTGGGAAAAATCCCTGGACAATAGTTTGTGGGGGATTAAAGAGAATTTTATATCGTCAGTGCAACGTATTTTGGCCCTCAATAACCCAACTGTCTCGATGAGGAGAACATTTGCATTTCATCCATCCCATATTATGCAAATGCGGTGTTAGCATCTTAGCATGCTAACATTTGCTAATTATCACTAAACATTACAGCTAGAGCTGATGGGTAGTTTTGCAGGTATTTGGTCATAAATAAAACATACGAAGGACAAAAATTTGGCCTCATGATGGCTCTTGAGGAAACATTACAGAATGATGAAAGTCACCTTCAGGGGAAAATACATTCAATGGCTGGGACATTACTGAAAACTCAAAACCACAGAGTCGGCCTCCTGCTGAAATTGTCAGGAAACTGCTACGACCAACAGACATTACCATCCTCCGCACCGCTAACGTAGATAAAAAGATGTTTGTGGTTTTCTTTTCCCACCACTGTGCTGCTATCAGACATAAATCCATTTGCAATGAGTTATTGATAAATACAGATTACTCTCATTTCCCCTCTCCTGTTGATCTTAACCTTGCATGTCAAGCAATAATGTGGACAAGACTGATTAAGCTTCAAGGCTGGGTTCAGACGCTGCAATCAAACCATCAGCCATTTTTAGCTGTCTGGACGTGACAAACGCAATACAAAAGAAAAACAAATTAGTTTCAGGCCCAATTAAATTAAAACAGCCATTCATCAAGTGAGTCATTCATTGAAGAGAAACTCGCACAAAACATCAGTGCCCTCTGGAAACACTGAGCAATGTCCTCCTTGAAGAGAAAGTAAGGTCATCATAGTGATTTGTTGACCAATTTTCTCTCCAATATCTCTCTCCGTGTTGTAGCCAGTTCACTGTATGGCTGTGACTATTCTCACCTGGCTCTTGTGGATGGAGATGGCCCAGGCCAGTTTAAGAGGCAGCTGTTGTCGACTGAGATGGATCCCACCACCAGACTTAAACACCCAGCGCTCTGGCTTCATCACCTCCGTAACGCCGCACAGGAAACGCACACGAGGGAGTCCTGAGGGAAGGAAAGGTTGAGTCAGTACAAGGAAGTTACAACCAGTAAGGTAATTTGTCATTTTGTTTCAGCCTCACATTCCTGATTAACATAAACCACCTTAAGCTATTCTACAATTAAAAGTCCTCCTGTGATATTTTAGACATCAATAAATGATAAAAAAAATGAGAGGAAAAAATAAAAAGAAGCGCTGATAACAAACTAAAAAATCCTTTTTGTTGTGGATATGAATTTTGGCACTTCATGGCAGAATTAAATATGTTTCAAGTAAGTCAAATCCTTAAATACTGACCATGCTTTCCAGACTCAAACCCTACAACCACCCCTCGCGCTCCATTCACCAGACCTCGAGCAACATCCAGGTTCTTTGTCAGCATGACCTTAAAACCACAAACACCAAAAATTTCAAAGCACTTCTTCTCTCAAACCGAGCTGAATGCTTGACACATACCAGAAGTGCAATATTACAATCCAGACTGGGGTAAGTACAGAGATTATGGAATTACACTCTACAGTCATACCTGAGCTCCCACTTTGAGTTGGATCACCCTGTTGACGGGGCTGTGAGCATCTATTGTCTTCACCAGGGCTGGGTCACTGTCCAGTGCCTCAAACACTTGCACTGAACCTGAGGGACAGTTAGAGATTAATTAGATGGGTAATAATGACGCTGTGAAGGCAGGCAGTTTCATTTACAAAATATGACAGAGAACAATTAAATATTCACATGAAGAACATTAAAACATTTGACTGTGAAACCACAAACAAGATAAAAAAAAATAAAAAAAATCATGATTAATGTTGTTAGTTTGGCCTAACTGCCCAAAATTGTTAAAAAAAATAAATAAATAAAAGAAAAACTTTTTAACCGCTGCCACACTGAGTCAAACACACTGCGCGAAGTTTCCTGATGCAGTACAGAATAAAAGTAAACCAGAAAAGGAAATAACAAGAGTCAGAAAATAAATGGCATCCAGCTGAGATTGAAAACACCTCAAGAGGAAACAGTTTTCTACAAGGTTGCCACACATGACTCAAGTCACGAATAACAATTTAGCCTATTTTCACCTGGTTCCAAGCCAAACAAACCTGTTCCAGGCTGTTAAAAATAAATAAATAAATTGAACGGAAGAATTCAGACCTGGCAGCTGCTGGAGTTTGTTCTCGTTTGTGAGCTCCACGTCATCCTTGTGCGTACACAGCCTGGTTGCCAGAATACCATCCCTCTCAATGTGATGGTAGGCGCTTTTCAACAGCCTAGCGGTGACCTCCTCCGTTACCCTGAATGGTGTTAAAACAGAACATTTCCTTTTCAGAACTTTTTGAGTGCAAATGTTTTTTTGTTTTGTTTTTTTAAAATCGACCTGCTGTGCCTGCAACAGCTGTAAATGCATTTATGTATAAATGAACAGCACATTATTCTGTTGGTATAAAACTATTTTAAAAATGTGTTCCCTGTGGTCACATTAGTGTAGAAATGGACAATGCCCATTATTTTACCTGCCCACCCTCACTGCCTGCAGCAGGGAGATGAAGGACTGGTCTGTTTGCCTTCGCACTTCTGTTAGCTCCATGTTGACCTGGATAACCTTACGCCAACTCCTGGCCTGAATGTTCATAGAGAGGAAAGGGTCTTTTTTTAAATTTTAAATAACATCCATTAATGCTTCTCAAGAAATAAGGCTGTAGAACAGATCCTAACTCAGGGCAATAATAGAGACAATCATAAAAAGCCTGAATGACTCAGTACAGTAATGACTCAAATGTACTCAGACCAATCTCTTGGCATATACACCAAAATAATACAGACCTAGGAACACATCCACATCAGTGGAGAACACAAAATATCAAATATACCACAGAGTTGCATGAAATGTCTCTGACACCGTTTCTTGATAAGCTTCTTTTCAGCTGGACTTCCTCCAGGGCAGTTGTAGAGTTGTTTTTCGGTGTAAATCATCAATCATCTTACTGACACACAGTATTACGGACAAAACGACAAACACACAGAAAGCATTGAGTTTCACAGTCTGACCTGGAAGCAGAAGCTGGCCTTTTCCTTTCCTTTAGTAACTGGAGGCAGCTGAAGGAAATCGCCACATATGATCAGCTGGATGCCTCCAAACGGCTCAGTAGACCTCCTCACTGACCTACAGGGACGCAGTGAGAAGTTGTACATCACTGAAGATGAATATAGTGATTATAACGGTCTGAAAAATTCCTTTACATTGCTTTAATTCCTCCTGACAAACAGCCTATTACCCAAAAATATTGAGTATACTGCTACATAAGACAAAGAAAATCAGCAAATCATTACAAGAACTAATGAAAGTTTGCTACTAATGCTACAAAAAAGTAACAGTGACTTCAATTACCAAAATGGTTTGCCGAATTCATTTTCTAGTCGACTAACTTCTAACAAATCTCTGCAGCAAGAGACCCAACTTTCTACATGGCTGTCCTTCCTACATGAGGACTTCTGCTAGAGTTGATCCACGTTTATTGCCATGCATAATATCTAAATATTAATTCGCACACACAAGGTATTTTAGACAAATGCAGCTTAAATATTTACAACAGTAGCTGTGACACTGTAATATTGTATTCTCAAACCTTGAGCTGCTCTCTTATGCATCTTTATTCAACTACAGTGGCCCTCAAGGTTCATAAAGTGTTCAGTTCATCTGTTTATTCTAAACAGACGATCGCTGCTACTTCTAATTATATAAAACACATTACTAGCAGCTGTGGGAAAGCAGCACAGCTACAGTAAATATGATTTATTATAATCATATTCAATATTTGCAGTGTCTCATACAATATAGCACCACACACAGCAGAGTGCCACTGAGCCTCTCAATAAGAAACTGTAATTAATATGAAGACTACTGTCGTGCTGTTAAAACGTTTCATGCTGGAAGTCCAACTGTATCATAGCAGGAACGCTGTGTGTGAAATGGTATTGAAGAGAAGGTTTGAGTCTGAAAACAGCATGTTAAATCATAGTGTCCCCAAGGTGTGTTTGAACTCACTTTCACTGCAGAATCAAGAAGAGCATGAGCTGGTTATTAGAGACATTCAGTACTTAGATTTTACCTAACTTTTCAATAGAAAGGTAAGGATCTATTGGAATCATTAGCACAGTAGCCTAAACATGATATGAAATTATTTCAGGAAAGTTTTACATTGAAAACACCCAGAAATTCTATCATCATTGTGCATTGATGAAGACCTTTATTTGGTTTAGGCAATCTAATGATTTATGTGTATGGAGTGCTATTCACTTTAAACCGCATAATTTAATCTAAAAGCTGCAGCTACCTAGGAAGCAAATATTTACCTGCTTTTAGCCATAATAAAACTAAAGACACACAGTGGCTCAATCTAAACACACAATAAAGAGTTTGGCCTTACTGAATAAGCATGAATGTATATTATGATATAATATTGTATACATGTTTTTTTTTTTTTTTTATTTGGCCACTATCTTCAGCTTTGAATCTCATCTCACCGGGCAACCGACTCGAGCTTGTCAAAAAACTGGGCCTCCACCATGGAGATCTCGTCGATGATGAGGTGTCGACAAGTAGTCCAGTGCTGCAGCACCCCGGGCCTCTGAGCCAGCTCGATACACTGCTCCAGCGGGGCAGAGCCAGACCCAATACCTGGAGAGAGTACAGGTAAAGAAAATGGAAAGACAGGTGGTCAGATGGGAGGCAAATGACTAAATACTCAGTTCACACCCTCTCCTGTATATTGAGATTTAATTAAAAACATCTGTGAATATGGAAAGACATCCAACAACCCCTCCTCGTCCTTCATTATATTAAAGATTCATGATCTGAAATACGCCATCACGCCGACACTGTAACAAAGTCAAAGGCTGCAGCTCTGCTTTAAAAAAGGAGGCACAAAAGAAGAAAGAAGGAAAAAAAGACACAAAGACCTTATTCTTTGTATTGAAGATAAGTGGCCCTGAAACATTTAGCTGATCAGGAGAAACTTGTCAGCTACTTTGATAGCTGTCTCACTCATTTTTTCAAGCAAAACATTCAGTTTCAAGTTTCTCAAGTCTGATGATTTGCTGCTTTGTATCATTGTAAATATCTCCAAGTTTGGGACTGTTGGTAAAACAAACAAACAATCTGAAGACTACCAGATTAATCATGAAAATAATCAGCAAAATAATCCATAATAAAAACAATTACTAGCTGCAGCTCTACTGATAATGTCTCATACTTTTCTTTATTAAGACAGCACGGATAAATATGTGTGCTCAGCCCAGTTTAAGAATAGGTCCTGGTTGAAACCAGCAAATTGACCAATTATTTTGACAATCCACTTAGACTGGGGAAAAAATAACCTCTGCACATCCCTAACCACTAATTATGTTCAATATAAACAGATACACTTTTGTAAAAATCTTTATAAGGCATAATAACTGACCTGCAAAGTTATGTAATGTTGTCCCTCCAATGTGACACGCAGCCACTCCTGTACTGGCTGTGGCAAAGGTGCTCTTTGGAGGAAGAGATCCCATGATTCTCTTGAGTAAGAAAGACTTTCCTGTTCCTGAAAAACACAAAGTCAAATGGGCTTAGATTAGACAATTTCACACAAATACAATGGCTCATTTCCTGTGGAAGCAACACTATTAATGTGCAATGAGAACAGATGTACACGAGGTTGGCTTGAGGAAATTCATATTAATGAGAGACTAAATGCCTAAAGCTTGTTAACACACAACAGCATCAGTAAAATATTATGAAGACAGTTGTATCATAAGCGTATCTCTTTTAGACATCTAGTCATTGTTATGAAAATGTCAGCTTACTGTCTTACCTGCACTTCCAGTGAAGAAGACGTTCTTGCCACTCAGCACTGCACTGAGAACAGCAGCCTGCTCTTTATTCAGTTTACGTGAGGGCAGAGACAGGATGGGCTTCTTACTCGGGTTTGTCTTCACCTGAAACAGTCAACACACAGCTGGTGACACAGCATCATACAGTATGTATGTGTGTGTGTGTGTGTGTGTGTAACTCACTGGGCTGAAGTTAGTGTCACTCCTCGACCTCTTGACCTGCTGTCCTGGTCTTGCAGCAGTCATGTTATTGGAGCGGTCTGCCAGCCCTTTGGGAGCCGCTTTGCTTCTCAGCTCATTGACCTTCTGGATGTCCTTTTGCTGCAGGGGGCTGATGGCCTCGAAGCTGCGGGGCAGACCGGCTTTGAGCTTCTCTCTGTCACTCAGGGGCTTGCCGCTCTGCCAGGCCTGGTGTTTGATGCTCAGGGTTTTGAGGAAGAGGCTCAGCTGGTCTGGGGGACAGTTGGAGATGAGCACCTGGATGTTCTCAGGGAGCAGTTTGACGGTACACTTGCCATCTCTGGCGAACTTGGTGAAAAGTTTGAACTCTTTCAGGAGATAACTTTGCGGGACTTTTCCGTCGTGGACCCGGAGGATAATCTCCTGGAATTCATTCCGGCCCAGGATAACAGAGGCTTTCCGGATGACCTGCCTCCGGGTGGCTTGGCCGGAGGTGTTGAGCTGCTCCACCGTCACACAGCACTGCAGCTGGGCACCGTCCTCCCCTGCAAACATTACAGCAACTCTCTGCCGAATACAATAGTTGTTGTTAATTCGTGAATGAATATCAGTTTGCTCCGCTAGTATCAGATAAGGGTTCAAACAGAACAATACAGTGTATGAAATATGAATCAGTGCTTTGTTTTCATAGACTGAACTGAAACAATGTAACGCTACCACAGCTGTGCTTCATTTAAACAACACAAACATCACACATCGTGATCTCGCTACATCACAGTGTAACATGTTAACTTGACTCCGTGATCTGAAACTTAAACTGTAGTGACAGAGAAAGTTTTAATCCAACTCTTACCTTTGTTTTTTTGTTTTTGTTTTTTTTAAAAAATAAACTGTGTCCTAATCCTCTTCTTTCTTCCTTTCTCCGTGCAGCTGCGTCTTTCTCTCTGAACGCGAAACAACCGATTTTCAAATTGTCAGAGCGTGAAATCAGCCAATGGCAGCGCGACGCTTCTGGCCAATCAGAGGGAGGAGATTTAAGAAAGTACCCAATGAAAGAGGAGAGGGGACGCCCCCTTGTCTTCCCGACCAATCGAACAGATTATGACTGGCAACGTCATATGTGTGAGAGATTCACATGGCTACCCGGAAATGGCCACAAGTTTCTCCATACTAAGGGCGCTATTCTGACCAGAAATTATATATGCAGAATGTTTTATTCACCACCAGAAATTTGCAAAATCGCATCCTAAATTTTTACCTTTTCCCTACTCAAGTCAGTTTACTGAAGAACAAAAGCGTAATAAACTTTTGGAAAAGTATGGAACTTTTTCTCTGAAACCTGTAACAGAATACGTTACTATTTGAATATGTTAAGATGTACTCCTGTGGTTTATTTGTTTTTATTTTATGTTCTTCATTTGTACATCATATACACTGTATTTGTATGTGCTACAACTGTTTTGATTTGTTGTATAGAGGCTAATTTCAGCCAAATGATAATAATGTCATTTATAATAATTGTAATCATTCAACAGTGAAAAAAGGAAATACTCAACTAAACGAAGAAAGGTAACGTACTTTTGCTTAGTTACTTTACACCACTGAGACCAAACCAACTCTGGGATCATCTGTAATTTGTGCTCATCAGTAATTTGGTAGTGCAGTTGCAGTAAATGCTTAAAAAAAAGATGAACATAAAGGACAGAAACCAACCAGTTTTTCAAAGATACCACCAGACCATTTTAAAATTTTTCTTGGTCAAAACTTGACTTGAATATTTTTTTTCTTTTCACGTTTTTAAGACTTAAGTGTTAAGTCTGAGGTCTGCAGCTCCTGACCTCCACTTTCAGTTAGGGAACATGAATATTAGTGATGAGGGCTATGATGCCAAATGGGTGATAAAAACAAAACAAACAATCAAATGCCAACAAGTGAGTTCTCCCACACTGCACAGCTTCATATCAACACCTGGAAATGACTCACCGTCATTTCCTCATTATATTTTAATAACACATACACACACACACACACACACACACACACACACCCTTCTTAGCAACAAGCCACCTATCATTTTGTCATCTTCCTGTAGACTACCTGGCACATTCCAGCACAGCTGACAAAACGCAATAAATCTTAAAGTGACTAACACCTTGACCTTTAAGCCTGGGGGGGCAATGAACTGTAATAGGCAGGGAGAGGGTGTTAGATCGGTGTGAGCCTGGAGAAATCAGTCTCATATACACACCAGCCATCAGATAGGATCCAGTAAATGTCTCAGGAAACCAAAAGGCAATGAGGAAGAAAAAGTAATAAAGTAAAACACGATCACGATCTACCCCCCACGTTAATACATTTTAAAAAGCCTTGACATTTATATGAGACTCTACGGGTGACACGTAGGCAAACTGAAAATTGTGCCTTACAATACAAATCTCAAGTCAAGCTGACATCAATATTCCGATTTCCTCATTAGACTCCACATCCTGAGACTGTCACACAGGTTAACTGGTAGTAGGAGCAGCAGCAGCAGGTGTGTGGAGAGAGAGAAAAAAAAAGTTTTAGTGTTTGCAACTTCAGTTACTCAAATCTCATTCCCACCTGTGATGCTTTGCATATTTTTCGACTTTTCACCATAAAAAATGAACCATGGAAATAATGCAATAAAGGAACTTTCAAATAATCATCACTTAGAGTCTTATTTATTCCCCTTGTTATGTAGACTGCTGATTAAATATTCTGAAACATTTAATGTCATGACTTCCATAAGAACAGGCAACATGGTGGTGCAGTGGTTTGCACTGTCGCCTCACAGTACGAAGGTTCCAGGTTCAAGCTCTGTAATTGTGTGATTCTTGAATTAAAAGAACAGACATTAAGGATCTTCTACGTGTCTCAAAGCACTCAATCTCAAGGTATGATTTGCATTTCACTCTAATGTGTGGTAAAAGAAATATTCCAGGTTTTAACTTATCTCAAAATTTTGTGCTTTGGGTTTTTCTTGTGCAGTCTATGACTGGTAATGTTTTCACCAGTTTGGAGACAGATGGGTTTTTTGTTTGTTTGTTTTTGTTTTGTTTTTTTTGTTTTTTTTTGGCATTTTGTTCCTGAAAACACAATCACATTCTGTGTTTTCTTACCCTGAAGCAAAACACCAGACTAAAATGACCCCATGGAGATGCAGTGATAGATGAATGCTGTCAGATAAAATAGCAGCATTACAGCATTTTAGAAAATAAAATATTGTTCAAAATCCCACTGGCATCTTAAAGCTGCATGAATGGATTTTTGTCCACTAGGGGGCAGAAAAACTCCTAAACAGGCTAACAGGCTCTCATTTCATACACTTTCATTAGTACTCTTCCACTTAGTACACTGTTCATACTGTGTACTTACCTGCGTTGTGCCTGAGGGTACTGTTGTCTCAAATCCAACAAGGCCGTTGTGCACTTAATGGAAATGACGATCGCAACATTTGGACACACCCTGAGCAGACATAAAGTAACATTACAATCTCACTGGAGTTCCTTCACTAACTATTTGCAAATTTTGTCACATTGCACAGTCATTTTGATTTATATTAGAATTTTTTAGCCTTCCTGCAGGCAAAATGTTAATCAGTGTTCATCAAGGTCAGACCGTCAACCTCTCTTACACAATTTCCAGTAGATTACAAAATGTGCACAGCAGAACCAAAGGACATTTTTTAAGCATTAAAAAGTTTCCATCTCGGGAATTATTCACAAGGATAGAACATGCCTGTTATGAAAAACAACACACTCTGCGTCAGGCTGTATCAGTTCAATTGGTTAACATTTGACTGGTAATCTGAAGTGGTTTGCCCCCCTGCGGGCTGTGGATTCCAGCATGGGGGTTTTAAGTTGACAGTGCTTGTATGGTCTGTACTCGTGGTGCATTTATAGTAAACACTGGCCTCTGATGTTACTGCAGATATTCCGGCCCATGCGATGAGGATGAGCACAGCACATCACATGGCTCAGTTGAAACCACAACAACTTTTAATACGCTGTATTTCAGATAAACAAAAACTGAACAGCAGCAACAGTGATTTCCCAGCATTAGGTGAAAATGGAAAGATACAGTCAATGAGGCATTATTTAAAAGCTAGGAGTAATAAGCACACACAGTGCTCTTTTAAATAAATTTCCAGCTCACTGAGCCAATTTCCCTCAGCAGTAAGATGCAGTAGAACACATTTTCATTAAAGCTGATGGCTCTGTTCTTTAATATTGAGATGGCACAGGAGGACACTATTTGCAATTTTCATCTGACCTCACTCTCATCATTAGTTGGACAAATGGTGAATATTGGCACCTCTCACCTCCCACAATCCAGCAGTGACCTTAATGATGACCTATGAAAAATGTGTTGATATCAGATTACAAAGGAAATAACAATGACTCACAAGATAAATGTGAGTTTTTCTATACTGAGTTTTGTGGGTGTTGAACTAGTGCACTTGACATAGTTTATCACACAGTACTGAGGCTGAAAAAGAGGCTGTTTCCTACATTGTGTAATGGATTATTCTGCTGGCACATCTGGCATAAGCTAATAAAGGTCTCACTCTGGCACAAAAACAGAGCAGAGCAGAAGTGCTGAAATTGTGTTATATGAGAGCAACATTTGCATCATTTCCTCCTTAATTTTCTTTTTTCACTTATTTTTTCTTCCTTTTTTCCCTCTCCTCTCAGCTCTCACTGTGCCTGATCTGTTTCTGCACAGTAATAGAGCTGCAGACAGAAACAGGGACCTCACTTGTATCCTGTCAAAGTAAAGGGCACATCCACCCAAACATTCACCTATCCACCCACCCACACACACACACACACACACACACCCGCTGACTAATGTTTATACTGCAGAGCTACTTGAAGGTGCAGAGCCTCTCCTCAACAGCCAATATAATCAATAATATAATTATAATTAATATGCAATGTAAAGTGGAAAAGAGCAGCTACAGTTTTGCTCTGGCTCTAGTTTAATGCCTCTGCTGTATGTGGTTTGTGTGTGGCAGATTTATTTAAACCCAAGTTCTAATAGCGAGTAAAGAGGAGAAAAGATTTGTTAATCAAATGCGTGAGACCTCATATGACTTTTATCACATAGGAGATTCTTTCTCTTCTCTTGTATAAATACAAGAAACAAACTCCTTCGTTCATGCTCTCTGTTTGTTTTGAGTGAGAAGCGGTGAGTGGGTGCAGGTGCTTCAGCATGATTTACTGTACATAAAGGCATCACAGACACGTAAAAATACACACTCTCCATATCTCAGGCAGAGAATATCACACAAGAGGTCTTTGTGTCCCTACACAGTCCTGACAAAAGGCTTAATTAGACAAAATAAGTACAAATACTTGTGGGAGTCTTGTGTTAGAAAATGTTGCTAATGTATTAAAAGGGAAACGGGAAATGTTTGAAAAATGTTTTGGGGTATATTCCTCTGCTTTTGTGAAGTGTATGGACTTGATAGATGGCGAAGAAGAGGAAGGAATTCTCTTTAGTATAAACTCTGCAGAACATTTTGTATGAGCTCACCAGATTGTAACTATGTGAAGTTTTGTATGCGTATACAACAAAGAATAATAGATATACTGTGAAAAATGATTTGTAGGGGTGGAGCATGGATGTGTAGGGTTATGAAACAGTTCAAATTAGCTTCACTCAATAAGCCTGATTAAAATGTTGTTTGCTTTGCCTCAGTAATAATAATCCTCTGATGTAATATTTTAACACTGTAAAAGGTGCCGGTCTGGATGAGGAATACTTTAACCTTTTATTTAACCCTTTATTTCAATTCTAGTAAAGGTTCTGAGTACTTCTACTTCTACTGAGTACTTCTTGTTTATCTCAAATGCAATAAAATAACAATTTTTTTCCAATTTCCACCTTTAGTATTAAAGTTTTCGATCCTGAGCATGCAGCATATCCTCTAAGGCATTTGTGCCGTGGAAGTGGAGGTTTGTCTGTAGTAAGATGAATTCATTGAGTCAAATAGAAAAGTTAGTTCCCATATGTTCTACAAAACCAAAATGAAATAAAACATTTTATTTCTCATCTCATTACATCATTAAAATATAAACTCAATGTACCATTATAAACAGACTACATACATACTGTACCACATAAACCCAGTATATATAAAATGACATTTGATGTGAAACAAACTTTGCATTTGCATTTTCAAATTAGGAGACAACATGGTACAAAAACCTACTTTAAAATTCAAACTGCATGTTTTGGATACTGGATGTACATATTGCATGAACACACGAGATTTTGCTCTTTCTGTACATAGAGCAAAATCCTTAAATCCTGCACACTGCTTTGTTATAGTACCTTAAAGAAGATAGGATCTTTTCAGAGGAAGAATAGCTCATTATTTCTGAAGTGGAACAATCTGGCCTATGCCTCACCCTGCTATATCTGAGAACACAAATACAGACTGTGACATTGAGTCCGGTACAGCAATAACCTCTTCCCTTACTTACATCTTGCATTATCTCCGGCAATTAGATCCTCTCAGGAAAAGGAAATGCTTTGAAAGAGAAGGAAGGTATATAGATTAGGATGGATGAGAGGCTGCCAGAGAGAGGTGTCCCTTCATCATAAGTATAAAAAATACAAATCAGGCAGCAGCCTCCAAGTGAAATATTTATCAGACATTTGCTACATCAGCATTAATGTGGTCCAAACCAGACTGAAACTATCATCAGTCTTTACCTACCCACTTTATTTCTGAAGAAAAGGCCTTGATGGTGACCAGACTCACATATACAAACCTTACACAAGCTGATATGAACATGTCGTGACCCCCATTCACTGACTTGGACAACACATGAAAGATCAATATCACTGGCAAACACTGTAACACCAATAGTTACAGACCTATACCTATAAAGTCCAACGCTAGGCGTAGACAGCTGAATCCCCTACACACATAAAACACCACTGGACCAGACAGATATTAATATTTCCAAGCACTGCGGGAGGATTACCAGTGACTTGAACAATAAAACTTTGTCCCAATACTACTGAAAAAAAAAAACTAGAAATCTGTGGTTAAACTATAGCTGCCCAATACTTATGTGGTAGACAGAGTGTACTTGGCATTTGGAAATTGCACTTATTCAATATCTTGCCAAGAGTTAGATGAGAAAACAGTAAATATTAGTTACCACCAGCCGCCGGTTGGCTTAGCTCAGCACAAAGACTTCAAATAGCAGGAAACAGCAGCTAGTCGTGGTCTGTCGACCTACCAGCAATTCTAACCATCAACCAGCGGAGACTCATAGAAGATACTGTACTGGACCAAGAAATCATCTAAAAAATAATTCCCTGTGAAACCACAAACTGTTATTTTTACATCTTGTTCTTTTTCAGATTAGACAAAAGAGGTATAATGTGCGTGTGAGTTTAGAAGGTGCTGGTAAAGGCAGATTTTGTTACCTTTGGTCAGAGCTAGACTAGCTATTTTACCCTGTTTACAGTCTTTGTGCTAAGCTAACCAGCTCGTGCCAATCAACTGATGGCTGTGGCTTCATACTATAGCATACAGACATGAGAGTGGTATCGATCCTCTAATCTCACTCTCAGCAGGAAAGGAAGTGTTTTTCCCCCAAAATATCACACTTTTGCTTTGCTCTCTGGAACATTCCCTAGAAGATAGTAAACTTTATTTCAGATATTGCGAGGTGGCTAAATGTCACTACATGTATTAATTTCTCACTACACCACCAATGTTGGAGGGTCATCATTAAATTTAGAGCGGTTCTTCCTGCAGGAAGCTAGAATTTTCTCAATATCCCGACTATCTGCCCTGTAGAATATTATGAGTAAAAATGAAGGAAGGGTCTTTAGATCATGAAAATATTGACAGAAAAATTACATTGCAAGTGGAATATTTACAGCCAGTTTAATGGGAATTCAGTTTTAGAAGGTACCCTGGGGCGTTTTTGGTTTTTTAATCACTTTAAGAGTAGGTCCCTGTTTTAGTAAATTGTGCAGATGGCAATAAGTTTTAAAAAATGAAGCAATGTGCCAAGAAAGGCAGAGGAAAGGAAGACTGCTATAAGAAAACGTAGATGTAAAGTGAAGGTTTCAAATATTATATATATATTTAATATATGTTAGGCGCCAAGATTACATTCAGTGTGTTAGACAATCCAAGTTCGAAGTCCAGTTTTTTTGTGAAATATTTTGGCACTTTCCTGTTAATTAGCAAATGTTAGCATGTTCACATGCTAAAACAAGATGACTTCATAGTAAATATTTTGTATCAACATGTTAGCATTGTTACTGTGAACATGTTAGCATGCTGACATTAGCTCAGAGCACCACTGTACATAAGTACAGCCTCACAGAGCCAATAGCATGTAGACTCTTGCTGTAAGAAACATGGCATTATAAATTTGTCTGTTTAAAAAAATCTGCAGGTGTCTTTCTCCAGCCTAATATGCAGGACATTTTGTTCTGATGATACTAGATGAAAATGGAAGGAATCAGTACAGTCATTAGGATTCATCTTAGTAAATGTCTGTATTAAATTTCATGGTAATCCATCTTGAGACCGACATATTTTACTTAGGAACAAAGTGCTGGACCAACAGATTGACCGCAGACAAAAAACATCACCATCTCTAGAACAAAGAACATTTATGATTATATTAATAAATTCTGACAGTCAGCAGCAGAGATTCCTCATCCACCCTTTATACTTTTGAACAGTGTGGAGGCGAGTTATGGGTTTTGTGGTTCAGATAGTTACAAAAATTTGATCTGTGCCATTTGGGGCTGCTGACATTAAGAGCATTGAGTCTACAGACACGTTGTACTGTTGACTGATCACTCTGCACTGATTGTAGAGAGGAAAAGTCATCCTGAGGGTCATATTTACATGCACTGCTCTCCTCATATAGCTTCACACCCACAGCAGGCTTTCCCCTGCAGAGACACCGCTGGGTGGGCCAGGCCTTTAAATGGTGTCATGGAAAACTTCACCCAGACAGACAGAAGGAGCCTGATGGCAGGCCTTTCATTAAAGCTGACATACCATGAAGCGCCTGGGGATAATTCAAAAGTTAGAGCATAGATACAAAAATATGGAAAGCCAAGAATAACAAAGAGTGAAGGTAACATTTTGGACAGACTAAAGTGTGAAGAAGAAACTGCAATTAAAGACTGAGGTCTTCCATTATTTGACAACAGAGAGCTTTCAGCCATATGTTTTTCTTTTCAGATTCAAAAGATTCCAAAGTTAAGAATGAACTTTTGTGCTCATATTTCTCTACAGACCCCTGAGCTGATCAAATCCCGACATGTTGAGTGTGTTAATAATTAATAATCTCATGTGAAATCCTACTTTAGTAATGCATCCTGTTTCCGAGCAAACCATCATGCCATTGCCATGGAAACACATTGCGATTATAGCCTGCTCATTTCATTTGGCAATTTACTCAAAAAATATAACACACCATAACTGACTGGTTTTAATATTGTGGCTGATCAATCTATCTATTGATCGATTGATGTCCATATATAAATATCTATTAAAGAAGTACCAACTAAAAAAGAAAATTAGTTCTTTATAATATGCATATTAAGACTGTGAATTATTTGACAATTAATTGCAAATTAGTGATTGATTTTGAGAATAATTGATTGAGAATAAATTGCTGTATGAGCTCAGTTCTCTCATTTTGCATCATGTAAATTGCTTCTAAACTGTGACTTTAGATCTAACTGCTGAAGATTTTTTGACAGTGTAAGGTATGTTGGTGTTTTCTTTCTTCCTAATGAAGTACTGATGACAGATGGTGGTGACATCACATGTTCAGCAACCAGTTAAAAGGTCAGAGATGCTGGTAGAGAGTTGACACTGTCTACGCTAACACTCACGGGCAAAAAAAAAAAAAAAAAATCTATTGGAGAGCAACTGTGAGATTGTTAAAACAATTTTAGGCAAAACATTTTATTGAGATGTACTGTTTGACTGTTAGAGGGAAAACAAACAGTAGACATCTTCACTAGAAAACAGAAGTCAAAATACAACTGGAGCATCATCTCTCTGTGGTTTGTGTCGCTAATGTTGTTCACAGTCAAAATATTTCAATTAAAGCTAGTCATGTGGTTCTTTGGCAGCTATGGAGGCAGAAATGATGATGACAGATAAGTGACTTCTTTTTCTAGCAATTAATTAGTTTGCCTGTGGCATTAAATCTGTCTCTCTCGGTCTGCTTATCAGATGTCTCAAACTGTTTTTTAATTGCCTTTGAAAATGATTCTGCTCACATCCATTCTTTCCAATTACTGTTTAATACCTTTGAGATGTGGCTTTGTATCTACTTATGAGCTGTAAGTTGTTGGTGGGAGAAGAGTCCACTGGTGATTTTTTCTGTTTTTCTGTATGTAGTGTGGTCAAATCTTCTCCCTCTAATTAATGTCTTCTAATGCTTCTGTATAAAAGATTATTAGAGAGGCTGAAATAGATGAGGAGTAAATTATAGAAAACAGAATATGATGTTAGGCAAAACAAATATAATCCATAGATGTAAGGAAGAAAGCTGCCTGGGATAAAGGCTGTTTTTTTCACATAGATTAAATTGTCTGAAAGACAGTGGATTACTGTGGACAAAGTCAGCATTTCATTTTAGATTATTTCACAATTTAAGGTTTTAAGTGAACACATCATGATTTATATGGCTGCATATCTAGCCTGGCCCTGTTCAGTAGTAGGTCTAATCTGTTGCTGGTTCAAGTGCTAGCTCATTTCAGTACTAAACTAGCCTGATCACACTGCATATGGTTGATAGCTCAGCAGTTTATTATTTGTGATTGATTCTGTGGCTGCCTCAGAGGTAACTATTGTGAATCATGACTGATGTAAAAGCTTCTGATTTGTTCACTGACACGGGGATTCAGTGTAACTGCTCTGTTTAAAGATCCAGTCATACATGTAACGTATTGCTCTAAGTAGTGTAAACATTGCTCAGCAGACACAGATACATCTGTTTCCCAACTTTATTGCTAAGCTAAGTAAACCCGCTGGTCTCCAGCTTCATATTAATGACAGACAAGAGAATGGCAATCTTCTCATTATGTTACTCAAGAAAGGAATTTACAGATACCAAAATGTTGAATTATACCTTTAAACTCACTCCACACTGCAACTGGCGGAGCCGCGAAGAACCGGTGGCATACTGATTTACAGATGAGGTACAATTATGTGACAAAATTAATGGTAATTTAATAATGAATAATATAATTTTCAGGCTACATGTACTCATAAAATGTCCTTCCTGGAAAATATTTTGTGGAGGATGACTGTGAAATTTAACCAAGTTCACTGTATGTTAGATGAGTGTTAAACCCAGAGGAAAACACAATAGACCCCCCACCACCACCACCACACCACACACATGCTCATTCCAGTGCAAGTCCTATAGCCTCCAACTCTTCATTTTATTTTGCTGTTCATTGGATGTACTCTATTAACATCCCACACACTGTGTATGTGTGTACAGTGTGGGTGTGCATTGTATAATGATCTGTCTGAGGACCAGTTGGTTTTCTCGGAGTACTTTGGAGGGTGAGGACATTCGCAAACTGAGGACATTTTGTCGTCCTTACTTTCTGGGTAAATTCAAAGGGCTGTTTGAGGTCAAGACTTGGTTTTAGGCTTAAGGTTAGAATTAGGTTTAGGTAAGGCTTGGAGTTAGATGCAATGGTTTAGGTTAGGTGGGGGGGTTAGTGATCGTATTATATGATGAGAATAAAAGAGAAACAAAAGTACAAACATATTTAACCACTGCCATTCTGTCAACATGCCCTTACAAAAATCATATTGTTTTCATTCCACACAATGAAAGATGATATAACTGTTTCCGTTTACTATATTATAGAAATATGAAATCTAATATTGCAACTTCATGTGACAGGTCTTAAAATCAGTTTTATTAAGCTTCCTGGTTTCACTGAAGTTGTGTGTGGTTAATGTGGATTTCTTCCTCTCACAGTCCAGTATTGAAACAACTGGGATTGTGTGAAACTGATGTTTCTAATAAGACACTGTAATGGGATTAACATTAGACCATGGAGGAGTAGGTTAATATAGTTGGGGAGTGATGAGGTGAGATGACTCCCAGTAATACAGGTCACTGTCACATTAATAATACCTGCAGGGTCTGCGCTTGTGTGTGTGTAGGTGACAGGTACAAGCTGCAGTCTCAATAGAGATGCTCATTATCACACTGAAAACAGTGTCATCGGTGTGAAAACAATCTTTCAAATCATTTTTAGACATATACTCTTGTAGACAATACATGTCTGAGACTCTTTTCAAGGTAAAACCAAATGTCAGAAGAAAAATTATTCATTGTAGATGGCAAACACAACAGTTACCAGCAGATGTAGAATTTTCTGAAATTGCATACAGTCATGAGAGTTGGTGCAGGGTAGAACTGAATTTGATACTAGCTCATCATGGTATGTATTGTTTCATTATTATGATAAGAAACAATCATGACATAATTTAACAACTGCATATCTAGGCAACTGGTGTGGTGCCTCCCACATGAGTGCAAATAGTACAGCTCACTGAATCACAATAACCACATTTATTGGAAATAAACCAGGTTGACATAAACTGTAATGGTCCTTTAAAGACACACACAACAAGTTTCACTGGCGAATATTTTCTTTAAGCTACAACACAGAGGAGTTTATGGAGAGTTATGATCATTTGCTGTTGCATGTTACTTTGAAACTTAATTTATCGATTTCACTGAACTCTCATTCATTCAACTCATCATTTCAAGTAAAAAGACAGGTGGACAGCTGTGTCCACTTAAATGACTGCATCAACAGTAGGACAACTGAAACTGACTAAGCAAACGTGATCACTTCACCATCTTAAAACTGTGTATCACTAACTGTATCACAAACACTACAAGAAAACATTATGTTGTTCCTGAGTAAAATAAGAAATAAAATATGAAATGTGCATTTACATAAACATTAGAAATAAAAGGCAACCTGCTTCTTCTGCCAAAAAATACATTTTGCTATTCTTCCCTGAGTAGGATTCACCCAAACCTTGCAGGTGACAATTTTACCTTTTGTTTCTTCTCTGTGTGACAAGTGTCAGTGTGTGAGCCTACCAGGTGCCAGTTTTTGTCTGAAATGAAAACATGATTACTCATCTTACTAATGAGGCACAGAACGTATGAAATGCCTTAATATGAACATACAAAATGTAACAGATAACCACATTAAAATGTCATCAGGATTTCTAATTCATCACTGCTCACTGATGTACTTATGCATCTGTGCAAGCACACACACACACACACATTTGCACACACACACATCCTAGATGAGTATTTTCTTACCTCACAATTTTGTTCCCAAACCAAAAATTAAGACATTCAATTAGACTCGCAACTGCAGCGACATATTAAACATCGCATCCGCTTTCAAAACTTGGCACAGATCTGTTGGTAGTGAGCCGTGTGTAGTTTCGTGTTCAACAGCATGTCTATCTGTGTGGTTTTATTAGTGGTGGTTCACATGATGAAAATGTTTGCCATCCTGCAGCCACCTGATGTTAAGCGATGTGAAAACACAGTATGGAGAGCCATTACACTGATGGCTGCACTGGTCTGATGGTGAGCCAATTATCATCTCCAGTGACAGAGGATGGGGGTGGGGTGGTCTCCTCCAAAATGAGGAGGTGAAATGTAACTTTCTGGCAATAAAAACACAGTAGAAACACTCAGACACAAAACTCATTCAAATTTATATGTGAGTCTTAATTTCAAATTCTCTGGAAAAATAGCTCGCTAGTATCTTCAGAACCTGTAATACACCTCCACAGACACAGTTTTTGAGTTCAAATGAGATGTGTGTTTTCATTCCATATGTAATTTTAATGCCAGAATCTATCAGCAGTAGTGTAGCATATTTATTCACAAAACATTCAGTAAAAGGCAGCCATGGATTCACCCAGTTCTGTGAGGCTCCTGAAATGAGAAAAGCTGGGAAATTAAGATGTGTGGGACACACACATGCACTTGCATACACACAAACACACCACGAACCTAAAACCTGACACGTAGCAGGACATATGTGGGATGTTAGCATTAAGAAAGTACATGACAACACAGCTGTCAAGTAACTGTGTTTTAGGGTGTACGTGTGTTTGTGTATGTGGGAAGAACAGATATGTATTGCCCCTGGGGTTTATCACACACATCTATTGAACAATAGATCACATTGCAGGGCCTACAGCACGTACACAGATGATTGTAAACTATCTCAAATCAACAGGCATGTTTCCATAACATACCAGCTCAAAAAATAAATAAACAACAGCCATATCAATAAGCTGGTGTTGCTACATACCATTTTAAAAGCTATCAACGGAAAGAAAAGGAAAAGGGGTAAAAATGGAAAATCAGAAACAAATGGAAGGATGGAGACAAAGAAAGATCCAGAGAGGAAAGAAATAACATAAGGGGAGAGTAGAGAGTAAATGAGCTTTATCCTCCTCGCGTAATGAATTTGCAGGCTTGCAGCAGAAGCAGAAAAAGAAGCGGACATCTGTGTAGATGGTGGTGGGAGAGGAAAAATCAGATAAAGCTGGAAGCGACATCAAAGAGCGCAATGCTGCTGCCCAGCACTGAGCAGCGTGGACAACATAAAGACAGAAAAGTAACACTGTCAAATTACAGCGGTGCAGACGTCACCAACATGGCTTCATTACGACATCTCATTCATTCACTGTACTCAGGGAAGGAAACTTGATGTCACTGTGAACCCTCTGGGATAGGACTGTGTGACTATGGAGTGTGAATGGTGCCAAGACGCAAGGGATAGTCTTTCTGTCTCTTTCTCTCTTGCCTGTGCATTTTTTCCTCCTCTTTTCAGCGGTTGCACCTCCCTCCTCGGAAAGCAAACATTTCACCAGCAGTAAGAATTATTTCTATAAGCCATTTATCTTTCAGGGCACTCTCATCAGACAAAAAGCAAGTTTTTTCTGGAAACATTCACCCTTAAGTTATTCAAGCTTTTTCAAGGAATTGAAATCATGACTTTCAACAGGTACTTTTCATTGTGACTAACTGCAGGTGCATATCTTTTGCAAACAACACTAATGAAATGTGGGCACAGTGAATATCCATTTAGAGAGAAAACATGGTGTAAAACGAAAATACTCTTTTACTGTATTCAGCTTCTTCTTTGACAAATGACACGTCTTTGATATTTAAATCAATTTTAAATTTTAACATTTTGTGAATGTTAGTCTGTTCATTGCTTCCTTTCTTTACCTGTAAATAGAGAATCACTGACATTTAGCCTGGCAGCTGTGTATAAAACATATACTACAACACTGCGATTGTATAACTGCTTAACCAAATACAATACTTCAATTATCTATTTTCTAATAGGGGTGACTTAATGAGTTTGGGTACGTCTTTTGAGAGAACTGACAAGAGAATGTAAACGCCTGGCATCTGAGTGCATTGAGGAAATGTCCTAGATTGTTCGTTTGCAGATGCTTAGTGATTGCACACCCTCAATGACTGACTACATTGATGATAGATAAGCAAATATAACTAATTGTTAAATCATCACTTTGCAAAACTATGTATAGACCCAACAGAAATCAGTGATAACTTTAATGCAGCCTACTCTCTTTAGAGAGAAAAACGTACATCCAATCCTGCTCCAGCTTTTTAAACTGTGTAATGATAGAAGTAATCTCCACCAGGCATCTGCTGAAAAGCAGGTACAGTTACATTTTCAGAGAAATAACTCCAACTGGGAAGCCATCCCAATTTCATTTTCTCACGTGGAGAAGCAGCAAAGAGGTGCCCACCCTCTGTGACGTTTGCGGTCCTTACGGCCTAAGACTCCCCAAGACATCCAGCAACATTTTCATCTACCTGGTACGCCTTTTCTTTTTCCTCTCATATAATCTTCATCTTCAACCAAAATTAACCTGGCAGAACACAGCATCTTCCAGACACCTAATCTACAAGCTACTCATTCTAATTTCATATACAGAACATACTTACTCCCGTATACCGTATAAAATTAAAGTTATTATCACCAAACTGCAACTGTGCATTCAGGTTTCAGAGATGTTATCAGCTACCTGGTCCAGAAGTCCTATTACTTAATGACAGCTCTAACTGGAACTGTCACAGAGACGCCTCTGGCTAGCTGTGCCAAGTGACTAATAGCTAGAAGATGGAAAGCCCCATAATTTTTCAAAAGTCTCTATTAACTGGTTCTCTGTGTCCGTAGCGAACACAGAGAACAGTTGTTTGTCAATTATATGCTGAAAAATATGTTTAAATACCAAATAACTGAAGTTGCTTTGTGGTTCTAGTAATGAAATTAGAAATGGTAGCGCCTTTACTAGATAAATTGAATAATTTGACATGTTTTGGGAAATACAGTTTCATATTCTGCTAAGGGTTAGATAAGAAGATCAATGCCACTCTCACATCTGCATGATAAATATGTAGCTACCACCAAGAGATGGTTAGCTTAGGTTAGCATAAATACTGCAAAACGGAAATGGCTAGCTCCACAGTGTAAATTGTCTACATGCAATACTCAAACTCTCTGAGTAACATTTATATTTCATTTGTTTGATTCATACCAAAACTACAGTAAAATGACAAAACGTGGTTTTATTGAGGCAGGTATCGGATCGATTTCGCAGAGAGCAGTGACCTATAATCTTTAGGCAGTCACGCCTCAATGAATACAGTTTCACTGTTGTACCATCCTGTTGTTTTTACATTTCAGTTTTTGTATAGATTAAACAATGATATATAAGATAGATTTACCAGGTGAGCTTATTTAGCCCTCAGTTTCCAGTCTTGCAGCTAAAAGGCTTTCACGGGCTGTGATTATTTGCATTCCAACAACAGATCATGTGATATTAAATTAACTTCTGAAATAAAAATGATTGTTTTAATTGCATAAATGCAGTCAGCCCAGTAGCACAAAGCTCTGCGACTGTTTGATTGTACGTGCCGACTATCACTCTAACTTAAGTAAATGGTTCCTCAAACTGGTAATGGTATTGTTATAATGTTAATTATAACTTCCTGTTATTACTCAGTGAGAACTGAGATACCACACAAACCATTAACACCATTAACCAGCTTGTGTGGTCTCCACATATAGTATATAGGTAGCCTGAGCATCTGTATCTTTCTAGACTGCACGCCCAAGGATGCTTGACTAGAGGTTCTGAAAGTTATTAAAATCCTGTAATATGAATGGAGAGTCCCAAAGGATCGGGTGAGAAGAACACACTGACACGCATACAGAGCTGCTGCACACAGACACAACAGAACCTTACTACGCCACTCTATGTCTGCCTATGTCAAGCAAGTCCTCAGGTAGTACGTTTTGTGTGTGCGGTGTGTGTAGCAGAAAGGGTGTATTTTTATGGGTTTCTAGAGCCCCTGACTGGCCTGGAAAGCCTTGGTTACAGTGGAGGGCAGACTCTAACCCACAAACACACACACACACACCCACGGGAGACATCAGTCTATGAGAGGAGGAGAGGAATCTACTTACACAGACAGAGACAAAGAGCCTCAGCCTCCGCCACAGTCTACCATTAGACAGAGCTTTCTCCCATTGTATATGATGAATTCTTTCATTTCCACTGATTAGATTATCCTCCTGCTGCTTCTCTCTGTGTGTGTGTTGCAAATGGTTGTTGAGATATATAGGTAGGCCCAAAATGAAGACAATACTATAATTCTATTGTGTGGTAATTGATTATAGAATCTTTATTCAATTATTTACCTATGACTTTATACTATGCACTATGCCATGTGTAATATGTTACCGTATGTGCCATGTATATGGGGCCGTATAAAAAACCCACATGCATCTCATGAAATGTCACTTTTAACGACATAACGTATGTATTTCTATTTGAGTATTTCATTTAAGCAGTTTACACTACATTTCATCGCAACATGTCGAACATTTAACTCCACTTCATTTGTAGTACCGCTCAGTTACGTTACTTTTCATGTAACAGATTAAAGTTTTCAAGGGTGTATGATGTGTTGCCTATGGCAACTATTACAGCACCCTGCTGCTTAAACATTAACACATTTGCAATAACACATATATAACCCTATTATACTAATTGGATAATATATATGGATGTATGGTCTTTTTGTGCATTACTTGATACTTGAAGTATACTTACAATTAAAAGATTTTTAATGGAGTGTTTTTACACTGTAGCTTTGCTTATACTGAGGCAAAGGATCTCCCTCCACCACTGTACACGATTTACAGCTGCAATATGTACTGTATATGCACAAAGCTCCAGGCAGAACTGCAACTAACCATTGCGTGGTTCAGTTCAGTGACTCACAGCTTCACCATATGAGGGAGGACAAAGTGATACTACAGAAACACCTGCGGACAGATTTTCCCAGCGCACGTTGCAAATGCGTGGTGTCTGTTACATTTAATTTTGGGGCGTAATTAGCGCCTAATGAACAGAGCAGCAGCTCCATATACGCACCAGTTTAAAAAAGAGAGAGAGATAGAGACCATAGAGGCAAATTAAGGAAAATTCCAAACAAAACTTAGACCTTAAATTTCTATTGAGAATTCTTGAATTATTAATCATGATTACTCATGAAATTACAATATTGCCTATTGGCCGTGGGGATATTTATATTGCACGATTTATTAAACGAACTCCAAAGGAAATGGAAAAGAGATGGAATGACATCATGGGACCCACAGAAGTATAGAGATTATGAAATATATATAGGAGAGAGAAAAGAGCTAATGGAGCTGCAGAGTGTGGAGACGGTGATGATAAGGCTGATCATTTCAAGTCATTTCGCAGTTCACTGAGTCACACAGAGGCACCACTCTCCTCTCTCCTCTTTGTTTAGTGTCAGCCAGACAGTCAGGTGTTCATCCATCACTTTTTGTTTATTTCTTTTAACTCATTCGTTTAATGTATTTCAGCCCCTTTGGATGTGGCCCTTCTTTAAACTGTTTTTAGAAGAAGCCTGTTGAGACCTTTAAAAGGAGACTTTCAAAAGGCGCCTTTAAACTTAAACCCTCCATGTGCTCCACTTCGCTGCTGAGATTGACAGAGAGCAAAACAAAAAACTTCACAAAGCAAGTGACAAAAATGAGTTTCGATAATGTTCTCCATAAATACTGCATCCCGGTTTAGCCTCTTGAGCTGTGTGCTTACACTGAAGCTATTGTATTGTCTCAGAAAAGGACGCATTCACGTGACAATGCCCGGAGGTCAAAGCCAGTCCACACTTAAAGATCAGGGGCTGCGGAGCCATAAATATATTTAATCAGTAACACTGACAGTTTGTCCCCCCGAGTCCTCTTCTGCAGAAGAGGCATGTAGAGCTCTGTGGTGGAAGTGACTGATTAATTTTGTATGTGGAAAGCTTTTCGTTGCAGTGTGTGGGCTCTTCTTTTCACCAGGCTGTGCTCTGTTTTGACATCAGATTGCACAAACGTGACCAAAACTACATCAGAAATCAGATTAGAGATAATACTTTGGTGGTTTGAATTGCACAGTTTTACAGGGACGTCGTTTCCTCAGTGAGTTGCCTGTTGAATTAATGGGTCACTCCACGTGTTTCCAAACTATGATCTACTGGACCACTTGATCAGTTATCGATAATGGGTCAGATGCTGAGTTTGCAGCAGCATGTCGAGAGACTCTCTCGTGGTGCTGACTGTGTTGAAGGCGCTGACCTTGGTGCTGACGTGTGGGATTTATGACATGATCTGCACCGTTTCTGTCTCCATCCAAACTTCTTTTATTGTTCTAATTAACCTGTCCACCTTGTTGAATCTCAGGTAGCTGCATCATCTCAGTTGGTCATTTGTATTAAGTCTCTAAATCCAGAATAGATCTTGTAGTTCTTTCTATGAAATTTAAATGATGAGCAAAGATAAAGCAACTTTAGGCAAAAATAGAATATAAAAAAAAAAAAAAATTAAAACTACTTTTAAAAGTAATATTCAGGGTGCGTCTGTGCTGCTCAGTCAAGACAAAGCCAGGGTTTTGTGCTTAATGATGCCAGATGTTGGCATTTGGATCTCGGGTTTACTGAGCTGACGCTGCAGGTGTTTCTCCTCTGAGGCCAATACGTGGCGAGCCATACAAAGTCTTGAATATTGATACTTTGGCTGCAGAAATGTCTTCCTGGGAAGCCCGGATCGCCGCTCCTACAGCCCGCACGTCACTGACCTGACATCAGCACACAGCTTAAAAACCCGGAGCACCGAGCGATGTAAACACAACCAGGCACACCTACATATGGGCGCAGCCAGACACGCTGCTGGGAACAGAGCAAAAGAATCACCTGAATGCACCGCATTTTTATGCTCCAGGATTTATCAGGATGTAATTTTACCAGTAATGCTGCTTTATTTTGAGTAACGCTCAGAGCACGTTTTCTAAACATCACAGAAAGTTTCTTGCACTTGTGCACCGTTGCTTTTAATAATGATCAACGACACTCTCGCCCTTGGAGAACTGGACGCGAATGTTTCTGAGCCTCTCGCTCTTGGCCACAACCACAGTGCACTTCGGCTGGAGTCCAAGTCTCTGGTCACTTCAGCCACGATGTTCGCCGTGGGAGTCCTGGGGAACCTCATCGCCATAGTTGTGCTGTGCATCTCAAAAAAGGAGCAGAAGGAAACCACTTTCTACACTCTGGTCTGCGGGATGGCCATCACGGACCTGTTGGGCACATGCTTCACCAGCCCGGTGGTGATCGCCACATACGTAGCCAACCGCTGGCCGGGAGGAGCGCTGCTCTGCCACTTCTTCTCCTTCTCCATGCTCTTCTTCGGCTCAGCTGGGATGTCCATTCTGTGCGCAATGGCCGTGGAGCGATACCTGGCCATAAACCATGCGTATTTCTACTCCCAGCACATAGATAGGACAATGGCGCGTTTCGCGCTCCTGGTCACCTACCTCGCCAACATCGTACTGTGCATTATGCCCAGTTTTGGTTTCGGGAAGCACGTCAGGCACTTTCCTGGGACTTGGTGCTTTCTTGACTGGAGAGCGATGGATCCTCTCGGAGCCTGCTACTCCTTCCTGTACGGCGGCGTGATGCTGGTGCTGATCGCAGTGACAGTTTTGTGTAACCTGGCGGTGTGCAGGTCGCTGGTGGGGATGAACCAGAGGACAGGAATAGTCAGGACGGAGCTGTGCGAACAGGGAGGTTCACGTCGCTTCTTCCCCCGGCTGCAGTCAGTCACTTCAGCGGCGGAGATCCAAATGTTTTGGCTTCTGATCTTCATGACCATCGTTTTCCTGGTTTGCTCCATCCCTTTAGTGGTAAGTGCGACAACTTGTTTTATCCCAACTGCCTATTCTACTGCAATAATTGCGCACTGCTATTTGCGTAATACATTTGGTTATTGACTTCTATTTTATTTGATATTATAACACTTATCTCAGACATTCTCTGCCCATGTGTCTCTACCTGACAGGTGCGAATCTTCGTCAACCAGTTATATGACCCTGCCTATATCTCTGCTGGGGGGAAGCCTGACTACCGCAGCGACCTGCTGGCGATCCGCTTCGCCTCATTCAACCCCATATTAGACCCCTGGGTTTACATTTTGTGCCGGAAAAACCTGCTGCTAAAGGGTTGCGAGAGGCTGAAGAGGGCAGTGGCGCGGGTTAAGGGCGGTCGTGGAGACAACATCGCCTGGGCAGAAGGTCAACACTCCCCTCCGTCTTTACACAGCAACGACACCAGCTACGCGTCATTACGCACGGCCAGCTACAGGAACGACGTGGAGCACCGGGTGTCGATCAAAAATAAATCCTTTACAGACTTCGCGTTGAGACAAGCGTGGGAGTACGACACCGCCCGGGTCAACTTTCACCCGTTCAGCGTCGAGTCGACCGCGATCCTCGGGTGTGAGGAAGAAGTGGCGGCCGATTCCAAACAGGAGGCGGCGGCCAAGTCGTCCCCAGGACGCACTCCAACAACACCGCCGCTCTCTGCGCATGTCAGAAGAGTGGACATTGTCACCTGCACGTTCAGCACACCGAGCTCCTGTCAGTCAGCGAAATGCCTTTGAGGGACATTTCTTATCTTTCAGTTTATATTCCTGTGAGTCTGGCAGCTGCTCCATCTGCACAGCAAACTGGTACTTTTTAATTCAACTGTGAGAAAAACCAACGCTGCCAGTGATAAACTCCACACTACATAGCGCTTATGTTATTTAACCTGCTGCAGAAAGGTACAACAGCAGATTGTGCAGTATGACACATCCAGTTTTACATTGCTTTTTATATCAACCAGAATGAGGCCCAGAAAAACACTGGCTGTATGTATAACTGCTGATTGGTGGATATGGAAGACTGCACTGTATCACTGGTGACGTTGGGGTCACTTTTGAAGATGAATGTGATTTCTAATTTCTGCCTAAAGTACACAGATAGCATGAGATGAAGGCTGTGGTGACAATTTAAGCTAAATATTATTATACCCCATGGGTACAAAAGTGTGACACTCTAAGAGCTTTACACACTGTATGAATCCATATGTGCCATTCTTAATACATGTTTATTCATTATGTGTTGTTGTTGCACTGAGTTTCATATATTTTTTTTTAATGTACATGCTGCTAATTTACTCTGTGCCATTGAACAGTGTTGCATGATGCAGGGAAAAATGAATGTAGGCCATTTGAACCTTGTTAAATCTTGTTTTATATAGCACATTTAAATATAATGTTTTGATATTTGCAGTTGTAAACAGCCAAAGTGAACACATCAACCTTTAAAAAAGGAAAACGGAAAAAAAAAATACTGTTGCTGTAAGCTGTGTGACCTGTGGTGTTCGCTGGATGTATTGGTGGGTCTGTGCAGAGAAATAAAGTGACACTGAAGAGTTTTACCTGCTCTGAAAGAAGCATGAAAGTGTTTTAACTGCAACCACTCTCAGCTGACAGCCAGACGGCAGGAAAGCTACACCTCCCTCAGTTCAAACTGGGGACAACAGGGTCAGATTTGGCTTTTTTTTTAACCAGCAGGTGGCGCTACAACATTAAAAGTCCTGTGTAAATTTAACCGGGAAAAGGTAGTGATGTTGATACTGTTCTAAAGTCAGTTTGAATCTGTGCAATATGTGAAGTAACCAATGATAACAAGATATATATATTTAAAAAAAACTTTATTCCCTTGGAGAATAATGCCATACAAAAATAAAGGAAACTTTATGTAATATAATAATAATAATAATAATAATAATAATAATAATGAATAGTGAATTCAATTACTCGGCCACTTGCATAAAATGAGAAACGTTGAGGTCCTGTAGTATAAATGTTTCACTTGTTTGCTGTACACACATTCTAGTTGTAAAACTGACTTTCTGTTTCAATCATACCATGGAAAAGCTGATATCACTACCCAGAATTCACCACAAAAATAGAGATCTGCTCTCAAGTTTGTGAGATGCTCTTGAGGAAAAATATTTATTGAGTATACCACATTATTCAATGTAGGTCAGTTTGTTATCAGGATTTTTCATCCCTTGGATGAAATGTGAGAGAAAACCTGTGTTTTTTCTGTGCTTTTGTTTGATACAATAACTCAACTAATTTCAAAAACGTAAGTTGCATCCACTCTATAAAATCCAGAATCAGCTGTTCAGGGTACAAGAGATGTTTAATAAATGTGAAAATCAGCACCTTTAAAAAATAAAAAATGTACGTACTGTATGCGAGCAGAAGTAACTGTCGACATGTAATCTGAATCTTGGCAATAAATAGATATTTATCTACAATATAGAGTTCATAAAAACAGATCTCATATAATAAATAAATAATTTATCAGAAATAAATATATTTTACTTTTATACAGTAATACATGAAGATGCATGGCATCCATTTGGCTGAGTTCACCTGAACATAGAAACGATACAATGTAATGTCCCTGTTTGTGTGTGGAAAAAAAAAAAAATAGATATTGAACTTCTGTTAGGAGCTGGTTTCACTGTGAGTTGTAGTGAACATCATTTCAGTTTTTTTGTTTAAATCAGAATATAAACACAGCACAAGTCCTTTAACTGTGTCTTTTCTTTTTATCTCTTGAGCTTCGGCCTTCAGGTCTCGTCCGTATAGAATCAAAACAGTCGTGTTCACATAAAGAGTCTCTTCTGTGAGTAATAACTGGTCTGCTGTATCCTGCATTAGCGACTGGTTATTCAGTTGAAAACAATTTATCCTTTGATGAGGCAACTGTAAATCCAGACTGTGATTCCCCATTGTCCTCCCCCCCAGTCTCTGATTTTGACCTTTGCCCTCACCGTCCAGCTGCACCCAGACCTCTTCCTCCTCAACTGGAGATGCGAAGCCAGAAAGCAGCCTTCATCACTTCCCCCTGCTCTGTGTATATGACAGCGCCCACTGTGGCTGTTTTCTACACCCAAGCCCAGGCCTCATACAACATCCACCCTGAGCTTCTCTCTTAAGGGCGGATGACACCCGCCCTCGTTCATCTCCTCAGCCCATACACATGCAGCTGGCGGCAGATAATGACTGGATGGTCCTCCACGTGGTCTGGGCGTCCATGAAGGAGACTGACTCGTACCGGTCGGGCCGGCAGCAGGGGTGGCTGCTGACCTTGCGCCGAGGCAGTGACCCATTTTCCAGCAGCGCCTTCAGCGCCAGGTCGTAATTTGTTCTTGAAGACTGGCAGGAACCCACGCAAAACTTAAAGAGGACAATCTCATCTGAGTCAAACCCCAGGCCCAGGTCCCGAACCCTCATCTCTCTCTTCTCCACACGACAGTCTCTGCTGCTCTGCTTTGGCCGCCTGTTTTTACCTTTACCCTTTTTATCTCTTTTTCCTGTCTCTTCCTCTTCCTCTTTCCTCTTCCTCTTCTTCTTCTTCTTCTGCGATCCCTTGGGTTGAGGTTCCGTGGGGTCAGAGGAGCGTGGAGAACGCCCGGCCCAGCGACTACTGGGATGGTCATCCACCTCATCCATCACAAAAGGATCTAAAGTGGAAAGGAAAGAGGAATGGTAAACAGAGAGATTTGCGGTGAAAATCTGAATTTATTCACATCAATTATCAATGAACCTACAGGTTCACTCTAACTTTAAACTTAAAATAATGTGCCACATTTTAAATGACAGTATATAGATATTACTGTATATATCTTATGGCTGTATATTTAATTGACTGAGATACAAAGCAGATCCCCTGCCACACGCCCTCTTTTCCCTCTAATACTGCCTGGTGAAGCAGATGTGCTGTAAATTACTCTTTCATAAGAGCTTCAGTACCATATAGAGCATGCCAAGTGGAGTAAGGGTCACTGTCATCTTCCTGCTCCTCGTCCTCCACCACCTCTGGCAACGTTACAGGAAGCTCTCGCTCCTCCTGGCCTCCCAGCAGGCCCACAGCGTGGCCTGAGTCTGATCCCACACCAGCAGCACCCGCTTTCATATGAGCTCCTTCCGCCAGAGGCAGCAGAGAGAGGAGCACCCAGAGCAGCACCTACAGGACACAGAAGACACGTGAGCTGGCAGAAGGAAATCTGAGGGATTTTTTAATTTGACTTTCTTGCATGTTAAAGTTAAATGAATAAAAGACTGAATAAGATTCTCAAAGACACAATTTCCTTGAGGGCATGGAAAGTAGTTTAGAAATGTAGTCATTTTTAAAGCTGCATTGTTTTTTTGTTTGTTTTTGTTGTTGTTTTTTGCTACTTGGGGGCAGAGCAACAAACTATAAACATGACACTGACATGCTAACAACTATCGTGTTGATATCAATAAAGTCGATATGGAAAATCTGTTAGCAAACAGTTGCCCATTGACATATCCAGCAGATGCGGAGCAACATTAGCACATACATTATTTGTTTAGAATCGTGTTTCTGTTTGCCTAGCGTATACAAGTCCAATATTCACTTTTCTTGTAGCTCTGTTGCTGAGTTAGTTGCTAGTTGCTAACTATGTCTGTCTGCTATTAGAGTAGAGTACAGTGGATTTGTCAGAGCTGCCTACTGTGGCTGAAGATAATGCTGAAAAATGAGACACCTTCACAATGTAGAACTGAGAGGAACTGCAGAGTTTGGTAAGAGTTTATTAAGCAACATTATTTTTAGCATATTTATTCCTTTTCCATCTTTTAGCAGAACCAGGCTAACTGTCTCCCCTTGTTTTCAGTCTTTATGCTAAGCTAAGCGTAGATTACGTAGATTTTGATGATGTACTGTTCTCGACTACTTCCAGAAAAGTAAGAATTACAGTGGCATACGGTTCTTAGTGGGTAGCTTACTTACAAAGAAAAGATAAGACAAGACAGACAGTCACCGCCAGAGGATCTAAGTGTTTAGTCATATATTATATTAAAATAACAATCATGATGCCATATTGTTGTTTTCATTGTGAGTGTGTACTTAATAATAAAACTAAGTTGACAAAGTGCTTTACAGATATAAAAACAGATGAAGACAATGAGATTATTTACAAGAGCACACAGAGCTCTTCAAGATCTGTCTTAAGCCTATTTCATCAAAAGTGATCTCACTTACTCTTCAGTAATACTTAAGTCAAATAACTCTCCTTTCTTTCCGCCCCGGATCAGGCTTTGTCCACTGGCTTATAATTTAGCAATGAAAGCTTTGGCGCTGACATGGTCTTAAGGAAAGCTCAGGTCTGAGCCTTGTGGGGATGGATTTCATTAACAATTTATACCTCCACATAACTCATCCCCTGGTTTATAGTGGTCTGTACGGTGGAAATGAAAAATGATAAGGCTGGTGGTTATTTGCAGAGATGGTGGTTTCATATAAATGGATGACAAATAAGAAGAGTGAGACAAAGACAGAGATGGAGAGCAGAAGAAGTGACAGAAGGTAAGAGGAAGAAAAAGCGGAGGAAGAGGAGGGGAAAGTTTCACAGTGCTCTTCTGGCAATGGCGTCTGTTTCTGACAAACCTTGGCCTTTGCTGACATTACAGAGGTAATCTCCTGTCTATCCTTCCTCCGAACCCTCCATCTGGTCCCACCTGGAGAGAAAGAGAGAAAGAGGGAGAGAGGAATGTAAGAACAAGAACAAGCCTTCTCTCTGTCAACATTTCTCCTCCCATAACTCCCTTTGAAAAGGTTAACATAAACTAAAGGCACAACATGCGGGCAATATGATGTCTATACATTCACAATTGTCCAGATACTGTAAAAAAAACAGCCCCGCGGGCCCCTGAGCAAGCCGACATGTCACATAAATCACGTCTTCAATGTATGAGGACAGTATGTTTGTTGCTGCTTCAGTAAAACACCAGTGTTTGCTGCCAGCTAGCGTGGCTAGTATTGGCTTGCCAGTTCATACATCCATGCAAACAGCCTCAGTCTGGCAACAAAAGGCAGCATCTGCGATATACTTGTCAAAGGCATTCTTCAGGGTCATTCCTGTGGCAGAGGCACAAGCAGGGGGAACCAGGCATAGCGAGAGCACTTCGCGGAGGTCCCAGACAAAAACCACAGAGATGCAGGACAGGTGATAAGAAGTGTCACGGATGCAGATGTTTATATATAGTACGTGCAGGGTGGAGGATTGTGCTGGCTGCATAGCGCCCATAACATGAGGTCATCGAGATCTTTTGTGGCCCCCGAAATGTGAAAGTCAGCAGAGGTCAGAGTGTGTTTCAGAAATGGGAAGAGTACTCAGTGGAAGAAGTGAACATGCTCCTCACCTATCCTGCAAAAAAACAAATCCTCTGGGTACAATGAACATCTGTACAAAATTTCATGGGAATCAGTCCAGTGGTTGAGATATTTCAGTCTCGACCAACCAACCAACCAACCAACAGGCATCCACAGGGCTATGCCTCTAGCATGGCTAAAATACAAAAAAATATCAGCGTTGTACCATTTTTTGTAGTAAAACTTTGGAATTCATTTTAGTACAGAACAAGGACTGTGGATTTTCTCTCCCATGTCAGTGCTGGGATAGAATCTCTTCACAGCCAGTATGAACAAGATGAATCATTATAGTGACCATACACTCCCTGAAAGGGAGGAGATTGTTTACTTGTCTTTGGTTGTGACCAAAGAATCAACCAAAGACAAACCCCTTTGTTTAATTAGATTTTTTTTAAAGATAAGATTTAGAGAAAAGGTAAAACAATCGAGTAATTCAAAGAAAAACAAGATTTTAGAAAATTCTAAAAAAAAAAAAAAAAAAAAGTAGAATAAATTTGTGTAACAGATTGTTTTTATCCTGCTTTCCTTGTCCATCACAATTTCTCAGAGCCCAAGAAAACATCTTCAAATCGCCTGCTTTGTCCCATTATTATTATTATTATTACTCTGATGAGTGGTAGGAGACTCTGGAGATTTCTGGCTGTTCCAAAGTCAAGGTTAAAAACTAGAGGTAACTGTGCCTCGGCTGTTGCTTTGGAGCAGCCTCCTGCAAAGTCTCTGAGTCGCCAAATCAGTGCATAAATCCCACTTTCCTTTTGTTTCTTTTAAAATGTCACAACTCCATATTTTGTGGTTTGTTTTCTCTGTCTTCTCTGCCTCTTTTTATTCCCTCTTTCACTTTTCTTTCTCCTGTAAAGTACTTTGTAACTTTGTAACTAACTCCTTTGAAAAATGCTAAATTAGTCAGGTGAAACAATCTACAGCCCGCAGATACCTCCAACATCTTTGAAACCACATCTTTCATCTCTAAGAGGCTTTGTATAACCTTGGCACTGAACTACAGCAACTCTGTACGCCCACAGTAACATATTCGAGCATGTACTGTTCACGTGTTCATAGATCTCACTGATATGTAGTGTACCCTGTTTATTTAACAGTCAAAAACAATCCCAGCAGTTCTGTCTGCGCAATGAAATGGAAGACTGACAAAATGTTAAGGATCACAGGTCACGATAAGACCTGTTGATTCATTTATGCAATCCTGCATGTTCCAGCTTTAGTGCTCCAGTCAAGGGAAAGTGAGGTTACAGGCACTGAGGGGCGGGAGAAGGAACAACAGGACAAGGAGAGACAAACTGAGCATAATTCAGACAGACAGACAGACAGTGTACGTGCCACCGCTGCAACCTAAAACCAAACTGCGCTGACTCCTCGGCTCTCCATCTCCCTCTGTCTCTGAGCTGATTTAAAACCTAAGAGCAGTGTGAGGTGGGACGTAGGGCTACAGATCCTCGTTGGGTCTCAGGAGAGGTGCCATTCTGAGTCACTAATACCACAGCTGGGAGTGTTTAGCCCCTTTTAGATCAGCGAGCTGGGAGTCTACACGGGCCTGTCTGCTGGTTCATTTCACCCCGGCACTCTGGAGCTGTTTACTGCCCGACGCCTCCAGCCTTTTCAGGGGATGAGGTGGAGGAGTTGAGGGGCGGAGAGAGAGGATTAAAAGAAGGAGCAGGACACTGGTCCTGAAGAGCTCCAGACTGACACAAGCCTACTGATGGTGTGTGTATGTACAGCTTCAGATCCAAACACTGCATGTGCGCATTTCTATGTGTGTTTAGAGAGGCAAGCATGTGTTTCTTCCTCGTTTGGCTGATTAAAGCCTCTGGTTTGTCCATCAGGCCGCATGTCTGCAGCAGAGAGAGCAGAGTTCTTGTCACCTTCCATTTACATTGTTGGTCCTCTGCAGTCCAGTTGTTGTTCACAGTTAGTTAAGTGGGTAAGCCCTCCTGAAGCAAGTACAACCCATAAAACCAGAGCCAGCTACTATTTCCAGAGCTTATTCTGTTCTTGTGAATTGCTTTTCCAAATACTGTTTAAGTGCTTGGAGAAGATGGATGTGGATTTCGTTTTGGGGATATTTATGAGGTAAAGGAAAAGAGGCTGCCAGCACAAAAGTAAGTCAGTTCGCTCAATATAATGTGCACTGAACAGGCGTATGCCCTAAAGCAGGAATATTATGAGAGTTTTTATTCATTATTGTCAGCATTTCTACCTTCATCTTCTAACCATCAACTGATATTAACCTTCTGACTACACCACCCTAAAGTCAAAACACAGTAAATACATATTTGGTCAAAATATCTGACCACATAGAAATGATCATTACCTATGCGTGAATTGTTTTTTGAGTGGGGAACAGCATGTTAACTTTATGAAAGAAATAGAAATAGAAAACAACAGTAAAAACCTGCGCCTAGTTAAGGCTAGCTGATGAGTTAGCCTTAGCTAAAGCTACGTTAGCTTGTTTTCTGCAACTGAGAAATAAATTTTGATATTTCATCATGCCACATGAGTAAGAAAGTAACTAAATCTAATGTTCATATATTTAAACTATAACTAAAATATATCTAAAGATTAATATATTAAATTAATTTCATTAGTTAAAATGGGGACGAAAGTTGAGGAAGAAACTAGGACACTGAAGATATTGTTTTATATAAAGTTTGTGACAGTGATTAATAATCAGCCTCAGAGGCATAAAATGAAGGTTTTACAACTTATATATATCTGTCAAACATTTGGCTAAGAGCCTTCAAACTTCACTCTCAAAAATTGACAATCAAACAATGTAGCTCTCTGAGGACATGTATATAATACAATAATACCCTCTTTATTACTTTCAAAGATGTTATTAAGGCTATTATTATTGGTACAGAGACACAGAGAGGAAGCAGGACAGCATAACATAAATGTGTTTCTGATTACTGATCTATGTGCCTACTGTATACTATTACACCCTGAGACCTGAGCTTTGCCCACAGAGCCTCTATAAACCTATCACCTTGTAAAAAAAGAGAGAGAGAGAGAAAGCTCTGAGCTCTCCCGTCGCTTCGCCTCCCTCTAAAAGCCAAACTTCTCTGATAATGACCTCCTATTAGAGACGCACTCTGTTCTCTGCTGTGAGCGCGTGCGCGTGCATGAAATGTTCTGACCTCCAGCTTTAACCTGTCACTAACACGGTGCCTGATTGCAGGAGTGGGGAGAAAAACAAGAGTACAGTAAATCACCGCTGGCTCAATAAAAGACACCTGCAGTGTAAGAGGAGATGCAGGAGAGAGAGGCAGCAGAACACCAGGAGAGATGTCTGATCACTACCAGACACCGAGAAATCGGCGGAGGTCCCACAAAAATGAAGCATGATGATATCTGCTGTATGTGCATGTGCCCCAGAGCTCTGCATATATGCATCCAGAGCAGCGTGAAAACCGGTTTTGTAACTTTGCTTTAATTTTGCTCATGGCGTTCTGTTGACAGAGTTTAATATCTTTTCAGTATGTCATACAAGGGGCCTAACAAAGAGTCTAAGAAAAGTCCTCTAGGACAAATCTGTGATTTGGAGCTACATAAATAAACATAATTTAGCTTTTTTAGAAATTAATATGATGTCAAGGAGTCATGTTTTACCACACCTTCTCTTTACAGTCCTCTCCTCCTGCTTTTCATTTTCATCATGCTTCAGTTAATATTTCATACACATTAAATGTCCTTTTCTCTGTATGAGCTATCGTCCCCTTTCCAACCAAACCAATTTCACTCTTCAGCAGATAACCACAGCATGTCTTAAGCATGCAAGGCAGCCACAAAGTCAAAGGAGAAAAAGCTAGAGGAGGAGTGATAGAGGGAATGAGATAATAATAATAATAAAAATTGTGTGATAAGAGTAAGGAGAATTAAAATAGAGAATGAGTTATTGTCCAGGGGGAAAGACAAATGAGAAAAAGATAATTGAAGCACTGAATGGGAGAAGTCTGAGAGCAGAGACAAGGTGAACACATGTAAGCGAGGGAATGACAAAATGAGAGAGTAGAACGAGAGCACACACTGAAGCCCGGGCAGTCTGTAATCCCATAATCCCTGGCAGGCAGGCAGGATGTAATTGCTCGTTAGTGCCAGTTTCCACTCTGAGGCCTGTCACTGCTGGAAAACCACAGAGCGCCGCTGAAATGAGAAACAGATAGCAGGTCCCATGCCTCGGTTCAGATAGGTAGGTAGGCCCCCCACATTAACCCCTCGAAACACACACACACATGTGCACACACTCTGGTGCGCACACACAGTCATTCTTTCTACTCCTTTCTCTCATAATCCTCTCCTCTGCCACAAAAACACACAGCCTATCTTAGTCAATTTCTCACACTCTCGAGCATACACACACACACACACTCAGGGGAGGCCGGGATAATCAGAGGTGTAGACACTACAGAGCCTGGAGGAGGATGGTGAAGAGGGGAGTGAATCTGTGTGACCTTACCCCTCTCTGCGTTTCTCCCACCAGGAGATTTTATTAAGCGACTGACAACATCTGAGCCTGAAGGTGTCTGAGATTCTTCCAGGCCACTAACAGACAGTAGAGTATGAGAGAGAGAAACTCTGGTGAGCTGAGAGGAATAATGTGTCAGGAGCAGGGTGACTGACTGTGAGTAACATAAGCTGGGCCGGGCTGGGCTCTAACTACCAAGATGGCCAAGACAGGTGCTACTGACTAACTTTTTAGTGCTGAAACAAATTGATAGAAAATTGATAGTCAACAAGTTTGATATTCAGTTGTATAAGATTTGCTGGTTCAGTTCAAATGTCTTATTCTTTTATATAACTCCATAAAAATGTAATATTTTAGTGTGTACTGCTGGATTGGGCACTATTCACTAGTTTCCAGCATTTTAATACAAAAGTATAGAATTGTTACCAATATTTAAAGCTGCTCTAATTCAATTTTTGTCTATAAACAATGATGTGTATAATGTGAAAGAGGTCACTTGCAGTGACCATCCTCGAAAAATTACCACATGACCCTGCAGTTCCCCTCAGGTCTATGGAGCATTTTAGCTCATTGTTTTGGAATCACTGCCACTTCGACATTTTGGCTCAGTCTCATCACTCCCA
Organism: Lates japonicus; assembly: GCA_033238685.1. Taxonomy (NCBI): domain Eukaryota; kingdom Metazoa; phylum Chordata; class Actinopteri; family Centropomidae; genus Lates; species Lates japonicus. Next base: position 12,345,998 of record BRZM01000010.1, on the reverse strand, counting down.
TTAGACTCATTGTCAGTTGCAATTGGCAGCTGTTTCCAGGGAAAAAGCTCTAATAAACACATTATTACAAGTTCAGCAATTAGCTAACATAGGAGAGCATTTAGCAGCTAAATAGCCGAAAAGGTGAAAATCAAAAACAGAGCTGAAAGGAAAGTGAATAATGAACTTTCATTCATTGCATAGTACAGAAATATTTATCTGCTGGCAACTGTTTGCCAGCATGTTCACCTTGTCATATTTATAACATGATAACACATCAATGATGTGCTTACAGCTCACGTAAAAGGAAAAAGATGCTTCAAGATACTTCTTCAATATGATGATTATTTAGCTGATTAGCAGCTTGTGCAGGGTTAACTATTATAGAGAACAGTACCTCTTTCAAGCTTTGCCTTTGGGGTTAGACAGTACAACCTGGACCTCATTAGAAGAACCTATTAGAGGAAAAAGTTATTGGTTTCCTGATGACAAACCTGAGTGATTAGTGATTTACCTCACTGACCCTGCAGCCTTCTCCCCACACCAAAGAGCAGAGCAACAGAGAAACGTGTCTAATGGTTCTTCACTGGGATAAATGAAGCACTTTTAGTGGAGAACAATGTGTTTGAAGAGTAACAGTTCTGGATTAACGCCCTCACACGTGCAGGTTCAAGTTGCCAGTGGTGCTGCGGAGAGTTACTGCAGGTCATCAAAGCGCTGGGATCACTGGGTCATAACAACCAAGATAAAATGCACGCCTTCACGGTTCATAAACGTGTCGCCCGTGACCGGCACATTAACCTCGAGCTACAGCCCTGATGGCATTATTACGACAGACAGAGAGAAAGCAGGAGCTGCTGTCATCATCTTTACCACCAACGCCACCTGACTTCATGAAAAGAAACATTTTCTCACAGTGAAGCAGAGAGCTGAGGCTGTAATAGAGAGCACAGAAGATATATATATTGCGGGGATATCCAAATGGTGCCGAGGGCATAAAATGACAGCAGTCTCTAACGGCATCAGCTGCTAAGACACTCAGACACTCCCTCAATGTTTCCAGCTAACAGGTTTAAGGCATGCAAATCAAACTCACCCTTTTGTGTTTACATGTTTCTGTTTTTCTGTTCTTCTCCTACATGCTTTTGTTATGTGTTATGTTATGTTATTGGTAGGCACACTTTCAACTCCTGCCAGGATCTCTGGCTTTTCACTAACACGTCACTGTTTCATCAATCTGTCAATAACATTTCATAAGGAGAAAAGAGAAAAAAAATTACACAAAGTAACATGATATTTAGATTGGCTGGTTTTCTGACACTTGTGGGGAGTAAACACAACAACATCTATTTATTTCCAAGGAGAAATGAAAAGCTGGTATGTAGTGTATTACTGCATAAACAACAATTAAAGAATAACTTGGGTTTATGCAACTCATGCTTGTAATTTAAACCATAATTTGTAGTGGTTATGATAACATATTTAACAAGGTAATCGTGGATACTGGGGAAAACAGCAACATTGCCAACAATAGGTCCCATGGGGCAAGAAACACAAGTGTTTTAGTAAACCAAACATTTACCCAGATTATTTCATCCATATCATTTGGAGGTAAAACCAAAACTGAGCGCACCAAAAATGTTGATTGTACAGGAAAACTGTGTGTACAAAAACTTACAGCAAGTCAGTCTGTTAAATTTGATAGATGCGTAATGAATAGTCTGGTTATTCATTTTTCTGTTTCAAATGTGGTTTAACAAGATTTGTGATTTGGTTTAAATCTACATTAATCACTATTTTTATGGTAACCATGCATCAAATGATTATGTGTAATGTAAAAGAGGTCATTTGTACTGACACACCCTCAGAGAGTCATCACCAGTTTCTACAGTCCCTCTCAGATGCACGGACTATTTCTTTGTTCTGGTTTTGGGGCAAACAGTTTTATTGTTTTGTTTAATTATCAACACTCTCATCAGCCAACTCTGATAAACCCACTGTACGCTACCTGCTCAGCACAGCAGACACAATTAGCATCTAGCTGGTACACATATTGCAGCATTTAGCAGCTACAGACCTAAGTTTTTCCTTCAGGAGCTGGTGGAGACAAAAAACAGAGCTAAAACAGAGAGTGAATATTGAACTTACATTTTTCATTTGGACAAAAACACAACTGAATGAACCCCAGACAATTATTTCCTAACACATTTGGCACAACTATGTCATTGTTTAGAGTTTGTTCTACTGCTCCCAAGTGGACAAAAAATAAAAAAAATGAATTCAATAAATGCAGCTTTTGAAACCATATGATTGTTTGATTCCTTGGACTACTTTAGCAATCTTGTCATGTTCCCAGATCTCAGCAATTAAATTAATGAATATAATGATATTATTAACAACAGGACTGATGGCCAATAAGACCAATAAGTTAGTTTAAACCAGAGTTGTCTTTTAATACACCAATGAAAAAACTGCAACAGCTTTTGAAACTGCAAAACAATGAAAGAGCAGGGTTTCTAATACAATGAGGAAGTGCAATGAACCTGCTGTAGGATTTTCCACATCAGCTGTAACTTCCACGATGTACAACGGCCTCTACAAGATTAACCGCACAGGGTCACTGGAAAGTTTAGCTGATGTGCAGTTAGCACTAATTACCCATGTAGAAACCCACAATGCAACAGACTTATAAGCGTCTTGTGACCCGATCAGGTAAATTAGATGGGACACCGTCATCCGCTGCTCTGGGCCTGTTTTTCCCATGAGCCTTGAGATAAAGAGAGCTTCCTGATGTTGACACATCTGTGTCCTGACCGTCTCGCTCTCCTTCACTGTGTTTCTCACTAAGGCAACTTCCCTGTGCCCCTGACCCTAATAACCCAAATTCCTGCCTGATTAAGTTGGTTTTAAAAGGAAGCCACACAGAGAGCGGTTGGGTGAGCCTCACCTTAAATGGGAACACATTTTAGCTGTGTTGGAGCAATGATCAGAGGATAGCATTTCATTTTCCGGTGCTCGTGAGGACGGTGGCGCTTAAAAGGCCGCGAAAAGGACAGAGGGAAAGAATGGAGAGGGATGGAGAGGAATAGATAGAAAACACTTTACATTTAACACAGAACATCTTTCAGTTTCTCTCTATATTACTGACATTTCCATTAAAAACTGGCTTTTTACACACACACATGCACACAGAACCCCTCACCTTTCATATAAAGCCAAACACACACTCTCTGAAATCCCCGCTCCCCCCTGCTCACGACCTTTTCTTGCTCCCATCTCATGTTGTTATTTCTCCAAATTAAGCCCACACTGAGCCTGAGCGTAACACTCTGAGAAGTGGCCATCAGTAACACACATACACACACATACACACACACACACACAGACTCAAAACTGGCCATTAATAGTGTGTCTTGTGTCTCGGTGAACCAGCACTCTCCAAAGTGTTTCCGTGTCGCCCGCTCGCGCCCCAGACAGGCTGGGTTTAATGACCTGGCCTGATAGTTCAAAGCAGCCCTCAGACGCTATGATTAATGAATCTGACCTGCTAATTTCAGAAGAATACAGCTTATTGTATCAAGCAGCTCCCACAGACTGCCCACAAACACTGTGCTGGGCTAGTTAACATTCTTCATTTTGAGAAAAAGTTGTTTTAAGGAGGGAGATTTTACGATAAAGACAGGAGTTAGCTTTATGTTTCATCAGCGGCTCCAAAAGTATTAACTGCTGCTTTGTTCTAAATAATTTAAGCTGTTTGAACTTGAAGAAGCCAAAGTGCTCAACAACAACAAAACAATTCAAGATCAGAGAAAGAAATAATTCCCCAAGCGTACTTCCACAAGATTGTCCACCGCTACAAAAGCAAGGGCTCAGAAAACAGAAGTTGCATGGGAAGCATTTGTCTGAAGGAATACATCTAACAAATTGAAATTCCTTTTTGTCAGATCATGCCTCCTTCAATTTGCCCTGAAGGAATCACTGTGGTTCGCTGCGTACTTTAAGCACTTCCAGATTGAAGTTGCCCTGTGGCACTTCAGGTTGCATAATCAATCTCTCTCACTGCACTCTCTCCATTAGTGCTGGGACAAAACAACCAGAGTAACGTTACACACTAAGGCTGAGACACGGATGAAGACAAGGCTCCCTGCGCAGAGCACACATCCATCTTTTAAGGACAGATTTCCACTAATCTGAAAAGACTGTGCCCTAGTTTAAAGGTTGAATATGTCAATGCATCAACGTTGCTGTGGAAGCAAAAAGGTTAAATAACATAGTGCTCACATAATTGAATCCTCTCGCTGTGTTTGATGATGCTTTTTATGCACCTTTGTACTGAGCAGTCGGTAGATTTCACCTGTTGTATAGTGTTCTTTATCGTTCTCTAGTGGATACTTTTTACAGAACGATTAAAGTTATTAGTTCTCATAACAGTCCATAAAACGTCATAAGAATGACCGATCTTTGCAGTGAATTTTGTTAAAGGAGAACAGAACAAAAATACACACTAAAAAGGCAACTAGATAAATGTTGACTGTATAGTGTATTGAATGCAGAATTTTTCTTTACTCTTAAAATCCCCAAATACTCATACTGAATGACAACGTCCAGATTCAAACTGAGCCAAAAAAAACATGCAGTTTGTGCTAGCTTGCTTTTTAAAAGAGGACATGAAGTGATGTAGAACAAAGAAAGCGAATCAATTACAATGTAATTATATGTAAATTGCTTTAAGGTCTTAGCAAGTGAGTAATATTACACATAACATTATTAGGTTAGAAATTTTTCAGTAAAGCAGTATATCACCAAAACATGGATGAAACTGTATTTTTCTCATGTTAGCTAGGTAGCTAACTCTGAATACTAAGGATATGAAGTGCTAATGAGAAAAACACGGGAAAAAATCTAATTTATAGTGATTGTCAATGTACTATAGCAGTTGAAGTTAATCCAGACACGGTATCTAAGATGTACATATAGATTTGGGTGGGTGAGTAATGAATATTTATCTGCAGTTGTTTAAATGTTACACTGGAGAAACATTGGAGACATGAGGGCTGACCATTAGGGTGAGTGGTGTTTTTAGCCTCTGCAGCTGACATATTAGTAACTAAATCTCAATATAGTAGCCTAGTAGCTAAATCTGGTACAATAAACCTCTTTTTGTCACATTATATGAGATGTAATGTGTATATTATTTTTAGTTACGTAGCTAACGTAACTCAACTTTAATGCCATTCTAATAAGTTAATACAAGCAATGCAAGACTAAGAAGATTCCTGAAAATAAAGAATTTCTACGATTATTGTGATTTTTTTTTTTAAGAAAGAAAGACAAGTTCTGAAAGGAAAAACATTGTTTTTTTAAATATCTTTTGTAGTATTTACTGAGCTCTGAAAGTGGCTGAAGTTGATCTTCCATTCTGCATTTTTCCAGTTCATTCCCCTTTGGACATCAGGTGAGTTAGATTGTTATGTTTTTGTTGGCAAATCTGATGATAAATAATATCTTGCAGAATTACATTTTCTAAGTATATCTCAGAGTATCAAATGAAATACATAAAAGTAATATTTGAAATATCAGGCTCTGCATCTGAAAGCTTAAGTAGTATTAGAAGACCACTGGGAGAGGAGGATAAACTGTGTCAGAGCCTGAGTTTGCAGCTCACTGGCTCCAAATACTATTTATGAGGATGCTCTAATATAAATGAGTGGGAATAATGATAACTTATTTTGTCATTTTGATTACAATTGTTAAACTGGGTTTTCTTGGGCTTGAGGAACAACACAGGGCTTGACATCAAATGAAAAGGGATTAACCCATAACACCAACAAGCAGCACGCTAGTGCTTTCGTAAAACCACATACCAGTTAAAACAAACCAGACCACACATCAGGAGGCTGCTGGTAAAGAAACGCGCTGCCCGCGGTACCCGGCCCTCAGTGGAGCTTCATGACCTCGACATGTTTCACACATTCACAGGGCATTCAGTGGGGGCGCTTGCTGAGGATGTGTGACATGTCTCGAGTGATACCAAAGCTCTCGGACACACAGAGATTCATCAGTACAATACAACAGCTTTGAAAAGCAGGGAAACACAAAGTTAAAACACCAAGCAAAGATCCGACTCTGAACATCTGTAGCCTGCTCGACTTGATGACATTATATGTACATGGTGTGAGTCAGTGGGTCACTGAGTCAGTGAAATGAAATATGAAAATTCATCTCACAGATGTGATCAGTGATGCATCGCCATGGTTTCTTCTAACATCTCTGAATGGATAAATCCTGACAAATTGCACAGTTCGGGAGCGGAAAGTACCACAAACTGAAACTGTAGCGAGTGTGAGGAAGGAAAAAAAGCAATACTGTTGCAAAAGATCCTGAAGCAGCATCCTGCCGCAGCTCCTTGATCCAAGGAGTTTCATCTGAGACTGAAAAAAAAAAAAGCGTGCTTGACTTCCAACACGTCAAAACACCTGAAGCAAAAAGACTTCATCTACTCTGATCCCCTCAGAGACACTGGAGAGGAGAGAAATGGATGCAGCTGTGTGTGTGTGTGTGTGTGTGTGTATGTGTGTGTAAAACCAGCACTTTGATATTTAGATTTGCAGCCCACCACAGAGGAGGGTCACATAGGAAGACTTCCTGAATGCCACTGTTTCCTTCTCAGCCATAAGAGCACACACACACACACACACATTTAATATCACACTCATTTTGATTTACGTTTTTCCACAGTTCGGTGTCACCTCCTCACACCTTGTAAACGCTTCAAACCATAAATCATACAACTTTACCTCATAAAACGCAGAGAACAAACACCTCCACCATCCTCCTCCCGGATTACATTTCTCAAACACACTCCCAGTAAACACCAAATTAAATCCAACACTGAGTCCAGGTCACGGTGACCCTGAGAGGAAGAGGAGCCTAAAACAGCTGGCAGGTGCGTGCAGGCAGGTTTGGAGCGCGTGCAGGCAGGTTTGGAGCTCAGCAAAAAAAATAAAAAAAAATAAAAAAGATGTGAAAAGGAATCAAACATCAAACAGTGTTGTCACAGCAAACACGAAGACAAGAGCGCAGGTTTGCTCTCACAGCAGCATTACGCATAAATGTAACCAACAATATTCCTCAAAAATGACTACGACATAGTTTTAAATCACTGCTCACACAACTTTATAGAATCAGAGCGGCGCCTTACCGGCTGGGCTGCGCGCAATCTGCTGCTCCAAGTGCGCACCGGGGAGGACATGAGAGCCGCTTCTTCCGCGCTGCGTCCAGCTCATGTTTTTGGCAATCCATACGCCGCGACGCGTCATGTTTTGCACTTCACTGTCACGGCAAGGTGCGAGTGTTCAGAGCGGGCTGACTCCTCTGAGGCTGAAGCAAACATGAAGAATCCATCTAAAAGCGGTTCAGCTTCAACGGAAGAGGCGCCTCCTCCTCGTTCTTTCTTTTCTTTTCTTTTCTCTTCTTTTTTTTTTTTTTTTTTTTTTTTGCGCGGCCGAAATCCCTCTTTTCTCTGGCCGGTGTCCTGTCAGAGTCTCAGCACCCTGAGCAGAGAACAGAGAAGGAGAATAGCGAGCACAGATTGTTACCTGTGAGCTAAAATCACATCATCCTGAAGTTGTATAAAGGGCCTTAAAGTTAGATTTAAAGTACTACCACCACTGAACGTGATCACTTTTATTACAATGTTCCCCTCAAATCTCCTGAAACAAGTGTTTTATAAAAGCGGCTCAGGCTCGTTTTCTGCATCAGTCTTGTTTCTGAGGGAAAAAAGTCCTGAAAAGTCAAACTCTTCTGGAAATAAGTGAAGTTATTTCAATTGTGTTTTCAGTCGTTTGAGGAAACCGTGTATTTTAAGACCAAATGACATGTTAAGTTTGACATTTTGCAGGCGGCTGAGCTATCCAGGTCAGAGAAAATAAACTTTACAGCTGGCTGGTGCACGCGCCGTGAAGCCTATATAAAATCTAATTAGGCAGGAGATTGTTTGGGGTGACACAAACAGCCCAGCATGGTGTGTGTGTGTGTGTGTGAAAAAGACAGGGAGAAAGACAGTCAAACAGTCAAAAGTGTGTAAAATGCGTGTCCCCAGTTTGCTGCTCGTGCTGCCTCTCCGCTGACTCACGTCCAACCATCGTTTAATGAAATGAAGCCAGTTTTTCAGGCATGGCTCCCCTCTCCTTACCTTCAGTAACCTGTTCAGTCTTGCCTCCAAACACAGCTCGTGTGTAGTTAATGAGTAAATAACACCGAGAGAGATTCTCTCACAACAATGTTCTGCGTCTCTTCAAAAGTGAAGTCAAGGTCGTTACAGTATCAAAACGTCCAAGGAGAGACTCTGCGCCGTCACCTCATTTGTGACGCCTTGTTTTCTACTTCTTCCTTTACTTGTCACTTGATCTTCAGCGGATTTGGACGTAAAGTTCAGCTGGAAACAAACGCAGCTCTATCGGTCGAAATGTCTTTCCTAAACATTGCAAGTCCATGCGTCACGCCTTTACGCAGCTTCAGTCCGCGTCTCCAAGCAAGCGCCTCTCTTGTCTTTTCTTTTTTCTTAAAAACTTACTTCGGACTCAGGTATCCAGGTTATCAGAGACTGTGCCGCTCCGGTGTCTTCTCAGGAGTCTACTACACAGCTACCAAACAATGTCTACAATGCCCCGCAGGACTGGAGGCTATGCGTAAAAACAGCGCGCCGCTCCGCCTGTCAGAGACTTTGTGAAACCGGAGCGCGGTGGCCCGCTGTACAAAGTGCTGTGATTTTTCTTCCCCATCCACATAGCTCAGATGTCTTTTTGTTCCTGCGCTGGGAGGAGGGAGGGAGGGAGAGGGGAAGTGATTGTCACAGAGGACGGTCATGGAGCGTTTCTGGAAAAGTGTTCCAGTGGAAGAATCCATCAAAGTGACATCTGTCCTTCAGTGTTTACACTTCCAGACTCATAAATGTGCAGTGTTTCACTATATTCCACTTGTACTTGCACACACACAGAGAGAGATAGTGCAAGCGTGGTTACACACACAGGCATGGACTGATTTCATGGCAATGGGCCCTTGGGCACAGACATGTGCCTCACCCCTCCTACGTAAGCGCAAGCCACCCAGACTGAAGGAGGTTTGTGGTTGTTTCCTCTGGTTTGTTTGTGGTGTGTTTGTGGTTGTTTTGCATCTTCTTTATGGTCATTTGTCTCTCTTTGTAGTCTTTGTAGTCATTCTGCTAATAGCTTTGAGTCTTTGTCGTTGTTTTGAGTCTCTTTATGGTCTTATTGCATCCCTTTGTATTCAATTGATTAACCTTCCAAAAAGAAATATTAACAGTCACTTCAAACAGAGGCTCTGGCCCAGGGCCTCCTGACCCCTCAGGTCTCTGGGCCTGTGCCCAGAAGGCCACTGAAGTAATCCTCCCGTGCACCCATGCATGACTGACTGCGTGCACCTGCAGACACACACTCATGCATGTTTGCCGCCCTGCTTCACGTGTTTGCTCAGCCCTGGCCTCTTCAGCAGTGTGTGGCCTGTGTCACCTGCTGTCACGTTCCACAGAGACGGACACACACCGTACCCCCCGGCTCACTGCACCACCTCCTGGATCTTCTCCACCCTCCAACTTGCAGGTTTGTACCGTGCCGTCCTGCCACCCCACTCCACCCACCCACCTACCCACCCTCCGATGCACGGAAAGGCCCTCCAGCTGAGGCACTCCCTGCAGGGCAAACACTGAGGCCTGCCGAGCACAAAGGCTGGGTAAACAGCTCCTTAGCTTTCCTCTCCGGGCCCACTCTCTGCACTGAGGCAGAGACAAATGCAGGGAGGATCCTGGTCTCTGCCACAGCGCTATTTATAGTAGCAACCAACAAGGCAACAATGCACACAGCTGAGGTGCACGACATGCAGGAATGTACCGTCAGATAATAAGGATGAGCTGAACAACAACAGGAGGGAAGAGAGGTCTGCTAGAATCATCAAAATCTAATATTTGTGAAAAAGATGAGTAAAAGAAAAACTTCTTTTCCTAATAGTACCCAAAGCACAGATTTGTTTTTACTCCTTGAAATACACCTGAAACATTACCACACACATAAAAGTAATTCTGTTGCCAAATAATGCCAGCGCTCCTCTTAAAAAGATGAGACAATAACCTCCAGAGAGAAAAATGTTCTCAATGAAATGAATCACTGTGTAAACTTTAAGTCAACAGGCAGGTGGCAGAGTTACAGCAGAGGGCACCACAAATTTAAGAAGTGTGTGTGCCTTTCAGAAGTGTGTCTACATCATCCATCACAGTGAGCGATGGCGATGAACTTGTTCGGCTTTGTGAGAGGGATTTGCAGTATGACACTGTTTGTACACCCACTGTTAAACCCCATGAAAGCACAACACAAATATATCTTTAGCACAGCGCGCGCACACACACACACACAAACACAGGTTTAGTGTCTGGCAAATCACAGGAACATGCTGTTGTGGAATTTTTCATTTCCTTGCAAGAATATAAAACTGAATTTATGTGGACATGAAGATAGGAGATTTTTTGATTTTTATCTTTTGTCGGTGTCTGGAAAAGTTAACTCTCCTCTCTGAAAAGTACTGCTGTCCCATTTGGATGTGTACAGTGGTCACTATGGATACAGGGTGCTGTACTGGATCTCTGTAGCTTCATGAGTCTGTCCAAGTTCAGGACCGGATGGGGAAAAGGGTGGGTGGTTTGGATTTTGGGTGGTGATGCTGCAGGGAGACAGAAAAGAATAAAGCAGAGTGACTGCTCCAGATGTGAAGGACAGTTAAAGGGTATTTCTCTGGTTTCTTCTGGAGGTACAGGTCACTGCCCTCACCGCTTGTACTTCCTGTCTGTCCCCTTTGTGTTCACTCCATCCAAGGTCACTCTATTTTTTCTTGGACCTCTTCCAGTTTTTAAGTTTGTTTCCACTTTTTCAAGTGGGAACTCCCCTCATCCTGCACGCTGTCCAAAGCCCCCAGGCAAAATCTGTGGGACAAAGTCATACTGTAGCTGGACAAGCAAAACAATGAACTCCATAACAACGTGTTTCCACATTAGCTCAACAAGTGAAAATAGCACAGATGAATCTGCAGTAATTTATACTTCATCAGGGCTGCATTCCTGCAGGCGTCCTCCTGGTTTGTTGTATCACTGTTCATACAAACAAACCATAAAGCAAAGTGTCAGCATATGGCTCAGTTAGAGGCGTTATTATGTGGATGGATGGAGGGTGATCAGAGTACACAGCATGGGAGCTACAGAGGTAAGCAGTGGTGAAACATCTCTCTGGCGTCAGTCTTATCTCGAGGAAGTGTAGCTGAAATGATAAGAATAATCAAAAATTATACAGTGACTATTTTGATATTCAATTAATCAAGTTAAGTTATTTTTTTAATTAACAAAACTAAGCGTCTACAGCCAAGCTAGCAGTGAGGCTGTAATTAGGGACAGCACTGCTTTGAGCTAAATGCTAATGGCAGCATGCTAACATGCTCACAGTCACAATGTTTAGTGGGTATAACATATGTTCACTTTCTTAGTTTAGCAGGTTAGCATGCTAACGGTAGCACTAAACACAAAGTACAGCTCAGGATGATGGTAATGTCATTCATTTACCAGTTGTTGAGTCATAAACCAGTGTTGGACCAGTTAAAATTTTGGTCAATCTGGTGGTGGTGCTTGAAAGGTGAAGGCATCACCAAACTTATTACAGACTCCAAACCACAAATGTAAACCTCATGGTAGCACTAAAAGACAAGCCAGTGGATCACAATACTGACTGGAATTTGTTCTCTGGAAGCCATGAATATCATGGCAGACCATTCAATATATTTTGAGGTACTTCAGTCTGGACCAAAGTGGTGGACAGACTGATCAACGGACAGATCAACATCACATTAGCACTGCTAGAAATACCAAACATACATTGTTTCAGTTTCTCCAGGGTGGGGATTTGTGGCCTTTTGCTGTTTTACATCAACTAAAATTGTATATTTTGGTCACTCTTGATCTTCGAAACAACAGATTCCAATCTCAACAAAGGGTAAGCTTAGCAGTTCATCTGGAGCTTTTGATTATATTGCATGATCTTCATCAGCAGATAGAGTTTGCCAAGTTTTCATGAAATTGTAAAACTTCAAATTTCTCATCCACATTGGCTTAAAAATTGAGATTTTAAGTTCACTCTGGACCTTGGAAGCAGCAGCTGACCGAACAATCTGACCACATGGTCAGTTTAGTGGCAAACTACATCCACTGATTAAGATCACCAAAAAGCCACGTCCAAAAACAAGAATGAAATGGAATGAAATGATATGACTAAAAACTAAATCGCAACCAAACTTTGGGGGTTTTCCTCCTCTTAAACCCTCCTGAAGACCACAAAGCTGTTGGAGTGAAGCTTTTTTTTTATTTTTATTGTTTTATTTATTTTTTGATATACAGATGTTTGAACTTAAAGATGTTTCTCCCTTGCTACTTGTGTCTGGGCACTTTTTTGTATGTCCTGTTTCCATCGCAGCAAGACAGAGGAACAATCGGAAACATCAAACACAGGGACTTGCTGTCTTTTAATAATAATTTTAAAAAGTTTAAATCAGATCTTTGAAATGTTTTGTGTCATTCTGAAACTGTCTTTGTTCATAATCACTTATGATCCGTAAATGATCATTGCACACTACTTGTTTAGAAGCTGACAGGATAAGAAGAAATGCTCATTTCCCTTTAGTGATACAGGTGCTGGACAGCCCTGTAGGTGTGTCCCAACCACAGACAAAGGTAAACTGACAGAATGTGGGACACAGTGCGGAGAAGGGAATGTTGTTTTCCCTCATCTCAGCTGACCCGGCATTAAGTAAACACAGAAAAAATGGGTGTCTGAATGGGTGTTTTCTCTCCACAGTCCAACTCTTTTTACGAGGAGTTTAAATTTCAGGCCCGTAGGTCGTGGCCTCTCCGTTCCAACCCTACTGAGAGGAGGTGGGGCGGGAAACCTGTCGCCGAGAATAAAAGGCCCACGGACTGAAGAGGTGCAGGCGTGCTCATACCCCCGTCTGCCGGACAAACAAGAACCACCGCCTCCAGCCAGCCCGGCCGGCCAGCCAGCTGCCTTGGGGGGCGGGGGGGATCCCTGGTGGCAAATATCCTCCTGCTGCAAGGAGCCAGCATTCGATCCCACCCTGTGGAGGACAGGAAATCTGTTGAGTCAGAGTAGCCAGAGTACGGTGGTTTTGGTGACCGGTGAGGCATGACTTGTGGGGGCCAAAAAACTTTCTGGCACCCCATTAACAGCAGGATGGGATGGTCCAGTGGCGCTTTAAGGGCCCTCAGCGTTTTGTCCTCTTTCACCTCACACCAGGGCTGACTTACAGCAGCCCACAGCTGGATGTCCTGCTCTCCTTCGTTCCCAGCAACCATGGTTTATGGTGATGTTGCGGTGGTGCGTCAAAGAGAGTGAGGGTTTCACGGCTGCAGCTGAATGGTCTGTGTGTTTAGTGTGTGTGAGCGCAGCAGGTTTTTGAATGGGTCCCTCAGGGCTACAGCAATGAAACAAGATCCACCTCAGAGTTGAGCAGGTGAAGAGAAAGAAATACACGGCACAGAGATGGGAACAGACAGCAAAATACAAAGAATGGGGGAGAAGGACAGAGGAGGAGAGGGTGAGCAGAGGAAAGTGAGATTCAGAGAGGGACAGCGAGTGGGAGAGACATAAACACACAAGAGAAAAGGAGAGTACATTAGGGAGGAAGTCCAGTGCATGGAGGATTGAAAAATGATTTCCTCCGGGCTCTGCAGGTAGGAGATACAGAGTACAGAGCAGCAGAGGAAATCCCCTTCTCCACGCTCCTCCGCTCCATCCCTCCTTCATCTTTACTGTGAGCTTCCTGCAGTTTGTAACCTCCGAAAGTGACATACAGACTGTAGAATACCTTATGTATGCTGCGTGACGTGAGGCCCCCCTCCGCTGTAAGCTCAATGGACCGTGGCCTTGAAGGCCACAGTGTGCTTTGAGATCATCTGCAAAGATCCTCAGGCCACCTGCTGTCACACTGTGACAAAAGCAGGACTGAAAGTAAACGCCTGTCGGTTCAGATAAAACAGAAAGTAGACTAAATACATAAAAAATATTTACTATATATACTGAAAATTCACAGTGTACAGAGTTACATTTATACAACAAGAAAAATACAACCCAAAAAAAAAAAAAAAAAAAACACTGTAGAGCTGTTGGGAAAAGATATATCCAGTTGCTCCACAGAATCAAAAGATGCAAACATGCACAGGCAAATATCCATTACAAACTTATTTATTGAGTCGCAGAAAGCCATTTATATATATATAAAAAAAACAAACAGTAATACTTTTGATCACTTTGACTTCCCACTGATGAAGGTGAAATGTTAAAAATAACAAACTAAAAACAATCAAGGTTTATAAATAGGATGAGTGAATACATTCTGTTTTATAATGTAGAGGATATTAAAAGAGGCGATTTGGGTCCAATCCATTTGAACTCCTCCAGCATTCATAAAACTCAAAACCTACCTTAAGAAAAAAAAAAAAAACAGACAAAGAAAAGGGTTTATGTCTGATGAGGATCTGCTTATTCTCAAAGCTTTAAAGACTATACTGGTGGTTTAGCGTGTTTTAGCCCACTGAGGACACATATTTTATATTTTCAATGACCATTTCCCTCGACATACTAAAAAAAGTTTAGCCACTGGTTCCTAATATTTTAGTATCTTGTTTATCACAACTGTTTTTCTTTAACATTTGCCTCTATTGTATGTCAAAATTAACATGATATGGTGCAGTGGCAGTCTGTAGGGACCATACCATTTTCAAACTCTCCTTGCTGGTGCATTTAACATTCAAGCATTAAAGCGGTACTCCAGTGATTTAGCATTGTACCTTTGTAGAGCTGGGGGATGTTCAAATCTATCCTCTTTTAGTCCCTAAAAACGCTTCTTCCAGAGCAACATTATACAACAGAGTAGTACTCCTCATGTGTGACATCAGAGGAGTTCCCCTTTAACAGTCAGCTGCCAAAGACCATGGAACTGAGGAGCTGCATCACAGACAAACAATAAGCAATAATAGATGAAGTGAAAAGTGAATTTGGTCATTGTTGCATTAAAACAGTTGCTGTTTAGCAGCCAACATTTAAAATACACTAGTGAATATGTAGTTTATGGGGTAAAACATACAAAACCACCAGCAGTACCAGTCTTAAAGTCTTCCCACACTGTATATATAATGAACATACAGTACTCATATGAAATGGACTGGTCCCAAATATGTGAGGAGTGACCTGTCCTGACCTGGAGCTGATCCGATACATACTGAATCAGCTGCGGTAACTTTCCTACGTCGAACTCCTCCCCACAATTTCCAGGTGATGAGGTGTAAGGCACTGAGAGCGCCTCATGATAGTGCAATGGTCAGCTGTTCCCTGTACTCTGGCTCTCAAGAAACTAATAAGAAAAAAGAAAAAAACAAAAAACAAAAAACTGGGCCTCATTTTTGAAAATAATGAACCATTCCTTCAAACCCAGTGGATCTGTTCTGAAGGGACTGGGTAGGACACGCGGCTGCACGATCCCAGCAGTGTTTGTGGAAACTAAATCAAGAAAAGAAACGTGACGGAGCAATGTAATAAATGTAACAACAGCAGCAGCAAACTGAATGTGTGTACTGGAAGTAAATCTTTATGTACAATGTACAGTAAATATACACTTCCAAAGAAAAAACTGAAACACATTGAATTGTCTTTTGACCAAAAAAAGTTTAAAATGCACCATCACTACATAAAGCTGATTTTCGCATTCATATGATAAAATTATGAGCATTTTGACATTCTCAGACTTTTTTTTGATGGAAGGAAGAAAAGAAGAAAAAGGTTTGATTGTGTAATACTTAACAGTTTCTACTGTGTGTTAATGCAGCATATAAATACTGAAAAACATGGCAAAACCCTCATCTGCAAAGGGCTGCTGATGTTTAACACTAAGCCAATTCATCAGTGGATTCAATCACAACACTGCTTCTGCCGCTAACTTAAGAGATGCAGTCTCCAAGGAAGCACATGGTGGCAAAATCCAAACACAAATTTGAACCATTTGTGTTTTCTTTGAACAAAACAATGGAAAGCAGGCCTGCCTGTGACCAAAACATCGGGACTTTGTAACAAAATAAATTATTAAAATTAACCTAAAAACAAAAAAAATATATATTTATATTCTACAATCTGAGATTCCACCATTTACTGAAGAACAAGAAAGTCTGCAGCAACAGGATGTTGGGAGAGGGATCCGACATACAGTCTCTGCTCTCCTCGACTGTGTATGTCTCCACCGCAGCCCGAAGGCTCACAGCCGATGAAGGGATGAAGACAGTACTGTGGCACGAATGAAACGAGAGGAGGAAGGATTTACAAATGGAAAATGTCACTTTGGGGCTCACCTGCCAGAGCTGGTTAATTTAAGGAAATAAAAGTCACAAATAATTTAGATAGATCAAAACAATCAACATACATTTGACAAATGTGTCCATGTACTGTAGTGTAGAGTCTTAAAGCTAAAATCATCATTAAAAACAAACAAATCTAGTTTCTATTGAACACTTTTCATTTTTTGTTTTTGGTGGCCTCTCACCTGATGTGAGCAGAAACGTGGGGATAACTAACCATCCAGACATCAGAAAAACACACTCAATCACTCTATGTAGAGCCAGCTTTACAAGCACCGTGTTATAGGGTTACTAATACAGTTCCCTCTATAGAGGCTTTACAGAGAAAACTGTATTTTAATTAACATTATTATGTTTGTGTCTCAAAGTAACTCCAGTCTGTGTGGCAGGTGACCCTCACTGATTTATCTGCTGTCATCTGGCAAGTGTTAATTTTGGACCCTGGACAGATTGTAAAAAAGTCAATGAATGAAGGGATAAATGGCAGGTGGGTGGGGCGGGGGCAGGGGTGGGGGTTTGCTGCAGCTTGTTAAAAAGCACAGTAAAAATCTTTGATATTTACACTGAGGAAAGTGAATACATTCAGGCAGCAAAAGGAGAGGAGGGCGATCTCTCCCCTGTACGAGGTACGTTTGGCACTGCTAATACTCAACCCATCCCCGCACAATCTCTGTGACAGTCGTCTTCTCATTCCTCTCTCTTCTGTCTCTTCATTTAGTTAGCCAGTAAGTCAAGCTAAACCCCTGACATCTGCATGTCAACATGTCACCTCGGCTTTCAAGTCGTGTGATACTCAGGGGTTTGAAGTGGTAAACGTTGAAGCGTGGGGGCCGGCGGAGCTTTTCTGCGACTGTCTCCAGGAATCGGGCAGATCCAGTCCTCCCCGGGGCCCCTTCGCCACCCCCGCTTCAATCAGCAGGAGTCTTTGGTTCAGAAGGCACATGTGTGCATCTCTCCACAGAAACCCTCCTGTATCTTTTTTTTTTTTTTAAATTTTAAATAATCTCCTTTTGATAAAAAAAAAAAAAACCCGGCAGTGTGCAGGCCACCTGGATTCTAAGGGTTCTCACTCCCCGGGTCGATCCATTTCCCAGCTTCCTGTTCTGTAGTCCTTTGGGAAAGGCAGAGGGAGACTGTTGGTGGGTTGTAAACTCAGATACCGTTGGTCAGGTCTGTGATGACGTTGGCCTTCACCAGCTTGCGGAGGAACTCCTTCTCCTTGGATATGTTGTGTGTCCATGACTACGGGAGAACCGAGAAAAAAAAAAACAGAGTCAGAGTCTGACAACAGAGAGGAAAACTGTACAGGCCATACTCAACAGCACTTATAACAAAAGCACTGTGCTATGCACTGAGCCATAAGTCTGTTTGTTAGTCTGGGATTTTCATATTCCCAGTGACTATACGTGTGGGTGTACATGTGTGCATTTATATGTGTAAAGCCACGCTGGGTCAGTTTTCCTCCCTGCTGTGCTATGAGGATTCAGTCCAGTGGGTTGACATGTAACCAGAGCTGCCGGTTCCTGTGCGGTGCTTTGGGATGGAGAAACGAAGAAATGGTCAGAGAGCAAATGAAGGAGGCAAAGGGTGGAGGAAGAAACATACAGGAGGGAATAGGAGGAAGAAAAAAGCAGAAAGCTAGGCTGGGCCCTACAAGACTCAGACTCAGACAGTTTAAGACTCTCCTAAGAGCTCTGGGCCCCTCTGAGTCAAACTTCCTACCACTGCGTGATGGGTCACACCAGGACCACGAGGAACAATGAGCTACAGTTTTATGGGAGATTAGCATCAGAAACAGGGCTGCGAGTCCAACAGAGATCCATTTCTGTGGTCAAAAAATCATGTCACATTGATTTACGAATTGATACAATTTTTTTCTATTTACTTTTATTTTTGATGTGAAGGGGGAAAAAGGAATGTGCTTCTTTAGCCTCACAGCCTCTAAGTGGGCAGGCCAGGGAAAGTGTAAACAAGTAAACAACTGAGCACTAGTAAAGAAGTTAAGGACAGGAAAATATTGTTAAAGAATGACCAACAGAATATTTAGCATCCACAAGTTTTTAAAGCTGTCTAAAATACTACAACTGCCTAGCTAATTAGCTAGGTAGCCTGCAAGATGTTAACCAGCTGGCTGCTAAAGTTGTCTGTCTGCTGTCTGGTGATGGTCAGGTAGTTTAAACTTGATTAACAGACCTGAGGATCAGATAAAAGTGTAGCATCTCATATACCACAGCAGGTGACCTCAGCAGCACCGTCTAAAGCGATGTGTGTGACATTTTATTATCAATTTTAGTGAATCTTTTCTGACCGCTGGATTTCCGTGGAGCTTCACAGCATCCACCCTAATAGGAAACAAGCTCTTTCTCCAAAGCGGTGGAATAATACGTGGATGATTTCACGGCTCAGCGGCCGTGCAGTTCCAGAAAATCAAACAACCCCAGGGACTGGCAGTGGTTAAAGTGTTCCAAACAAAAAAGCCAAAAGTATTCCCATTAATTAGCCATGTGTGGCTGATGATGATAATGTTGATAAAGATGATGATAATAAATGCCATGGGTTCACTGGGAGTTTAGACAAAGGTTATCATCATACTGAGCTCATGGTTTACACCCGTCAGCGCACGGGTGACATCTTTGATTCCACTGGGTTTCAGTGTAAACACAGAGAGGAAGAGTTGACTGATGGAGGGGAGAGGTCTGTCATGACGGCGTTTAGAAAATGATTGTTCAGACCACGCAACAACAGTAAGCACGCTGCTACACAGACTGATGAAAGGCTAGTGGTAACTATAGTTTTAATTTCTTAAATGTTTTGCACTCATAATTTATTTTTCGTCTTACAATTACATTCAGTTTAGTTCTATTAGAAAGCGTTAATAGTTTTAGTTTTTAATTACATGGGATATGACTCAAGTTTTTCATTTGTTTCAGTTTTACTTTTTCTAGTTTTAGTTTAGTTTTAATAGTTTTTTTTCCCTCCAGTGTCTGAAGCACTTTTAAGGAGAGAGCAGAAGTTCAAATGTTTATTTTATCATTAACACTATGTGCCTCATTTAGACACAAATCATGACTACGCAGATAGCACAGAGGGAATCTCGAAATACTGGCATATCTTTGGATGTAAATGCAAAAGCTGAGCAGTTGAATTCATGCACAGTTCTTGGACTAATATTACCATCAGCCCAAATAGTGAACGCTTTGTAGTGAATGTATTTTGGCTGGAAGCCATTTCAACTCCCCCTCAACCTCCACAGGACTGGTGGTCCCTCCTCATCAAAGATTACAGTCATTTGTTTCTTCACCTATTCTTCAGTGGCCAGAGTGGGCAGGGAGAAGCCAGAATATATATCAATATCATTAACATGGACAGGAGGTCACACCAGATTTCGTTTAAAAATCTGGCAAAATTTAAGAGCACCTCGATTTTTGGATAAGCTTGTAGTGAAGTAAGTCACTCACCTCTTTAATGGCGGACATCTTGACAGTCTCATAGTAGTGCAGAGGTGCGTGGGGTGTGTTCATGTCATAGCCGAAACCTGCCACCGCCACCTCATCACAGTTATGCAGTGCCATCGTTATAGCGACTGTTCCTAACGTTGGAATGTTCTGTAGTAAAAGCAGAGACACAGGCTGTCAGGTCATTACAGCACGCATGCACACCAGGAGCATTTGTCAATGTAAATTCATTTTGAACAACACAAGGATTAATATGGACTAAAAACATGTGCAGTATTCTCATTTCCAGTCTCTGAAACACTATTTCAGAGACAGATGTCCACTCCCTCTCATCTATCTGCTTCCCTCCCTCCTTTATACCTCTGTCTTTGTTCTGCTCCGCTGCTGCTAACTGACTTTGAGCACTTGGTGATTAACTATTACCTTTAAGACGCGACCCCTGCAGACCCCTGCTACAACACAGTGATCTACAGGGTTGAACTGTGCTTCCTAACTGCCGTGGGCTGCCAGAGATCTGGGGGGTATTGGGGCTGTGCGTGTGTGATTGTGTGTGTGAATGTTGGAGAACAAGAGAGAGGGAAAAAGTGTGTTGAAAAAAAAAAAAAAAGCAGGTCCAGAAGAAAGAGTGGAGGGAGGCCCCATTTAAACCATTACCCTGATTTGCAGCCCTCAGGGTAGGTGGAGTTGAACTAGCAGCTGGCCAACCCCCTACTGTGTGTTCGAATACAGATTAATTTACACACACTCACATACACACTCAACATAAACACTGGTATAACAAACAGACCTCCTCATTAATTTTCACGCATATAAACATACACTCTGATGGTCAGAAGAGAGACAGGAAAGTGTTGTAGGGAAAGAATGTGCCAAATCATACAACTCTGCAGCTTGTATTGTATGAGACAAACACCCACACACACACACAAATGGCCATGTACTCTCTCCCTCTCTCTCTCTCATACACACACACACACACAGGCCAGATGCCCACATGTTGAACACATGTTGCACAGGGGAGTTCATGTAGGGGTGTTCTGGTGGCCCCAGAGGGCAGAGCTACAGTGATACCCTCCTCATTTCTCTAACAATATTCCCTCTCTACCTACCAACAGATCACACAAACAGTATGAGCACATGCAACCATATACACATACACAGCAGTACTTCAGTTCATATGCTCTTCTGCGTTTAGGTTATATTTTTCTGCTCTGTACCCTGGTTGGCAGCCACAGACTAACTAACAAAATGTTCTCTGGTCTCTGGTCAACACCTGATACAGCACAGCAGTTTCAGGTCCAGACAAACAAAATGAGTCATGAGCAAAGCACATACATCAACTTCTAAGCAAAATAACTACTGTGAGTACTGTGAATTTAGACTGGACCAGGGCTGCAGCAGGTATCCAACATTTTGGCAATGTCAACAGTGAGAAAGTAGTTGGCATTTCCTCTTAATCTACTTTCTCTTTCCCTCTTTGTATTGTGAAAGTGGTGGAGGAACGCTGCCATTCTGAGGTACAGAAACTCCAGGAAAAGGCTTCAAAACCACAATTTAAGTTCAAACTTACTTAAGGAAGAAAGAAACCTGCTATTTTGAGAAAAATTAGATTGGAACCCATATCTTTTTTTCAACTGTTCCCTCATCAAAGCTCCTGTGCATGAGTGAGAACATAACTCATAAAGGTAAAGCAAAATACCATAAATGACTTCTGTATCTTCTCCTCCATCAATTATTGAAAAAAGACTACAGTGCAAAGCAGGGCACTGTGCTGTTTCCATCTAACCTTGGCTTCAGTGTAGTAGTATTGATGTGCGTGCAGAATATTACAGAAATCAATTATGAGAGCACTTGTTCGGTGCAACCCAAGTCTGAATCTACTCACCTCACATCCAGGTATTTCAGTTTTTCAGTACAAAAAAATCAATCTAAATGTGTGTGCCTTTTTTGACAATTTTGTCATCTAAAATCACTTAGAAAGAGAGAGAACTTTCGCCTTTGCTTTCTGTTTCGAACTATAACCATGATTACCTATACAGGATTCCAGGAAAATGTGCTAACAAAAGAAACTGACAGAAGAAGATCTCATCGTGCATTGTTTTAAGGATATTCTCAGCTACACGTGACTTACCCCTTTTCCCATGAGGCCATTGTTAAAGGGCAGGCCTATAAACTGGAAGGCAGCCTCCTGGATAAAGTAGGGGTTCAGGATTCTCATCTCGGTCGGCTCCCGAGGGACATAGTGAGCCACCGACTTCCAAAAACCCTCTGTACCTCTCTGAGGAAAGAATAGAGGAAAGACAGAAAAATTGTATATTAGTCATAAATACTGTACTGTTTTTTTTTCTCTGCAAGGTCAGAGTCATGTACATAAAACACAAAACAAGGCATTCATATGATGACATCTCTATTTCGGACAGCCAACCACGATTTACCAGCCCAACATCAAAGTGAGATTATCCTCTGTAACGCTGACATAAAACACAGAAGCCAACCAGAAGCCAGACCCCAACTAGCACTGATTAGGGAAATGGCTTTTGGGCCTTTAATGGATGAAGTCAGAGTGAGGGGCTCGCAGGGCATCAGTAATTACGAATGCTGGCAGGAGGAGGGTCTAGCAGTGGGTGAGGGGTGCAGCTGACCTGGTACCTCTTTTCCAAATTTCATTTGTTGTAGTGAAAAGATGCATCTTAACACACCTTTTTCTCATTTCTCATTCTCATTTTTCGGTGCAGTATTAAAGTTAAAGCAGGTACAAACTTGCTCTCATTCATACTTTAAAAAATCCAAAATTACTTTAACTTTACAAGCTCTTTTTTCTTCTGATTTAAAACCAGACAACTAAGAGAATAATGACAGATAAAAGTCACGATTATGATGAGGATGGTGCTGGTGATGAACTTTTGGGAAGTTCGTGTTCATGCACACACTGACTCAGAAGCAGGATTTTCCTTTCCATTACTGGGTTGATCTTTTCCATTTTTTTCCTTAACATGTCTTGATAAGGTTTCTCTCCGACTTCCCCATCAGAACTTACTGCTTCTGTTGCACATGGCGTTAGGGGTTAGGCCTGATGAAGGAGTTTGCTTTAAGCTTTAATATTGGTATATTAGTGAACTGCATTATTTTAATTGGAGAAAAATAGCGGTCAAATCAACACTGATGTGTTGTTAGACATTGCAGTTGGGAAATCACAAACCCCAAAACAGTTTCTTTAGCCAACATCCAAGGTTAAATATGGCATTTGACAGGAAATGGTTCAAATCACACCTTGACCTGAGGGTGTTCTGCCAGACCTCAGGTCTTTTTACACAAGGCAATCATCATCAGTCGCAAGGGCAACCTGTCAGACAGGCCTGCGGCACCACCTGAATAAAATTATGTAACTCTAATGAAACGCACTTGCTCAACTCAGTCATACCAAAGCAGCCAGTGAATGGTCCGATACTGAGACACTAAATCACAAAAAGGTTCTCTACAAAATTTTAGGGTCAAAAAAATAATGCAAATGGTTACCCAATTCTGACTTCTTAACAAAATCTGATCTAAATCACACCTCTTACAAGTTGGTCCCCTTTGCAGCATTACTCTAAGTGATAAACTAAATGAAAGTGCAATGAACTAGCACTCGCTGTTACGTGCGTGATTGACTTGCCTGACAGTGTGACTTCCTAAAAGGCATGAAGCCAACAGGGTCAGCAGATGTAAATGGGAATCACCTGTTCAAATAGTCAAACACCCGCCTGGCCGCCTTTGATACAGCAATGCATGACTGTGTGTGAGTGTGTGCGTGTTTGTGTGTGTTGGCAGAGGCAGTAGCAACAAGTCTGCCGGCTTTGTGGCTTCAACAGTGGCGGCTCTTTTTGAACGCGGGCCCAGCTCTGTGCCTCCGGCAAGCTCCAACAGGAACAGCAGCTCATCTCTCCTGTCAACACAGCTTGTGTTTGCCAGCAATCTATTTAGCAGCGCTGTTTGGATGTGTGTGTGTCTGTGTACGCTGAATAAAGAGAGTGATGCATTTTTTTCTTTATTCTAGGAAGGAGAGAAGCTAATGACACACAACACACACCCCTTGCTTTACACAGCTATGACCTGACATGTACCATAGACACAAAATGTCATGGGGTGGGGATCTCTTTGAAGATATTCAGACAAGTACAGGTGGCTTTGACAAATGTAAGAGCAATTAGTATGTAAGGATTCAGGTCTGCTGGGAGGGAGGGGGTGGCGGGTGCTGTTATGACTTTAGGAATGTGGGATGTTGTTTAAATGAAAAAGGTCTCCAACTCAAAGCTGCAGCAGTTAGGATGGTTATGGAAAGTTAATGATAAAACTCCTTAGACAGCGCATATAGCTCTCACAGTGCTCCAGAGGAGCTTTAAAGTGACATCAGTGAATGCTGCAACTGTGGGTTGCTACTGGGTATGAATATTAAAATATACGACTGTGACACAAGGTGAGTTTTAATACGATGTCAAGCCTTGTCTGGGTAAATAAAGGTTAAAAGCAAGGCTGTTAAATCACTGCACTGTCAGTGGTGAACACTGGAGCAGCAGTGCTCAGAGTTCTTGCAAATAACCTCCAGAGAACAGGATGTGATTTCCACTGTGAACTGACCACTAACCTCTATGGGAGTGTGTATTAGTTTGTCAAGAGAAACAGTGCTGCTCCAGTAGCATTTGAACACGGACACGACAGGAAGCTGCAGAACAGTCCTACACCACTTACTCATCAAGCCCTGACACACACACATACACGCTCAAAGGTGAACAGAAGTATGGAGCTTGGCTGGTTAGGCTGTAGCTGGGCTGTAGTCAGAGAGGAAATGACTGTTTCCCCTCTCCTGCGACAGCTTTACGGTTAAATTGGTCTGGATTATTAGATTTAAGTGTGTACACAGGGCTGCGTGCTCCAATAAGGCACCTGTTAAAACAACCTTGAACTTGGAGACTTGATAGTTTGCAATGCAAGCAGATGGATGTCAGAGAGGTCGACATCACTCAGTCAGAAGGTGAAGTGGCGGCATAACAGTTCTACTCGTGTTGATGTTAGTTTCCGTCCAAATTTAGCTCAAAATCTGAACAACTTTCAAGAAACCTGGCAGAGGAAAATGTAAATTTCTGTGCGTTTTCATCCACATCCAGAAAAACAACTTGGTGGCACTGACTCACCAGTTGGGTAATGTTAAATCATTGCAGAAAAAGAGGGCGCAAAGAGATGAAGTAATTAGAGCCAGTCAAACCTCAAATGGTGAAAAACAATGTGGAGAACATTGTGGAAATGTTTGATATATTCGTTTGAGGAAGGCTACAGTTTTGCAATATTTAGACTTCTTTATTGAATTTCCAGCATTTCCGCTAAGGTTTTTTAATGCACTGGAGATGTACTGGAGATGAGTCTGCTGCCATATTCCCAGAGGCACCCTTAATAAGAGCCTGGTATTTCTTGGCAGTGTTTCTGAACTTATGAGTCAATGAAGAGGAGAAATAGTTCTGATGAATGACACAGGACAAGAAGAGCAGACTCACAGTCCCTTACTTCATGTTTAGACATTTACAGAGCCTGACCAAACCAGGTAGGGCCACAGTGACATGAGCAAACTCGTACTTAGCGTTTAGCGGGTGACTGTATTGTCCCACACAACTGCATCATCAAAACATGCTGATGTTAAGTCTGGGTGAGAGCATATAAAAGTGGAATGGAACCCAAATGTGTACAATAATGTGTACAATAGTTCATTTAACTGAAGTGAAAATGTATTATTGATGATTCCTCTCTAACTGGGAACTTAAGGCGGTACCATGTCAGTGTTGTTGACTACATCAGAAAAAAGGCTAGGTGTATTTGACTAGTAATTTCACAGCTGTAGGAAAATCCAAGCTATACAAACCAACACCAAAGAATCTTTAACCGCGGGATTAGGGGAAGACAATGTCCGAGGGTGAGGAGAGGAGCTACTGTAAAGCCAAGAGAGGTGACGGATCAAACAGATGGAAAAAGTGATGCGGACTGAGAGAGAGAGATGGTTCGGAACAATGACAGAAGGGGTGCTGAAAATGTACTACATTCTAAAAATGTGAAAATTACTACCTTGGGTTGCTCGTGTGCATCTGTTTTCAAAACACGTGGGCACAATAAAAACCAATAAAAATATCAGACAACTAACTATAGGCTACTGATGGTGACATTCTTAAGATAAGATATACTTATATTTATCCCACTTGTGAGAAATTTACATAAGTTAGACTGGGTATAAATACGATGACATGAAGCCTTTTCCAGTTACAAAAAAAAAAAACAACTGAAAATGCACCTCAGTTGCACTTTACCCAACAAAAAAGTAAAAATGCCCAAATAAGAAAACAGCCTGGTTTAAAGCCTTGCATTTTATAGTTTTCACTGTGGTTTGGTCTCAGTGTGGGTTAAAGCACAAGCCAGTGAAACTTCAGCTCACCTTTAAAATAAAAGGCCTCTCTGTGTTGAATGAAGCAGATAACTCAGTTTATAGCTCCTGAGGGACTAAATGAAATGTGTAGAAATGTGGAGCACACTGAATGGGTGTGTAACAAGAGGGGAAAGGGAAGAACAAAATGTTTCACATCTGCTCGGTTACTACAGGTGGCTTTAAAGCCCTTCACTGTAAACAGACACAAACATAGTGAAGCAAGACCATCTTGTCACAAGATACAGTACATGTCTGGTTTCAAAGTTTGGATCTGCTCTTTCTGTACTGTTCGTAATAATCTCACAATATGGCTAAAATGACATTCGTCCTTTCTTCCTTGATAGGCAGCTATCATACATTTTGTCTCTATCTGGGCTCTTCGGTCCCTGTAAACCACTGTGTGAGGATGTGGTCTTGTTTGATGTTTATGGAGAGGACGTCTCAAACGAGGTGGCCTGGATTCCGGAAGGTAGACTTAAAGCAATTTAGAAACGAAAACGGCAGTCCCCAAACTGCTAACAATCGCAATTAAGGTTGTCTGGAGGTCATTAGCACTGTGTACATGTTGGACCTTTGAGTTTACAAGTCGCAGTGTCTCACCACATAAGTGCTCCACTGAAGAGGAACCGTTTCAGAAGGAATGTTTGAAAGAAAGAGAGGTTTACCAAAGTAGGTGGTAGATAGTGAGGTGCACAGCACAGAGGGGATTACGGTTTCTTAGATCCACAGAGGCAAAATGGCAGCTTTGGTTATTTTATTCACTTTTGTGTGCCAGGAATGTGAAGCATTCACCAATTTGCCTTTGCTTTTCTTGACGCATACCACAACCTCTGCCCTCACTGAGGTGACGGTGGTTTCTTTTTTCCTCTAAGGTTATCCGCTGTGTGAAACCCTCGTCTCCACACTCCCATGACGGCAAACGTGAAAACGGTGCCAGCGCTCGACAACACTGAGACCCTGAGGACTCATCTGTGCAGTGCGGCCCCCAGCTACTATATGGTGACATCTTAGACGACCACAAAGCTATCGCTGCTGGCAGGACCTGCTGGTATCTGACTAAAAACACAAATTAGTCTTTCTTGTGACCTACTTTGACATGTCAAAGTCCTCCTTGAACTTGCATAAATAACTCAATTACCCAACATCCATCGCATGACAGCATATTACTAAAGGAACCCAGTGTTCAGGTCTGAGTGTTAATCATTGCAGGCTAGGTAGGTGACTCATTTTCGAAACACAACACTCACGGTAATCAGTGACATCCGGACACCATGTTAGTCACTTGGTTCACGTCCAGAATCCATGTTTACAAGTATGTAAATGTTTATGAACGCATGTATGCATGCTACTTTGGGCTTCTGCACAGATGTTTGGGCTTACAAAAGAGCCATATAGCTGTTATTTCTGTCCCACGGAGCGTTCTCAGTGATAGAGTTACAATAAACTTTTTGGGATAAAATTACATGTCTCTAAACTGAAAAAACTGAACATTACAGAGTGTAAGAATAGGAAATACGTCTTCACAACACTCCAGCTGGAGGGAGCAAATTTGGAAATTTGTCGGTAATATGAAGCAACAGCCTATTTTGGTAATTCCTCGTACACTTGATTTCTGGCAACTGAGATGTGCAATGCTTTTAAAATACTGGTTTCACCACAATATTTTGATACTTCTGAGTAAGAACCCCTGGCTGTATTTCTATCAAATTGTCTCCATCTATCATTTATCTCTCTGGCCCGTAGAGAGGCAGGGAAAGCTCCTGTAAACAAACAGGAGAGATAGAACACCGACACTCCACCTTCGAACCCCGTGTTTACCACCGGCTGTATATCCTTCACTGGCTCTGTTTGAAAATATCCCCACATATACAAACAACTGCGGCTGTGTGTGCATGAACCGTGTGCATGAACTGTGAGTGCGCCCCGTGCATGAGGGGCAAAAAAAATAAAAATAGAAAATCGAAACGAGACGCATAGGAAAAAAGGAAATATCAACAATCGTGGAAATCATGTTTGAGCACATTTGTAAACAGCATGTAACCAGGCAATCAACCAGGCTGCTGCATATGTGGGGTCAGTCTTTCAAGTGGAGTGACAAAGTTAAGTCGTAATCACGTATACCTGCGGTAATGAGGGATTAGGGAGGTCGGAAGCCTTGTGACGCTGCAGCACAGTAATTGTAGATGTAGCAGAGGGCTTCACTGATCTAAAATGCGAGACACAGTCTGGGAGAGAACCGTGTTTGAAGGGCTGAAGATCTAATCAGGTCCAAGGTCAAGTTTTCAAATCTAGACTTCATCTGAATTTTGCCCTGAACTTTATGACTCCGTGCGTGCGTGATTGAGTGGGAGGTTATGTGTGTGTGTGTTTGTGAGAGTGTACAAAACACTGGATAACAGATTGGGAAATTGCCTTGCTAATTTGTATTCTGTCCAGCCATCCAAGTCTGCGCTGTAGGCCACAATAGCGCAGGATAGTCAGGCACACTGACAGCCGGCTAGATGAGTCACTTGCGGCTGCACTACAACTGTGTACCACACACTAACCTTTTAAAGAAGAAGACGGGAGAGAGACACTTGCTTTCATAACTGCAGGAGGCGAGTGAAAAGGTTTTGCATCCCTTCCAGCTGTGAGTGTGCAGGTTACACAAAGAAATCCCCTTCTCCGCCAGCAGATGTAAAAGCTCCCAAAGGACAGCTGTCCACAGTTACATTACATCTCGCTCTGGCACAGACTAAATGGACAGAGCACAGAGAGGGAAGCTTGCTACTAGTCGGTGAGAAGAGTGTGCAGTATCTCTCTCTGAACCAAATGTCTCTGACAGTTGTCTGGTAATAAGAGATAAAATATAAAACATGTGAGTTAGTGTTTTTGGAAATGTGTTCCTGAGTTCACAGAGGGCACATGTACATACACACATAAACACCTCTTCATGTTTATGTTTCCATTGCATTAGTGTTAGGTGGGTGTGAGTCGGATACAATGAAGCTAGGATAACAGTCTTTTAACAGGACTTCAGTTCCTTTCATGTTGTTGCTAAGACTTGAAATCCACTATTAAACAGATATTGTTGCTCTGGAAACACACAGTAACAAACTGTATGTTAAAATCTACATGGCACTCATTTTAATGGCGAAACAAATTAATGACATCTTTGTGTGTTCCCCTAAAGTGATCAGTGTGATGTGGAGCGTTTAAACAAGCACATAAATACTATGGTAATTTCCATTAATTTCAGTTCATTCAAATCTAGTCTAATGGCACAATAGTGGGCAATTATAAGCCTAAACTCTTTAGTTTGGGTCTTTTTAGTATCTAAGTCCATACACTACTGTTTTAATATGATATGTGACACTGATGTCTGCTCATGTATAATACTGCTCACGCTGAACTAAGGTTACCTCCAATGCCAAAAACTAATTCCAGTGACCTCAGTCGGCCATTAAAGTGGAATAAATTGCCCAGGACACATTTACATAGGATGATATACAGTATTTATATGATGGTAAATGAAGTACTGCAGAT
Organism: Lates japonicus; assembly: GCA_033238685.1. Taxonomy (NCBI): domain Eukaryota; kingdom Metazoa; phylum Chordata; class Actinopteri; family Centropomidae; genus Lates; species Lates japonicus. The sequence continues at coordinate 12,316,123 of BRZM01000010.1, read as the reverse complement.
GTATAAAAACAAAGACTATCCAGAGGTCAAACATGGGTCTTTGCCAATCTGTCAGTTCCCTTCTTCCATATTATCATCGAGGCTCAGACCAAAAGACACTGATGATTTTTTTCTTCTTTGTTCCCTGATTTTTAACCCATGAGAGACATTCTTCCTTCCTCAGCAGATCAAAGACGGCTGAGTCAGATGCCAGGGGCCAGATCAATTATCCCAGGCAGCCATTTCCACTGTCCTCTCCCTCTGACACACCAGAAAAATCTGGGCCCTATCAAAGGCTGAAGGGGCCATCAGCCAGCCAAGCAAGCTATTTTCCTCCATTTTACTTTACCGTTACCTTCCACTGCTCATTTTCTTTTCCCCAGCTATTATCCCTTTACCCTATTTAACTTTACCCTTTCCATCTATCTCTCCTCTGTTCTCTCATCCTTTAATCCAACTTCACACCATTACTTAGGTTCAGCTTGCCATTCCATGCCCTTCCCATCCCCTATGACAAATGTTTCGTCCTTTCCTCTTTTTTTTTTTTTTTAATCTCCATTTTCTCACTCATCACTCTTGGTTTTTGACAAATGTCCCCTGGTCACAGCTGTGGTGGAAAATGAAGCAGGTTTCCCCGATTCTGGGGAGCCTGATGAGACAGAAGCATAGATTAATAGACTAATTTCTGCAACCGCTTTGATGTCCTTGATAATTAGTTGCCTTTAAGATAATTATTCTTATGTACTTTTTTTATTTTGTATATTTATGCATCATATTTCTGTGTTTCTATGAATGATTCCAACGCTGTAACCTATACTGCTCCTGTCTTGGCCAGGACACTCTTGCAAAAGAGATTTTTAATCTCAATGGGTTTCTTCCTGGTTGAATAAAGGTTAAATAAATAAAATAAAAAGATTGTACAGCTGCTTATAAAAGGTTTAGCCCGTTTGCTATAACGCATGTGCAGTTTCTTTCATATAAATAACTAAATTTGCACCTTTTAAAAATTGGAGTGATGTTTAAAATCTTCAAAGACTGTGGATTTCTGACTGCCGAAGAAAAGTGTTTAAAATTTATTGCCATGACCAATATTCAGATCGAGTATTGCTAACATATAATATTTTTTCAAATCTTTAACACTCGAAGATGGTCAACAATGATGTTAAGAAATAATGAATTACTACAGATGTGCTGAAACACGTAAAAACACTGGTATGGGACTTACCACTACCTCTACTTTAATGACTCTGAAAAGCTTTTACTAAATGCTCCCATTGTCCTGGAGCCGAATGGACTCAAAGAAATCTCACAGTGACACTAGAGACTGTTCAAGAAGAACTGAATCAAAGTGCTTATGAGAGCTTTTTCTAGTGACAAAGGTTATAATGTAGGGGGCAAAGGGGCCATTATGAATGAATGCATTCTGTAATACCTTAAGAGATAAGGGAAAGCCAGTTCTGTCATTCAGTCTGACCCTTGTGATTAAGAGGCCAATTCACAGCCTGTCATTTAACTGTGGCAATCATAATGTTTCGAAGGACACCCAAAACAGGAGAGTGACGTAACTCAGGAGAAAATGGCAATGTAGTATGAAGAAAATTCACTCTGTCGCCAGAGACAGCAGAACAACTAACTTGTGTAATAGTCATTGGTTTTTCTCAACTGTCCTTTCCATATTAAGTATTTAAACCATCTGAAACATCCACTATATAGTAGATTCATGTTGTCTTCTTAATCCCTTTACTTGACTGGCTTACATTTCCACAGAAAGGAATGTACAGAATGTGATCAGAGGTTAGAATGCTATGCTCTGCTAAAAAAACCCCCACATAACTCAGATATTCAGACATATTTAGACACCCGGTAAAACCCAACACCCAACACACCCAAGTAAAAACTCTACTTCCAAGTGGTTTGAGAGTTTTGTTGTGCAGCAGACACTTTTCACATTTTGGACTCTTTTATATTCAAACACCCACTCAAAGTGTTTCAGATTTTTCTGCTGTGAGTCGTCATTCTGTTATTGTTTCGGGGGTGTGTGTGTTACAACAACATTATGCAACTATTTTACCTTAAAATAACAGCTTAAAAATCATGTTGATGGTACACTGATTTGGAATGGGGACAATGGTACCTCTTTTGTTGCTGCTCTGCGCCTTCAAAGCTTGTTTTGGCACTATGAAACTTTGGTGAGCAAGTACAATCTCCTGTGAGAAGTGTGTTACGGAGTGATATGCAGCCACTTAAACTGCCAGAATCAGGCCCAGCAAGTTCAAGAATATTGGCGAACTTCAGATCACTTAAAAAGATACAGAAGTTATTAAAAACCATCGATAATCTCCAATATCCAGCGAGAAAACTTTGAAAATATCAAGAGTTACAGATAGAGTTTGGCATGTTTGTTACAGCTACAGCAGTTCCTGCTCCAGATGCCGGAGGTCATGGGTGATATACACAGTTTGGGCGTGTTTCTGCTCAGTGAGTGGGACTACGCAGTCGCAGCTCTGATCAGGTGATTAATCGACTTTGTTTTCTGGTCAGACATGGAGCCCAATACAATTAATTAGCACACATGGCTGCAGAGGCCACTGTTGCTAAGCAAAAGTTACACTGCGTTGCTTTAAATATGTTTAAGATTTTCACTTTCATTCCTTAACAACGATTTAAATACATCCTCACCAGTTTCTCCCTGAAGACCATCTGTCTCAGCCACTTGAAATCCAGTGGTTTGAAAGCGGAAAAAACAAAAAGTGAGTCTTTTTCATAGTTTTCAGGCCTCTGGATAGCTCCCTCTGGATAGGTAATCCTTATGGTGGTTTTGGTCCCTACGTCTTTGACATAACCACTGACTGGAGCCTCATTCAACCTGCCAGCACAAAAAATGTTTTAGTGAGTTGAATTCATGCTTCAAAAGTTCATGACACAGAAATTCAAGTATCTAAGATGTTGCTATTGATCTATACTAAAGACCAACTACAGACTATGCACTTAAAAGTTTCATTAAGTCATTATCATAGTGTTTACGTCTTGAAGCAGTCGTCTCACCTCACTACAACATCGTAGTCATCTATACGAGAGCCCAGAGACTTGTTAGACAGGATGCCTCCGTTGCCCACGATGATGCATCTCTTACAGCTGAGACTGGAAGGCAGGAGTCACAGGTTAGTAATATCAAGAACTGACAGGCAAACAAAACAGACTTCCTGTTGATGTAGATGAGTAGCAGGATAATTACCTGTCCAGCTCTTCTCCAAGTCCATAATTTTTTGTGGCAGTTAAAATGCTGTCTATGATTCTCTCTGCAGAGGAAAAAACAGAAACCATCACCATGAGGAGGACAATTAATGATACCATAAGTTGTCAAAAATGACTTCTTATGTGAGCATATTGTGTAGGTTAATTTATTTCCCAGAGAAGTTTGTGTATAAATACACTGGAGGATAATTGCTCTCTTGGCAATGGAAAGAAGACTAGCTTCAGATCACTGCAGTCAAATTCCCTAAATCTAAGATACTGTATCACATAATCTGGCATCAGAAAATGCACTGTTATCGTTAGGGTTAGTCATGATGTTTACTGCTCACTCTTTATGAAGCAGTCCAGCAGTTTAACATTTAACATTAGATGTCTTCTAACAATAAAAATGATATATCTGAAAAGCCAGAACTAAGGGAACTGCTCCTTTAGAAGATGTATAAAGTGCCGAAAGCTCTGACATAGTGCTAGAGATACAGATACAGTCTAGGTGGTCTTAAGACAGTTGGAGGAGAAAACACCTCTCTCCGTTTATTCAGTCACAGATAAGGAGTGACCAATCAACCCTCAGGAATAGTGGGTGATGGGAGAAAATGGAGAGGAGTGAAATCTGGGAGAAAAAGACATACAGGGTTCAGGTTGGTATGTGTGTGTATGCAGAAACTCTCCCATAAAAGCACTCAGAGAGGAATGCTGTTTTCAAACAAGCACATTCTCCTGGTTAAGTGGGCGATGCTGAGCCTATCTTCCTACATGGCCAGCACCTCTCCGATCGCGGGGCGAGAAACGCAGATGTTTAGCCATAGCATGCATTCCTGCCATGTTCTACAGGGCATTCTGCTGGAGTCATGCTTCCATTGTTAGATATTTCATATATTTCTCTCTCCTCTTGACCATTTTTAGGCCTCTCATACTTGTAATTCACCTATCATAACATCCCAGATGTGCAGAATCCATTACAGTTGTTACTATATTTAATCTGAGTTACATTTGTAGTAATGTGGAAGGACTGCATGGATTACACTTCTATGATACTATGACTACCTTTCCATTATTTGCATCCCAGTCACCCTGCATCACATTGTTATAACACGAGTGGCATTTTCATTGCCCTCTCCTCTTAACGTAATATAATCACCATATAGCACAAAGAGAGGCCAAGAGCAACAGCAAAAGTGAGAGTAAAGAGAAGAGTGAGAAGAAGAGAGTTTAGACTGGGGCCTCAAAGCAGTTTGTAAGACATATTACAGCCCCATTCACCCTGGCTAACGATCCTAATGATTAACCTGCCGAGGAGAGGCGAGCGGAGAAACAGCCCATTGTTTGGATGTGGTGTCGATGTCTGGCGTCAAGCATCACCCCGAGCAGCATAAACACAAGAGCGAGGACCACACCTGGATCCAAGCGGGTGAAAAGTGAAAAATCACAATGGGCAGGACTCTCTTCCAAAGGACGACATGGAAGCTAATTGTTTTAAGTACCCGGGGTAAACATTTCAGCAAAGTATGTCTCGTGGTAGGGCCGGAGACAAATGGCCGTACGTTGAGACATTAGTCCGACATGGAACTCTTGAAATGACAAAAATCTTTACTGGCAACATAGAGGAACAGCGGAAGCGTCGCATAACACATAAACACAGACACATTGTTGGGAAAAGTGTAGTCTAAACAATATAAAGAATCTTGTGATGAGAGAGTGGTATTTGTTAGGATTGCACTTAAGTAGGTTTTTTATTCAACATCAACTGAGATGGTGAAAAAGAAAAAATAATAATTTGATTGCCGTATGAGGACAAATTTGAGGATACTTGTAATTGGACAATCCTAAAAAATAGCTGAAGACTGCTGCGTGTACCACCAGTTCATGTCTGTGTTTTTCTGGCTGAATCATGCTTCCTCCTAACTATCTGTAAAGTTGCATAACGGTCTGTGTGTCTTCATTTAGTGGCATGCTGAGAATGAAAACAACACCTCTGTCTCAACTGGCAACAATCTATGAGACCATCATGTTTATAATAGGCCAGAGATGGTCACGATGCAACATGCAAAGATATAAATTATATACAGAAGTTATATTTCACCAAATATTTTTCTTCTTTGGGTCAAAAAAGGCAAAAGAGGGAACAGACTTTCTAATATGAATGTATACTTGTGCACCTGTTCTTGTCTCATGTTACAGAGAAGATAAATTTACATGCACATCAAAAGTGTGATCATGTGACAGAGACGGTGCTTGTGTAAAGACTTTTGTTATGTTAATGCAATTATATTCATATGCAAAGGAAATTACACATCAGTGTAGTCTGCACTAAAGCTAAATTAAGAGCTAATTCACTTTATTTCAATTTCAATTCAATTTAATGTTAATTTGTATTTTTCAAATCTTTTTGAAATTACTTTTACATTGTTTTTATTTGCATGTGTATTAGTCTTAAATTGTTTTACTGTTTGCATTTGAAGTGTCTCTTTGAACTGCACTTCCCTGTACAAAAGGTGCCATACAAATAAAGTTTGATTGACTGAAAATACCATATGAAGGCCTCTGTCAGTTACCTAAGTGTAATTAAGAGGGCTGCAGTGCACATTTTCTAAGCCCTGTGCAGTTCTGGGCACACCATGCAATGCTGGTGCTCTGATTATTTGAACAGTCAACATCAGCTTTTACAAGTACCATATACATAAACTTGTATAATCCTGTGTACACCACACTGGAAGATAATTCAATATTACACACAGCTTCCAGGCATTACACACAACTGCCTCTCATGCCATCAGGGGAATTAAAGACAGACGGTAACCAGCACTGAGATGTAATAAACAAACCAGATGAGACAACTCTAAACTTGTGTCTTCCGTGAATTGTCTTTCCTCCCCACAGGTTTCCCAAACATAGTATACAAGGCACTTATACATCACTTTATCAACATAAGTTGTAGTAGGTGGCAAGATACTGTACAGAACTGTCAGACTCAGTGAAACTGAAAACAGGAGGCGGCTATTGAAAATTGCTTCTTAACAGTACTAGAAGATTTAAGCATTATTAAGCAGATTTTTTTTGTCTTTTCATAAAAATTTCTCATATGTCAAATTTGACTGAGTTAAACCGCTCTTTAACTGAACAACATCATGTAAACAGCTTCACTATGTTCACTCTGGACTGCAAACAGACATCATTTAGAAAGAATAACATTTTATCTGCAGTGCAGCATCTCATAATTAATGCAAAATATAACCAGTAACACGTGTCGACCATTCAGTGGCTGACTGGCATCCTGACAAGCAGCTTTTCTCTGAGACCGAATCAACACAGCTTTACTGTTCTCAGGCTATGGTTGATGTGTGCCAAAAGATACCTCCTGGCAGAATAAAAAAGTAAAAATAAAACTCCCGCCCACCGCCACTCTGTGTTCCCAATTTGGAATCCTTTGTGGCGTTCTATTCAAGATCCACACGTATCATCTCTCCACATGGGTACCACTAAAAGGGAAACCCCACGGCCGTCGCAGTCCGTGGAGAAAACAGAAACCAGGTGTAACACTCACACAGGGAGTGCTCTTTTGATAGCAACTGAGGCTCTGTGTGTGTGTGTGTGTGTGTGTGTGTGTGTGTGTGTGTGTGTGTGTTAGTATGACAGCAGAGAACTTGCCGGAGCACAAAGGTAACATTGAGTGTACCCTCTGCTTCTAAGTACTGGAAAATATGTGACAGAGCATGTCACTGAAGCCAGGTTAATGTTATCTCTTCACTTCCCATGGTATTATGTGCTGCCGTGATATCTGATGTGTGTTTAAGGTCAGAGAACAAGCACAGTGTGTGGAGACATGAAATCTGGACTGTGTGGAGACATAAGAGTTCCCTGGTCCTAAGACAGAACTCATCCAACAAGGTAGTTGTGATAAGCTGGCACACAAATTGTAAATAAACACATACAATCATATTTTCTGATATATGGACACAGTATAGTCAGAGTATCAAGAAACAACTGACTGCCAAATGTCTTGTTACAGCCTGGACAGAGGGTTATAACACTGGCTAGGTCAGAGTTTGAGACTGAAAACTGGCCGGGGATTAAAAAAATTAATAAAAATACAGCACCTATTTGATTGAACACATCCTCCTTTCTAAAATATCCTCCAACTCAAAGGAGGGATTGCTTTGACAATTTGTAAATATTGATACATAAGAATCTGTTCTGGATGATGGCGGATGATGTGAGATTGATTTGGTGACTGCTTTCATTGAAAAAGCTGATGTTTGGGAACTGCTTTTGGCATCTTTACTGTTCGACAGTCCATGAATAAACCAATAGCAGCGGTTTTCAAAAACAGTCTCTGCTTACATTGCTATTTCATGATAACATTATTTTGGCAAAAACTAAATGCAGGCTGTGATGGATTAGCTCTCTCACCTTGTCTTAACTCAGGACAGGGCACAGTAACAAGCCTGAGGCAAAATGCATTCTGCCAAAAACAACAATGACGAATGATGAACAGTGCCAAGTGGCAGAAATTTGGCATTCCCCACAGCTGAACCATCAGAGTGAAACCTCGATGATGAAAAAATAAAAATAAAAATAGTTTGGCCCGGTGAACATCTGAATAACTGCCCACATACCTGATAAAGTGTTAATTCAATCTGAATATCAGACTACAGAATAATTTGTCTCATTAATGTTGTTGACAGTGTGTTGACTGGCCTTGATTGGATAAGTAGATACAGTATGAGAAGCCAACTGATGCCTGGTGATAAGAGAGGAAGGTTGGCAGCTTTTACTTTTCATTTCATCGCCTCCATTGACCGAAATGTAATGTTGGCGATGCAGAACAAAACCGTAAAAAAATCATGGCAATATTGAAAACACGCAAAGCTGAGCTTGATACCAACACAATCAGATGGTTTATTACTTTGAGATACCAGACACTACAGGCACAAAGTACTGTACCATGCAGCCGCTGTCACGCTCCAGCAAAGCATCTAAACCCTATAAAAACAGTCGCACTGAGAACACAGGCTGACTTTAAAGGAACACTCCAAAGATTTTTACGCATGAAGTTCAGTTTACTAATCACAAGGAGTACTATTAAGCCAGTGAAAACAGTTGTATGATGTCTTTTGTGACTCTGGAGGGAGCGTTTCAAAGTCTAAGAAAATAACCCTGGTGATGTCATCCGAGTTTTCTTGACTCTGGCTCAAGATAAATCTTTACCATGGAGCTGCCCTACAAACCTAAGGTGAGGAGTTGGAAAGAAGCAAGTATTTAGGAGGGTCTAACAGGGGGAATGTAGCAATGCTGCTTTAATTTTAATAATTCTTTTTAAATCTGTGTCTTGTGAATCCCCTAACTTGAAGTAAGTGAAAAAATAATGCGTCATTGGCACAAGCATGCCTACATGTAACAAATCAAAAAGATGCGGTATTGGCTGTGTTTTTATAGACACCAGCCTTGAGAACACACGATTTAAATAATGTTCAGGATATATCACCAGGGGAGGGTAACTGATGAAATGAGTATATCTTACCTTGTGTTTTAAAACCAAACGGAGGTAAGTAATTGCTGACTTTTCCTAAACGTTTGAAGTTCCGATCAAGAAACATGGGTGCTGGTTTCATGAACCTGAAATGGAAAGAAAGGATGGAAGAAAGAAGGTGAATGAGGGTTTTATTCAGCAGAGGTTAGAAGACAGGTATCATGTTGTAAACCATTCCTATCATTAAGAATTATTTATTACGTTGTGCATTCCTCCACCACACCTTTACTCCTCTCCATAGACAGAGCCTGTGGCTTCTCATTTACCCTGTTCCACCTGTGACCAGAGTGTTAATATCCTGGGCAGAGTTTAAGTGATAAACAATTTCACTTGTTCCACTGTCATTAATCTAATAGCATCTCCCCCTCCTTTGCCCTGCTAAAGCTTCCCAAAACAAGCACACACATTAGCAAGGTAGCTAAAAACTAAGTGGGCAATACAAACTGAGAGGCAGGGAGTGACACAGGGGGCAGCTGCAGTGCATAACCCATCAACATAACCTCTCCTCCCAAGCCTAAATCACGGCTGACACACAATTTGATAAATCTGCCCAGACAACACAGCCATGCCAGAATGCTTTTCCTCAAATGATCTGGGGCAACATTGTTTCTACAAACTGAATTAGAGCTGAGGATGTTGTTCTCTAACAACAACCATCTCAGAGACTTGAGTCTAAAATATAAAATGTCTAGTGCTTGCCCATGACAGAGAACACACAGTTTCAACTACTCAAGCGAGAAAGCCAATCATCCTGCCAAATTAAAAAAACACCCTGATATTCAAAAATACATCTGTGACCAATGTTTTTAACGCCCCGTGAACTGCTACTTCCAGCATCGCCTTTTCCTTATCCTGTGTGTCTGTGTAAGTGTGTGTATGGGTCCCTCTTTGATTAATAGCAGCACTAAAATCAAAAGAAGCCATTTCCTCTTAGTCACGCCTGCGACCCGAGTGCTGGGCTACGTGCCACTTCTGCGAGTGTGGCTTCAGGATGGATGTGTGTTTTTATGACCTGCTGTCAAGCTGGGGGGAGGGACACAAGAGGAGAGAGATGTCTCTTTACTGACGTTGACATGCACGGAGCAAATTGAATATACTTGTACAACTTTATTGTTAGACCTAAATGATCATTCGGGACAGAAAAGACAACACTGGGCGCCTCAGAGAGATCTGCAGAGCTGGTGTGTATTATTTTGTCTGTGGTAGAAGACAGTTACAGGGATTGTTGTACTGTCTCATTAACTGGAACCAGACCACCAGCAACTGCATCTTGCTGAGGCGCTGAGGGTTGGCTGTCCCACATATACTGCACACACACACACATACAAATGGTTGTTCTTCCTCACTATCCATAAATTATGGCTCCGACAGCTGACAGACCACAATAACTAGAAAAGGCATTTTAAACTCTGGAATCAGGAGAGGACACACAAGTTTGACCACACTCCCCCGTTTTTCAACGGGAATCTGGGATAGCTTGTTACCACAACACTGCTGTGGGTTCACAAGAAATATGTGGAGCTCTGAGGCACAATGACCAAACATGGCTGACATTATTGGGAGGCCTTCCGGATAGCTTCAACCCTTTCCAAGCACCCTAATCGGTCTTTGATACCCTCATTATCCCCCAGCTTTAAAGCATGAGAGCAAAGACTCAAGAGGAGAGGCCTCCTCACATCACCTGACGAGGGGCACACACTCTCGCAGACTTCTGTCCTGCCAAAACAAATGGATATTCATTAAACCCGAGACTTCTGAGGCCACAGGGGGCTATAAATAACGCAGGATCACTGCGAGTCACTGAACCCTGACCGACAGTCAGTCACTGACATCCTGACAAAGCAGAGAGACAGAGGGGGCTGCTTGTTGTTAAATAAAAAGTGAGGGCTCCCAAAACAGCCAACAGGCAGGGATGCATTGTGCTCGCTTCCTTTGCTGCATCCATCTCTCACTGGCAATATTTTCATAACCGTGCCGCTTCAAGTTCACTGCCAGTGCTTGATTTAGGGTTCCAATGCAAACAGTTTTGGGTAAAGCCAAGGGGAGGGGAGGTGTGGAAAATAAATTGGATTCTGCAAGGGCAAGGGGCTTCAGAGAAGACAAACATGGAGGAAGCGGGAATGATTAGAGGGGGAGCCACAGGACCTTACTTCTAAAGGTTAAGTAGGTTTTCTCTAACAGCTGAACTGCAGGCCACTCCTATTTAGACAAAATGCTAACAAGAACATTTAAATTGATTCGGTTTTGCCTGGGAAACATACAAAGCAGGCTGAGATAAAGAAAAACAACATGTTAATTGGTTTACTCCCTTTCACATAGGGACACAATAAATCACATACTGCATGACTGTGTATATTCAACCATACACTCACACATACAAACACATACATACGTACAAACTTACACAAGGTGTGGCATTAATTGTGCTCATTGACCTGCGTGTGACTGGGTTGAAGGTGGTAGTAATCACAGGGGTCCCGGGGGGGGGTTCTGTGTCGTACAGATCTTTGATCCGACACGTGCGGCTGATTAGAGGAAGTCGTTATGAGGGAGGACATTGTTAACACGTAGCCTCTCAGATAGGGAGAGGGCAGCACCACAATTTACAGCTGACAGTGTGGCTGATGCTTGCATGTAGGAATACACGCAGTTAAGTCATTCGATATATACTCTACATCCCATATGTAAAATTAAAAAAGCTGAGTAATATACTAGAATTTACTGTTAAAACTTTTTTCTCATCTAAAGCTTTGACTGTAACTGCATCTTCAGGCAACAGATAAATCAGGTTCAATACTTGGAAATGGAAGTCTGCGAATTTGTCCCATAACTGGGTCAAGAACTGCATTGATGTGCCACTGGCTATTGTTCAACAATGCGGAAAATTGCCCCTCTATTAGCTTAGCTCCGAGAATGCTAATGGGACAATGTCATACAGATCGAGCCGAGAGGGGCGGCAAATAAGAGGCGTGGAGGAAAATCAAAGGAGCTGATGACATCAGAGAGGGCCGTGGAGGATTGTGCAGACTGTGTGGGCTGGGTAGCAGGAAGCTCGTGATGAGTCAGGACAGGAAGTTGGTCAGTGTCGTTCATAGACGACGCCTCTAAGGCTCTAGGATATGATTGGGGGAAAGATGGGAGACCTTGTACTCGGACAACAAAGGTTCTTTTGTGCGACGGGGGGATCACAGAGACACAGTCGAGTTTTTGTGGTGGGGGAGAAGACGATAGAAACATGATTGAAACTGAGGAAGATTGTAAAGGAATGTGGCGGCTTCTCTGTTTCTGACTCAAAACCCCTGAAGGCCAAGTTGGCTCGTGCAGTGACATCATGCATCTTGGTATGCTCGAGTACAAGTTTTAGCTTTTCTTGTGCTGACATCCAATTAAAGCGACTTGTTTGTGAAGCTCCTGACTGTGTATGTGAAGCTCTTACATTTGAAAAAGGAGTCTGCCTCTAAGTTTAGACAAAACACACTCCAGGACATCCAGTCCAAATTATGTGTAAAAGAAAAGGCAATCTTTCTCACTTAGGATAGATGGTGGTCATCTTGGCTGCTGCATATCCTGGCTTGCACACTCCTTCGCTGAGGTTGCCATACTTGTATGCCAACTCCAATGGCCTACACGTTAACAGAACAGAGGGAGAGGATTAGTCAGACACATCATGATAACTGATTATCAATTATACTGACACATTTTAAAGCATCAAAAGCTTGAGCTTGTCAAACAATCTGCTTGAGAGATATGGAAACGGGTTGCTTAGGAAGTCGGAGGACTCAGCAACAGCTCAGAGTATCACCTGTGACTGGCGAGACAAAGTAGAGAGGCCTTGTTCAAATAATCACACTGGTGGTGCTAAACTAGAACCTCCCGATTACCAGCACGATCACTCATAACCTGATGGATGCTATGCATCTAGTTAAAATAAACAGGGAGAAGGGAGAGAGGCCCGTGTCTTAGCACTATGTGAGGCCTGAAATCAGAGTTGGCAAGAGAAGAGGCTGCTTGTGCACAATGTGAGGCTCTTCTGTGTTGATATAATACATTTCAGTCCAGCTAGAATGTTGTTTGCTTGCAACTCCACCATAACTGGCTTCAAGCTGGTAAGTGATTTGATGAGAAAGAAATCTATGGGGCACTTTTCTATCAGTCATACTACCAGTGGAAATAAATAACTAGTCACAAAACTAATTACTAGCCTTAAGATGAATTGCGCTAACGTATGCATGTGCTCTGATGGTGTAATTAATGACACTGTAGATATAATGTAAGGAGCAGCATTAGACAAACTCAATCCATGTGAAAACCACCTTAAAGTGTGTGCTGACACGGTGCTTACAGTGTGTATGCAGAGCGTGGACAGACATGCCCTGTGAGAGCCAGGGTGGTGATGGCAGCATATGATTATTGCCTGCATGGTAATAGTGGTGGGGGGGTGGGCAGAAAAAGGGCCTTATCATTGCAGTTTAGAGCAAGAGTGTCAAACCAATTCAGGGAAGTATACACATATCAACAGACACGCTGACACAATGACAGCTGTGTAATGACTGAGCATGTTCTGATGTAGCACGTTCTCAACTTGACAAACCACAGCCGCTCTGGAACAAACAGAAAAATCTCAATTCACACTAGCTTCTACATGTATTTCTTAATCCACCAATCAAATGTGTGCATTTGTCACCAGGCTTTGGTTAGGACTCCGGTGAAACGCTGCGTGTTTATTTAAAAAAAAAAAAAAAAAAAAATCAAGTGAGATTAATGGGCTGAAGGTTTACATTTCCATGTTTCATGTTTTCCCATCAACCAGAATCTTTATGACTGAGTATTCAATGAAACGAGCTGTAAAACAAATCTAAACTAATGGCAGTCCAAGTCTAACTGGGGATTCAGCTGGTTTAATTACAACAAGTGAGGAATATCCCATGCAGTAAATGATGGAGAATTGCTAAACGTGTTAAATGAAATGACAGAAGCGTTTACTAGAAAGAGATTTACTCACAGTTTTGTGTCCAGCTGCAGCAGAAAGCCCTGCTTATCATACACTGGAACAGAAGAAAGACATAGAAATGAACTGTTACCACACAAGTCTGCATGAAGATAGAAAAAAATGGCATCTTTGGGGTGGAAACTTGACATAGTTGGATCATGAGCACAGGCCATCCAGTCTACATAATTTCAACTATCAGCTCAATAGCTGTAGTTAACAAATCTGTGCATCTTTCACAAGGAAAAACAAAATGGCAAAATGTAAAAGTAAAAGCATTAGAATTTGTGACAAACGAGACAAGCAAGGTTAGGGAAAAGCCAGCCAAAACAATCTGTTGAGTTCAAAATAAAGTTAGAAAAGAAGTTAATAAGATCACCTATGGACAACCAAAGGGGCAGCCAATAGGTGCCTGGTGAAGCGTTGGTAGAAGACAGAGAAGCACAGAAAACTAGCAGATAAATATTTATGGTGAAATGAGAACTTTATTGTGAATTTAAGCATCTAATGCAGTCCTATATTTTATGCATACAAGGTCTATAAAAACATTTAACATATTAGATTAACTTCTGTCTGTAAACTGATGTAATTGCATTAGTATGACTAGGTTTAACATGAGCATTAGTTGAAAGTAGGAGAAGCGCTGTATTACTCCTGTGGTTGCGGCCTTTGTCTTCACAGAGAAGCTGGAGGAGAAAGATAAAGAAAAAGGACAATGGGAATGCGTGACTGCTTGTTAGGGAGGGATCCAAGCACTGCCCTGGAAGATGGGGACTTTGCCATAGCAGCCAAGATGAGCGAGTGTTTGTGTGTGAGAGCATTATATTTCAACTGAGAAGCATAAGGCAGCCAGAGGGCCAAATCGAGGGAAACAGCTTGAGAGAAATTAAAGGAGCCAGGGTCCAACCAGTAAGACAAAATATTGGTTTCTGGAACCTAACAGCATTGTGCACCAAAACTCCTGCAGACTGCTTCACTTGCCAACCATCTGTTACCGAGCCGAGACAACAGAGGGCAGTGTTGCATCACACTGCAGCTTCAGGAGGACGATGACTGAGCAGATGTTCAACTCCTCACAAATTGTCATATTCAGTATTCTAATACTAGAACTACATGAATTAACATGGCTGCTGAAGTATTGCAGGGTTTTAAAAGGTGCTGTGATCTTTATTTTATTTTATTTTTTAAAGGCGGCAGGACAACAAAGATGTGGCGGGGTTAGGCCGGTGGGGCTGCCGATGTACCTGAGCCTACTATTCGTCCCACGTTGTTGTCTGGTTCCACCTCTGAAACACAAAAGGGTCAGTTAGCAATATTTGAGGTCAGTCTGTTATGGCAGCATTTGGACTTGAAAATAAAGCCAACTGCAAATGTCAGACATTACAGCGTGAGAAGGGAAGAAGGAGAAGGGGAAGGAGAGGTTAGTAGCTTTAATCCCAGTAGGTGGAATTACAATTCTGCGTCTCACTCTTTATTCACAGATGAACAGCCCAATGAAGTGGAAAATTAACTGCAGAAAGCCCTGATTGTGTTTTTGCCATTATTATGGTGGTACTGAATGAGTGAATGAGCACAAACATTTCTGATAATAAAGCAAACATTAAAATGATGATAGGTGGATGAAAGTGGTAAAAATGGAAAGCTTTCATTGTTGAGTTAGCAGATATATATTCCATAGGAGAAAAAACCCTCAACAGCCCAGTTTAAAATCACCCGCTTCACAAGTCGCCCAGTATATATGGGCAGAGTCTCAGTGCCTCTACCTGTAATTCTTTTAACTTCAGTCCCTTTAGTCAGGACTACAGTTGCCTCTTCTGCATCACTGTCTGTAAACAAAAGGGGGTTAAGACACTGAAGTAAGATCATCACTGTAGAACTGTGGAAGCAACTATTAACCATAAAACTATGAAACAAGACCAAAGTACTCAACAATGATTAAAAAAATATGGTTTCAACATTAGCTTTGGAAAACACAAGACAGCAGCTGTGCACAAAAACAAATGCACACAAACAATTGGCAAACACAGAGACAAAAACAAACCCAGAACACTACTAAATCACATCTAAACATGCCTAAAGCTGTGTTATTATGCTCAGATTTAGGCAACTGCTGTACATCACCTCTCTCCTTCCCCTTTTTAATGTTTATAATTAGTCTTAGTAAACAGACTGAGGGCCTTTAATTAAAAGGAGAGCTAGCTTCAAACAAAAAACCTGCACAGGTTTAAGAGAAAAAAAGAAGAAAAAATTAGTCTATCGTCTCTATCAAAATAGTCAGGGGACAGCTGCAGTGTCATTTCACCCAAATGCGGATGAATAAACACAAAGCCCGAACAGAGCATGGACAAAATCAGCACAAAGACAGCAAAATCTGTACAAAGATGTCTTCTAATAGTCTGCAAATGCAACACTGTCTCTCCATGTGAGGGCTTCTGGCAGATCACATTTCCCAATTAGTTAGCTTCAAACTCTGCTCCAGTTGATTTGGTAGAGGTGTACCACTACATTTCCAAGACAAGAGAAGGCGATCCCTGATTTTGAAAACTAAGCTGCATTCGAGAATATTTAGAGCACGCTCCTTGAGCAGCTGTTGACCTTAATACTAAAGAAGCACTGAAAACAACAGGGGGGAATGGGAAGCCCATTATGAAGGATCATATATTGCTACAGATGTATGAGCAAAGTATAGAAACATTCTTAAAAAGTCTGGTTCACACAGAATCACTGTGAGCAAACAGATTCATCTTGTGATGACAACATTGTTATGAACTACCTCAATGATTTATTTTTAGAAAAGTATTTTACAGGAAACCAACAGGGTTAAAAGTTGTAAATAGCAGCTTGGGTGGCTCACAGTCTTTTCTCACACACCCTGAGGTGATACTCCTGTTAATAGCACCAGAGCATACAAATTATAAGGGCTGATGCTGTTGGGAAGTTCAAAAGAAAAAGGCAAATAAGGAAATCAATTCTTTCTTCTATTCTAATCAGTTGGCAAACAGCTAAGTGGTTGACCTTGAAGGTTCATTATTGATCTTGGAAACAGCAGCTTGGCAAAAAAAAAAAAAAAAAATCAGCACATGGTCCAAATTTTCTGCATTTTCAACCACATCTTTCAACCACAGGCTTCACTGCAGCCATTATCTGGTAAAAAGTGGGACATCATTAGAGCACTTGACTTCAGCAGTTTTAAGCCTCTTTACAGTGGCTTTTTACTCTCCATCACTTAGTGTTTGTCAACCAGTGTAGTTATTCCTACTTACATATCTTTCTGTTACTGTTCTGAGACACCTAAATGGTTATTAGAGTGATTTGACTGCACGTCATTAATGCATTACTATTATTCCTGCCTTTCTGCACTGAGGAAAATCAATGAAATCATTGTTTTAAACTTTCAAAGTTGTCTCACAACATGACTACAGATCAATGACAACGGCTGTATTGTAATTGAACATATTGACACTCAAAACCAGCAATTACAGAGAGAGCTGGAGGCGACAGAACGTTTGATTCATTAACAACAAGAGCTCCTGATTGTGTCTGTGCAGGCAGCCATCAATGCATTACTTGTACAGCTGCATAAAAAGCCTATTTTCTAATTTTAACACGTCAATACAGCAGACAGTGTGAATTTATTTCATCACAGTTGACCAGGCTTTAATTGTGGTTTCACTGTTGAATGAGACTGGAAAAAAATGAAAGCAGCAGCTAACGGGTGTACTTTGTGTGTCAGCCACAGCAATTCTTAACCATGTTAACTGAGAGCTCAGCTGGAGCAGCGACAATGAGAACGACTTAAAGGCTAACTACATTAGGTGGAAAAAGAAGACTCTGCTGTTGAAAGGACACAGGTAAAGTGGACATGGGCCCCTCATCACTCTAGCCTTACAACAGTCAAACATCCACTCAAGCTGACAAAAGAATGACAACGGTCACATGAACATGCTGTGAAACAGTGAACAGAATTTGCACTGATCTGATCAATGCCTACAGACATTATTGCTTAAACAACTTTGGATTAATCATAAAACTGAGGCTAAAGAAGAGGAACAGGACAAGGCACAAACAGTCCACTGTTATAAGCACCACGCACACTTTTTACAGGTAGTCAGCTTGTCAGAGCAAGGACTTATTGAAAATACTACTAATGCAGGATTAAAGGCTCTGATTCTGTATTAATAAGGCTCATCATTCAACAATTAGTATGCAACTCTTTCACCTGGATTTTATAACCCAGTGTATCCCAAACCTATGTTTTCTGTTGTAAGCAGACACAAGTAAAGAGCCTGA
The DNA here is from genome assembly GCA_033238685.1 of Lates japonicus. NCBI lineage: Eukaryota > Metazoa > Chordata > Actinopteri > Centropomidae > Lates > Lates japonicus. Next base: position 12,298,085 of record BRZM01000010.1, on the reverse strand, counting down.
TAAATAAGAACACACTGTCGCTTTCAAGCAATATATTTATGGTAGTAAAAAAAAGTGCAACATAACTACAGGGACATTCGTAATGATGTACATGATGAGCAGGGTATAAGCCTCTATATGTTCCATTTGTCCCTGGAGCAGTGACTTAGTGTCTCGTGCTATAAGTAAAGAATGAGGAGCAGAGATTATCCAGATTTGATCCTCTCAGTCAGACAGCATAGCTTAGCTGAGCAGGGAGCAGGGCAGGAGAGACTGCCCACATGCTCATCTTTCCCCTTTGACCCTCTTTAAGCCAAACATCTGGCACCACAGTACAGCAGAAAGCCAATATTTCTCACTGCAATCAAAGCTCCTCTCCTTTTCGTGCTGTTGAACCGTGTGCTGGGGAGAAAATAAGCCCCTGCTCTTTTGGTTCTCCTCACATCAAAGGGTATCATGTAGTTATTAAAATAAACTGATTGCATACTATTTCAATCCAATGCAGGTGACACAGTACAAAGCTGAAAGCATTTTTACTCCCCTGCTTTAGAATTATGAAGGCTAATGCTGACTTTAGAGAAAGCGGAAAGTGTTGCAACAGAAAACTAAAAACCACGGATGTGGACTTCAGCCAAAGTCATTTGTTGATCATGTGCTCTGTCAGTGATGAACACACAAAAAGTTTGGTTTAGTGAGCAAAGTTACTGGAGGAAGTTATGGGAGTCACAGACAGTATGTAAACCATATAATCTTCATTTCATCTTCATATATACACTGACAGTGAAATTTAATTTTACTTTGGCAGTTTGCCACAGCCACCACAAAATGGACAAAGAGCAACAGTACATCACTTACTTTACTAGGCAGAGCAAGGTCAAGTGCAACAACACAGACAGTTTGAAAAGTTGTCCATGAGACCAAGAGCAGGCAGGGTTAGGAATCAAGTCATAGTACATGAAGAATGTGAAAATAAACAAGTATTAGAAGAAATGACTTATCACATACATTAAAAGCTTATGCTGTGCTAGCACGATATCCCTTTCAGACAATAACATTGATGAATTCTTATATTTGTTTCAGTATTGTCTTCTGGCTTTTACGCAGGTCTCTGTTATGGTAGAGCTCTATGTTCAAATGTAGAATACAAAACAGAATACTTTTACAGATAGAAAATCAGAACTTGCACCACTGGCACTTGGCACATAAGGCAGGGGAAATCCAAAGACCCTTATCTCCTCACAGGGACAGCAATGCTGAGAAACAGTGATGAGTTGAAATGAAAGTAATGACACCAGGGAAGAAGAGCATTCTCAGTTTTTAGTTCACTTACAGGCTTCCTATATATAGTATAATGTTTTTCTCCATCACTTGAACATTTAAGTAGTGAGGTCAGTGTCTGAATGGAGGTTGCAACGTTCCTGATGAGTTAGCTGATAATTAGCACTTAGGATGGAGCGGTGTGAACTGATGGGCGTACACCAGAGCATCAGTCCTGGCATCAACAAGCCATCCTGAATCACCATATTGCTGACCCTAAAAATAATCCCTCTGCCCTCTCCTCTAAGATCAGTGCTACATATGACTGTATTTTTGCTCCACGCAGGCAGCAGTTGGGAAAAGAGTGGCCTTAACAGGAAAGGGTGGATTACCCTTTCAGAATAAGACTAATCCAAACTCCAGTTCTCTAACAAAACTTTCCAATACAGCCAGTGTGAGGATATCAAAGACACAACACGTGGGAGATAAACATTTTCCGCAATCTTAACACATTAGACAGAGTGTTGTTTCACTAGCCAGTCTCTCAGTCTCGCTCAAAACAGTGACATTTGTGTTTTCTGGGCCAAACCCTGCTCCCCGAGAATGTTTTCCTAGAAAATGTACACTGTAGGAGGCACAGGAAAGAAAGTTCCACAATTTTGAAGAGAAATCTTCTAGCCCCATCTGCTGGATTTTAATAGCCATTTCAGGGCGCCCACACAGCGTGACATAATTCCCCCACTTCGCCGTCATCGGTTTGCACAAGCTGATTCTGACCACACATTTTACCTGGAGACTTATTTCCTAGCCACATGGCAACAGCATACAAACATCCATGTCCCTCATCACTGTTTATCTCCCACGTGTTGTGTCTTTGATATCCTCACACTGGCTAAATTTGGACTCAAAAACTCTTTCAACACCACTAGGAACACTGACTCATAACCTACACCCAAAACATAAAATGGTTATTTTTAAGCAAAAAGTTGAAGAAATGAACTCTCAGCATGACATTAAACAGCATTGCGAAACTGCATTTTCGGTTTTATGCTTTAGGGTTTCATCATCGAAGTATGGAATTCTCAAAATGTCATTTCCTCTTATCTACAAAAGCAGATGAGAGAATACGTAGGATTGTATAAAGCAGAACAAGCTTTCATCTGTTCAGTTACCACCCAGGTTTTGTTGCTGTTGCCTACATAGGGGAGAGAGGCCTACCCACAGGCCGTCTCAACTGAGACAACCTGAGATGGAGCAACTAACACTCAGTGTGCAAGACTATTTGATTAGACTTCCCCTACAACATCCGGTGGTCTGGTGAAAGACAAACTAATTTAATATTGAGCACAGACAGGTTTAGCGACATCAACACACAGCTTGATATTCAAACAGCAGAGAGACAATAAAACAAAATAGAAAAAACACACTGCAATAGACGCAGGGGTAACTGGCAGTCAGCACAGAGAGGCAGACAGCAAAACAGAGACAGATGTGAAACAGGCTTGCTCAATAAAAACAGATAAAAATACGCGTAGGTTTACAAGGGGCTACGACAGATGGATGATCAGATGATGAATGAATGTTGTAGTCAAACTGGAGATGTCACTTACGAGGCTTCTGGCCCCATACGTTTAGATGTAGCTTCCCGGAGGAGTAGTAAATAAAGCCCAGGACCAGCATGGGGCACAGGACAAACAGCAGCTTGTGTGTGGGCTTCATGGTCTTCAGTCATTCACATGGCACCATCCAGGTCATCACCTGGAACAACAAGAGGGGATAGGGACAGCACATTTACATATGATCTCCAAAGAGAGATTCATCTGTCAGCAGAAGATAAATATATAACATAGGTTAAAAATGGCAAGAAAACAATTTTAACCGTAACTGTGTTTTTTTCCGCATTTGTGTGAGGAACCTTGATAAACCTCTCAAGTAGGAGAAGCAGAGAGGTGAAGCAAAGATGCAGTGTTTGTGGTGGAGGAGTGATTAACCCTACACACACTTTATCAGCCGGTCAAGCTGTGTCGAGCAATCCTTTCCAAAAAAACTGAATGTATACAGGAAACCACACCCTCACTGCAACGGAAAACATGACGTTTCGATACACCAAACACAATTTTGTTTCATGCGTACAAGGACAAATACATTTCTATATTGTATTGTATTTCTACATTTAAATTATAAGTATATTTATGTTCCTTGTACATATAGTATTTGCTTTTTGCTCTTTACTCCTTACTCTTACTTCTAATTTTCTATCTGTCTTTGTTTACTATCGTTTTTTTAGCACCAATATACCAAGACAAATTGCTTGTATGTGCAAACTTACTTGGCAATAAAGTCTGATTCTGATAAAGTTTCTATATGTAATGACAGCACATGCGATTTCCTTCAACCCCAGACATTTCATTAAAAACAAGTATGCTGTGCAGTATTTCTCAGATATGATTTTTCTTTTTTCTTTTTTTTTCAAAAATATGCATCAAATTTCATCTGGGGCATCTTTGTTTCATCCTGAGGACTGCTAGAGGCAAGTGCAAATGAGGGACTATGAAGCTTTGGCACAAGGAGGTGTCTGAGCAGAGCTGAGCTCAGATAAGCCTGTAATATATCTGCAAAACCATGCAAATTAAAACTGCTAAACAAAATGTTACTCCTCACTTAAAAACGCAAGTTGTTTTACTCTTTATGTCACTCAAGAGGCAACATGTTGATACTGTATGACATTAATTGCAACATTGTAACCAGTGATTAACTGACAAAACTGCAGATTCTTAATACCCTGAAAGTTGCCTGACTACCAGACACCTGTGATAAATTCAACAGCATGTACTGAATAATACAACGTATATGCAGCTGCACCAGTACAACTCTGGTCAGACATGGTCTTTTACCTCCTACAGGCAGCATTTCTGGTTACTTTTGACATTATATTTTACAACTAAATCGAAATTATAATCAGACTGTATTCATGACAGACGAGACAAGGCAATTTTGCAACAGAAAAACCGTTGTCCCTCGGTGAAACTCACCACATCATTGAGTAACAAGAGCAGCAGCAGCAGCCGTCACCTCACTTAACATCGTTATTCATTTCTTGTGCACGATGATAAAAGCGTTGTATTTCAGGCCGTGTCGAAGGTTCAGGCGTTAACTGTCGCCTCCACGCCGCGCAGTTAGGTTCTCCTGTGAGCTGAGCGACCGCAAACGGAAAGTTGAGCGGCTAGTTAGCAAAACAAACATAACGGAACTTAGTGGTCCTATAATTCAACGCTATGTATGCTCCAGTCTGTTCACATACAATGGCTGCTTCAAGATTACCTGAGGGCTGGTCCCACTTTAAACACTGCGTTTACGCTCAAGTTTTTAAAAACGAAACATCGAACAGAGCTATTTTCATTTACAAACAGATGAAGTAAACACTGTAGAAAAGATTAAGGTAGAATATCAAGCAGCTAACCAGTAACGTTAGCCTGAGTTAGCCAGGCGCTATGCTAACAACGCTACGTTGGCATAGTGGGGAGTTCGCCTTGATCCCCGTCGGCAGGCCTGCAGCACAGGAACAACGCAACACTGGTTCGGGATTTGTGTGGCCAGACATGGGCTTAGGAACCGCAGCAACCGCAATAGGTGGACGAACCTGTCGATACATGTAGGACAAATTATGGTATGTAACCGCAGTGAGGGCAGCAAAGTCTGACGAGGGAACAATACGGAGGTAATCCGGCTATTAGAAGACAAGACCACCGGCTCGCCAAAATGAACCACCAAATCATTAGCGAGTAAAACGCGGCGCACCAACGTCTCAATGCCATTTCCAATCAAATTAGTTAATTGTAGACATTACCTTTTTCTTTTCCTCTGAGTCCCCCGGACAGAAACAATACCAGCCTTAGTTTAAATAAAGGATTGGCCGATAAAACGACCGTGTTCTTCCCACTCTCCAAGCCATCTCGATGAAATCCGTAAAAGTACCCTGGCTCTATGAGCGGAAGAGGACCAGTCTGACTGCGTGTTTCCCCTTATGTCTCACCAGCTCCAGTTCACATCAAGACTGGCAAAGACACCGTCTTCCCTCAACACTACCACCACCATCATCATCGTCAGAAACAGCGGCGGCAGCTTACTGGTCTACAGCAACATGGTTTACCACCGACAGTCACATGAGATATTTCCCTGAATCTGATGCCCCCCTCCTGTTTTAGCAGACCCAAAATGAATGTACCTTTTCATCTGGCTCCTCACGTGGTGTTCCTCTCTGCCCGTCAGCTGTTAACGTCCCATTGTGGCTGGGTTTGTTTATAGCCAACAGACACGTCGATCCCCAACCCGACTGTAACAGCCCTTGCTCAGCAGCAACAGCAGAGATGGAATAATGTATAGGGCTTGTTGAACCGCCTGCCCCCACACCAACGTGGTATGTGCTTGGCCAGCACTATTTCGTGATTGACTGTACAGGTGAGAGACATGTTCTCATCCCACAGACATGGCTGAATTTGCTGAAATCCAAAGAGCTAAGGGATTATTAGTGCTTTAAAAGTAGTGTTATGGTCTGGTAGATTGTCAGTGAGCCAGGTTATTCTAGATTCAAGCCCATTTTGTATGTCTTTGTTTGGAAAAATATGGCATCAAGTCTTTGAGGTAAACACTTAAATCCAGGCAGTCCTCTCTGTCTTGTTTAGACGTTGGTATCCCATGGCCAGTATCTGTCTGAATCGATATCCAACAGACCTTCAGTGATGATGATAGTGTGAGAAAGTGTGTAGTCTTTGGAGTGCTTCCTGTTTCTTATTAGCCCTAAATAAATTATCCATACTTACACAGGACTAAACCAATTTGCTCAATGATTCATCTGATACCTTCCTGGATGATAATGTTCCTATCTACAAACCATAAGCACCTACAAACCCAATTGTGTATTAAACACCACACACCCAAAGGAGCCATAGTCACTGAGTCATCATTCATACTAGAAAATCAGTTACAAACCAGGGTCACACATACATCCATAGACACGTCACATGTAAGCATGATCTCTGTTCACACCTTAACCTTTATTCCTCTTTGACAAAATATAAATACCTTAATATTTTTTTTCTCCCTGTAATGTTCTGTTATTAATGACTTTTTTCTTTTTAAAAAGATTGTTGTCACACCAAGATAAACCACAGTCCGCCATCATTAAGATTATTTATATGGGAATATGAGGCAACTTTCTGCATTTAGTCACTGCACATGAAATACGCTCTGTCATCCCATGTTCCTGTGCGCACATGTACAGTCAAGCTCAGATTCACTTTTCTCAACCTGTTTAAAGCAGTCCTAAAGACTGGCTGTCAATCTCATTTATCAAGCCTCTAAAAACAGAAGTGCTGATTTGAATGGGAGAATAACTTACAGTATAACTCTGCTCTGCTGAGATGCTTAATGAATATGAGCCCTGCAGACCTTGTATGTCATTCTCAATCCCAGTGGGGCTTTTACCCTATTGTGTGGATGCTCACAGCAGATTGTTAGATGGAAGCAGATCCATAGTCCCGTCCTTTACACCTTATCAGGTTACTCTGTTAATTCAGTTTCCCTCTCTTATCTTGGCTCTTGGCCCAACAACTGCCTATGTAGGATATGAGGCCTTGAGAATGTCGGGGCACAAACAAGACGCAGATTCTGAGAGGGTGGCTAGATGTGTGTGTGGGTGGTGGTGGTGGTGTGGGGTGGGGGGGGTGGGGGTCTTCTGTTTTTGCCCTGCAAAGAGTGTGTGGCAGAGTAGCATACTGATCTATTAATATTGAATCAAGCAGGAAATACAATCTGCTCGCCCACTGTTCTCCATCTGGGGTCAGGAGATTAGCAGGAGCCGGGAGAATAAAATACATACACATGCAAACACACACATACACACACTTAGCCTATTGAAGTGTGAGGCAAGTGGGACTCCTGGTGAGTTGGCAGCACTTCATGGCCTCTGGCACACAGATCTTTTGTTTACATCACACTTACAAGAGGGAATGATCAATGGCCAGAGAAAACAACGCAAGAGGCTGGAATGTTCCATTCTCAAACCAAATCTGGGAAGTGCACGGTCATTTGTTTGTCTGCCAGTAAGCAGCCATGTTCCTGATGGGAAAAGCTTGGTTTGCTTTATACATCCACAGATTGTAATGCATCTGCTTCACTGTACATACAAGTCTAGCTGCCAAGATGAAGCCACATCCGAATTATTTGATCCTTCAGGCCTTGAAATATGACTCAGTCATTTTACGATGTGGTTTCCCTGCTTCTACTCTGTCATCATGCCCCATTACTCAAATTATTGTTAACTGGCAGGGGTATAAGTAACAGATCAGTGTAGTCTTGAGTGACAGGACTGTCTTGATAACAGAAATTCACACTCCATCAAAAATGAAATCCTTCAGCCAGTGCGTAATGTGGAGTCAGTGCCACTAGCAGCGATACCATCAGGTCCATCCCGGAAATTAACATTTTATCTTCTTCAAGTGTAGTCAGATAGTTTCCGCTGTGCACAAGCTCTCATTTAAGCCCACTCCAGGGGCTTAAAGGTACAACAGATCAGTGGATGATGGAAACAGTGAAATGATGTTGAGTATGTCATGTGCTTATATTAATTGAGGCTTTTGTGAATCCAGTTACTACTAATGCAGATTTAGGGTAGTTCCTATCCATCAGGCTTTAATAACACTGTGTAGTTTACATGTAAGTGTAATACTGGGAGATAACAGCTGTGCAAAAGCTCCTGAGAGTTCACTTGAGATTGTGAACCTCACAATAAAATGTGTGTTTACTGTAACCTCTAACCCCTTATATTGTAATAATAATAATAATAATAATAAATCTAGTGAACCATGCCATTAACATGTATTTTCTTATCAAAAATAGCATTAAGAATGTCCTCACTTCCTAACAGAATCAGTAACAACATACAACTTGAAACAGGCTTCTCCATGTGTAATCACCTCACCTCTCTGAGTGAAATCCCTATATGAGTGGAGCCAAACTTTATTGTGACAAAATAAATAATTGATTGTTGCATCGTCTGAATCATAGATGAACTCAATGGCATGGCTTTTGCTCTAGCAGGCAGGCAGCAGGAAAGTGCTAATGGGAATCCAATAGATCCTATGCATTCAGGAACAGACTAGCATGACTGCATCTGAAGGAGCAACACTTTCCCTTCCCGTTTGTTTTATTTATTTACCACTCTAGGCACCATCTTGACTACAGCTACTTCAATACTTCCTGTGGCAGAGGACAAAAACCCATACATTATTCCTCAATCAGAAGGGAACAAAAGTTCACTCTTACTGTCTCACTACCATAAGTCATTTATTATTATTAATGATCATAATGTCTAGAAACTTGGACTAATTGATACTGACTGTTAAGTCAGCAATGTAACTGCAAATTAAACTAATTTACACAGAGAACTTAGTGTTACACTGCTGTCTGTGTTTAAATAGTTTGACAATTAGGGAATATGCTTATTTGTTTTCTTGCTAAATGTTAAATGAGAAGATTGACATCACTCTCATGTCCGCATGTCAGTTATCTTAGCTGATGGTTAGCTTAGCAGTTAGCAGCTGCAAAGTAACAAGATGCAATGTATTAATTAGCTAGCTTTTGAGGTGCCAGTATGGAGATTTGTTAAAATTTGGACAGAGCCAGGCTAACTGTTTCTTACTGCTTGCGGTCTTTATGCTAAGCTAAGATAACAAGCTTGAGATTGGTTTTGATCTACCAATTTTACTTTGTGTATTCATTTAAATGTCAGCTGAATTAATGGTGCTGGACCAACAGGAACAGCCAATAGAATGAAAAAGGTCAAATCTTTAGCATCCCCTTGCGACATCATTTCACACTGAGTCAACAGTATCTCATACACACAGCAGTAAAACACTATGCCTGCTTTCTCTGGACTAATGATTCACATCTAATAAAATATCCAAAGGTACCTGAAAATTGCAGTCAAAGAGGTGGGCTTGTGAGATGATGCACAAAGCAGGAGTCGCCTTTCCAGTCAAGAGTTTCAATACTTCAAAAGGCAGAACCTGGCATGATCTCTCTCACATTCTTCCTTCTCTCTCTGTTTGTCTCTCTCATAGTTTATCTGCTCTCTCCCATTCAGACCCTTGAATTTTATCTCTGTCCCATGCATGACTTCATTAAACACATGTTATGTGTTTATTCAAGCCTTCAAATGAAGTAAACACAAGAAATAAACAGTCCTGTTTACTTCACTTATAACAGATAAAATACATACATGAAACAGCTGTATAGGGCTCTGTGCTGTTTATAATCCTTCATAGAAAAGTTCAACCATTTTAAAAGGAATACTTCATCATTTCTGATCATCGGCTTAATGGTTTTGTTGATGAGAGTTGGATTTAAAAAAAGATGGTTACCACTCTCATGTCTGTCTGCTAAGTATGAGGCTACCTGCCAGAAGATGGTTCACTCAGCTTAGCATAAAGAGTGGAAATAGGGAAACAGCTAGTCCGCCTCTTTTCAAACTTTGAGAAAATCTGTACTGGCATTTGTGAAGCTCATTTTAAAAACAGTCATAGTCATCTTGTTTGTTTTTCTGTGCATAAATAAAAATGTAAAAATTATGGTGATGGTGCACAAATTCATCTCTAAAACCGCTCAAAAAGCTCTGTGTGTTTTATTAAACAAAAGGTTGTGTGGTTATGAACAAACCGTAAAATTAAAAACTATAACATGTACAAAAATAGTACATTGTGGCATACTAAATTACTGGACATAAAGTAGAATATTCATAGCTTTCTTATGGACCGTACTGCTTACAGTGTCACTGTCTACCTTCCTGGAGTGCACTGGGGAGCTTATTTTAAGCCCCACTAGGCCGAGGTCATGGATTCATCCTTGGCCCACATATAATTCCTGTTATTGTTTTGAGCCATGATGTATGCTGGTACAGATACTGTATCTCTGGAGACAGATTGTGAGAAAAAAAAAAGATTCCCACCCAAACAGTGAAACAAACATTACATTTCCTTGCCAGAAATTTTTTTTGAACGATATAATGTGCATCATTTATATATATTAATGTGAGACATCTATATTAATCCAATCCAATCCAATATTAATTCATCGTTCCTCATCGTACGTATCTGTGCAAGACTCTACTAATTTATTGTGAGCTGAATGGCGCCTTTAGGCTGGCTTTTATGGCACTTCCTTTAACTGAGATAATGTTATGCTTTTAAATATGATGCTATTTAACAAATTTTGTTTGTGAAATTTTAAGGAGAAATAAAATAGAAAAAACATTCAGACTAATGAATATGTCTCTAATTTTTACCTTAAGAGCCTTTAGGTAGAAACAGACAGTACCTTTTCAGCTGCAGCTGTCAAGTATTTAATCCAGAGTATGAAACAGACGATTGAGGCTGACTGACCAAACCATCAAACACTAAAAGACACCGTCTGATTTGGTCACTGCCCTTTTCAAGCAATAGTTAATAAATAACAGGGAGGATGTGAATGGCAGAAAAATTGTGGTATGAATAATTCCTAATGAACAGGACTGTTGTACTGTCTGCAAAGATTTGATTAACAGTGACAAGATGGGTAGCAAAATCTACTTGGCATCTTACACTCTAAAAATACCACAAGCTATTCTGACACATCACAAAAAGCAATAACCGTTACCTGGCTATCCAGTATCATTTCAGAACATGTGTGGGTCAGATGTAGCGGAAAACAAAGAGTTAAAAGGAGAAATTTGGTATGACCTTTGTACCAGAAAGTAGAAAGCGTACTGCAAGCTTGTTTAAATCAGCTTATATTGTGAAAGATGTTTTGTGGGCTTTGGATCCTCTGTACAATCACCAGCATATTTTTCTAAACAACAGGATTTTGTGAAAAACTTGACATATTTGTTTCTAATTTTAGGGAATTAATTATCATATGAGAAACTACTTGACTGTAAAATAAAACTGTGTGAGTCCTGTGTGTTGTGTTAACACTTCTATCCAGTATTTATTGGATCAAGAGCTCTTTTTTCTCTCCAAAATCAGTCAACTTTGCCAGATACATTAATTTACATACAGTATTTTGCATATTGTACTGAACGTTTGATATACAGATTGGTGAACATGAGTTTTTCTTGCACAGGTTTTATATTCATGCGAAAATTGTTCCAACAGACCTTTAATCTGAGCTACTGAATGTGAAAGCTTTTTTAAAAGTCTGTTTCAAAAGCAAAACTCCTCAAAAATACACTGATAATGACAATGAGGCATGTTTGTCGCAGCAGATATGAAATAAGCTGATGCAAAAATGGTTAATATTTTACTTCCCAGCCATAACTTAACAACCCAAAGGTACAGCAAGTATAAGGACAAATATCTGTGTCAAACAGACCACAGTATAACCACAGTGGGTTTCTACATCAAGTAAGAACCACTACATGAAAGCCCCTCGTAACATATTCTCTTTCTGAAACCACCATGATCGTGACAGTTAGGCAGTTTTACCATTTCATCTGTGGTAGGAACAAGGACAGATAGCACACTCGCGGACACAAGATTGCTTTGACGATTATAGGCTCGATCCATCATGTGAGAAAGTGGGGCCAAAGTCGAGCCCCGAGGGAAACCTATAGGCTTAGACTGCTGCGGTCTGCTGCTTAATGAGGTGGCAACAGGAGAGAGTCCCATTAGAATCACAGAAATAGTGCTGTACATGATCTCAATGGTACAAATAGTTTATGCATGGTTTGTATATGTTTGGTTTGTATGGCACAGCGCAGTTTTTTTATACTTATGATCATTCACTTCATTCACTTTGATGTCAGCATCATGAGCAAGGTAGGGCAAAGAAAAAATATGTAATGTAATGACGTCAAAAGAATAAGTACTAAATAAGTAAGTGGAGTATACTTGATATATATATTACAAAAAGTAAAACAAGTAAACAGCAATTGGTGGCAAAAAAGAAGCAAAGTCAAGAAGAGCTTATGAGTGGGAAACATTCATGTAGCCTATTGGCATCTACTTGTGTTTCAAGAAACTAGGTGTCAGTTGTTTCTGTGGGGGTTAATCTATTTATCAGCTTCTGCTTTCACACCCTACCACACCTAGACTTGCTGTCTCCAGCACATGTTTTCTCACATTCTAATACATGTATACATGCACATTTGGTGTTTGATGTCTTCAGTCGGCGCCACTATGTGGGTCTGCAGGAGAGCAGCCGAAGCAGCTGCAGAAATGCCACAAAGGCTTTTTTTTAAATTGTGTGAGGGGGTTTGTAAGAAGGAAGTGGCAAGCAGATTGTGGCAAGTACTGACTGTACAATGCAAATCAAAGAGATCTGGTCAGGTTAATTCTCTGACACCAACCATTCAGCATCACACATGATCCGATTTCTTTTTTTAAATTTATTATTTTCGTAGGAAATTAATATGACATATGGCAGTCTTTTTGGTATTGTAGCTGTCTTTGAAACTCCTGTGTACAGTATTGTGCAAGGAAAATAAATTATTTGGTAGTCTGATTCACCTAAAGCCACATAGAAGATTTATTGCTTTTGTCTGCTCCTGTGACAATTTATTAGAGCAGCATGAGCTCAGCTTTTCTAAAACTCTTCAATTATGCAAATCTAAAATAAGTTAGGGATTAAATTACGTTTTCCACCTCTTTTCATTGACCTTGCATGTCATTTGCTTTGTTGTTGTTGTTGTTTTTGATCAGAATCACCCATTAATGCAGGATTAACACAATTTGAGTCAGACAAAAAGCAACTATTATCAGTCCAGCAAGGCAAGAAACTGAGACATATGACTACTTGCTAAGGTTGACAGTTTTTTTGCATTGACCTGCAGTTCATCTGTGGTTACAGTGTAGAGGTATGTAACCATGACAGTGGTCTTGTAGCCATGGATCAAGCTCAGCTGTCAACTGTTGAAGTGTGAAACAGTTTATGCCTCTGTTAATGGACAAGTGGCTTATGTATGACTTTCACCTTCCTGAGGGGCTTTGGACAGAACAGTCCACTGCCAATGACATGGTAATCATTAATGTGAGTGCAAGCAGTTTTGACAAGCGACCACATCCAAATCCTGAAGGATGAAATAACATCTACAATAGACTCACACTCACAGGTAAGGGCAGACAGTGAAACTGAAAAAGGAGCGTAAATGTTACAGGAAACAACCTTACACCACGTAGCAAGGTACCAACACTTGATAGTGATAAATCAGCTGTGAGTGTAACCAGCCAAACAGTAACGAAATGTTTCACAAAAGACTTTTCTTGAAAGTGAGAGCTACAACGAGGGGACTCTTAATGTCTACAATAAGCCATGATGAATCTCTTCTTTAAACATTTCACTGAGGAAGGGTGATGTTTCCTGTTATTGCAGTGTTGTAACATCAGCACAAAGGCCTTATCTGATCTTGCATCAGTACCACAGTACTATTTAATGAGTTGGAATCCCAGTCATTTAAGAGGATTCATTTTTTTAAGTGTGATATCTCAGACAACCATGGTAAACTGTAGACTGTAAAAAAAAAAAAAAAAACCCTGAGAGTATCAGGTACTTTGCTGTTGTCAAGCTTAATTTCACCAACACAGTGCCTTGTGTGTGTACATACAAACCTCCTCTTTATCTCAATACTTCAGGTAGATATCATACTGCATGTACAGAGTAAAAATGTATCAAAGCCATGTATATACTGCTATACCCGCATTATCTAATCCCTGTTTTCCCCCATAGTAGTGATTTTCCTAACTACACCTCCAATTTATTTTCCAGTGAGAACGAGAATCTAGCTACCTAACTGTAATAAAACTAAACAAAGTAGCTAAAGCAACAACAGGCTAATGCTAATTTCGTAAGCTGTAGCTAGGCGGGCAACTGGGACCGCTGGTTCTTCGTGTGTTTGTTGTCAGGTAAGCTAGCTACACACACAGTCCTCGCTGAGGGACAAGTATTAAGTTTTATATTTCCTTTATTGCGTCTATTCACTTGATGTTACTTAGTGTTGATATTGCTTTCTATTTATTTATATGACAGATGTGAGCAGGAAGATTTTGTCATGGGCAGGTTTGGGCGTATGTCTGGGGTAACTTGTGCTATTTTAAGTGTGATGCGGTTGAGAAGTCACACGCTGATGGTGAGATTGATCTTATGTTGCACTGGAGCACAGAGATGCAAAAACATAGAGCCTGTAGTCTTTTGCATCTCTTCATCATTCCAGCTTTTAAAAAGTGCACTCATTTGGCTAATTCCAGGAAATATATAGTGTGTAAAGGTCATAGCTTTTGTTTATTTTGAGTTTTAATGTTTCTAATACCTACATACACCTTACAAGGAGATGTCTCTCCAGCTTATAGCTTTCTGTTTGTCAAGTTACTGTGTTTGGGAAACAAGCTCAGTAAACTACTGGTTAACACCAGTGTATGAAAGTCAGACATCAATAGCACAGAGTAACCTGAGCTGTGTCACTTGACTATCATGTGACTGGTCTAAGGCAGTTACAGACAATAATACCCTACTAACAGAAGACCCTGAGGGAGTCACAGCTGCTGGGTCACAGATGAAGGATGAGAGATGGTGAGGCATGCTGAGAGATAGAGTGTGGATATGAAAACAATAAGTGAGTCATTTGTGTGCATATTCCTGCTCTGTTTCCATGTCTGAATGACAAAACTCACTTTTGCATCAATGTTACTGTCTGTATTAACTGATGTTTTGCTCCATCAGCATTCATTCTAAGTTGTGTGTTCCACTAGACAAACTGAAATCACTCCACTTTTACCTGTGTTGTCTTCACACTCTCTTTCAACTCTTGAGGCAAATATCTGGCACTGGCTCTTTAACAAGCGCTCCACTGTGTTCATTTAATTGTGTGTTGTTCAACTGTGTTTGGTGCATCATACAGCAGGTTTATCAGAGCGTTCTGCTGGAAAGAGAGAGTCAAAACAGTCAGTTTGTGGGCTGTTAAACCACAACAATCAGCTTTGTGTATCTGAGGGAGCTGTAGAGATAGTCCCCCTGTGGGTTACATGTAGTAATTTTATTTCAATGATATCATTAAAATATTTCTTGTAGCAGACAACATTCACAGCCTTCATCACAAATTAATAATTAAAGATACAAGCATTTCTCCAGGAATAAATAAAAATCTCAGAAGTAGTACAGAAATTGACTCTTATTTTTCGGTAACAGTATAGTTTGTTTTATTACAGTAAATGAACACACTGTCATGTAAGCTGAGCTTCTGTACAGGCAATTATGAACAGGCCATAAGAAGGAAAGTGGCACAATTCTCAGATGAATGCACATGACCCTGGTGTGTTCAGTCATGATACGCCCTTCGCTATTACCCCACATAAAAATCACTTTGTTCTTTGTGATGAGCCACTTCAGAGCATCAGATTTGCTGAGTGGCACTTAACCACACAGTAGCTCTTTCATTTCATTTTAACTCCCACAGACTCACTGAAAACACCCGCTGGTGACAAAAAATAATAGCACAGCAAACCAAGACAGAGAAGCTAATTAAATATTTCAGCATTCAGCCTTGAGTCCTGGATTTGTGCTTTGTATCCCAAATAAGAAACCAATTACTCCCTCTGTGAGACATTTCTAAACTAAAAAGATGCCTGAAAACAGTTTTCAAAGGCATGAAAAGAGTATAATGGAACACTAAATGTAAGTGTCAAACAGCTCTTTTCACTTTACTAATGTTAATCTTCAATTAAGATGGGCATTTCTGACTGTGATAAACCATCCAAACATGAGAAAACAAAGAAATTGAGTGATTGTATAGTCTTTATTATATCTATCATGTTACTTTTTATAGTATTTACAACTTTGTACATGTTAGCACTGACTTCCCCACACCTGGCAGAGGCTCAGGGGGAGAACACAAAGCAGCTCGAGCTGACACCGTCTGTCACCAGATGCAACCAGAGACAGGGTTGACTCTGCAGATGTTATGATCCTGTGTAGATGTGCAGAGCATGGGAGTGGATATGGCACGGAGCCAGTAGAGGTGCTTAGAGAAGGCGCCTGCTGCATGTGGTTTACTGACTTTATTGTTTTATGTATGTACCGTTTGTTGTAGCTACTGTGAATGAGATAACTAGCAACCCACCTCTCTCTTATCACACATAACCTATGTCTGCTTTCCTATGTGGTGATGGGCCCTTTTCTCTGAGCTAATTTCTCAGTGCCTGACTGAGTTTCATTTCATGACATAAAATAGAGATACAGGAAATGTGCTGATTAAATCCAGTTAAACAAGATACAATCATACCCTTTCTGCCAGGAAAAGATATTTTTAAAATGTGAAAAGTTAGATGACAAAAATATTTATGGCAAATACAAATTTTGACAAAATCACAAAATCAACAATGAAATAATAAGTCTAGTCTAGTAAAGACAAGTCCAAAGTCTCATAATGGCTTATTAGGTCATAGATTTATTTTTCACTGATCAAACCAAAATTTAAGTCAAATTTTATTTTTGATTTACTATATCTTACTAATATTTTTCATAATAACTTCCAGAATTTCAAAAACAAGACCCTATTTACCATATAATGTACTAGATGTGGCTGCCATTTTATTCTGAGTGTGTAAATGTGTCCCCTGTATATTGTATAGTGCGATCAAAAACTCCATAATGGAACATAAAAAGTACTTTGTGCTAACTACTCTGCTGTGCAATGTGTCATATTTTATAGAAATTCATTACTGAGAGGTCACTATTAGGTAAACTACTGAGTGTCCTCTATATGGGGAGTAGTGACTGAGTGGACAAGTAAGTGATTCTGAACACAAGTCTACAACCATGCTAGCAGTTCTGTGAGACAGTGCTTTGAGCTAAATGCTAAGTTTAGTATGCTAACATCCTCACATGACAATATACTGATGTTAAGCAGGTATAATGTTCACCATGCTCCCAAGCTTATGTTAGCGTGGTGACATGCTACCATTATAACAAATAACAAAAAGTACAGCTGAGGTTGAATGGAATCAGTGTTAGAAAGGACAAATTAAAAATCTGACGTCATGATAGTGCCAGGGGAAAAGTCAGGGGATCTCCAAAGTCTGTTTGATATACAAAGATGTGCACAGTTTGTCCTGGTGTAAATACCAAGTACTCTGAATGAAGCCATAAACTGAGAAGTATCTTATCACAACACTTGATACCATGACCAAACCAAACACACAACAATGGCTGATTAAATTAGTGTGTGCCAACCAACAGAGACCTGACAGTTAAAGGGGAAAACCTGTTCTGAGGCGTCACACAGGGTTTTCTTGTCATAAGCCATCTGGAGGAAGTATGAGTGAAGGTGGTAGGATGTTGGTAACCATTTCTCACAACCAGCCTACGAGTGAATGACCACATTCAACCTTCCTGCACACTTTTATAGAATTTTAAGCAGAATTTTGAGGTCGCATTAACGTAACTGGTAGTTTTATGCCAAGAGAACAGAAATTACACTCCTGGGGCATTTCCTTTAATTGAAGCTGACTCAGTCCAGAAATTCCCCAGAGGCATTTCACTGAAGAATCACAGATAATTCAGGACTGATTCCTGTCAATACATATATATGTGTAAAAAACACACTCTCCATGAGAAATTGTAATACTTAATTTTAACCCTCTTAACATTTATAAGGAGCATATAAACTTAGTACCGGTTTATAACACACATACTCAAGCTGTAAGCAGATCAGAAAATATAACACAGTTATGTGTATTTTATATGTGTATTTTATACAAATACAAATGTGTATTTTACACAAATAAATAAAAATGTATACAAATTATTACATTGTCATCTACTTAATAACTATATTTATAAATACTTCTACTGGTAAAGAATGGACTATTAAGCTTAACATGGTCACAGCAGTTTTGAATGTTTATACATTTTTAAATGCCAGTTCAAACTTGCCTGTGAATGTTACAAACATTTGTATCAAACTGTCAATAAATGTTTTATCACACACTGTAAGAAATTGTTAATGTGTGTAATCATTTATCATTACATATTATTACAGCTATGTGAGGCCTATATCAGTTTTGAACTAATTATACACCAGTTAGATATTCTTCATAGGAAAAGTTAACAAAAGTATGAATACAAACTTATCTGCTTTAAGCTGCATTACAGTGTGTTGTATGCTCTGCTGCTCAGTTCCATCACATCCCCTCAGGCAGTTTATCTGGTGTGTCAGCCACATAGATAGTTAACATGCATACCAGTGTTTTAAAGCAGTAATACACCATGTACTGTGCAGCTGGTCCATTAAATGTCATTATAGGTCATTCCAGTTCTTTTAATTGGCTCAGTGGACTCTGAGGAGACACAGGTAACAGCGCAAATTGGTGTGAAACTTTTCAGAGCTCATCTTCTCCTCAGCTGAAAACTTCAGCTGAAAAATACTTCTTGCACCCTTTTTTCAGTAACAGTAAAGTGGCTGTGGCGTTTGTGCAATGAGGACATGTTCAGATATGTGTGATGTTCACATTGCAGAACATTTTGTTAAATGTGCTGTGGAACTGGAACTGTGAAATTCACCATGCACACAACACATCTCCTCTATCTTTTTTTTTAAAAGGAGGCTTTATAAAGTGATGGATTATACCCAAACTCACCTCAGCACTACATATAGCTTTCTGTGATCTCTCCCTTTTCCTAACAGGTAAAAAAAAAAAAAGGGCGCTTACCTGAGAATGTGAGTTCTGACAAACTGTGATTAGAGATCCCAAAACCAAAACAACATAACTGATGAGCCTTTATCCTGTGACTTTTGTGCTTCATGGATGTGATCTGTTGTAATTCAAGAATAAGGACGTAAGGTGAAAGTCTGTTTTTATTTAGGAAGTAGCTATTATTATTATATGATGTGTTATTTCATGTGATCTGCCTGACTGACTGAATTCCAAGAAAACGAGTGAGAGACCTGCAGAAGCAGTTTTGTTGTTGTGATGAGTTGATGAAGTGTGATATTTGGTTGACTTTGCGGAATGCAGTTTGTAAACTGGTTTAGACGAATGAGCTCAGTGTTGCTGTCCTAAACATTAACAAATGTAATGACTCCAGTATTTATAATAAATCATGGAGTGATGAATCTGATACAGTCTAACAACCTGGAGTTCACAGAGGGTGTAAAGTGTGCAGTGATACAGAAAACCGGGAGCCATCTGTCTTCTCAAATTTCAGCAATGGTCTTTCCACAAGACTCGTCCTGCTTTAGCACAGCTGCAGCCCCTCTGGCTGAGACGTTCAACATTAGCAGCTCAAAAACATGAGAAGTAAAAGAAAAAAATGCAGATGATATAATGCTGCTAACAGAAAAACTGCCTGAACCTCTGCTGGTTTAACCTGCTTGTTTCCTGAGTGTTGGTAGCTGTAGAGTAAGTAAATTGTACAAGGTTCATTTCTTAGCTTAAACTTTACTCAAACTGTTGATGTTTACAAAGAATACACAGATGACCTGGACGTAAGCCCAAATGAAACCAAACAGACAGTAGCCATGAGCTAAAAGGGGTCTGCACACCATGTCCTCCTGAGAAGCCAGCATCTTTTCACAATTCTCTACACAAAAGACTATTTCAAAGCAGGTATAACTGACTCAGCATGAAAGAAAAGTTGCTCAAGTCTGACGCTTATCCTCTTACAACAGGTTTGTTTATTTGGGATCAAACTATAACCTCATTACAACATTCATCTCTAGAGCTAGCTTTTATCAGAAACACACACACGCAAAGTCTAAACTCAGTGGAGTCCATGTGTCTAAAAAATGCTTTAAAAAAAGAGGTTAGAAGAAGTGCTTTTGCTTTAAGAGAGACTTGAGCCAGATCATTCACACCTTAAAATCCAATAAAGGAAAAGCGAGCCTAAAAATTTAGGATGTCTGAAAACCTATCAATATAATAAATATAAATACATCTGAGGTTTTCTACAGATTGTGAAAAGACATGACAAAAATAGCTTTGTTCTCAAATGTAATGCACTCCCATAAATAAAGTGTAATAATAACATTAATTACAATAGTCATAATAAACTTTAAGCTTTAGAAAAAAAAAAACAAAGTTTGCTTGGCCCTTTCAAAGTAAGGCTGGGGCCATGAAAACACATCTAGTTTTCTTCTTCTATCTTCACAGTAGACGCACGTTGCCACTCCCATGAAAAGGGATGTTTGTGTGAACCATGTAATGCAATGCATACATTTCAAGTGCCAAAAAGTGACCATGACACATTAATTTCATTTCTTTGGGGTTATAACTAGCCTGATCAAATTGATTTTCATTGCAGTCAATTGATCGGTGCTGATTGGTGTGTTCTGGGCGACTGAAGTGTTCGATTCTGCCTTTGTTTAACTTCATGGGTGGGAAAAAACAGACCAACAACCTTTATAACCTCGTTATCAAGCACTGTAAAATATGATAAATTATTATGAAAATAACATAAGTCTGTAAGTCAAGAGCAAAAGGTCATTTATAGAAGAAATATCACTACTACAAAAACTGTCCACTGTAGACGGTGTAAAGTTGTGTTTACTTTATAGCTGCTAAATGTGGTGGTAGAAAAAAGAAAACATCTTGCCCCAGTTAGATAGTCCAACCCGTTCCATATTTAATAATTCATTGATGGCTTCTTCCTGAGAAAAAGAAAAAAGCAAAATAAAATGGAAGAAGAAAATATAAACTACAGAGTATGATGGCAAATGGAGGTCTAAGAGTATTTATTTAATGCACACAAAAGTAATTTAAAGTCCCAGCCGTAGTTTATAAATATGTAGCCTGACAGGCTGTGGAAGAAGAGGACGAAGAGGAGGAGGAGGTGTATAGGGTGGTCGCTCCTATCAGCAGTAGCAGGAAACAGAGAAGACCTGCAGCTCTCCCTCTCTCTCTCTCTCTCTGTGTTGAGTTGATGAGGTGTAAGAGTGGTGGAGGAAAACAGGAGGAGATAGAAATTGATGTCACTCCATGATGGCTCGGTAAATGACGGGCTCAATGTAGTCCTCTCTGTATCGGGAGTTGATGACTCGTTGTCTTTTGGAGTTCTGTTTGACGTCGTTTTGTGTGAAGAGCTCGAAACGCATGTCTGACGCCACAGACTGTGGACCAAACAAAACATTGGGTACAGAAATTAGTGCTTGCTGGTCAGGTCTTAATCATATAATAACCACTGTTAAAAGCCACACCTCATAACACTTGTTCTGAGCATAAACGGGGGATTTTCAGTTACCATTCGTGATTTGACTCGTTTGGGCAGATCCTCATCTAGAGTGTAGATGTCTTCCCGCTTGACAGTGATTTGCGATCCATCCTCAAACTCCACCTGAATAATTTGCATGGAAATTCCATTCACCACCATACATTTGCACAAATGCTACTCTAAGTTGTTATTCTATTACACAGCAATTTAGGCACTTTATGACATCAGTAAATAAACAGGGTAGTAAAATTACAGTAACACTGTATCCATGCAGCTGTACCACATCATTATCTAATCTTAAACAGACCACAACATAATTAAAGGAGAAACAGATATCACATATTGATGACTATTTTCAAACATGTCCCAACATTTTTTACTTCTAACCACACAGGCCACACACATTTTGAGGTTGAGGAATATAACCCAACATCATTTGATGTGGTTTGGACAAACTGAGTAAGAAGCTAGAAGTTAGATACACTACATGCTTGTCAGAGCCAGGGAGACATAAAAGACAGACAGATAAAAGTGGGGAGACGTTTACCAGGTACATGGGGATGGAGTGCGATGCTACAAATTTGGCTCCATATATCAACCCATCTGTCCACCGCACTTGAACAGCATCACCTTCGGCGGGTGGGCCGAGGCGGACGCAGTCACGGTTCTGCAAACACATCAAAGTGGTAAGTGGTGAACTCGGGCTGTGCTATAGATAAGGGGACTTATCTGAAAAGGAAAGTGAGCAGAAAACTTTAGCTGTCTGTAGCTGTTTATCTGACGCTTAAGTTTACCTCTCACTACACTATGCAATGGTACACAAATAAAAATTTGAACAATGTTTGGAGGCAATTTTATTAACCTCGATGTCCTCAGGGAAGAGGTTGTCGCTGTAGGACCCGTCATCGAACACCACCTCATAGAAGGTGGCTGTGGTCAGTTCCACCACCTCACTGTGGTAGTAGCGGCCGTTTTTGTATTTACAGATCACCCTCTGCCCCACTGTCAACTCCCGCATGGACGCCTTGTTGCGCTAAAAGAAGAACAGAAACTGAATGTTAACATTGAATGCCTATCACTCCATATTGCTTTATGGCATAGGAAAGACAAGGCAGTGTTTGTATTGCAATAAACAGCACAAGTCAGTGAGGATCGTTCTACTGTAGTGGCTAAAACAATATTAGCAGTAATGTGTAGCCAGAAATTATGCTGTTCTGTCTGCCTCATGACACAAAAATACACCTGAGTAGCACAGCCAAGCCCAGACTTGTCATCAACAGCAAAGCCAAAACCTTTGCAGCAAGTTCATCTGCATCGAGTGAACATGAATGTTGTGTTTGTACGTCTCCTGACAGAAGCAAACAGATGTCTGTCTCCTCCAATTAGTGAATCAAAGCAGCATGAACATGCACTAAAGTAAGAATCCCTGTGGCAGTTTGAGAGCTGAAAAAGCAGTTTCCCAACTGTTACTGTGCTGAACGGCTGACGACTCCCATGCCTTGGCACAAAGATTATCTTTGTTGATAATCTACAATATTATGAGGAGATCTTAGCACTGAGATATCGAACGTAAAAGTGTGACTGGAAATTAGCCTTATGTTCTCCTGAATGGCATAATCACCAGTGACAGAACAGTTGAAGATTCAATAATGATGTTAAAAGTGATTTAACTGACAGTGAACACAAATAGCTGGGATATGACTTGACTTGAGCAGAGGGAGTGACTGTTTACACAGTTTACTTTTGTTAACTGTATTACACAATCAAGAAAACCTGTCTCATATTTGAAGTCACTGTAAAATCATGTAAGGCTGGGATTAGGCAATTTTGGAAGTGTTTGGAATCTGATCCTTAAGACACGTAGCTCACGCAAGGAATCACGCTCTGTGTTTTACAATGTGGTGTCTGTCTGAGCTTGTTTTTGCCTGCTGGTTATGTTGCCTTCCTGTTGTAGAAATGACTGACCTTTTAAAGCATGGAAGAAAACTTCCTTTAGAATGAGGAACTGAGAAAAATCTCAAGTTAAATCTGTGTTTACATGCAGCAGTATGTTCATTGTTAGTGCCATTTGTGAAATAAAACTATACGGGAACATCCCAAAGGCATTAAAATGGAGGCGCTCTCGCTCATGTTTTTTGGCAGAGAAGATCACTCCCAAAAGTTAAGATAAGATAAACCTGGCTGTTTCCCCCAACATGAATGTCAGTTCTCGAGAGAGAGAGAGAGAGAGAGAGAGAGAGAGAGAGTGTTGTTGCTGAATTTGTGTATGTAAAATAGAAACAAACAATGCTTCACAAAATTATGTATGAAAAAATTATTAAGTGATCCTTTGCACCTGACTCATTACTACTGGCCTGACTGTGTTCCTGCCATGTTACCTCAGGTATGACAGGCGTTCTGTGTCTGTGGCAGGTGACGAAGACTACGAAGGGCCAGTCGTCTGGGTGCATGAGGATACCAGCTGCCTGAGCGCAGGTGGGGTGAAACGCCGTGGAGCAGCGCCCGTGGGAGCACTGGACGCAGCAGCCCGTCACTTCCCGCTTCATCCGCTTCCTGCAGTACACGCACTTCTACCAGAGTGACAAGGACAAAGGCGTGGAGGGAGAATAAGGGGCCGAGAAGATATGTTAGCAAATTAAAGTAAAGGAAGTACAGCGGAGAAAAAGGAGGAAAGAGGAAACACGCCAAGCGGATAAAGGATAAAAAATAAGAAAGAGGATGACCCAAAAAGAAAAAAATAATCAGAGGTGGAGCAAAAGGCAGTTAGACCCAGACACAAACTGGAACACAAATATGTGAGATTAAATGACACAACTTCCTTTCTAATGGATTCTGACATGTATGTCCTTATTTAGAAACCGACAAATTGAGGAACACTCCACTGAGATCAAGACGTATAACAATGGAAACAAGGCCAACTATTGTGATCCAAGTTCTGCATCATTTCCAGTGGAGAGTTTGTAAGTGACTCATACACAAGACAGAAGGTAGGCATGTAATGTCAGTCAGTCACATTATTTTCATAATAACATAATACAGTAACAGCTGATCATAATTCACAGTTTATTGCTGTATATTGGGGATTTTTTTAATATCTTCACTATGTAGTCGAAACAACATCTATTATTCAGAAACATCCGGGGGCAGAATGA
Organism: Lates japonicus; assembly: GCA_033238685.1. Taxonomy (NCBI): domain Eukaryota; kingdom Metazoa; phylum Chordata; class Actinopteri; family Centropomidae; genus Lates; species Lates japonicus. The sequence continues at coordinate 12,273,468 of BRZM01000010.1, read as the reverse complement.
GATGTGAAACTGAGACAGCCAACAGATGCCATACCAGTACAACTTAGGGGAAATGTGTGTCCTCTGTGCAAACCAGAGTGCACCTCTATTTACCAAGAATCTAAAATGCATATGGGTCTTAAGTCCTTGGCAGTGGAAAAACTAAATAAAACAACCATTCAAATCACCGTGAATAACTTTCATGCCTGACGCTACAAAACAGCTCTCCTTATCTAAATCTTTGATGTGATATGAAAAGTGCACCAACTGCAACTGTAGTCTTACCAGCCTGAACCGTGGCAGTGGTATGGCAGAGAGGTCAATGGGGCTCCGCTCAGTGATGTTGACAAAGCGAGCTTCCAGCACGGTGATGGCACACAGCACATGAACCCACCTGTGTGAAAGGCAAACATCAAGTAAATTCAGGACAAACAGTTCAATGTCCAGGGCACAGTGTTTACAGTGGTTACAACTAAACATTACGAGTAGCCCTATCTATTGTTGGGACATGTTATTGTGTATATATAAACCATTAGAATCTATTACTACCTTTACTACGACGTTGGGACAATTACAAACTGACAAACAGATATTTATGGATAAAATTCATCTATACATATTTTATTGTAAATGAAATCAGCGAGTATGAAAAACGATTCTTGACCTTGGAAACATCTATCTCGAATGAATAATTCATATTCAACTGGATCTTTCACCCATGTCTCACAGTCTTCCTCAGCAGTTTGTGTTTGCTCAGTTGTTTTGGAGACAGCCACCTCTGTGACAGACATGGTCTGGGTAGCTACTGTACTTGTAGGATACCTGAGCAAACTACATTTGCTGATAAAGACTGAGGTGTGGTTGAAGCGCAAGAAAAAGGGCAGTAAGTGGACCTTGAGTCAGTTTATACTGGTGATTCAAAACTACATGGAGGAAAAGATATAAAATTCTATTTTTCAATACATCCCTAATACAGTTACATAAACAACCCAAATAAACCCCAAGTATTAAACATGCAAAAAGGTAAATACTACAATGGAGTTTATCATAGGCAAGCCTGTAGTAATATACTCATAGAACAGGATACTAAGATATTAATAAATAGTGTAGTGTAAAGTATATCATTCCACATGCAGTCACACACAAGTCCACATGTTACTGTTATAAGATTATGACATTAAATATATAGTGGTCAACTGACAAAAAACAAAAACTGCACTTCCTGCCATTTTAAGTGACAGTCTGGAGCCTACATTCAGAGAGAAGTATAACCGCAGCCTGAGTGTACGTGTAAGTGTACACATCTACTATGGAAGTATGTATATATGTGTGTGTATGCGAGTGCGTGTACAAGTTTGCATTTGAAAGGTGCATTTAGCTTGAGGGGCCCGATCCACCAGATGGATTTCAGCACTAACAGCCTGAAGAAATGGGCAGACTTAATGCAGTCAGAGGAGAGTGAGTGGTGGCCACGGGAAGCAATATGCTGTGTACCAACCAGACAGACTCTCTTCGTCTAGACAGTAAAAACCATAAATTAACATCCAGTGCTTTCTCTGGCCAAGTTTATGACTATAACCATGAAGACATTCTAGGATCACATTTTCTCAGAAAACGCAAATGTAGCACTGGGCCTGATCTCTAAAGCTGAAAAATTTCTACATTCTACTTCTTGGACAGAAGGTGACTTGAATGCCCTAGAAAACAGTACATCTTTAGTGATTTCTTTTTTTTTTTTTTCTTTGCTCTTCTGTGGCAGCAGAAGCTGTTGTCTGCTGTATTACTTACTTGTCATTGTTGGCTCTCTGCAGGGCTCCACCTCTCAGGGAACACAGACAGCAGTCCTAAAGAAGACACACACAACAATGTCATTTTGTGAAATGCTACCTCTGGCAACTGACCTCTTTATCTTGTCACATCCGTGGTGTTGTGTTTGGATAAACAATGTTGAATGATGATGAATATTATATATCACTTAAACTGGGGATAACCCGGTTTCCCCTGTTGGATTAGATGGATGGATATCTGCTATATATGGATGGATATCAGCAATTCTTTGCTTTTTCGAACCCACTATATACAGGAAACCCTTAAAAGGCAGTCAATTGACTCAGTGTATTGCCTGAATGGTCAGAATAAAGGGAGAAATCTTAATGGGGTCATGCTGAGCACAGATGTAGTTCTTAGCCACATTAATAAAATGAACTGCTAGAGCTCCTTTGAGAAAATCTATGGCATCAGATGTTCTAATGAATCTATAAAACAGCTCATAGATTCTAAAACTGAAAACGCACACAACTGAAAACAGAGACAGTGCAGAAATCAAAGTCCTGATCACTGTCACAATGAACTATGCAGTGGAGCATTGCCCACTGGTGGTCAGGTGCTTGCGCCAACACTGGCCCACATTCCCAGAATGTCTCATCTGTTCTTCTGAGAAGACAGGAATGCTAAGAATGAGGGAAATGTGAAGATCAATTTTACAAACAAAGCGGAGAAAAAGTAATTTCCCAAACGATAACGCACAAAGGACTCTCACTGTCTCAGAACAAAGGAAATGGTACCACAAGGGAACCAAGTTTAATTTAAGCATGACAAAAGCAAGGCTGCTGTGGCTGTCAGCGAGCTAACTTTGTGGTGCAGGTGTTGTGAAAGATACTTTATATTGTGCTTTTAGGTAATGAGGCTCATAATGTCAATTTTTGTTTGATACTTAAAAGACAACACAGAGCTGCAGGTAAACTAAGAAGTCATTATGGTCTTCAAAATCAAATCAAAACAAAAAACCCTTCAAGATCCCTGCATGGGATCATTTAAATTTATCTTATGTTATTTCATACTGGTGACTGTCAGCCACTGGCCCCAGTCTGTTACTTGAGGAAGTGAGCTGTGAAACACGTGCTCCCACAAACCTCAATGTCACACCATGTGCCACCCTGTGGTTTTCATTCTACGATGTTAGTAGACCAACTTTGTATCACAGTATTTAATCAGAAAAACAAACACCTGCAGACATTATGCATGTATGGCCACTGAATCCAGTTCCAACATCAAGAAAAAAGAAAACATTGACGCACTAATCACGTCTCTGTTGGCTTCATCTTGACGTTACTGCACTGTGACCAGATGTTTCTTAATATTAGGTGATCTGGTACTGGGTCACAACAACCCTGCTGCTGTATTTGTGGGTTTGTCTGTTATCAATGTGATCAGCAGTGTAAATGGTCTGTCTGCTACATCCATCCTAGCCCAGTGAACTGACCTCGGTGATGGCATCAGCCTCACAGCGAGCACACAGCCAGTCGTCAAGCTCCGCTCCGTCACCAGACACGCCATAACAACCTGAGCAGAGACAGAAAAGAACACATTCAAACCATGCTTCATTTCACAGCCTCCTTATCAGCATTGTTTGGCAGATTACCTACTAAGAATTAGATTTTGTTTTCAATCACCTGCACCCTGTGTTTTCATTACTCATACCTATTTTTATTTTATGAGATCATGACTTTTATCTATGAACACTGTGATCATAGATAAGTAATCTGTAGTAAAACACTGTGCCAGCATATAACAACTTTGAATGAGGCTGCAGTGGGTTGAGAATGATTGACCATTTTTGTGTGCAAGTGATATATAGCAATTATTTGCATGTAATAAATTTAACAGAATGAAGTAGAACTGACCGGACTATAAAATGACCAGGCCACACATCCACTACATAAAAATAAAGCATTTTTGGTATTTAAGACAATTAGAATAAGAAAATACTGCAAATAAAACAATTTTGATGAAACCACTAACATGTCATTCAGCAAAACAATTCATTTCAGATTCAGGCTGTGTGTGCAAGAGCTCTTAGTGCAGCTGGGTGAATAATTTAATGTTTCATAGGTGTGACTGTGTTCATCCATAATGCATTTATGGCCTTCAGTGATGGCCTTTTTGGAAACCACTGTGTGTAACAGTAGTTTTAAGAATAACCGTTGAGTGGTGGTTTCTAAAGAATAACAAAGGATCTGAGTGTACTGTATGTAAGATCCATTTCATTTTACAATCCCTCAAGTGCTCCAGCCCATGCATACTTTATTAGATACATGCCAATTACATAAAAAGGGGCTTACTGGTGTGTACACGGACGCAGCACTGAGCACAGCTGACTAATCGGCTGGTCCCATCCTCTGCTACGTTAGGGTTAGACAGCTGTCCCTCTCCGCTATCATTCATCTTGCTGGTTTGGGTGTTGAAACACATTTCTGGGATGAGTGGTTTGGACCACTGGCGGCCCCCTGGACGGTTCACCAACGTCACGTTGGAACTTCCGCTGTTGGACTCGGACTTGAGGGGGAGAGAAAAAGCGCAGAGGATCTTTAATATATTATTTCAATTATCCATCTTATGGATGTTTTCTCTTGTTGCTTCAACACGTCTGCTTCAAGGTTGATTTAAAGCTTGATGGCCATAGATTCCAGAATTGACTAGATTTGACTGAATATTGATGTAAAGTGTGGAAATAAGGCATTCAAGTGACATAACTAGCTTCATAATCACATAAAATGCTTATAGTTGTCACCTGATGATAGGTGTGGAAGATCAGACAGATGGAGCAGTAAGGGGCTTTCTGGCCAATGCTCTTGTTGTACTCCCTCTCTGCGTGAGGGTTATATGGCCGACACTGCCACAGCTGGGTTAGTGGCTTTGCCCACTCCTCTTTCTCCTCTTGATCGACCTCCACATCTACGTACACATCTACAAATGAGAGAAGAGGCTATGTTTAAAAGAAAAATTGATATTGGGCATTGGATGTAGAACAGAATGGGCTCAGGACCAGACAGTGCTTAGTACACTAGCACTCAAGATGATTTTACGCTAAGAAAATTACCTATAAATGATAAACTAAGACAGAGGAACAACAGCAATGCTCACCATCATCACTGTGTATCTCTCTGATTAGAGGGTGGTGTCGAGGCAGCTTACGGAGCTGCTCCTGCTGCTGCTGCTGCTGCTGCTGCTGCTGCTGCTGCTTCTTCACCACTGACTTGCAGTATGACTGCTCCTCTGATACCTGCTGGATCAACAAGTGTAAAGCAAGACAAAAATTCAAAACAAGATTTATACTGTATCTGTAGCGATGACCTAAACATCAGCTGCCCTGAAGTTTCCCTATTTTGAGGTATACTGGGAGCTCTGTACTGGTGTGCTTACATTTATAACACTAGGTCAAACCATCCCTTTGCTCATAGCTAGTAGCTACTTACGTGATGATTATGAACGATCACCTTCATCTCATCATGATTTGGTTTCTTGACAGGAATGGTGTCTTTCAGGATGGTAATGCCACTATCCGCAAGGGGGCATTGGTTACTCTGTAGTTTGAACAGTATGAATAACAATAACAAAGTTCATGGCATATTTTGGAATAATGCCTGATAAACTGTATTCAGACTCGGTCAGAGAGATATTGTTTTGTTAGTGATAATTAGTAATGATGCTGAGCTTGAAGAGATTAGTGTGTCAACATCATGCAAGGAAAATGCACCAGTACAGAGCCACCAAAAAGACTTACTTCTTATTTCTAGTACGTACATACACATCTGTACTACAAAGTGAAAAGATAACTAACAACTGCACTAGTTGAGTGAAATGACAATGTATGCACCATGCACCATAATCGATGTTAAAACATGCATGTGCCACTGTGCACAGAGCCAGAGAGCCAGCAATGACTGACTGTGACATCTTTGTCTGTAGCATCTTTGATGCGAGTCATATTACATATTCAGTTAGAAAATATAAAAGACAATGACCTTTCGCTTGTTGTTCTTGGGAGCTTCTATCTCCACTTTGCTCAACTCTTTAGGTTGTGGTTCAGTCTGGAAGGAAGCAGACTTGCTGGTGGGCTCGACTTCAGGCTTCTCCACTTCAGCCTGAGTCTCAATGGACGTAGACATTTTGGGTTTGTCCTCCTCTTGGTCCTGCTCAACAGGACTCTGTGCTTCTGACTCATTCAGTGCTACTTTGGTGAGAATGATTTTAGATTCGGGCTGTGACTCTGTTTTTTCACAGCTTGGTGCCTGAGATGAAGACTGAACCTGTGTGTGTGATGGTGTACAGGTTTTGTGCTGGAGATGACGGGGTTGATGCTCTCTGGCGTAGCTGTGCACCTGGAGCTGCGTGTGAGGATGCCGCTGCTTTTCTAGAGTGTAGCTGTGCACCTGGAGAGTGTCTTTGGGACTCAGAGTCCTGTGGAAGAGCAGGCTGGCTACCCCCATTTTCCGGGCAGGCTGAGCTGTGGCCTCTGTCCATGTAGGTGCCACGGAAACTGATAGATGTCCATTTCTGGCCTGGGATGAGATCGCAGGTGCACGAGTCTTGGTATAATGAGGGGGACGGCCTCCATCACTCTGGGTCAAGCCTCTGTGAAACGGATCCATTAAAGTGAGCTTGGTTGGCGTGACAACCAATTTTGGTGGGCCTGTAAAATAAAATTAGAGGTTTGTTTGGAAAGTGAGAGTGACAAATGAACTTTCAATCCTCTTATATTTCACCACAAAACAAAGCTGTGTCTGAAACTCATGATTAAACAGAGATCTCTGACTTAATATTATGTCAGCGGCCCACAGGAAAGATGATTCCCATGTTATTATACCTTTATTTCTCTTGCCATCTTGTGACATAGGACGTGGAGGTATAAGGCTTAGCCTGGGACGCTTCCCATACTGCTCCTCATCTTCATCATCTTCATCCTTGGGAACAACCTCCTCAGGTACCTCCAGGCACACCCTGTGTCTCTTGGTCTCGATCCTCTGTGTAGTACTGAGGGTTTACACCAAATGAAGGCATGGTGCATGGATTGGAAACAGTTACAAACGTATCATTGGGTTACTTACATAAATAAAAAGGCAGGCTTCGTTAATAGACAATGCCTCTGGGTGTATCAACAATGAAGGCAAAATAAATGGCACTGAATGTGACAAGATATCATATTTCTGGGAGGTTTTTGCCTTTGTTTTTTGACAACATATAAAATCGCACACTGGCACAGTAATGTGGAGATTTATCATAAATGAGGACAGGTGAAAAATTTGAGGAATGACCTGAAAAATTAGGGTAGAATCGGGATGACAATGCCCCCATCCATAGGACATGAGGGTACACTGAATGGTTTGCTGAGTATGAAAATGATGTGAATCATATGTTATGGCCTTCTCAGTCACCAAATCTCAACCCAATTGAACACCAATGGGAGATTCTGGACCAACATGTGAGACAGAAACTCTGTAAACAATTAAATGTATTTGCTCAGCAAGAATGAAAGTAAGACATGCACCTCACCAAAACAATTATATGAAATAATGAACATTGCTGTGTGTCTCTGCTCTACTTTCTTACTTTAATTCACTCCACCCAACTGCCACTTAAACATCAATAATATGAAATGAAATTCCCCTCCCTAGCTCTACCCAAGTTCAGCAGTTGGCCTATCTTGTCAGGCAGCTGCATGGTGATTACAGCATGTGGTTTACCTGCTGAAACTTTAGGTGCAGATGGCCTGCATCCCACACCTAGAATAAGGGAATTCCCAATCACATCCACAAAGGTGGTGCTGGCAGTGGTGTGAAAGCCTGAGAAATGCTCTATTTATCAAATATAAGCAGACTGACAAACAGAACAGACCTTGCTGACATGTGACGCTGTTAAGTCTCTGTAAAGACTCTGATATGCTGTGACTGCCACCTGCTGGAATTTAAGCAAAGTGAAACCAGACTGTACCAATGTTTGCTCCACATTAAGCTCTGAAACACTAACATTCAACATCAGAGAGGTTCCATCCTCAAATATTAAAAATCTGTTGAAATATATATTGTGAATATCAAAAACAGAATGTTTATCACTCATTTAATTAAATGAACAAACAAAACTGTCTGGGTTGTGTCAATTCAGGATGATCTGCATTGCCATTTTTCTCATATCAAAACTGATACGAAAAGCAGGGACGCATTACTGAGACCTGCCAGACTCATATCAGACAATCTGACATTCACACGCACTCGCTGTGACTGGCCAGCTCAGTGGTGGGAAAATAGTACACTGCGTCTGAACTTCTGCTGCGCTCCTCCTTCATTTGTTACACAACTATTTGTGGCATTTTTCATGTGTGAAAAAACAAGTGCAACACCGTGAATACTATTTTAGAGACTGTGTAAAAAAAAGTGCACCATCGCCCCCTTATTTAAACAATGCTGGCTCTTCCCCCTCTCTGGCACTCTGCCTTTGACTTTTGATTTCCAGTGCAACGAAAACCACTAAAACCACTAATTCCCAACTGTATGAGTGTGGAGCAGAGCATTCCTGGAAAAGTGCATTAGCATATCCCAGTGGTACTCGATAATTATTAATAAATAATAGCCGAGTGATTTGTTTTGTCTGTAGTAATTAGTACTGAATTTTTATTTACTAAATTTATATTTCTGTTAGGAAATGAAACTAGTTTGTAGATATCAACCATGCCTGTGTTGTAGTACTTACAGTCAGCTGTTTACATGAGATGTTAACTGTCAAACCTTAACTTGAGCTCATGGTTTTGACTTAACTGAATACTGACCAATACTTTTGAAAAGAGCATCTCATAAATGTTATAAAAGCTATACAACTAAATGATATGTGAATTTCTGTTAGCAACTGATTAAATATATCCCAGGTGATGGTTATATTATTTCAGGTGCTCTGCCACAGTGGGAATCGTGGTTGGTTTAAGCCAATGCAATTACACTAAAGCCATACAAGCGCAATAAAAGGCATACAAACAAGGTCATAGGGAAGATGATAACTAGTCACATGATGTCATAGGACTTTCCATGGCTGATACACCCACAGGTATTCCCAAAAGGAAATGCAAAATAACCAGGAGCACTACATTTCCATTAGTGTGGACTACATTCCAGTGTATAAACCATTAAAACCTGAACACTAATGTCCAAGGACACTTTTTTCTGCAGTAAATGACCCACCTCTTCCGCTCTCCATCCTCCCCACAGCTCTCCACAGAGCTACTGTTACTGTTGCTGGTGACATCATTGAAAGAGTCCCCCAGGAACTCTTTAGCCTCTGGGGTGGGCCGCGAGTGGTCGATGGGTACCACATCTCTCCCTGCCAACCACTGTTCATAACGCTCCGGCTGGAATTTCTTCACAAATACATCCATGGAAATCTTCACCATGTCCTTACGGCATGAGCACTAAAGGAGATAGAGGCAAAAACAGAATTGTGATTAAAAATCAACCTTCAAATTAAGCAAAGTATCGTTTTCTTATGCTGTCACTTGGCAGTCCTCACCAAAACTGCTTGCTTTCCGTATTCAATCCATCTCTCTGTGGCAAAGTTGGTGGACTCAGCACAGTTGAAGCCGTGGTTGAAGCCGGCATGATAGGCGTAGGGGAAAGTAACCATGAACTCACCAGCCTCCTGAGTAATCTTAGGAAGAAGTGACAAAATAATTAGTAACTGCAGTTTATGCGTTTGGCCTGTGTAGTGGTAATAAAGAAGAGATCCCCTGTTTGAAATGCAAATAAACAGCTGCTCTTTTCTTACCTTTTCAAACGGAATGCCATACTTCTTCAGGATGGAGGGAGAGATGAGAGTCATCTTGTGCCTCAAAAAAGCCTCACAATTTTGGGAACTACCAGGAAAGAACCCTTTAAGAAGAAAGAGCAGATAGATGTTGTGCTAAAACAAGGAACTTGGTGGTTCCAGTGACCAGAAAAGTTAACACGTTTATATTTTAAACAGAAAATACTCCACTGCTCTCCTACCCTTAGCCAGACGTTCCAATCTTTTCCCATGCTCTGGAGGAACACAGTACCTGCAGACAGTCAAATGAGTCTTCTCATTCACACTGAAGTAATACAATGCATTGTGTTTATCCATCTACTCAACTCACTATCATTTACTTTAAGTTCTTTCAGGCAAACATTATAGATAAAATACAATACAGACATGATCCACACAGCTTGACTGTGCATAGACAATATAGAACTGTTTAAAATGGCAGAAGTTAAGGTAGTGGTGAGCCTATAGTAGCTGAATGGCTACCTGAAAGGTCTACTCATTTCATGATATATAAAGGCATGAAATAACGTATATTTTCCTTCAGGCCAGAGTTTTTAGCTGTTATCATGTGTAGTGATAATCCGGTTTGACAAAAATATCAATGGTCAAAATATCTGGTGGAAAATATGCCAAATAAATACATTCTGTAATAGCATATTAAATAGTCTGATACTGTGTAACAATGAGAGATTCACTGAGTATTTGGTCATGTGATTAGGCCCGACTCTGCATATTAGCATTTAGCAGGACAGATTTAATTGGCTAGTGCTGTGTGTTGTCAGATGATGTTGCATTACACTGTGTAAGAGGCATAGCCAAATCTTTCAACTCAGTAGACTAAATCTTTCTAAACCAAAGCATTCTGGGACAGGACACGCTGCTGCATCAAAGATGTAGTGACACTGATATGAAATAGAAAGCCCGCCTTTTGGTTGTGAAAGTGTTTTTACATATGTAAATGACACTCATTTCCATGTGGCAGAGATGGTTTTGATAAGGCCTGACAGCAGTTAGGTTTCAAGCAGAAGTAGGAAAGATTTTTTATAACAATTTCAGATAAATACAACAACCATATAAGAATGTGTAAGAATTAAAAGCTTTACTTGTACATCTGATCAAGAAAAGAACAGTCTGTGTCTTTACCATGACTTGGGCTCTCCAAAGTGCAAGTAGTTGATACTATAGAGGTCCATGTCCTCAGTGTGCCATGCAAAGGTGGTCTTCCACATGCCAAAATACAAGTAGGGTGTATTTACACCCTCAATGGTGATGCCGCTTTCACGTTCAACAGTATCCAAAATGGTGTCCAGATGACAAATGTTCCACTCTTTGACTTCCTGCAGGAGTACAGCAAATGGCACACGATCAACACATGACAACTGAGGCAATGATAAACACCAGTGATAAACACCAGTGTTATCAGAATCCTGTGTGTCAGGTACACAAGCTGTACACTGAAAATCCATCACTACTGATCAATATTCAAGACAGAAATAAGAAGCGTCAACTCACAGGGTCATACAGGCTTCCATTAACATCTGCTCCATATATGGGAGGGTTAAATGTGACATTCTTCCAGTACTTCCTTTCCAGCTCCTCAAAGTCATCATAATGTGGACTACAGAACCTAGAAAAGGAATTAGCAACAGTTAATTAGGCCCTACACCATAACTGAACTTTCAGTATCAGAAAGTCATAAATGCAGTTAACAGTACTCAACTGCAGTTGACACAGATTTTCTAAAAACTGAAGAAAAAAATGAAAGGCATAAAGGTCTTTTATTTCTACACTTCTCACTTGTCACTGTTGGCAATCCTGCGGAACTCTCTGACGGTCATGGACTTCTTCTGAATGTTGTACTGAGTGAAAAGGCCTGACTGGCCTGTCACCACCTGTTGGATGGGGGCAGGTATCACCAAGTCATCTATATCATCATAGGATCCTCTGGGTTTCCATTCCTTTGGTGGGACAATCTTGGAGGAGGAAAGTGGACAGTGAGTCTTCTCTGTTTTTTAAACACTATTATTTATTAGGATCATTCTTTTACAAAGCTTTCGAAGTATGAATGTATTTTGTCTGACAAGCTCATGTACACACATTTGCAATATATCATGCGATGAAATGAAACTAACAGATGACCATATGTTTGTTCAATAATTTTGGAGAGAAAACAGATATCAAACATCATAACTGTCTCATAGCTATCATGAATTTGTTAATGATATTTGAACCACTGCTAGTTTATAATTTAACATTTGTTCCCTTTGTTGTTATTTTTTTGTTGTTGTAAAGTGCTGAGTGTGGCCTGTGTGAACACATGCATTGTACCAGTACTTACTTTAGCCAGGCCTGCTTTATGTGCTCCCTGGGATTCTATGTATGCAATGTAGCGGCTGAAGTTCTTGAATTCTTCAGCAGTGGGGTGAAAAGTCATGATCCCCTTGGAACCATGGTTTTGGGAGACCACGTCTGATGCCATCCTAAACCTCAGTGGCAGGACCTGTACATCGTAAATGGGGATGATGTGATATTTTGAGTTAGAAGGGTTTTAAATGCACTAAATCATCATTCATTTTGTGCCAAGCACCAAACAGTCAAGCACCTTTAACTGGATCTTATATTTTGGCCTGCATCCCGGTAGCTTTTGAATTGAATAGTCCCATAGCTAAAAAAAAATAATAATAATAATTTTGTAGTACGTAGCCATAATAATAACACTGCATATTTTGGCACATTTATTATTCATGATTTCCCATATTGACTGCTGGCTATATTAAAATCTGAATGATGAGTACTCAGAACATGGGTTTAACCTTGTTACTATACATTTATGAAATAGCAAATGAGATTGCTCCTATTATCTTAGATCATTAATATCGGTGGTATCGGTTCTGAACTGTACTGTTACTTCAATATGTCTAATTTTATGTCACTGTTGTATGTAACGCGTTTGTATACGTTTCCGTACGCGGGGGGCAGGCTGGCCTGCACAGGGCTGGGAAAAGCTTTAGCCGCCCCTGATTGGTTAAACCCGCGTCTCTTTAATTCGGCCCGACTGTGGAAGCCCAGACAGCTAACATTAGCTCATTTGCTAACTTGCTAAAGACACATGAACTACATCGGGTAGCGATTTTGCACTGACAAATAGCATAGCATAAGCTAACCTAATAGCATAAGTAGCATAGCCCGGGTAGTCGAGTGCCATTTAGTTCTGGTCACAAACATGACATGTTAACATTAACGTGCAAATTACTATTAAGAGTGAGCCTGTCATTGTATTTTCACGGTGTCTCAAGGGAAAAAAGCAACGATCACAAAACACTTAACGTTAGCTAGCTAGTTGACGTTAATACCGCGATGGGACGAGTCTATATCCTGCATTACAGATTCCACCATGGCTCATTTCAACCTATCCAGCTCATTCGTAGAGTGTACCGCGAGCAAACCTGGACAGAAAAAAGCATCGACGTTCTCTTTACGAGACTTGGTAAGTTGTAAAATTACGGCTAGTTTATTCCTAAAAGCGCCGTTCAACAAGTGTTGAGTTTGACAGATGACACAAACAGTGAAACTATCATCGCCAAGTCAATGGTGTCTATCCCAGGAAATAGACTACATCCGACCCCAACCACCGACATTAGCTGTAGAGCAGTTCCGGCTAGTTTAGCCATCAGATTAGCATTGTGAGTTGAGGAGCTAACATTCGGGGACGGCCGAAAGCGAACTCGACATGCAAACACTTACCACCTCCTCTCGGTTGATTCAGAAGTTGACCCAGGTGTTGTAAATACCTCACAATCAAAGGAAACTGCAGTTACGAATAGAAGTGAAAGAAGACAGCTTGCTAACTAAGCCCCCTATGAGTAGATCACAATCCTCCATTACCACTTCTACGCATGCACACGCACCACGGATTGTGTTTACCACAACACGCATGGGACACGCTCAGCCAATCAGAATGCGGCTCCGATGGCTCATATGCTCAGCAGCTAAAGTTTAAGTTTTTTGTGATGAATGTAAACATTGACCTAATTATTACAAAATAATTACATATTGTATATATAACATTCCTATTTTAAATATTATATGGGGACAACTCTTTTCTAACGTTAAGCACACTACTTAGTCCAACAAAAAGATGTCTTTCAAAACAGGTTTTTGGTTGTTTCAAACACATTAAATTAATATTTTAATAATGTTTCAGCTCAGTCATCTGTTCTCACTGATCATAAGGTCATCTCTTCAATATCCAATTTTATTAAATAATAAATATTGGACTATTGCAGAAAAAAAAAATTGGGTTGCTGCTATGAGGATAGGCAAGGAAATGTATTTCTTAAAAATAATTAGGAAGAATAATGTGATAATTCTAATGTGGCTGTATCCTGCATGAGTATTGTGAGATTTTCACATTTTTAATTTGTATTGAAATTGTTGTAATGCTCCAGATCTCACTGAAGAAAAACAGACCATATTACTGCAAGCAAACAAATAAGCAAGCAAAAACACCTGTAGACTGTGAACATCTGTTTTATTTCATGCCAGGAAAGGCACATTCATACACTGAATCCAACTTTTTTCATAGGCTATATAATGTTATACGCATCTACGCTCAGGCAGTGCATATATTATGTTTCCCATGAATAAATGCAACAATAACATTAGCACATTGTGTTAACCACAAAAAAGATATAGCACATATGAGCACTGACAATTTGTATATGCACACTTTTAGCATAAGAGGAAGTACATGTGCACCCTGTAGTCCATACAGTTTTACTGACCTTTTACACCAAAGGAAACATACAGTACATTGCATCAGCAGCACTTGTTGGTTTTTGGAAAGTCCATAGAGAATATATAACGTTTTAGAGGCGTCAGTGCCAGGTCAGTTTATTTCCATTCTGTTTCTCTCTATTTTGTAACAGTTGCATAAGACCAGTCATGTTGCATCCGCACTGTTAAAATGCATATATAACAGACCAGCTTGGTGAGTACAGATGTCCCTCTTTTTAAGGGGAACTTTCTCCTTTGGCCGACTCATTTGATTTTGAGCATTGGACACCCAGTTTCAAATCCACCAGCTTATACTTTCTGGTACTCAAAACAGTATAAACTATCCAGTCAGCAGATACACACTGTCAGGGAGCATAACAGACTGTGCTTTTACTCGCACCTTACTGTGTCTCATTATGAGACAAAGCAACACCCATGAATGAATGTCTTTCAGTGAGCATAATATTCAGCTCATTCTTTCAGTCTTTCACTATTAGATAAATAGGGTGGACTGGAGAGTAGTTGGGGGAACACACACATTGGCATTTATCAGCTTAGAGACACAACAGCTTAAAGCGGTCAATACAACCACAATTTGTTATGGCAGTTGCTGTTATTTCAGAATGAAGGCAAAAAATAATACTTACACATTAAGAAGAGGAACACTCATTTGATTAGAGAGGAGTGCATATGAGAATATATTGCAACTGTCTGGAACAACCCTTACACCTTTTCATATTCTGAACTCATGCAGGGCCTCTGTACTTTTGTATCCTTAGGATATTATATAGTTTTGAAGAAATGGCTGCTAGAATAAAGGAGGAGCGCCATTAGGCATCCATGTTTGTTTAAATCTGTTTTAGCAACCATTTCACACAAATCTCCCATTGAATATTACTTAATTTTCATGCAACTATGAATTGATGAATTGATTATATTGTGCTTAACATAGACACAGATTGCTTTTTTGGACTTAGATTTGATATTAGAGTTCATCATATGGAAAATAAAGTGCTGTAATTTGGAGATAGATGAGCCAATTTCATTGACAATAGCTGTGAGTCTTTATGTTTGAGATGGTGTACACACCACAGTGTATGAATGTGAATAAATGGTGGCTGGATTGCAGGTGAACAATGAATTTTTATGTTTCTCCTTCAGGCATAATGTAATTTATGTATGCATGTGGTGCAATTTTTAATTACATTTGCATGTACATCAGCATATATTTAATGTTTTCAATCCATTTCCCTCTACAGTCCAGTCAACTTGATAATAAATTATTATTATCAGCAGTTAACTTTGTTGTAAACTGTCCTTCACTAGCAGCAAATCAGATCCGTAATTCCCCAATCCTACTCATATTACTTTGCTGGTCTCTCATTGAAAGCAGATGTAAGATGGGCCCAACAATAAGTTAATAACCATTTCATAAAGGTAGAACAGAAGATCTGCAGTACTTTACAGAATATTTAAGATAAAGGCGAGGAAATTCAGAGACCATTTTGTGGATTTTATGCCTTTTGTAGTTATGTGTAGACACTTCATACACAAATCACAAATGGACATAGTCCTTTTGATCTCCAGGTATTGTGTCGTTTTTGCAAACATGACATGATGGAGCACAGACTCGTATCAAAAAGCGAAGCAGAAAACGACTTTGACTTTGCATCCGTTCCTCTCATCTTTATGTTTGTTCCATCATTCTCTAGTTGGCACCATGCCTAAGTCCTGCTTTATCTTGAAGCACCAGTGGCCGTCCGCATCCTTAAGATGTGGCCCTGTATATAACAGCTCTCAGCCTGGGAGCAGCCTTAAGAACACATGCCAACTGCCAAAAAAGGCCTTCTGTTTGGTTCTGGGATAAAACTAGACTCCTGGTTGGTTATTTGTCCACGGGCTTATTGATTCTCAGCGTGTGGAGAGTGTCACTGACAGCAACTGTCTTCTCTGTCTCTGTCTTGCTGCTGTCTTTTCTGGACATGTCAGGCTCCCATAGAAAGAATTCATGGAGGAGGGTGTTGACAGTGTCAGGACACTCCATCATGACCATGTGACTTCCTTCCTCAATGACTTTTAGGAACGCAAACAGGAGGATCTACACAAGGAAGCAAAACAAAACATAATAATCAGTAACATAACAGCACAAACACACAATGTTTCCTATTAAATACTCAGCACTCATTCACATATGAAGACTATGTTATACCTCTGCCATGCGCTGGTCCTCATCCATGGGCACAAACTTGTCACACATGCCATGAACCAGAAGGATGGGCACAGTGAGCTCAGCATGGTAGACCTCATCCCCCTCAGGCCAGTACTGGCCACTCATCATGGCTCGCAGGACAAACGGAGACACATTGAAGGCATTGCCCTGCTTCAACAGCTGCTTTTCTTTGGCGCCCTGACGGGCAAATCCAGCTCTACAGTTGTTGGAGAGAAAAAAGAGGTGTTATTTTTAAGGTCTTCTGTATCACTTTTCAAATGTTTCAAGATCTACAAGCAACGCTTTTTTCTTTTGGCTGTGATGAGAGATGTTACTATTGTGTGTCATTATCATCGTCAGTTTTTCACTGCATTTCACAAATGCAGAACTTACTTCAGGAAGCTCCAGGCCAAGCAGGGTGACAGACAGTGAAGGATGCAAGATGGCAGCTGGAAGATGGAGCAGAGACTGGGCTCCAGAGCTGTGGGACCCCCTCCATTGATCATCACCACCTTATGGACCAAATCAGGATATTCGTGGGCCAGGAAGGTGCAAAATGACACTCTGGAAGAGATAGAATAAGATGGATAGAATATGTTAGAAACATTGATCACTTCCCATGGTGGATGATTTTGAAAAAAGAGACTCACCCATATGAGTGACCGATGAGAATGTTACGTTTACGAGCGTATCTCTTAAAGATGGCACGTAAGTCCTCCGCCAGGGCATAAAACGTATAAGCTGCTGCGATCTGTGGAGCAGTGCTGGCTCCATGCCCCGCCAGGTCTGGCGCGATGACCTCATAGCCCAGCCGAGAGAAGAAGTCCAGTTGGCTGCTCCAAATGTCCAGAGAGCCTCCCACGCCGTGCACAAAGAACAGCGCTACATCCGAGTGTGTCCCCTTGCAGCTTGAGATCACCCTCTTCGAGTCAATGAACACAGTGCGCTTGGGCTTGCGGCGGCGGCGGCGTGGAGGCGGAGCCGGTTTCTGCTCCCCAGGAGGGGGAGGAACCGGAGGAGGGATGGGGTTGGGGTCTGGGGAAGAGGCCATTTCTTTGAAATCAGCCAGCTCCACCTCCACAGTGCTGCAGGGCTCCAGATCTCCATCCTGACACTGCAGGATCTCAGAGTGCAAAACATCGCCGAGATTCTCAATCACCAGCTGGCCGTTGCGGTAGACAGTGATCTTCCTCTTACAGTGGACGCTGCTGCCGGTACTGCTCTCGTTATCCTCAGGAGAGCTGTCGTCATCGCACTCGCCGCCCATCTTCTCCTTGCCTGCGATTTGGTCTTCCGTCACTAAGGGCTGACGCTCAGGGACGATGTGCCGCACTCGCAGGACTCTCCCAGGTTTCACCTCTACAAATTCAAATCCATCAGAGGGCTCTGACGACTCCAGGGGCAAGACCAAACTGGCAGCCTTCCCAGTCAGGCAGCACAGTATCCCTTCAGTGATGCTGGTCAGCATGGCGTCTCCCTGCTGAAACAACATCAGACAGATACAAGAAAGTAGATCATCAACCAGATGCTTAATTTGAAATGTAAGACAAAAGCATGAAAAATAGACAACGTATGAACACACATAATAGGTGGGTATGTGAGGCTTGTTACCCTACTCATGTTTCTCTCACAGTTTCACACAAGTCTATGTTATCTTATTATAGAGGATCCAGGTTTGCAGTGTTTGCAAAATGTCAACAGCTCAACAGGAAGAAATTGGGTCCCAGCTTGATGCCTATAAAATTGGACCAACGCTGTTTCCTAGCAACACAGTTACAATGAAACAGTCCTCTTTATCCTTTCATCAGACCACAGGCAGTGTCGAGTGAAATAAAACACACCATGAGCACAGAGGCTTTCAGCTTAACAGGCTGCAAACCACTATGCAAATTCAAAACACCACAGTCCGTACAAGTGCAGCTCCAACAGCTTCTGCAAAGCTCTAACACACAGACACACACTCACCTGGGAGACTAAGCAGTTTAACATTGACATATCCCACATTCATAAACGGGCAACATGAAAACAATACTTGTTCCCTATGTCAGTGAAGACCGGCCATTCACGTACTGACCTAAACGCCTGCTAATAATAACCCGTCTTTTTCACATGGTCAGAATCAGGATATATATAAATAGAAAAGACCAGTCATATGGCATGACTGTGTACATGCCAGCATACATGTCTCCTAATAGAATCATACCAGTTTTCCAGGCTGTACTGATGAGAGAAAAACAGTCTTCATTTTCTTGCTCAGGCACTAAACTGCCCTTTTTGTCGTGTTGTGTAAATGAAGCATCATTAGTCCTCACTTTTCATACAAACACTGGCTGGTTATCTCTAGGAAACAGAATAGGAAGAGTCATATCTACATGGCAAGTTTATTTTGTTTCCTGGTTACAGAAACTGTGAAACAGAGCTCAGTATGCACATCACTGCCTACAGGGCATACAGTCATGTCAATGTTCATAATATATCATGCCAGTGTAGTTTAGATCATGGTTCATACTTGATATATTGAATAAGAATACAAAGTATCCAGGCATTTTGAGATGAGATGTTGAGAGACAAAATGTAATAAATATGAATGGATGGATACAAATCAACTATAGTGGGTTGAATATATCTATAATTGTAACTACCGGGGATTCATTTTCATTCGTCATAGATGCTAGGACTCAGTGTTTGTGTTAGTAAAGATTCTCTCCAGATTAAAGTCATATAAAGCGTATTTGTTGACAAAAATCACACATATTACCTCTAATCACCTTCAGATGCAGAGTCATACATATCCCCATTATTCAAACACCATCACTGTATTATATTCAAACCATACAGCACCTTTGTAATATTATGTTCCATCTGTTTTTGGTTAAATACAAAGTCATGGCAAGACAGTTAAGGCTTTAACAGCAGCCTGGCTGAGGTAAATCAGTGAAAGAGACTTTAAGTGCACAGGTCTGGCACCACAGTGAGGGCAAAATGGAGCAGTGTTATCTTGTGTATTTGTCTGCGTGTGCACAGGAGGGTTCGTGTGTGCATGTGTTGTTGGTTGCAGGATGGTCTGAAGGTCACTGCATGAAGTGCTATCCAGTTACACCCTGGAGCTGGGTGAACGTTAACTGCCTGTCCTGTCTTTACACAAACAACAAAATGGAGCGATGACAAACACACAAAAAAAATGTTCTGTCTATCTATCCATATAATATCAGCTACAAGTGGTAAATGATGAGAGATGGTCACTAATGAACACTTTGACAGTGTGGCAGGATGCATCATTTAGCCCATCATTTAGAGTTTAGATGGCCCTGGCACAGAGATACCACTAGACCTCATTAACAGAAAACCAACTACAGCAGCATGGATCAGCAGCTCTGTCTAATTTACATCAGGGATTCTCCTCCTGACCTACTATCCCCCCTCCACCATCAACCAGGGTTTCAAATATGGCTCCTGAAATCCACAAACACTCAAGTCAAACAGGCTGAGGGGTTACTCAGCCATGCTGATTATTTTGTCTGCACTGCAGAATATATAGGTTGAAATGTCTGCCAGGTATTACAGTAACACACATTTAGTACACTGCGTGCTGCTCTATTTCCAAAACAAGAGTTTACGCATTGTACAGCGCAGTCTGACATGATACATCTGCATGTGAAATGCGCATATTTAAAAGAAGGGGGAAAGAGACCATTTTAACCCACTCTATGTTAAAAAGGGCCTAATGCACAATTGCCCTATGGCATAGCTGGTTCTTCAAGCCTACGACCACACAACATGAAGACATAAACCGCAATAATAAGCTGCAGATTTCAGTTACATGACATAAATCATCGCAATAATTAAAATGCAAAGCGGAGAGCAGCATCGCTTGACACATATTTGAATGGCTGAAAATCCATTCAAAGGCCATCATTGCAGCGCGTATATTATTGATAGCTTTTACACTTTGGTACATTTAATTGAGAATTAATAACAGCTGGGTGATCTGTTATTTTTGCGCTGTCAGAGGACAAATGCATGCAGCGATCGTGCAGCTGTTTATTGATGCTGTGGACATTGTGTTGCACAATAAACATCAACTCATTAGTCAACATAAGGCAACAAAAATCAATCCCTTACCTGCAGAATTACTGATTAAGGTGACTGGAAAATCTGCACCGAAAGATGACAGTCAAGGGTCGACGAAACTGAACTGAGGAAAACGTTGCATTTGGTGCAACAATTTGTCTACGCTAGAGATGTTGCAAAATAGCAAAAGCTCCTCATTAGCCCATTAGACCGTTATCACAGAGCGCGGAGGGGCTTGCATTGATGTTAAAGCATGCATCCATAAAACTGTGCCAGTTGCATTTCAATAAGATACCCATTACGATTACAAACGGCTGTGTTTTTTCTCCCTCAGCATCCACTGCGCATCCAGGCCAGACCCTACCCAGCCCTGTTGCCCTTGTATTCCGCAGCAGCCACAGCAGTCTTCGTGCATTTTCGTTCCTGAGTGGCAGAGGGGAGGGCGAATAGAGGAAGTGTCTATACTGAGAGGAGGCCAATGGGAGAAGCGTGTTGCCCTGTTGCTAAGGCTGACAGAATAGCTAAATGCGTGCGTGCGTGCGCGCGCCCCCAGGGAGAGCGACAGAAATGATAAACTGATAGTCCAGCCATTTATTCAAGTTAAATAGCCTGGCACATGACCACGATCAGGCCTGAATGTGTGTGGTCCCTATTCAAATTCTACACCTGATGTTAAGTCATCAGAGCTGCATCATTCATCACCAGCTGACACCTGAAAACGTGTTGTTTGGTGCATCACTGTCAGCAGATAAGACCTTTGAGTTTGAACCTATTAGATTAAGATGTGCTGTCCTCCTCTGTTACCCTTGGACTCACATCAACAAAATGATTCTACTGGGACAGTCCGGTGCCTGTCACAGAATAACCAGCTATGACGTTTAAGGGGTGGAGAGGCTGCGAACCAACAGTTGTGTACTTTCTGTTATTGTCTGACAGCCAGTGTAAATAACAATTATCCTTTATGTAAATGCCAAGAAGATGCTGGTGTTTCAATAAATGCATTCAAAAGTCAATTAGGCCAATTAACATGCCAGGAGAGCCAATCTTCCCTCCCACGTTCACTATGAAAACAGACTACATTTTATGAAAGGACAATTTCCTTATTGCCAGAGAACAAACAACCCTGTTATAACAACTCAGAGGATGTAAATCTTATTGTACCATAGCTAGAATAACACTTCTGTGATCCAATCCTTGAATAACTAATAAACATTACATTTTCTCACACCTCATTTTCTCATGTACTCCCTCATTATTGTCATGCAGAGTTCAGATCTGTTAATATAAATAACTTCAATCTATCTGCAAGATTTCTCTCATCAATGTGCTCAGTCTGTAAATAAAAAACAATGTATCCACACATAAGATTTCAAACATCTGTGAGGACGCCCCAGCAGAGGCATGAAGAGGATGGTGTTGGCATACAAAAAGATTTTTCCCACAGTGTGTTATGACAAGTCCAATGACGAGATTAGATCAGATGAAATGCTTGTGATACACAGGAGTGTTTGGGTGTTTTTCATTTATTCTACAGTATTATCTGTGGCACTGCTACCTTATTATAATCTGTTGTAGTTATTTCCAGTAATCCTTTATGCCACTAAAACTTTAAAAACTGGCTCTGGTTTACATTACTGTTACTGTAAGGTTCACCTGTTAATGTTACGTAGTGGAGTGGTGTTTACTGGAGAACCTTCTGTAAATATACTTGTAGAAACTTGTGTTTATATGACATGGGTTCTGATTAATACTCTTCAGCAAACCTAAAGGAACAGCAATATTGGGTGACTGCATGCAAGTTTAAATACACGAATAAAGACAACGTTTTAGATGAGTGATACTTATTGTCACCCTTTGACTTTTGAAAGGAACTACTTTCTTTATACCCTGAGAAAAGACTGTCAGGCAGAGCTTTCTCTGAGGCAACGAACAACTCCAATTTCAGACCTTGCTAAGAGTCTCCCGTCTGGCGTACACTAACCTCAAACCATGGTCCTAAAGTCAGAGCCGTAAACTTTGACAACAAACCGTTTTAATGGTAAAACATGGTTTTGACGGTCGGTATACTGTTAGAGCTTTAACCTTAAAGGCGATACTCAGGGGAGATGTGGGCCTTTCTAGCAAGAAGCATTTCAATTGGTTTAACATTTTGAGCCAATCGCTGTGTGTCATATACAGAGGGTGGATAGCAGACCTGTGACATTCACTGTGCTCATGTCTGTGTCAACTGTGTAAATATCCCAAAATGAACACTATACTATCTTCTTTTTCCCGACTGCGAGGAATAACCCATTTCAGCAGGTAACAAGAGTTCACGTATTTGCATAACAGTTAAACGGGATTTGTTTACGATGCTAACATTGACAACCTAGCTTACCAGTACATTAGCAGCGTGGCTAGTTCGTTATGTAGGTAGCTAGCTGCTGATTGGAAATTATATTTAGTTGGTCTATAGCGTAATGATAGATAATCAAACCACTTTTTATATAAACATATTATAAACAACGATATAGATTAACAGCCGTAGGCTGTATCAGCTCCAATGGTTAAGGTAGCTACAGATCTAATACTTAAGGGGGACATGTTGTAGCCTCATCTGAGATTTCAGCTCTGCGCCTTTTACTCGGGCACATATCGTTATCTATCTGTATGCTAGACTCAGTGGAAAAAAATCAAAAGGTTTCCAGTGTTGGGTTGCATTCTCAGGAGTACTGTGTGTCCGTGATTTCTAGAAATATCATGTACACACCAGCGTTAACGAGTGCCACATTTTTGGTGACTTTTGTTCAATGAGACGTAATCCCTGTGCTCAGTTCTAGACTTGAATATCAATTTAATCACCTCATTGTACTTTTACACGTGTTAACCTCCATTATCTTTGCACATATTGTCTGACTACACAACATGTGGTGTATAATTTTCCTTAACTCACTTTCTATGATTTAACCAGGATGTTGTGAGTTAAAGTAACAGTTAAAATATGCTTTTCTTCCCACTACCAACATAATGATGAAATGTGTTTATTTATGGACTGAAAGCATATTTTAACTGTTACTTTAACTCACAACATCCTGGTTAAATCATAGAAAGTGAGTTAAAGTAACAGTTAAAATATGCTTTCAGTCCATAAATAAACACATTTCATCATTATGTTGGTAGTGGGAAGAAAAGCATGGGATTTGCAGCACCATAAATGCGTAACAACTTGAGTGTAATCACAGCAATTTTGTGGCATACTGTTAGAGAGTAATATTTGTTTGTAACATTTTAATATGTGTTCTCTCAGCAGCATCCCTACAGGGAACTTTGCAACAACGGGCATCTCTCACCTCAGATTATTCAGCAGCTGGATTGTGCCCAGAGCAGTTGCAGGACCACAGATTTCCAGATGCGGTCCGCTTTCTTCACAAGCTGAGGGTTCAGCTGTGTTCCAGCAGCTTCCGTGGCAATACCAGCAGGTACGGACACGGAAAAGAGGAACAGAGTATCAGCCCAAGAACATCAAACGCAAGAGGACCCACGGCTGGATCAAGAGGATCAGTTCACAAGGAGGCATACAAGTGATTCTCCGGCGCATGCTGAAGGGTCGGAAATCACTCTCACACTGAAGGGTTCTTGTTGAAAAACCTGTTAAGACTTTCAAGAAACAGACATTGGGCCTGAAATGCTGGAGGTGCTCCGCAAATGGGGGGGAACTTGTGTATTTGGTTAATTGGTGATACTGGGTGTGGGTTGGGTTTGGCATTCCCACTGCATTCACAAAGGGTGGGAGAGTGGAAACTGGCCTTTCCTTGAGTAAAAAGAGGTCTGATAGTTTCACCCAATTTGTTTCAATGGGGTTTGATTTCATAGCTATTAAATAATATGTAATATCTCTGTCAAGTTATGGCCATAGTCATAAAATGTTAGCAGATTTATGGATTTTTTTTTTTTGCTTGTGTGATATCATTTGGTTGAAAGACAGAAATGTGTCTTGTGTTTAATAAAATGATCTCGCAAAATCACTTTCATTCTTGTCTTAAATTGAAAACACACAATTCTGGTTGACTTGGAAATAAAAACCATCCCTGCAGAATTTACAGGACTTGCATTTGTGATTGAAAAAAGTGCCACCCAGTCATAGTTTGTTGACAAAGGATCTGTTCTTTGTTGCCTCAATAAACAAAGCTTTGACCATCAAAGTTGGCTGCCATTTACTGTTTGTAATAAAGGTGTAGGTTTATTCAGCTGAAGCAGAGAGGAGTTATTGAGGTCTGGTGTTCCCAGGCAGTGTAACAGGAGTCTTATCAGCAGGCTTTCATTAACAAAACAAGAAATATGAAAATGAGAAGTTGAGACAACAGAAAATAAGGTCAAGAAGAGAAACTGACATTTGATAATTTTATATTCCAGACAATAACACATACATGAACATATACCACAGTATTTCTCATTTTTGAAAGTGTTTGGTAGTAATTGAATAATATACAGTTCAGCTAGAGATACAGCATACATTTTATAGTAGCTGGTTCAGGATGAGTTTAAGGGTAGTTTTGGAGTAAACTGATTTCAAAATATTAACTGCTGCTGTTGCTAATTTTTGCATTGTATATGAACAATTCTGATTTTAAAAAATCAGCAACCTAATTAGTAATTTGTTATTATATTTACAGTTCTAGGGGGAGAGTTTGCATTGATGTTACTTTAAAAATATATCTTTTTAAATCTGTATTTTAACCGTAATTTACTCGGTTTACTACTCCGTTCAGCTCATGAGTGCGAGCAGAGGCATTAACACATACTGTACATGGAGGCTGACATACAGCAGAAAGCACTTGTGTTGTTTTCACGAGAGCTTCATGCCACAACCCCCCTCGTACTGGAGGATTGGTCCGTTACATAATCACTTTCTAACCAATCAGCACACTGCCTTTCCTCTCTCGTCGCTCAACTACGACTGATCAACCAATCAGGTACGTTGAAGCCCCGGACGGTAACCGCCCCCGAACAGACGAACAACAAAAATGGAGTTGTGAACTAGTATCAAGTCAGCCACTAAGGGACGTTCTGTTTCAGTTTTTGTGTGATTATCACTACGTGAGTGAAAGTTTCTTACTGACCGATGTAACGCGATGCGACCACGTCAAAGTCATACGTAGTTTATATTTTCTAGCGGTCGTTAAGAAGCTGTCGAACGGGTAAACATACCGGTGTCTGGGCTGCGACAAAGACAACAAGGTTTAGCAGCTAGCCAGCTAAAAGAGTAGCATCTGCTCGTTTTCATTCTCACTGTGTGGAACTGGAACAAACGAAGAACGAGACTCGGGCAGAAATGGAGAAGGTAGGTTTATCGCCGGTCATTTAATTATTGTTAGTTGAAATATTTGTTTTTTTCCTCTTGAATTCGACAGACATTGCTTACGTGGTGGCAAGTAGGACGCGCTGTAAATGGTTTCTTATCACTTCATACCACATTGCCAGCAAGTACATGTAAGAGGCAGGAGTTGTTTTCTGATACCCTGTTATGGCTGTGGTAGTCAGCCTTACCACCCGGGACTTTCCGCGGGTTGCAGCTGTGGACATGGAGAGATGTTTATGTTCATATTTTTGTTCTCTGTTGCGTCCACAGGGAGATTTCCTAAAGGGACTACCAGTCTACAACAAAAATAACTTCAGCAGGTTCCATGCAGACTCTGTATGTAAAGCATCAGTAAGTGATCCTGTCTGTTTGGTGCTAACAGTAAGATAAAAATCATATGTTGTCAGTTCACGATTAAATTAAATTCAGGAGTGATTGGTCACATTGTAGCATGCTGCTACTCTTTTGTCTGAGGTCATTCTAGTTAATATACAGACTAATGTGGATTTCAATACTGTTTTAGAACCGTCGACCGTCTGTGTATCTTCCAACCCGTGAATATCCATCAGAACAGAGTAAGTACATGGTCTAAGAGGATGTTCATTAAGCAGGAAGAGCTGCAGATTTATTTCTGTCAAAATATTAAATATTGGTTAAATATTTTAGTCACAGCTGAGTAAAGCAGTATTCCCATAGCACACATGACAACCTCTTTTGCTTTGTCATGGTCTCAGTTTCAGCCTTTAATTTGAAGAAATCACTCTCACCTCCAGGAAGACAATGTAGTTAATCACTCAGTCTGTTTATCATGTTTTTACTCTCTAGGAACAGCAGATTTCAACTAGTAGTAAATTTGTGTCTAATAAGAGTCAGTGTGGTTTCTCCTCAGTCATAGTCACAGAGAAGACAAACATCTTGCTGCGATATCTTCATCAACAGTGGGACAAAAAGGTAAAGTGCTGCTAATTGCGTATCTATGAGAGTCGTTACCCTCTGTGTTGCTGTTAATCGTTTGTTAAATGTCTTCTGCCTTTTTTTGTGTTATCAGAATGCAGCAAAGAAGCGGGAGCAGGAACACACAGAGGGGGAGAACACGGCACCTCCAAGAAAAATTGCCAGAACAGACAGTCGAGAGCTGAACGAGGATTCGTAAAGCAACGCGCTGCACATGCGCGCACCCAGCAGAGACTGACCAACGCATACAAAATGCACATGCAGATTCAGGATATATGTTTGCGAACCCTGGCCTTGACACTGAAGCACACAAGGATCCACACATTTCAGACCACAGTCGTCATGACGTTAATATCAAAAGCAGACAGATTTCCTCTACCAAAACCTTTTTCCCTCAGTTTATTCACTGCTTTCACGCGCTGTTTCCTTTACTTCCAAGACACTTCTGCCTCAAATTTGTAGTTTTGAAAATAACATACATCTACCTCCTTATTCTATAGCCCCTCTGGTTTTCATTCATTCTTATGCTCACAGAGTGTTTTCTTTGAATATGCAGGGAGTTAATCATTGCTCCTCTGCTGCCATTTAAGGGTTTACAGTTGTAGTCATTCATACCATCTCTGAGATATGCATGTTTTAAGTTAAGTCTGTATATGTGATTAAGTAGAATGCCATCTTTTTTGGCTCTACTCCAGTAGGATTTTTTTTTAAAGTTTTCAATTATGTAATGACAGTGGTCTTTAAAATATTATTTTAGCTCATCCTTTATTTGATTACTGTCATTACAGTAACTGAAATTAAAACTGCATTGTATTCTTTGCTTAGATTGATTCAGGGTTTCGTTATGGACTGTGTCGTGGAGAAAGAAGAGTGCTGATAGAAATATTGTTGTTTTCTCCTTATGAATAGTGATTTGTTGCCTTAAGTGGAAGTGAGTGTGTTTTCACTATGTCTTAGAGTGCCCCCTTGGTTTACATTGTTGATTCAGGAAGAAATGAACCACTGCTGAGTTGAGCAGATATTAGCATGTCCTTTCAGTAGGGACACATTTAAGCCAATACAGTCATGCTAGAGGATGCGAACTCTTTTTGTACAGTGTGACCTGCAGATTTTGTAGCCATATTCTAAGTGTGATGCTCAGTACTTTGAGATCATGACCTTATGAGCAGAGCTTGTATCTTTGTAATTGCACGATTAGCAGAATATTTTATGAAATAGGCGATGACGACAGGTATGTGTAAATGTATACTTCGGCTGTACTAATATGTAGGCTACTTGTAAGGACTGCTGTCAATCCTTGTAAATATGCCATTCACGTTTGCTCAAATAGTTTGAGTCATATGGAGGGAATTTGATTTTGGATTTACAAGCTGTTGACAGCAGGGTTAAGTAAACAGTCTGTGAAGTTGGTGAAGCTCATCATGAGTCTTGTATATTTGTACAGTGTGTATCTTGTGATTGTTTGACTCTTTTATCAGGTAACAAGACAACTACTCACTTTAGCTTCCCCAAGTCAGCCATATTGTTATTTCACTCTGTTTAGCCATGTTGTTCTTCTACGCTGGAGAGATACAAGCCAGAGTTTGTTCAGAATGAACAAAAGCATTTTACTTCATTTGCTTTGCACCTTTAGAAATATTTGTCCTTCAAATACAAAAAGCAATCTGCTGCAAATTGTGTTTGCCACATTTTTAGTAATGTTTGGCACAGCTTACAGTCTGTTGATGTACATTTGTTACAGATTGCTGTTCAGAGGTTTACAGAGTATATGTTCAGTTTTGCTGCTTATGTAAATCAAACCAAGTAGAATGCACACTGTGAGTTTCTCACGTATAACTTAAAAAACTAGAGACGTGCAGTGTTTTATTTTCCCCGCCTCTTCATAGAAGAGTGTGTTAATTCTATTTTTGTGATATGGTTTGTATCACATCACCTGATTAAGTTTGGAATGCGTTTATTGTTAAATGCTTTGCTTTGAGTTTATTGTATAACTGTATTGTTGTCAATTTCAAATCTTGTTCTTGTATAGATTACACTTTGAAATACAGTAAAGGCAATAACTCACAGTAAACAGCAACATTCTTTGTGTGGAACTAAAAATCTGATCCTATAACACTGTTTGTCAGTATTTGTTCAAATAGTTTGAGATTTAATTTGAAATGATCTTGTATTATTTATAGGGGTGTGTTTATGCAAGAGTGTGTCCTTTTCTAAAGTGTCACAATTTGCCCGAGAAATTGAGTTTACATACATAATCCTATTTCTAGGAAGCAATACATATCCTGTTCCTATGTCTGGGAAACAAATCACTCCAGCAGTCTGTCATCCAGTGATATTTATTAACTGTTAACAAAATCAGCCGATGCAGTATCTCTTGATGGATGTTTATTCAAGTGAGATTTATTTGCATCATAGAAGTACATTCACTAATTTATGTAGTAAAATAATTCATAGAAAATCAAAGTTAAGAAAAATAGAATATTTTTCATGGTCACAGTGAATATAATCTGACCTATTGCGGAAGAATACAATGGCTTTGAAAGTGCCTCACAACTGAAACAGACATGGTGGACACATAATGCATGCACATGATGCAGCATGCATTCAATACAGGCATCAGAATGAGAAACAAACCTGGAATGGGGAGCTGCTGTTCACGCCCTTTTGACAAAAGGGCTTATTGATGATCAGGTCCTTTTTTTTTAAAACTTTTTTTTTGTTGATTTTTGTCTTAAAAAAGATCCTTCACATCAACAGAATCTGTTCTGGTGCTGTTGAAAACCAGGCAGTCATGCAGTATTTAAACCCAAAGTAAAGGTTCCTCAAGCCCCATTCAAGTAGATACACTTAATGTACATATTTTACTTGGAAGCTAGATAATCAAGTGTTAGATACAGTGTAATACTTTGTGCGAAGTAAGTTGCATCAAGAGTGAAAGCCTAATGCACGCTGACCTTACATGTGGTCCTTGTGACTAACGTTCTCCTACAGTACAGGTGTGTCGCTGTCTCTGAATGTTGCCTGAACATTTGTACATTGCTCTCCGTTCATAATATTACATTGGCATGGTGGAACATTTATTAACTCTTTGAGCCAGAGTTTTCTAAATCAGTCAATTGTCTTGATTCTCCTTTATCTGACTCATTAGAGGGTAGTTCCTCTGGGGTTGTGTTTAAGTCATGCCTGTTGGGTTGAGTGTTAGCAGCCTGGGTTGGTGGTTGTGTCCCATTCGCGCACACGACCGTACCCTCCGACTTGCTGAAACTGAACAGCTTCCCGGGACTGAATGTCCTGTTGGGGGACTGTGACCTCTCCTGGCCACTAGGGGGAACCGAAGAGGTCACTGTTGACCCAGGGGTCGCTCCAACCGCCACCGCAGGCTCTTTTTTCACCTCAGGTGACTTCAAGAACTTCAGAAATCCTGGGAGCTTCGCCTCACCTCCCGTTGGGGACTGGGCCGGTGAGCGCGAGGTCCCGGAGGAGAACTTCCCCTGCAGCGGGATGATCTGCTTTAGCTTCATCACATTGTTGTTCCCCAGCAGAGAGCTGGGTCTCTTAGGCTTGTCCCCTGGCTTGCCCCCTGGTGTTTTGTCGTGGTGATGCTGGTGCTGGGTGTCCGCCTTGTGGTACTCGCTCTCCTGGCGGGCCTCGGCCTGCAGCTCAGCCTGGCGCTGAAGCTCCTCCTCTTCACGCCGACGTCTGAGCTGCTGTTGGAAGTGCTGCTGGGCCTGCTGCTCATGCTTCTAAACGGAGAGGCATGTTAAAATAAAGATACAGAAGAGGGGAGAGAAAGGGTTGTGGGAAGGAAGACAAAGCGAAACAGAGAGAGATGGGAGAGAACTGGATAAGGAAAAGCATGAGTATGTGGTAGCAGTGAAAAGAGCACAGTTTTAGCACCTCAGGGTTATACTAGAAGTTCTGCGGATCAGAATGTTTACTTAGAGTAACTGACCCTGTCTGCCACCTGCATTTCACATTTTCACTGTAGAAGTTGTCATAGTTCACACAAACAAGCTGTTTGTGACTTGTTCACACTAAATGTGCTGACTTTTGCTCATAGGGAGAGTAAAGTAGACCTGTGAGCAAAAGTCAGCACATTTAGTGTGAATAAGTCACAAACAAGCTGTTTGTGACTTATCTTAGGACACCATTAAGACAAAGTGCTACTGAAGTGATACAACACTGTACAGACAAACAACAGCCAAACACATACAGGTATTTCTCATGGACAGTCGGAAAAGGCTGCACTCGTGTACGTTTTTGGACAATGCACACCAACAGACCAAGGGACACAAAGGGATTTGCATATAGAAATACGATGTAAATCGGACAAATGTTGGCCGAAGGTCTTTCAAGCTATGACACAACTATACCTTGAAAGCTTCCCTTCGTCGGTACTCTAGCTTGGCCATCTCTTCTGCTACCCAGCCTGGGATATCAGGGATGGCAACATGGATGACGTACTTTAGGAGGATTGCAAAGTGCTGTAAACCACCAAGACCACAAAGGGACAGGCTCAACACATGGTTACATCAAGACACAATCACATTCTCTTTCCTATTTTGTACTTTTTCTGTAGACAAAGCAGCACATCTCATACACATACCAAAAACTCTTGTGAGGTTTTGTGTTCGTGAATGAACCTGGCACAAAAAAAAGCAGGCCATGCACATCTGTACTTCTTTTGTATTATTAAAAAGGTGTCATTTTGGTAATAAAGCTACATTTTCTTTAAACTACAACATGGACAAACCTGCATTTGCCTTACACAGAACCATGCATACCTCTAGTAAGACGATGGAGATGATGGTCATCTCAGGACTCAACCAGGGGAACAGACGCTGCAGCTGCCCACACTGACCAATCAGGTAACAGTTAACTATGATAGCTATCAAGCCCATAGCCTCCATTGCAGTCTGGTGTTGAGAGAAAGAGAGAGAGAGAATCACAGGCTATCAGATGCCCCAGCTAAGCACACCGCAGCCTGGCAGGCTTGTCTGACATTTTCCAAAGCGAAACACACTGACCTGCCATTGTCCGATGTTCTCCACTCTCTGTCCGAAGGGCCTCTGCAGGCCGGTACAGAGCTTGAGGGCATCGCTGCGGATCTCGATGATGTTGTTGATAAGAGCACACATGGCCGCCAAGGGAAACGCAGATGAGAAGAGCACCACATAGCCAAACTGAATGAACATCTCCTGGTAGTCCTGAAGCGTGTCCTGTCAGGGACAAACATCATGAACGAACATAGTTTCTAGAAGTTAGTTAAATTTTCATTTCTTCCAGCTCTACCAGGAGCCCCACCTCATACGTCTGCATGCAGCTCTCAATCTCAGCCTGGGTCAGAGTGACAGTTTTGGACTCTTCTGGCGGATCAATCCATGACTTCTTGTCCTCTTTCCCCTCGCCTACGTTCTTTCTTCTCTGACAGAGAGAGTCAGATTCCTTCGGAGAGGACACAATGGCATTCTCCTTGGTCTCCTGCTAAAGTAAACATTAGACTGCAATACTTTCTCTAGCAACAACTAGGGCATCTTAAATTCTGCAGCTTTGCAGTGGATAGTTTAATTCTGATCTGTTGGTGGGAAGTTGAGATGAATGAGATGAATCTACACAGAGTGTCACCTAATTCATAAAACTACATCAAACACATTAAACTATACTGGAGAGAGTTGGAATTATCCAAATATAACAAGAGATTTTTGTTACATGTTTAAGAAAACAGGCAATTTTACACTAAATGAGTGAGGTGGACATTTTTGCAGTGCTGGAAAAGAAAGACAAAACCACAAAGCTGCAGTGTGGGATGATAAATGATAATAATAAGCAGACCACATACTTGAGACAGCAATTCACAATCACTGTCCTCATCACAACTGTCAAAAATACTTGATGGATCCATCCCTTCCTCCACCAGTGTAGGACTGTCCTCGAGGAAGCTGTCATCCCCCGTCTGCATTTCTGTGGTGACGTCCTGGTAGTCAACCTTCTCCGTGAAGCTGACTTTACGTTGTTTCAGAGCGCTGTCATTCATGTCCCACTCCTCTTCTGAGAGCCTGAATCCGGCTTTCAGATCCCCTCTTCTCTTTGGCTCTGGGTTATCGTTAGCAGTGTGACTGACAGGGATCCCTCTGGGACCCAGGAAGGAATAGGCTGTCATCGAGGCTTGGGCCTTTCCCAGAGCCAGGCGGCCATATTTGAGCACGATGGCTTGGAGTAGCTCCCAAAGCACCTTTGGGGTGAAGACGCCCAGCTTGTTTTGTTCATAGAGATAAGGCTGGAGGACCTCTTTGATGTTCTGTAGGAACTGCCGAAAGATCAGTAAAGTGGCAAGCATCTGTGAGGAGTGGGAGAACATCTGTTACTGTGCCGAGGGTAAGAAGTGCAAAACAGAAAACACATGCACATTTCC
This sequence comes from Lates japonicus, assembly GCA_033238685.1. Classification (NCBI taxonomy): domain Eukaryota; kingdom Metazoa; phylum Chordata; class Actinopteri; family Centropomidae; genus Lates; species Lates japonicus. The sequence goes on along the minus strand of BRZM01000010.1, from coordinate 12,240,123 downwards.
CAAAGTGTTTAGCAAGCACAAGTGATGTAAATATTCACTCTGTCCAAATGTACCAAAGTAGTTCACTGCCTGACATGATCCCTGGACATTTACAGCTTCTGACACACCACATGGCATTAAAGCAACTAGAATAAATAACAGTCTCTCTGACTGAAAAGCTAAATTTGTGAGTAATATAACACACCCCTACTAAATCAGTTTACTTACAGATTTTACTGCTACAGCTTTGCTTGGTCTGGTATGACCAGCAACCTATGGCAGCTAATTTAATGTTCCATTCATTTTCTGTGACTGATCATTCACTAAACCCCTTCCCTGAACAGCAACTGTCCAATCACAGCTTAGCAGCTAAAACTAGGCACGGCAGACCTGTCAAGCTTTGGATTTTTCTACATGCTGAAGTGGTGTGCAGAGGGAGAAATAATCTGCATTTAAAGAGTTTGGATTTATTTTAAACCAAAAACAAAAGTGCAAGGAATTAGTTAAGTGTGTGTTTGGTTGTGTCTGAAATCACCCCCTTGTTCACTTATTCTCTTATAACTCCCGACATAAGAGACACTAAATAGTTAACTCAAAAGTGAGCAGTAAATCAAGATTACAGACATTTAGAAATTAGCGTCATTTTGAAATTACATTTTTGAAATTACTTTTCTGAAATTAAGGAATTATTGTTTCAAAATGATTTGAGTTGTTAGCTGTTGGAAACCCGGAGGTGTAACGATAGTAACTGGGGGCGGGATGGGGTTAGTGAATGGTCAACTGCTTTTTTTGGTCAGAGTGGTCACTATTACACACTGACACTTAAAGACCAAACAACCTGTAAGGTCAAAATATTACTGATAGCTGTTGCTACCTCCTTCAGTCGCTCCATGTCCTTGAGGTAGAATCCAATGTAGAAAAGGCTTAGGTAAGAATTGATGAATTCAAACTGTAAAGCAACCAGAAAATATGGAAGGAAGTCAAACACTCAGGCAGGATCTCTATCTGTCTATCTATTCAACCTCAAACTGAAGAGGAAGTGTGACTTACAAAAACCATCTTGATGATGAGATTATTCTCATAGGCACTCTGAAGTCTATAGTTCTCTAGTTGAAGAAATAAGAGAAGAATTACTCAGTGTACAGCTTAATGATGATAGAAAGGCTGCTTTGTTTCTATTTTAACTTTAACTGCCCCACAGAGCTCTTCTAGAAACCTCATAGCTAAAAGCTTTCTACACCAGTAATCAGGTAGCATTAAAAACATAGTCATACTATGAAGGTACCTGCCCTCAAAAATGTTCCATTTTAATAAGAGATAATACTTCACTATTGTGCCCGGGGAGTTCATTTTGTGTCTCTCACCCATGTCATTGAGCCAGTAGGCAATCTTCTTATACACTTCATCACATATGGTTACAGTAATGGCCAGAAGTATCTTAGGAATGAATCTCGTAATACCAGGTAGCTCCTGAATCTCCATCACCACTTCCTGCAAGGTGAATTAGAAGCATGATAAATATTTAATAAGTCCTATTCATTCGCATCTACTCACAAATCCCAGAGCTATTTTTATAAGGCCATTAAATGAATATGAAATGGTGAGAGGTATATTTGAATGCAGCCTATTTAACCTGTTTTTGAAAACGGTACAATTTGCAAATCATCAGACTAAAATGTAACTATGGATGTTATGTTTGTCTCATATATATAATTTACTGGAAAGCTCTTCCCAAGAAATACAGGCACACAGTATCATCCCCATTTATCAGCTCCAGACTATATCGACTACAGTTCTTTTCCTTGAACTTGCTCGCTGTGTTATCTGTTCAGACCTGCAGTTCCAGGCAGAGGAGCATAGCGAGGAAGACAAAACAGAGGCAGAGGAGGCAGATGGGCAGGCTGACCAGCCATCTGAACAGGGCTCTCTTCCAGGGTGGGTAGTAGAACTCTTCACAGCCTGTTATGGGACTGCAGCGCTTCACACCCTGCAGAGACAGCAGCAGAAGAGGAGAGAGACGGAGAGAGTATTACAGACACATTTTTTTCCATGACTGCAATCATCTCAACTGTAAAATGGACTGGAGATATTGTGCAAAATGCTCTGTTTGCTTGATTGTTTAATGGATGCATTCTTTTTATATGATAACAATTGGTCGCGTCTTTGCAAAAAACACAAATGCATTTCTTGCTGTTGTGAGCCAGTTCATTGTGGGAAACAGCAGATGAATGAAAATGAAGCACCAGGTAACATTTTTACCTAGATCAACGTTGCTCTGTTTTTTTACAACTTTCTATATGTACAAAAAAATAAAATAAAACAGCTTTGGGACTGAGGTCTGGTTCATACCATTTAATGTTTTCTCACACTACCTTTTCATATTATTCAATTTCACAACTGTGCTGCTGTTACCTGAAGGTTCCCCCCAAAAAACTTACTCGCCCAACGTGGGGCTCGAACCCACGACCCTGAGATTAAGAGTCTCATGCTCTACCGACTGAGCTAGCCGGGCATGTTACACCAGATCCCCACATGTTTTTTCAAAGGGATCACCCACAGCCCCTCATTCAAGTCCTCTATTCATTCCACACAACAGGAGGCACCCCCATGGCCCTCCCCCCACACTCCCTCCTCAGAGACCACGTGCGGTACGAAAGATGCACTCTTGTTTTAAACCGATCACATTTCCTGGTATTGTTTGCCAATCCAGTGGCTGCAGAGTTGTGCAAGTGCTCAAAGACAGCATTAAACCACAGACAACATTTTACATGAAAAGATCTGTACGCTGTTTTTGACTTGTATTTTGTCAGAATTTCATCTGTGCAAGCTCAGGCTATGGCGACAATCCTCACCCTGAACTGTGGCCTGGGTTCCTCCAAGGACTCGGCAGGCGTGTCCAAAGTGCCCCACCGGTAGGCTAGTTCTGCCTCTCGCCTCTTCCAGCGCTCCAAAAACAACGTCGCCCACACAACATTGAAGAGGGCAAAAACCACACAGCAGATATCCTGACTGGTCTGTGCAGGAGCATATAATTAATATTACATAACGCCTGTAATGATTATTATGCCATCAAGTTTTCAGTTGTTTCACTCAAAGCAAGTCTGCACCATTCATGAATTCACTGTTTTGTTATGTATATGCACTATGTACTGTTTCAGCTTGTCGTAAAATGCAGTTTTATTTTAAGTCAATGTGACAGTTGACAAGACAAGAAAAGGAAATAATGAGAAATGTATGAAGAAAGACAACAAAACAAACTTCAAAGGTAAAACCAGAATTACAAATCAGCACCAGTGCACTTCTGTCGTGATAGTTCAAGGATGATTTTCAGTAATATCCTCTAAGAACATTAGAGGAGAGAAGAGACAAATCTTAGTTTCAAATACCTGGTCAGCTTCTGCTAGTATCCAGAGCAGGAAGCCGATGACAGCAGGGTAAAGCATGGAGTTGGTGTAGAATCCCAGCCAGGCAAAATACATGCCGATCTTCACTCCAAAGTAGTCACAGATATCATCTACAAAGCAGGCGAAATTGTAAACACCTAATATTCTGGCTTTGGAGTGAAGGATCACATTGCACTGAGCAACTGACAAATTGCAATAAAAAACAGATCATAGTATTTTATAGTGTCAGTTAGCACCGGCCTGCTGTTTACTGTCCTGCTAAATTTTCTTCAAAATAAACCTGTGATACTTCCTACCCAGGGGCTGCCTTTCACATACAGCTTGGACCCAAGATGTCATCAGCTGGTTAAGGATCCTCTGCTCATGGAGAGGGAACATTTGATGGATCACCCCCCGAGCTACCAGCTCTGGAACTAGAAACAACCCAAGACAAAATGAAGACATTTTATCTCAGGTAACATTTGGTCCATGTTTGACAAAACTTTAAATGGTTGCATGTCCTTCTGCTACAACCCAGCATCTGAAAAATTACACTGGTTAGCTTAAGGAGGTGGCTACATAAAAGACCAAAATTTTGAAGCACGTTTGATGCTGAACTTGCAACTTTTCTTCTAGACTGGAAAATAAACAGCTGTTAATGCTAACATTAGCTATGTACCGATAGCAAAAACTTACATATAGCACCTTTAAACAGAGAGTGACCAAATAACCTTGACCTTGTCCTCTGTTTTTCAGCAGAACAATGGTTCTTGGTAAAAACACCACAATCAATTTAAACTATTTCAAAAGAAACATTATATATAGAACTCACTGCACAGATTAATGATGCTATTTCAAAGGAAACATGGAGCAGCATGGAAAAGGTCACTCATAATAAATAACAGCATACTGATTGGCTGTCCCTCCAGGAAGTGAATGTTGTGAAGCACCTCCCCCTGTTTGGCTCGCAGGTTGTCCAGCCAATACTTAATGATGCTCTGACGCTCCTGAACACAATTACAAATAAAGGGACAAAAAAAGATAATGACTGATGTGCTATAATTAATATAGACACTATTAATCTTTCATAAAATTAAAATCAACAGCAGCAACATATTCCCAAAATATTCACAGCAACACTGACAGTTTTGACCTCTAACCTGTGAGGTGAAGAAACAGAGCTCGCTCTCTATGTTCTCATAGATGTTGTCCTCTTCACAGGAAAAGCGCCGCATCCCACCACCGAACTGCGGTTTGACGGCCTTATGCATGCCCATCTGCTCTGCTCCTCGCAGTAAGCTGAGCGTGAGGGAAGAGGGTAAATGAACAGCAGGATTAAACCCGATGGGGCTCTGACACTATGCAGAGGCTGAGCTGCAGATGTTTGATAGATTAAGTGCATTGAGGGCACACAAACAACAACAAACAGTGATACACGCAACCATAACTGGGAGATGACTCTCAGTGTGGTTTCTAAATAATATATAATAATATATATCTATAATATAGCTCGATATTTGTGTAAATACACTTCTCATCTCAGCAAGAAAGCAAATACGTGTACTCCCAAAATGTCAAAGTATTCCTTCAACTTTTGATGCTTTTCACAATGGCTTCAAAATTAAAAACACCCACAACAAACAAACAAAAAAACCACAAATGTCCACTCTCTCTGTGTTGCCTTTGTCTGCTGTGGCGCAGAAATGTTCATACACATGCACATATACATGAAACCGCACATGCTCATGTTTCTATACCGTACATAGTGACAACCCTCATTAACATAATGTATTCCATTCAGTTCCGTTTTGCTTTTACAATCTTAGCAATATTTTCACAGTTTAGGACACCATCCCAGTGATTTATGATAAGAGTCTTACTCAGCAACTTATCTGCACACATGCAAGGATGCAGTGACATTTAGACCAGAGGCTATAACAACAACAGGAGTTCTGAGATGATAACGTGACCAAATTAGTGGCTCAGACAATGTGGCAAAACCAGGGGTTCTTTTACAACCTATCTAACAGGCATATTATTGCCTGTGAAATGAAAAAGCACCTCAGAAATGTCCATTTCACACAAGATAACAAAAAGAACATTTCTCCAGGTGGAGATTTGAAATGGTTTTGTAAACTCTAAGGTTACCCAAATTTTAACAAACCATACAGGAATATGAGCATATGGAATATGAGTCATTCTTGACCTTAGACACAGTGGTTTGTCTGCCAGTGTTGCCTGGCATCATTCTTATCATTGTTGCTGTATCCCATGGTACAAAATGGTGCCAAAAACCAGTAGGACCATTGTTCTAACATCAATCCTAACATCAAGTACTGGCACACAACAGCTGCTTGGAAAAGAAAGGACCAGCGAAAATGTCCTCACTCAAAACAATTCAGACAAAGCCAGGAACACAAGTGCCCACACATGCATGCAAACACACACACACATACAGTTTCAGAGTCTTACTTCTCAAATGTTGTCGTGATGAAGAAGGCGTGCGCCTGGGTGTGTTTATGCTGTCGAATTTGAATGCTGACTTGTGGGATTCCAATACGAATCTGATTCAGGAGCCACAGCAGAGTGTGATCATCTATTGTATCTGGGGGGGGGGGGGGGGTTTGCATTTATAGACAAATTAGTTTTAATGGTGAATATTAACACAAAAATTCAGATTTTGAAACACATCTCTGCCTCAACATTCACTATAATTCATAACATGCTTGCAGGCAAGTTTGCCAAAGGCAGGAATTGATGAATTTGCTGCTGAATAAAGAGGCTGAACCAAACCCATCCTTTATCCCCCTGACAGAAGGGCCAAGCAGCAGCAGGGTGGTGGTGACAGTAAAAGGTCACTCCACTTAAATCCCTGTCTACATACATCACAAACATTTTTTGGACTTTAACCCAGACTGATTCCAGCTGTTCAGTCGACTGTATGCAGCATATTTTGTCTTAATTAACCCAATTTGTGCTGACATTTTATAATTACACTAATGGCACCATTTCATAACTACAATTTAAAACAATTAACATAGAGTGAGAGATTTTAACTCCACCAGCAAAGAAATTCTAGAGAATTCTACATTGTTACAAATATACGTCCTAATGATAATTAGAACTGCAGAATCCATTCACCAAAAATCATCAATTGTCAATTACCAAACATTGTCCCACTCTTATCCGCGGAACAGATTTGTTAAAAGCAGGAACATTAGTTGAATTCAGGTTCTCAGTGTAATTGAAGGGCTTAAAAAAGTAGAAGTGTCAATGCTGAAGTACTAAAAGACTCTGAAGTGTCTGATGAAGTGTAACAGCTGAAAGCTTTTGAAGTTTTAGTTTCAAGTTTACGCCTTGAAAGCAGCCAGTTTTGATGTAAACATTGAAAGTAACTGAATTATTGAGTTTAGAATAAACAATAAATGGAGTCAAACAGTTGACGATGAAGAACCAAGGATAGTCTGAGCAGCAGTACAGTGTAAGTAAGCTGAGGTGTCAGTTTGTATGACATACTATGTCATCTAGGCTGCATTAATACTGTTTAAATAGACAATTAGCATAGCACTGAGCAAATAATCCTAAGCAAATAGCCTCAAAAGAAACATAAAATTCTTGAGGTCTGGTTGTTTACTCATGTTTTCAAGATGAAAGCTATCTAAACAAGAACTGCTCCTTGTGCTCACATTGCTTTATATACAGTATTTGTTGAACAAAACTATTACTAATACTGTGCAACAAAAGAAGCACCTAATATCTACTAATATCTGTAGATAAATCCCATTGATGTGTTACATCATAATGTACAGGTTTTGTACACTGTATGTGTGTATGAAGTTTATCTGGGTCAAACTGCAACGTCAGTTTGATCAGAAGCTTCCAATTCACACGTTATGCGGCTCCCTTAAAATATCCTGCAGAGAGGATACAGGTGCTAAGTGGATGAGATCTAGTTGTCCCCAGAGATGGTTTTTAAGTCCAAGTCATATGTCTGAGTGGCTGGCTGACCACCAAAGACATTTAATGAGGATGCACTGTTCTCTCTAGAGAGAGGGATTCATCAAAGGACAAACGGAGAAGACAGCTTACCGTACCTGGGAACGTCATCAGGATGTCACAGTTTTCGGTGGGCACCATCTTCAACCAGGACTTCCGAGACATAATGAAGTGTCGGGCCTGGAGAAGCTGCTTACCAAACAGTTTATCTGAAAGGGAGGGAAAAAAGGGTGCAATAGGGGGAGAGGGTGAGATTGAGTCAGACTGGGGTTAATAATGTTTAAAGTGATTACAGAGGATAAGTGAGAAAGAGGGCTAGGCAGAATGTGTGTGAGAGAGGAAGAGAGGGGCAGGCAGATGGTGATATTTTCTCATCGGGGTGATCAAGGACACAGATGACAGGTTAGTCATTAGTATCACTCTGCCACTCATCACTGATGTTATTTCTTCACCATATTTTCTGTCCTTTCTTTTTTTTTCTTTTTTTTTTGGCCCCATCATCGAGATGACAGAAATGTCCAAAATAATTGTTCAGCCAGCGTGAAGGTTGACTGTGCTGCATCGGTCATATGACTCTGAGCAAACACTATGAGCAGCAAACAAATAGATGATCTGTGAAGCTGCCTGGTGTGTAAATAGCCGCCAACAAAAACTAGGCTTTTTAAGTCTCTAAAACCTTGAAATGCAGGCAAAGCAACAGGCCTTGGTTTTCACAGGGTTCACACTTGTATATCATCACAATAGAGTCTAAACTTTGAAGTCATCGTTTTTGCAGTTTCTTCTTCTTTCGCGCGTTGGTTCTCACTCTAAAGTCACACTCTCTGCCTCACGTAGGCACAATAGCCACAGTGACTGACCGATCTCTTCATTGTTCACTGAATTGCACTGTGACACTCTCTAAGTACGTGTCCGTGATCAGGATTTCACATCCTGCAGTGTACAGTAACTGCATTGTCACATCACCTTCTTCCACCGCGTCTTCTCTCTCCTACTAGGAGCCATGATTGCTGCCATCACCTCCCTGCTACAGTGCCATGTCCTAGACCGAGATGTAATAGTGCGTAATAGTGTGTACCTGTTAGAAAACTGTGCAAACGGGGTCATGTTCTTGTTATCATGCATTAGAGCTGCACTTCTGATTTAGGAGTTTGTTTATCCAGCGATATTATTAGAAATATGATGAGATGTATAAATCACAGAGCAATTCTGCTGATTAAACTGTGTGTACGACTGTGTGTGTGTGTGTGTGTGACATAATGATGCAATACAAGCAAAATCACTGACACTGAATGTTTTTTTTTTTTTTCTTTGTCTTGCGGGCGCTTTATGTTTCAAAGAACTTCAGACTGACTGTCTCTGACATAATTGCTTATTAAGGCTGGCTCTTCCTCAGGATGTGTAGCTACATCTGACATGCAAATTGCCCTGCCAGGCAATAGCAATGTATCAATTCAGAGCCACATTATCATGTATGATGAAGATTTAATGCCTCAGCTGCTGGGCTACATTGCAGAACTGTAGACTATCTATCTTCTATGTACTTTTCCTTTTGTGTGAACAGTTGTGATGAACCATACAGACTAGGCAGCCATCTTTGAAGCTTTTTAACATGGGCTACGCAATCAAAACCTATTGTTCATCAGCTGGTATTATAATTCCATCGCAGTATTTTTTGGAAATAGGATATCTAATTCTGTTGTCAAAGATATGATATAAAGTTATTTCTATGTCAGACTTGTCCAAGAATGATTCCTTAAATTCAGTCAAATGTGAACTTGAGAACTGAGAAATGAGAACATCATACATAACAGTAAATACATATATATAATACAACAGTAAATACATAGGCTTACATATACATAGTGATTCAGTCATTTATATTTCTTTTCAATATCACCCAATTCAGTTTGCTAAAAAGAACTACATTTATCAAATTACCTACATTGTGAATCTCATGCAGACGTAAATTTACTGATATAGTAATTTTTAGTAAATGTCTATAAAATGATACAACAAGTAACATCTACTGAGAAGTTCAAAGCACCAATTAGCCAAAACCCCCCCCCCCACTATCTTTAACTAGTCATGCTGTGTCAACAGGACAAAAATAAAAAGGTAATGCATGCACTGGTGTATACCATCCACTAAGTCTATCCATCCATATCAGACAGACCATCACATAACCACCTGCGGGGTGGTTACGCAGTCCAGTTCACCGCACTTGCATCTTGGGAATAAAGTGGAGTGGATGTGATAAATACAGAAAGCACGCACAGGCCACAAGCAACAGGCAGGGAATCAAACCTCTGGAGTGACAGTGAATAGACTCACCACGAACTGTCACGTCAGTTTTTCCACAAATGCGGGCAACACGGGCTGTACACAGACTTTGTAAATGCAGGGTGGAGTGGTAATCTGTTAGCCTCATGAACCAAACTGATGTAGCCATCAGCAAAAATCATCACTCAGACGCTAGAGCTCAGCCAAACAAATGGCCACTGCAAAAGGCAAGAATCACATGTAGAATCATTTATATTGTTAAAACAGATGTAGACGAGGGCACAAAACTCTAATATTTCAAGATCACTTCAGGCTGTGAAACTGCTCTGATAATGGCCTTAGGATGGTAACTGGTTATTGCAGCCAGAGGCACTGCTGGCACACACCACAATGGTGCAGAAAAACTCACCTTTGCAGTCGGATAAGTGATCGTCCATTCTTAGAAAATCTAAAATGGGTTCACTTTAATGACTGTAACAACCTTTGAATGTGAGGGGTTCATTTTTATGCTTTGTAAGTCTTTATCACCTGTCCATAGAACTGTGGTTGAGATTTTCTCCAGCTGGTTTTACATTGATTGGCTTGAAATCTAGATGCAAATTTAAGCAATAGCTGCAGTGACACTGTTCAGGCTGGGACTATAAAGGTTTTATAGTCATATGCAGAGGGCCAGACTAATACCTGAGTCTCTCCTCTTTATCAGAAGTACTGGATGGGATGATTCAGGGAGCCTGAGGATGGACACGGGCCGTGGACCAATAAAGACTGCAAAATGTCAAGCGCTGCTTAATAATCCTCACAATCTAAAATCCGGAAATAACCATAGCACTAGTCTATTTGCTTACTCACCAGTGATATATTTCTTCTGTACGATCCTCAAGTCTCCAACACGTTAGACAAAACGGACGCAGCTGACATCTGAGCCTGCAACACAATCTTTACTCTCTTCAAAGTATAGTGTAGCACAGCCCCGTTGGGACATGCACCTCCGCTGCATAAAGACTCCTGCATGCACCTGTGGACCACAAAGCCTGACTCTTCCCGGGCCCTGTCTGAATCGGAATGCGCACTGTGTAGCGGGAAAAGGAAAAGACGCACCGAAATCAAAACCCAATCACAGACGACTGACCCTTCTTGTCTCCAGTGAGTCATTCAGTGAAGTCTATTAATTATCAGTGACTGCACCATGATGTTGCCTATGCGCGCTAGCCTAATCTCCGTAATCCTCATCCTTTTTTTTTTTTTTTTTTGGCAAATGAACATAAATGCTCAGCTTCCTCTCATCTCCTCTGAACACACGCACTGTATTTTAGCGTTTTTTTTTTCTGTGACACTCACCGAGCACCCCGGACGGTGCTGAGGACGTTTTCTGCTGCTGCTGCTGCTGGATGTTGTTGGTCCTTTGCTGCTGCTGCTCGCTTGGCACCGTCCTCTCCATCCTCTCCCCTGCCCCGTCGCTGTCGTCAACGTCTGCGGTTCCGCTGCTGGTTCCGCTGCTGGTGCCGCTGCTGCTGCCGCTGCCGCTGCTACTGTTTACAGTAGCGTCGGTATCAGGTGCTCCGGTGCTGCCCGCCGCCTGCATGGTGGTGTACAAACACTCCAGGTGGTGAAGGGGCTCGAAAACCGCACTGCACGGAGGAATCTTTTATTGCATGATCGTTGCATGTAAAAGGGAAAACCTTAGTGTATTTGACAGATGAGGAGGAGGAGGTGGAGGAGGAGGAGGAAGAGGAGGAGGAGGGGGAGGAACATGATCATGGCATCTACACGTTACGCGCACCAGTCGTGACTAGGTAGTGACGACAGAGTTTAGGGAGACACCGCGCAGGCTACAGGTCTGAAAAACAATGGCTTATGTGTCATGTTTATGGGTGCACATACAGAGCTGAAGGTGGATCAATCGCCAGTGCCTTCGACGATATTGATCAGAATAAATCTGCCTCGTGCTGTACTACAATAACTTCACATATTTAGATGAACTGTCTTCTCTATTCGTTGAAAATACGTAGCCCAGGCGAGGCTACATACAGCAGGACATCGTTCGAAATATTTTTTGGACCATATTTTGTTCTTAATGGAGCAAATCTATACTTGCAGGGTTTGCATTTACCCTAAAGTACATATTATAATCTATGTATGCCCCTAAGATTGATATGCACATTTTATTATGTTTTATTTATTTATGTTTTATTGCTTACTTGAAAAACAAGTAAGCAACTCCCAGATTGCAGACTAGCCCACGGCCGTATTAACCAGATAAGATTCCTGGGCAACGTGTTGATGTCCACCCCATACACACACTCTTTGTGTGCATTTGTGTCACCTCCAAGTTCCCATGAAGTTTAGGACACACAGAGACAAGCTACTATTCACTAGACTAATGCTACCTGGCACTAAGGTTTTCATTTAACACAACTTTATCAAGATGTACCATTTAGCACCATGTCAACTAAATTAATAAAGGTAAAACAAGAAGAGAGTGCCTGTTAGACAGGGTCACAGGGTTAACAGAATAGTTTGACATTTTGGGATACCCTTGTTTGCTTTCTTTCTTGGATGAGAAGATTGATACCACTGTCATGTCTATATATTAAATGAGGCTACAACCAGGTAGCTCAGTTTAGCACTAAGGCTGGAAACTGCTATAGTTCAGTTCAAAGGGAACAAAATCTGTCTCAGAATACCTGTAAAACATACTTATTAACATATTAGTCTGTATCGTCTCTCAAGTGTTAAAAAGACAGAAAGAAAAAAAAGACAATGAAGATGGCAAGCAGCAGTTCCAGATTAAGTAACTTCACCCCATGACAAAACAGTTTGCCTCAAACCTCTGAAAAGCCGCAAACTGTTTTTACACTTTATTTTATGTAGAAACACACAAAATATAATGTGTTAATTAGTGAGCTTCACAGGTGCTGGTTGGCGGATTTTGTTCTGATGAAGCCATGCTAGCTGTTTCCCCTTGTTTTCAGTCTTTGTGCTAAGCTAAGCTAATCGGCTGCTGGCTTTAGCTTCAAACAGCATGTAGCATATTGACAGAAGTGGTATCAACCAATTCATCCAACTCACAGCAAGACTGCTAATTAAAAGGAAAAAAGAAAAACACTGGACATATCTTTATTGTACTGGAGTGGTGAAAAATTTCTACCAAACATGCAACCAATAAAATGACCAAAACCATATGCTGTCAACTTTTCGGGGGCCCTGGGGCAGTTGTCTCCTTTGTCTGATTGGTAATTCAGCCTTAGATGTAACTCCTTTCACAAAATAATGCTTCAGTAGCCTGTTTTTGAGACAGACATTCTTTTCTATCAGTCAGCACTTTGAATGATGCCTAAATAAATTATTCTGTCAACAAGCCCTATGAACGTGAGTTGTCAACCAGACCTTTTCCATAACATGGTTTAATGAGAGTCTAATTATAATACTATATAGTACTTAAATGTGCATGTCTCATTTTCTATCACTAACATGCATAAAAACTCTGTGGAAGCATTTGGCCCAACAGGTCTAGGACAACACTAATTTGATTTCTTGGCATCAATTATTTATCGACACCTTCTGCTGGCGCCATCACCCAAGGGCTTGTCTGTCTGCCTGTCACAGGTTCTCACTGTCATGTCAACACATGGACACATACTCCCTCAGTCCTGTCTTTTGGAGGAGGGTGTCTTGAGTATGTGTGTTATTGCTTTAAGCACAATAAGTGGCGATGATAGACAGAGGGACAGATCACTGTGACTGTGGACTGCAAATGTGGACTGAGGTTTGAAAGAATGATGTGATCACATCATTCAAAATTATGTCTTCTGATGTAGTTTCTCCTCTTGACAATTTGTAATAAAATATGTAAAAATTGGAAAGAAATTATCACTCCACATCCCACAATGATTATCCAATAAATTCACTTTGTCTGTAAAATATTAAGGATGATATTAACTTCATGTCTTTTAAATTACTGTACCATTCAGACCTGTAAAAAGAAGCAGAGCCAGAAGGAAATTTAATTACACATTCATGACACATTAATTTCCCTCCAGTTCTGGCACAGCGATACACTGCAATGGACACTAGATGGAGGCAGCTGACAGTTTAAGGTGTAAAGCCACCAGGGAAGGTCCCAGCTGCTGCTACATTATTTGAATGTGAACCTGAAATTAAATACAATTATAAGTCTTTCTGTTCTGTAATTTTCCAAAGCCAGATGTGGAGCCCAAGGTTAAACATTTGCTTCTGCCCAAGATACCAGTTTTGAGTCAAGTTAATTTGAGTAATATGGCCAAATAAGAAAAAACTCCACAAAAGACTTTTAATTCCTTTAATAGGGAAAAAAGGGGAGAATCCTCAAGAAGTGGAGAGCATATAAAGGTTTAAGGTTAAAGAACAACATAATAGCTTCACATAAATTATTGAGAAAAACAACAATAGTCCAATGGATAAATCACATATTCCAGGTCTGACGTTAACGACAGATAAACAGAAACAAATCGTGGACATAAGATGTCATAACGAAACAACTAATCAGGAATCAGAGGTGAATAGAAAATAAAGCAAAAACGAGTGGAGTTTTCAAAACTGATGCAGTGACAAATGAAAAATCCTCTAACCCCTCTCACCTCTGTCAGAACATGTTTCGAGTTTATACCTGAAACTGCTGAAGTCAGATGACCTTGTAAAAGAACCACTATTAATTTAAATTATCGCTGACTTTTAAAATTAGCCTGGGATGTACCATAGCCCTCACTTCTCTTTGTTTCATTTTCTGTTTTATTCAAAATAAACCGGATAAGAAAACTGATAACCTTCAGACAATTTGTCAGGTACCAGGAAACAGACTATTTTTTTGTCCCACGTCCTTCATTTATTATAAACAAGTATATATCATTATAATAGGGTCACACAGTGGACATCCTCCTGCTGTAGACATGTTTTCACATACACTTTGTGCAATGACTGATGTGTCAGTGGGTATGAGGGATCGAAACCAAATGACTGCAGTGGCTTTAGCTCTGTTACTCTTTCTCAGCACACTAGATGATCAGTAATCTTCTCTATATCCCTGCTTGTGGTGTGTGGTGTAGCACCAGTAAGGCTTTCAGTATGTGATGGATAATCAATGACATAGATAAATAGGACACTGCTGCAGCTGGTCTGGGCTTACAACAGCTCAGCTCATGACATCCAACAAATGACAGCTGAGGGAGAAGTCATTTGTCCCTTGATAAAGTCCTTGTTTCCAGTTTGTACGGTTCTACTTTGGTACATATTGCAGGTACGCAGATAGGCCGATGGATAACAGTGTAATATGTTACTTTAAGTAGTAACTTTTATTCTTCCAAATATGTTGTAATGATGTTGTGGAACTGGAGTATCTCCTGAAGTTAGTATATATTTTGTGTGCCTTGCAACAATGTCTTTCTGGTCGAAATTTACGCACATCCAAAAACACTTCCATAGGTGCTGGGTCAAAAAATTAACATGTAGACCCACGGGTCTTTTGTTTTTACTTTGATTTATGACTAAATCTAACTCAAGACTATTGACATTCCAGCCCCAACTCTACCATGTTGCTAATGCTAGTTAGCTAACATGCTAAACAACTATAAGATGATGAATATGGTTAACATAAACCTGATAAATATCAGAATGTTGGCATTGCCACTGTGAGAATATTAACGAGCTGATGTTAGTATTTAGCTTGAAACACTGCTGAGCCTGTGCAGCCTATGATACAGCCTCACATAGCCACTAGCATGGCTGTCTATCATTGTTATTTAGTGCAAACGGTAGGTGCACATAGAGACCAAAGAATAACAACATAATATAGTATTTTAATATTATTCTTCCAGACATGTTGATGACAAGCTATTGTTAGCATTTACCTCAAAGCTGTGCCAAAGTAGTCATAGAGCTGCTAGCATGACTGTGGCCCTAACTGTAGACTAGCCTTGCTCACTTTTTTTTTTTTTTTTTTGATGATTGAAGTTTTAAATGTACTTTTTCAGTCAGTTGCATGTATTAAATTAATTGTAATTGGCCAATTTGGTTGAAATCTTTAACCTGCAACAAAACGCTAGCAATCCCTTACAGCTGTGGACATAAAATAAAAATTTGAAAATCAGATAAATCAGAGCTATAAGGTTGCCTTTGAAAGCCATGGTTTAATGCAAGGTTGTTTGTGGTACTGCAGTTAGCTAAAGAAAAGTTTTGTTATGTTGACATCAACAAAGTTTACATAAAGTCAAACTGACCCTTGTTTTCTTTTCCATATCTTTCCAGCTGAGACAGGTCAAGGTAAAAAGTCAGGGTTGTTCTAAAGAACAAAAGGACTCCCAGGGCTGGGGGAAATTTTGCCTCCCAGCTGTTTCCAAAGCTTACCTCACTCCCCACTTCAACACTGTAGAAAATGCACAAGAGAAAGGATTTTGCCCCCTGATGTCTTTACCAGCGTAGGCAGCCATGGGACTGTGAGGGACGCCAGGCATATAGGAAACGCAATTAGAAGTCACAGTAAAAAGGGGACATTAGCAGCCACAGACAAAAGAGGTCACAGTCCTGCAGCCCCAGGTGAGGAAGGAGGTCGTAATCACATGCACCCGTTCCCTTTCCTGCATTGGGAGGGGGAGGTAGGTGGCTGGACAGACACAATGGCCCCAACTCTTAGTCAGTGGTCTCAGTGCTGTCTACAATGCAGATAATCAAGATCCCTGAAGAGTTGACAGAGATGAGTCTAATAATGTGTGGAAGTCATTAGCGTCGAACTGACCATGCACTGGACGATCCTGATTCCAGTGGCACATGTGGCCTAATGTGGCCCTTCTGTCTGTTAGTCTGCTGTATATTGTAGAGTAAAAAATCAGTCAAGTCCAAATGAAATAATTCTTTACAAATAATTATTTTCCACTGTGTCAGTAGAAACAAGAGTCAACGGTGTCATTTGGTTCAAATAATACAGAAATGACATGAGTTGACAGGAAAGCTTGTTGAGATGACAGGAAACATATTTGCACAAACCAGCATCATCAAGATAATTTTCCAGTCAAATAGTTCCAACGCGTCCTGTGTCTCACTTGGTTTAATAAAGTGATTCCCAGAGACATCCAACCAACTGACCTTTAATATCCTCACAGCCACTTCTGCAGTACGCCACACATCCCAAATGTGGAAAAACACTTGATGCTAAACAAAGGATATCCTTTAGAGGGGAAAGAGCTCTCCCTTCGCTCAAGTTTAAGTGCTGTATTTACTAATTGGCAACAACACAATACACTTTTGGTTCTTGATTTAACAGTATGTTCCCGTCCTTTCACAGGGCAGTGGACAGGATGTTTGTTTGCTCTTATGATGGTTTGTTTCCCTGCTCCATTTTGTCTCCATAGTAGTGTTGTTCTGGTTCAAATGAAGTTAAATTTACATCGATTCTATGGTGCAGTAAGTCAATAACATGTAAAATTCTGTTGCAGTGATGTGAGGAAAATGTGCCTTTCATATCTCACAAATGATTAAACAGGGTATTTATGTATACACATAAACAAACAGCTCTGTCTATATGTTATCTACATTAACCCTCCTGTTATGTTACGGGTCAAATTGACCTGGGAACACCATTGCTGTTCCTGACAAATGAACATAACAGGAGGGTTAAATTACATTTCTTTGTTTTATAAATTTCTTTGTTTTTAGGTTTGATTTGGGAAAGGTCAGAACATTCATCAGATACCAATACAAGCTCCATCTTTCCCCCTTCATGTGTTCTTTTTTAAGAGATATATTAAGATTTAATTTCAGCTATGGATATCCGTGTTTTCTCTGGTTAAGTGATACAGCATTGTTTTTAACAACAGAATGTAAACAGGAGCATCTCCAAAGGTCCCTCCCATCTGCCTCCGCCAGCCTGCTGACAGGTTGGCAGGTAAACATAAACACGCTGGATGGATTAAATGCCGTTGCCAGTAAATGTGTCCTGTAACATCACGATAGGGGTCGAAGCAGTCATTTGTAGACGATTAGCCACACAATAGGTGACGCACACAGGGACAAACAGTTATTTCCGGATCTGACTAGGGTAATATCTTAAATAGCTTTGTTTATAAAGAGGAGACAGGCATAGCTGATGAGCTTACATTTGAACAAAGCTTTTATTTTCATATATTTACATTGTAAAAGTACTACATGTGCTTATTCATGATAAGTTGTTTACCTTGTAGATACAAAATCATTAACACAAACTTCACATTATATATTCAAAAGTGCAAAGGTTATTGAAAATGACGTTTATAAATGCATATTGAAGTATAAGCCATCATAAACACTGAATATTATATAGTACATTCATTGATATACAATATATGAACTCAATATGATAAGCTTGCATTCAGCTGCATCTAATAGATGAAAGTGAGGATAAATCTCTCTAGCTTTTTGTTTGGCTCATCAAGATAAGATGGACTAACCCAACATCCTGGAGAGATCTTGTTTATCCCTGGAAAGGAAGAAAGAAAGAAAGAAAGAAAGAAAGAAAGAACGAAAGTAAGTTATTACACTGTTTTTGCTTTGATGCTGATGATTGACAACATAAAAATCGCAAGCATCACAGGTCTGTGGAAAAGTTTGGTGATCTGCTATATTTTTCTTCTTGTCAATAAATCCCAGGAAAAAAACAAAACCATGAATGAGCTAATTCTGCTGGCAACCGGTGTCCACGTAAGCAAAACCACATATACCTTATATTATATATCTTATTGTCCCTTTGTGTCAAAAAACTATATGAACACATAATTGAGCAACATTTTTGCACTGGGTGACATGTTCCTTCATTGTAATGAACACAGTACTTATTTTGACTCTGTTTCACATACATCATTCTGCTGCCAGAAATAATAGTCCCCAATAAATGGACTATTTACTTCTGTTTGAATAGTGTCTGATTAAAAGTACAGTGCCCAGTTGTTTTAGGTAATATTTAGGGAATATTTTTCCCAAAAAATACGTATATATTTGTGACCTGATTTCCTGATTTTTCATCCTATAGCTGTATTGTTGGTTTTGTTGTTAATAGGATTTTCTGATAATAACAAAATGCAGTATATTGCCTCAGAATACTGTGTTCAGACTGAAATGAAAGCAGCAGCAACGCTTCAACATTCACTCTAAACCTACTACTAAGGATACTTGATACTCACTCTGGGCCAGAAGGGTTGATGATGCGCTGCAGATCCTGAATGTGCTGAGCGACATTGACTGTTGGTAAAACATAAGAAAACAGTGAATTGTCATTACTTAGCCATGAGGGTTAAGAACTGCTTACAGTTAACATTGCTACTGAGGGTCTACAGACATTACACATCAGAGATGTTCATTAAAAGTTTGATGAGCTTTTGAAATTATTAATCATTAATGTGTGCAGTATGTACTGTCCTTGGTTGTGCTTGTTTCTTTAAAGGGCCAGTTCACCCAGATTATCGATTAGTCCATTCAAATAGCTCTGTTTTATTTATCCAGATTTTGATACATCTGTTATCTCTAAGAATGGGGACAAATAGAATTTTGTGCACTGAAAAATGACATTTAAAAAATTCAACAGCAACTTATTCAGTTACTCTGGATAGTCTACAGGACTTCCTGTCAACTATCCAGTAAGGCCTATGTTTCTGGAAAGAGAAGTTGCCACAAAATCTTTTTTATTTAAATTTTTAAGGTTTGAGCACCACAAATAAATTTCCATTCAGAAATGTCAGAGACAGATCCCTCAAAATCTAAGCAAATAAAATCGAAAATCTCTGCATGGCTGGACTCCACCAGAGCTATGTGAGCAAATATATGCTGGATAAACCAAACCTTTATTAAAAACAAAAAATATATATTATTATAGAATGGGAATAGTAAACTACAGCTAATCCCACTCCAGCTACAGCACTGAGTTATTCTCACCTGCACCACCTCCTAGTCCACTGCTCCGTCCTGAACTAAATATCGATCCAGTTCCACTACTTGATGTTCCTTTTCCTGTTCCACTTCCTGTCTTACACAGCAATTTTTCTCCCATTTAAATAAGAAAGGCCAGAATATTTGGTTTGTATCAGTCCAGTTGATCCAGGGGATGATCCAGAGGATGATCCAGAGGATGACTCAGAAGATGACCCAGAGGATGACCCAGAGGATGACCTAAAGGATGACTCAAAGGGGCTTTTCACACTTGTTGTTGGCTTATTTGAGCCTATCCCACTTGAGCTAAGGCTTGTACTTGACCGAGTTGACCCAGAGGATGACCCAAAGGTTGATGAGCCTCTTGAATTCAGTGCTGGTTTAGTTGAGCCTATCCCACTTGAGCTAGAACTTGAACTAGAGCCTGCTGATCCAAAGCTTGAGAAAGCTCCCCCTGTTGATCCTGGCTTACTGAATCCTGACCCAGTGGAGCCAAGGCTTGAGCTTGACCCAGGTGACAAGAAGGAAGGCTTGAAGACCGTCCAGGCAGTCCTGGCTTATTTGGATCTGACCCAGTGGGCCAAGAGCTTGGCCCAGGGCAAAAGGAAAGCTTGAAGAGCCGCCCCAGTTGATCCTGGCTTACTGAATCCTGACTCAGTGGAGCCAAGGCTTGAGCTTGAGCCAGGTGACAAGAAGGAAGAGCTTGAAGAGCCCGCCCCAGTTGATCCTGGCTTATTGAATCCTGATCCAGTGGAGCCAAGGCTTGAGCTTGACCCAGGTGACAAAAAGGAAGAGCTTGAAGAGCCTGTCCCAGTTGATCCTAGTTTATTTAATCCTGACCCAGTGGAGCTAAGGCTTGGATTTGACTCAAGTGACAAGAAAGATGAGCTTGAAGAGCCTGTCCCAATTGATCCGGCCTCATTTATAGCTGATCCAGAAGAACCTAAGCTCAAACCCAACCCACCTGACCCTGTCCTGCCAAGCTGACCCCCACCAGTAGAGCTGGATCCAGCACTACTAAAGCCCCACCCAGACTGACTTGGTGTGCCTGTCCGAGAGGTTGATCCACCAAGTCCACTGAACCCTGTCTGGAATGAAATGAGAACAATTTTAAAATGGGAAAACTGATTCAAAATCTAACTATTTTATTATATTATATTGCATTAGAAAAACATCATAGAGATTCATGTCTAGATTTTAAATTTGTCCTTATGCAGCAGACACTTCACAGAACAACAGTCAGAAATATTTGCCCATTTCTCACCCTTCTGCCCTCTTGTTCTTTACTGGCAGACATTTTCCCTCCTCCACCTCCTCCTCTGCACTTAGAGCTGGATCATTTCCAACGATCTATCAGGCTGCTTTGACCTCATACATCTTATGTAAGAACTTAAGATCTTAAAGATGTTGTATTTTAGTATTTGTATGGGGGTTATACAGACAAACTCTTGCAGTGCAACCTAAAAATTTTGCACAGATTGCAGCACATATGTATGCAGATCATTACATTTAACAGGGGTTTGGTGGTTAAATTTGACAGTAATCTGACAACCTGTATAGACACACAAAAATCACAGTTTTTCTTACAAATATTTAGTTTTCCTTTTATCTGTCTTCATGGGCAAACTTAAATTGTTAAATTTAAATGTTTTATTTTGAGTAATCTGAAATTAAAGGTTAACTAAAGAGCACAAAAGCTCAGAAAGCCGAGCTTGTGGCCCAGAGGCCATGCTGCTGCTTACACCCCTGCAGAGCTTATAACATGTTTGTGTAATTAGTCATGAGTCACGTCACTTTTTTCTTACCTTAGCCAAGCAGGATATGTTGAGCTGCCTGATTTGCTCTGTGAGATGATCAACCTCTTTATTTTTGTATCTGACGCTGTTATGCAAGACTTCAATCTCTCCATTTAGCCTCATCTTCTCAATCAGGAGTCTCTCCTTGTCTTGATCATTTTTGCGCTGAAGCTTGTCGAAGTTTTGTTTGTGCTCCTGGATAAGGCCTGAGCGGTTCTGGGTGCACCAGCGGTAGTCCTCAGACAGTCGCCAATTCTCTGCCTTCAAGCGACTGTTCTCAGCCTGGATGTTTGACATCTGGTCTCCCACACTGTTCAGGTAAAGCTGGAGCTTACCCTCCACTTCACTGGACAGGCTGGTGCAATTGGTGCGGATCTGCTCCAGGTGTTCCCTCTGTTTCGGACAGGTGAGCTGGAAGGCGATGTGTGCAGGGAAGAGGGAGTCAATCTTCTCTAGGAAAGACTTTGAAACATTGGAGACGCCGCTCAAGCACTGGAGGAAGTCATCTTTAGATTTTTGTTTTTGGAACTGCAACTCTTTTTCTTGTGTGGATTTGTCCCTCCTCAGACGGATTGCCTCCAAGTTAATGTAGTCCCTCTCTTTGGCAACCTGGTCCATTTCCATCCTCATCCTCTGCATTGTTTGGGTGAAGTTGGACTCCACAAGCTCAAGTCTGGCTTTCATCCGGTCCATCACCAGCCCACAGTTACAGTTAACAGCAGATGGTACTAAATAAAATTTGAAAAATAATGGTAATGGGAAAAGAGAAAAGAGGAAAGGTTCTTTCTTTAAAAATCATCAACAGTTTAAATAAGTGGGAGAATAACTTGAAATGTCATACTTACTTATTGTTTTGCAGTTGTGGACTCCAGCCCTGCACATGTACAATTCACTGTTGTATTGTTGCTGTTCATATTAGTGAAAGAAAAACCAGTGGTGTTTTAGTGATTTGTTCGAGGACAGTTGTGAAATGTGAAAGAAACAGGACAACTTTGACTAATAATAATTATAATAAAAGAATCTGTCGTATTGCCTGTTGTTCTGAAAACAATAAAATTATATCTCAGAACTACATTTTACAGTCCTGTTAATTGTAAAACACCAAAATCACACTTAGACAGTAATCAGTATTGTACACATAAGGTTGTGAACCATGCTGACACAAATATCCACATCTTAATTTCTATGGTGGCTGAAAGGCTGGGAGTTGAACTCCAAAAAAGATGTAGACATTAAATTACATGAGAACACATAGTATTATTAAAGGCACAATAGATACATTAAAAAAGGCTCAGCTCAATTTCTCACCAATTTTTTTTCGTATTCTTGGATGATGAGTATTGACATGTTGGCGTAGTGGCGGAGCTTGGCCAGATCCCAGTCGTTTTTGGCCTTTTCAGTCAGGGTGGTATTAAGTAAGTTGGTCAGGTTCTTCCTCTGCTGCCTGAGCGCGACATTCTCTATGGAGAGTTGGCTAAAGCTCTCCTCCAGGCCGTGGATGCGTGATGTGGACGCAGAGTCCTGCTTCTTGCCATAGACCAGAAAGAGCACGAGACTAACTATGATAAGTGACTGAATGAGTGAAGAGAAGAAGAAGACAATGCGCATGTAGTAGCCACAGCTCTTGCCCTTTGAGCGATACTGCATCCTCTTTTGGGCCTGTGGACTGTGCTTTGAGACCTGGGAGTAACCACTGCTATACATGGTTGCTGATGTCCAGAGGTGGGTGAGAGAGAAGTAATATAGTGCAGTCCAAGACTTGAGGATTCCTATGAGTGACCAGCCAAGTTCAAACAAGGTCCATCCCTATATCAGAGGATAGATACACTCCTCCTCAGCACTCTGCAAGCTGAATGAACAGATAAGACGAATTATTTCAGACCAGACAGAAGTTTTCAAAGTCCATTTCTTGCAAAGCTGGTGCCCCTTTCTCCAAAACAAACCCAACACGTGTGCCAGACGTTTCCTCTCTCTAACGCTGATAACATGAGACTTGATCAGATTGTGGGCAAGGAGTAAACATGGGTAAGAATTTATAAACTCCTCTGGCCTCACACTTCCCATTATGGGAAGCTGTCCTGGCCTCAGTCTCCTCCCCCTATTGGCTGTCTCCCAGCACCACCGGCTGCTCCTTGTCCAGAGGTCATCAACACACACACATACACACATCCTTGTACATCTATTTTTGTGGGGACCCGTCATTGACATAATGCATTCCCTAGCCCCTGACCCTATCCTTAACCATTACGATTGAATGCCTAACCCCAACCTAATTCTACCTGAAAATCGCATCTAAACTCTCAAACCACCATTTAAAGCATATTGGTCCCCACAAAGCTGTCAGACAAGTAAGTCCCCACAAGTATGGTGAGCTCTCAGTTTTCAAAACTCCACAAGTAAAGCAAGCCCACACACACACACATATGTTTTTCTTATGTTGGAATTCCCACACCACAGAATCTTGAGTATTATCTTGCTATGGGACGAACTCCTGACCAGACAGTGTGACCTCCTTTGTTACTTGCATTTTTTAAACAATTCTGATTGCAATATACAGTACTACTTCCTGTAGTACAGTATTGTTTTAACAACGTATCAGAGGGTGTAGTGACTGTTTGCTCTAACACTGCCTTTGTAAGTAATCAACAAAAGTTGGGGCACCTGTGGGAATTTCAGCATTGTTCTTGGAAATATCCAGCTTTGTTTTTCTTCACCACAAAATCTTGGGTGTTATCTTGCTATAGGATGAACTCCTGACCAGACACTTCCTTCATAAGAATTTCATTAGAATTTAATGCTGAGCAAATTATTATGACACTTTAAAGCAGGAATGCAAAACAGGGAAATCAAACTTTTCTGTTAGTGATTAGAAGAAATTTGAATTGACAACACTCTCTGTTTCCTACTGTGCCTACAGGCCATAAAGAGCTTAGCGGACTCACTGTGTGCAGCTTCCCCATAAATGTGCCAAAAACATTTTTTATGGGATCATGAACAGCTTTTTCCTGTGCACAGCCGGCCAGGAGGACAATGGCTCATGTTGTTCTTCTGATGTTCTCATTCAGTAGTGCTTTGATGCCGCGAGTCTCAGTCCAACACGATGACGTGGGTAAGCTGCCTTCTGTCTCATAGGACGCACATACACACACAGAGACAGAGACACTCAATTTAAAATGAAATTCAAGAGTCTGACAGTTACAGTCGCAACTTTTTCCTGCCAGGCACCGTTGACGTGCCAGACCTCCTCTTGACAGGAAGCAGTAATTCATAGAGGAACTGTTGATGGCCAAACCTGTAGCAACTTTTAGGACAAGATTCCAGATAAAAGTCGCCAACAAATGCAGGATATCAGAGACAAATACGAGACATAAACAGTCACAGTGTTGATTTAATTGAGGTTTAAGTGGGTTGTTTTTATCTTCATATCTAAACAACTGTTTGGGTGGGTTGTTTTTTTTTCTTCTAATATTTGCATTGTGTTGCATTTGCAGGGTGTTGCCAACCTGGCTGACACAGTGTTCTCAAATCAGTAAGAAAGGCTTGTTGCATAATTTATACAACAACAATTTTTATTGTATGAAAACTTTGTAACTGTCACTCAGTTACAAAGTTTTCATACAATAAAAATATGATCTTAATATAAGACTAGAGGTCAGTCCACTCAGCTTTACTACTTTATTACACCCCAACAGACTTAATACTGGGAATGAAATAATTTCATTTTGTAACAGACCTTCACTGTATACATGAATTTACAAATTCTGTATTTAGTTTTATGTGAACAGACTTAAACTGTAGTCCAGAATCTTCAGTGCACTGAAACTGAGGCTCGGTTATTCAATCTATAAATAAATAGTATAATAGTTTAAAGCCAGAGGAAAAGTTGGGAAATATACTTCTTCACTTTATTGCACGGAGGTAGATGAGAAGATTGATATTTCTCTGTCCAAAGTTCAGCAATTCCACCAATAAGCTCACTAATTAACACAATATATCATGTTTGTTTACTCTAAACAAGGCTAAAGTATTAAAAAAGGCCTGGCAACCTCATGGTGATGACAAGACTCCAGGCTAGCTGTTTCTTGTTTCCAATCTTTTTTGCTAAGCTACATTTCCACATTTTACAGAGCCAGGATAGAAGTCTGGAGACTGTTCTGGCCTTCCATCATGGGAAGCCACCATCTGGTTCTTCTTAATGTTTTAATGTTATTTAGTATTGTTATTTACCATTTAACCTGGTGGGGTCGAGCATATTGGTTCTCAGTTCTCAAAACCCCACAAATACACTGAAGCAAACCCACACACCCACACACACACACACACACACCCCCCCCATATGTTTTTTTTTTTTTTTGAGGAATTTGATTTTCGGGTTAATATATTGCACCATTTCACCAATGTTCTTGGAAATGTCATGCTTTGTCATGAATTTTTGAAATATGAACTCCTGACCAGACAGTCTGACCTCCTTTGTTACTTGTGTTTTTTGAACCATTCTGATAGAAATATACAATACTACTTCCTGCAGTACAGTATTGTTCTAATAATGTATCAGAGGGTGTAGTGACTGTTTGCTCCAACACTGCCTTTGTAAGTTATCAACAAAAGCTGGGGCACCTGTAGGAATTATTTGCATCAACTTTCTGGTTTCTGGTTAATATATTGCACCATTTCTGCTGCTTCTAAGAAAAAGTACAAGTGTGATCACAGGTTTACTGGTATGTACGTCTAGAACGAATATATGCAGTATAGAAGGATATAAGAGCATCCTGTGTAAAGGGTGGCAGCACTATGCTGTAATTCTGCAGAACGCCGGCTGTGCACTTATAACAATGTGTGTGCCTCTATGAGTGACAGCACAAGTAGTCCCAGTTCACTCAAAAACTACAAAAATACATATTTATACACTTACTCCTTGTGGTAGTGAGCCATGCAGGTATATTTGGTTTAATGTGCTGAGGTTAAATTAGGACTATTGGTCACCAGATGGGTGTTTATATAAATGCACACAGTTCAACATGAAAATGCACACTGCAATACACAAAAGAGATTCCATTAATAAACTAATGAACTGATGAAAGGCATGCGATCATCCAAGACAACAAGTATTTTTCATTTCAAGAAAAACTGATCTCCCCCAGTGGAAAAAGATGCTTTTTCAAAGGTGGTTTCATGATTTACACAGTCAGTCCTGAGTCCTGAGTTACTGAGCTAGAAACCACCAGAGATCTCACCATGTCACTGAGGACTTTCATTTTTATTAGTAAAGTTAATAAAATGATTTTAAAAAACGTCTTCAGAACTTTGCATCAGTGAGATCTTTCCAACTTCATATTAAAAAAATGCATAATTAATGATCACTTTAAGAGGCTTAATAATTGTAGATAATAGTAGGAGGTGTTTTTAAAACCTGATTTTTTCATTAGAAAGTACAGTTCCAGTGAAAACTACTTATCTGAACTAAGCGTTTCCAAATCACCGAAATACTGTTTATTTCTCAGCTCAAAAACTGTTATCAAAAGCTGCCCTTGTGGGTGTGAAACAGCCTAATTTGGCAGCAACTTATGGGTGAACAAGCCAGAGCTGTACAACTCCCACACACCACCAGCTGCTGTAGGTATACAGCATCTGCTGCTGTAGCTGAGGTTACACAGTTTTAACAGAATGTACAGTTTTTGGAGGGGGATCTGGGTGTCACTGATTACACCCTTGATGAGTCAGGTAGTGAAGGAACAGAACTCTCTATTGTGTTTTTTTTATTGTGTGTGCCGAGTTTAACGTATGAAATGTTCTGTTAGACACATAGCAAAGTGAAGAGTGTTTACAGGAATAATTTCCTGTCAGCGGACAGAGTCTGTTCAGATTTTCTTCCCCTGGTTTTGGTGCTCTCTGTTGAATTCTATTTTACAGAAAAATAAACTGATCACAATTTAAGTGCTTTGACAAGGTCATAAAATGTCATTCACCAGTTGGTTATCTTTCAAACTGACCAGGGGGTGTGAAGCAACCAAAAAGGAGGTTTTGCAATGTGTTTGTTATTTACTTAATGTTTACTTTATTATGCTCATGTTTCCTGAGTTGGAATACAACATACACCCACTCAACATCCACTGAGGTTGTGTAAGCTTAAAATGCAGAATACTACTGCTTTAAATTAACAGACTAAAATCTGTACTGAATTTCAATTCTAAAACTCTCATTCACTCCCTTACCTACACACAACAACTATTCTTAATTCATTAGAATTTTATTAAGAACTCCATAAACATACACATAATTTTCTTACAAATTTTGTGTAATGAAAGATACTATTTAGATCTCAGGCAAGAGAAAAAAACAGGAAAAAGAAAAAGAAAAACCCTGAAAAATCTCATTGAGCATCCAAATGTTACAGGTGAAATATTCAGAAATACTAAATATAATTTCAGCATTCTTTTTGTAGTCTTCTGGTGTATGTTAGATAATATTTTCTCAACCTTGCACTAAGAAACTAAGCTAATGTAAAAGCAGCTGATGTGTTATACAGCTATGACAATAAGCTTATACAGGTTGGTAATGTATTTAAACTAGTAATACTGATTTATCCACACATAAACTGCATTTACATGCACACAAGAAACTGAACTTTTTGTTAAGACAGGAAATCTGTGTTTATATTCACTTCAATTGTAACCTGGTGACTGTAAAACTCATATTTACATACAACTGGTCAGTGATCATTAATTTGTAATTTGAAACAAGATCAGTGTACTCAAAGTAAGACCTTTGTCTCTCCGTTTTCATTTTAACTGATGGCACAATAAGAGAGCTGCCCCCATGCAGCAATCAACACTCACAGCCACACAGTAATTGTCATGGAACACAGTGCCACTTAGTGGACTAATAACACTACAGCAGCTGAAGGCAGTCTATTGATCAATGTAGTGGATGAATGTACTGTATACAAATTAGCTAAAAGGTATCAGAAGTAAATGTTCCTTAAGTAAAGCAGTGAACATGTGGTAGTAAATGGGGTCACAAGATAAACAGCTGTACACGATACATCATGTTTAAAAGTTGTATTTTACTTATTCATGGCCTTTAGTGTTTAGATCTGATTATTTGTATTCAATATTTGATGGACTGAGCCTCCCATACAGTCTATGCTCTTGAATTGTTAAACTAACTATCCTGTAAGAATGAAAAATGCAAACCAACCCAGAATCTGTCTGAAATGTGCATTTATTGTGGCTGATTTGAACACAGCTTTCCTTATGTTATTACCAAAACTGTATATTTCTTACATAGTAGATGCAACAGTATTTCAGGAAGCAGGCTAAGGTTAAACAGTTCAGCAGTTTGAGATGCTAGTAGCGAGTTGGCTTAGCTTACCATATAAACCAGAAATACTGGAAAACAGCTAGCCTGGCTCAGTCTAAAAGTAACATATTCCGCCTACAAGCACCTCTAAAGCCTTTGCTGAAACCATACAAACACCATAGTGTAAAAGTGTACTTTTTGGCTGCAGCAGCTAGGAGTTGTCTTTTCTGGTACCTGGTACCAGAGCCAGACTAGCTGTTTTCACCTGTTTTCAGTTTTTGTGCTAAGCTAAGCCAAGCTAAGCATCTCTTGGCTACAGCTTCACATTAGCTTCTCAACTAATTATCAGGTCTCACTAATGACCACATTTTTTGATCTTTAAAGTGTAAAAACTTCATTATCCACTTTCTATGTTCCCTTTTCTCCACAGCCTTTCTCACTCTGTCCACCTGCCATATTGTTTTACTTGCCTTTACAAACCAGATACAAGAAGCAGATCTTCTTTATGATGAAGCTTGACTAACACAAAGAATCACACCATGAGGTTTCCCTCCAGAGATGCTTGGCTAATTGGTAACTGCTCTGAAGGATCTGGTTACCCATATCACGGCTGTGTGCTATATCAGATAGCTGACCTGAAGAAAGAGGTCTCTGTTACTGAGAGATACACAGGGGGCAGAGGGGAAGTGGTAAATACCTAAGTTGTGACCACCAGACTGAACAGAGACAAATAAACAATATGGTGCTAAATAACTGCATGTCCAGAGTTTGCGTTAAGTGGAGAGAGAGGGTGGAAATGCTTTATTTTGTCATCTACGCTCCAACTACTGAGTGGGCAACATCCCATTGGCCGAATTTAAATGACACTGTACAGCTTCAGTGGGGTTAAAAAAATCCTGACGCTCATTTATCATGACAATGCATGATGATATCAAAGCCAGAATTGTTCAAATGAATTTTCTCAACGGGCGCTGTGATGTGCAATCCTCTCAGATCATTTATTCAGGCTCAAATTTAATTTAAAAATGAAAGACTAGCTGTGACCAGTGGCTCCTGTGGTGATGTGATAAGAGACACTGCAGCACTCATATCAAAGAAATTCCCCCTCATACTGTATTTATCTGCGTTTTTTTTTTTTTTTTTTAATCAATCTTTCCCACTGAGCCAAGGAGGCAGCTGGGGCATTAATGGGTGAAATAAGGAGGATTTGGGTCGTAATGATGTGATGTACAGTGGCTTTCCGCATGTTCCCATCAGGCCACTTCTCATCAGAAGTGGCTGAAAGACCAAATGATGAATACCCGAGAGTTAACCACCCCCCACCCCCTTCTCTCTGTGTCTTCAGCTCCAGCAGATGTTTTCCCTTTGACCTGCACAAAAGGTCTGTGTTTTTGTTTCCAAGCTTGTCCATTCCCCAAAGGTCACAGGTCACTCTGGTCTCAGGGTGAAGCTGTCACTGCAAGTCTAAACATTTGACGGCCATCAGAGCGTGATGAAAACGCCGCTCCTGTGAGAGGGCTGCACAGACGCCTCATGATTACTTTAAGTAAAGACCTGCTTTCCATATGCTGATACGGCTGAGAGCACACTGCTAACACCCTGAGATTGAATTACAGTGGTTGCTGGGGATGCCTCAGGGAGGGGGCAGGCCTAACTTTAGACATTCGGACATGCTGAGGGGTGGGGGGTAGTGGTATGGGGGTATGGATGGGAGGAGGGGGAGATGGTATTTGTTATGGGATGGTCTTCTGTCACAGACCTTTAAGGTTAACTTAAATGGTTGAAATGTTAACTGAATCAATAGCAGAGTGAGTTGTGTTTCAGCCTGCCAAAAAATGCTCAAGGGTGGGGCTTAATGATCCACCTTGCAATGTTAACTTTGACTGACAACGTAAGGCCAAAGACAACTTAGGATCATTTTAAATTTGACTGATAAGGCATGCACAGCTTACATCAAACATTTGAGTGCACCTAAAAATATTTTAAAAAATTGAATGACATATGAAGTTAAAAATGTAAAACTAGTGTATGGGTAGCTGATTTCAGAGCAAACAAGGCCTCCATGAAGGTCTGGCTGCGTCATCCTACGGGTCAGATAGTTGACTAAAGGGGTTTTACACAGCAGGGTTATCCTGTAAACCAGCTGCATGACACAGACTCCAGATTTGAAGCAAAAAGACAATGTATACATTCACCATCTATGACAGAACAGTAGCTCACATGCTATGATCCCAGCCAGGCATGCTTAACCTTAAAGAAAGGTTTCAAATTACAGCCATGACTTGTTAATTATGTTCATTCAATTACACAACAAAGTTGGTGACCTTTCACCCCAATAATGCAAGACACAGGCAGCTGAACAAAGACAAATGAAGTTTGGACAATGACAAGCTAAGCTGCATCTTGTGTGTGCTCTGAATTCATCACAGTGTTGGTGTTGCTCCAGTCACAATGTGTCAGCAGCAGAAGCACAAGTTACAAGAGATTATCATTAAGAAAACACCAAAGGAGGAGACATGGACAAACATGGCGGTGCATACAAACACGTGTCTTCCTGCTGTGGTGTAGAATTGTTTATTTATTTATGCTCACTGCTGGTGGTGTATGAAGACTCAACAAGTGAGTGTAACCCTGGGAAACCAGAAACAGAAGTGACTTAAAATGGCTGCAGTAAGGATGTATGAGGATTTTAATTGGTCATGAAAACTACAGAAACCCAAACTGGCTCATGTTGAACAAATTTATTTTCAGGGGTTATTTACAAGAAGCGTGCCAGCATTATTTAATTGTGTTACACTATTTTAACAGTACAAACTGAAGTTACATATTGATGTGGCTTGTCCAATCAGTTTGGTGGGGTATTAGCAGGTAGTGGTATATTATAGTATGCAGATGCCCTCAAGTGATGAAATTAATTTTCCTCAAATTTCCCTTTAGCCATAACACTCTTTTTTTGCAATGAGCACTCAGTCATACCATTCTGATGATATACTTGTCACTGTTTCAGCACTTTGTATTTATTACTTTTTGCCAGCCAGCCTTAGCTGCTAGCTGCTCACATCACTGTGTCATAATACAGCGCAAAGTAAACCTGTCAGGTTACAGACAATCAAGATAGGTGACATAGGGTTTAAACGTGCAATATGTACGTTTTTGCCATCAACTGACTCAGATTACCATTAACAGCTTCACTTTCTGCTTCAGCCATAATTTTGTTTACAAGAAGTTAGAATACGCCCCCTGAGCAGCACTAATTCATTCTCTTGTGTTGGATGGAGGGCAGATTGGACACTGATAGTACAAAATGGTAATAAAAGACAGGACAGGCTGGGGCTAGGTAGTTAGCATGCTAACTTCAGAAGAAGAAAAGTGATAGAAACAAAATTAAGTAAAACAAGAATTAACATTGGCATTGCTTTCAGTAAAGGAATTAAGTTTGTGCGTAAACTTGCAACATTTTCTCCTAATGCTAACAGTGTATAGGTAGTGATAGCAAAAACATGTATGTAGCACCTTTAAAGTAGTTTTAGTTTGATTTTAGATGTGACGTACATGGACTTATGGTTTTGGCTGTTACACACAACACTGTTTTCTTTGACATCCATTAATTTTGGGGTATAAGTGCAAACTGTGAACATGTGCCTAGGAGTTCAAAGTTCAAAGTTCAATTATTATTGTCAGTTTTTCAATTAGGGTAACCTGACCCTTTAGTATGTTTGGTGTAAAGACAGTCTCTGAACAGTAAGTTGCTATTAGATTGTTCAGTGTTTGAAATCTCTGTATCTCTGCCCATACTGCCAGCTTGGCTGCTTGGCAAACATCTTTTGCAGTCTTGCATTTCTGGATTCCTCGCTCTGAGCAACCACATTCCTGACTGTCAGTTCAAAGGTCACGTCATTCCTGCCCCCTGTGGTATCTCTCAAACACACACACACACACACACACACACACACACACACACACACACAGAAGTGGAAATGACAGATATTCACAGCATCTCAAATCACAAAATCAAATACCAGTTTTTGCCAATGTAAGAATAATCTGCTATTGACAATGTTCCATTTAATATCTGCTAGAAAGCTTTTTTTAGGTGATGGTTAAGACATAAAGCTCAGGAATGTGTCACTGACATGTTATGGTGGCAAACATCGAAAAAGAGACAAATTAAGACACTATTATGTAAGCCTGGACTTGAATGTAATACATGTCAGTGTGAATCCAGCTCTCTGACAGTGTGATTGATTTGACAGTTTCCAAACACCACTCGACTGTCCTAAGTTTCAGTAATGTAAATATTACAGAAGATAAACTCTAAATGTTAGAATAAAAACTAAAATTGATGTTTTTAAAAATCAACCTTCAAAATGAACCGTGATGTTTCCCTGAAGCTCTAATTAAAGCATGCCATTTTTTCACACCTACTCTAAAACAGCAATAAATAGATCCAATTTATTCAAATGTACTGTTGCGCAACTATTGATCAACAGCCCTGTTGGATATCTCATCTTCTTACACACACAGTCCTTTACAGGCCCCCTTTATTTGACAAGCCTAATCTTTCTCCACACAAGAAGTGACAATAAGCAGGCACAGTGGCCTAATTAAAGGGACTCTCATTCAAATTAACACACACTCCCTCTCTCATACACACCCCTCTGATGACCCATTAGCTGCACAATAGCCAGGACAATGCTTCTCTGTTGCACACACACATTTCTGTCCTCCAGGGGGTAAAGCTGGGTTTAGATTTAGGAATGCCATAAAAGTGTTCAAGGGGGGAAAGAATGCCTTTAAAATCTCTGCAAACGCTCTAAAGATAAGACAACAAGTTGCATACAGTGAATCTCTGGTAGCACTGGCACTTTCATCTCTCCATATCTGCGACTAGAACCCCCAACCCCCAAAGAGCCGCACATTTACAAGCAGATTCATCACTTATCTCTTAAAGCTCTTATCCACGGTTGTTGTGCGTCCTCTCCTCCCCTTTATCTGCATTTGACCTCGAGCTTTTTAGCATTGCAAGGGTGTGAAAGTCAGTTTGACCTCTTGGGGTAACCTCGAACACAAATCACTGTGTGCTCCACAAAGCGCTGAGACAGAAACCCCTTTGAGAAATGAGCAATGACCACAAAATGGTAACCTTTATTTCCAGCACAATAAGCTGTTCTCGAGCGGGCTGCTCGCACGTACGCAGGATCAAAGTGTTTTTATCCGAGCGGGACAGAAACGTCCTCGCTTTGAGAAACAAAGTTCACCTCGCTGCTCCTTTGCTTGGCTTCTTGAATCATGCGCTGCAGTGTTAAAACTTTTAGATGCAACATTTGATTGCTTTCTAAAAGACAAAGGGTGGGCAGGAGATTGGCTTGCTTGCATTTGTTATAAGGCTTTAGGGTAATCTGGTATTGTCAGGGTGGTTTTTGAGGCCTTGGGGTCATGCTCTCTGCTTCTCTGAGGAGAAAGATCCTCCACATTCTTCCTGTGTGTGTTTGTTTGTGTGTGTGTGTATGTGCATGCTGCCCCACACAGCCCACTCTTTTTTGCTCTTTGACTCCAATGGCCATATAAGGCAGCCGGCACCATGGTAACCGCAGGGCTTGAATAGCAGTGTCAAATCCCTGGGAGTGCGCACACACACACACGCACGCACACACACACACACACACAGACTGCCCCCTCCCCCTCTGCACACACTCCCTCTCCCTTGCTTTGCTTGATCTCTCTCTCTCTCTCAAACACACACAAATAGGTTGGAGGAAAACAGACAGACAGGAGGAAAGAGGGGCGAGGAGGGAGGGGAAAAAAAAAAAGCTAACGCCGAGAAATCGAGCCGGTCTCCGGCTCTGGCCATTTTCTTGAATCATAATTTGATTTGTGGACTCTGAAGCTGGAAGGAGAGAGAGAGAGAGAGAGAGGGGGAAGAGGAGCACCCATCCCTTCCACCCCCCACCT
Organism: Lates japonicus; assembly: GCA_033238685.1. NCBI lineage: Eukaryota > Metazoa > Chordata > Actinopteri > Centropomidae > Lates > Lates japonicus. The sequence goes on along the minus strand of BRZM01000010.1, from coordinate 12,205,514 downwards.
CCTGTTTGCCTGAGCCATAGGGAAAGGCTTCACACACACACACAGACGAAAAGCAGCACACAGGGCTAGGCCGCAAGTCATTAGTTCTTGGTGGGCAAGCACTGACAAAAGGCTGGAGGGAGAAGCCCGCATGAGTGCCTGGAGAGGAACCACAGGAACTATGGAGGGCTGAGCAGGCGGACAGCTCTCTCCTGCTTTCTTGATTTTTTTTTTTTTTGATTTTTTTTTCTCTGAAAAGGAAGCAGCACAGAGGATACTGTCACAGCCGAGCACTCGTGCTACAACAAGCAGGGAAGAGCGAGCACTTCCTTGTGTTGAGGATCTACTTGTGTTGTGTATTTTGGACTTGCGAGCACAGGCGGTCCACGTCGCCTCGTCCGCCTGCTGCTGCTGCCGCCACTGCCACCACCGCCGCTGCAGCTGGCGGTGCCCTGAGGAAGCCCACGGCCACATGAAGGCGGCGTTGTTGTTTTTGTTGTTGTGTGGACGTCAGGTTGATTTGCTTGATCTGGAACATCTTCATTGTGGGTCACAATGCTGCTGCTGCTGCTGAGAGGATTACAGCAGAATAGGAGAGCTGTGTCTGCGCTCTCAGCCTTGCTGAATGGAAGGAAGATCTAGAGCGAGAGAAGGATTTATTTTCTCCACCGACACAACACATAAATGTTTGGTCTGAGGTAAGCTTAACATCATTTCTAGCACAATTTATTGGTGAATATTTAGCTAGACAGCTGCCTTATATGAGGAATCATTGGTGTGAGCAAAGACAAATTCAATGTGAGGGGTACTTTAAGAGGGGTGGTCAAAGCCTCTCCAGGCATGTGCTGAGGCGAGCTACACGGAGGTCCTTTTTCAGCCATTACTGTTGCTACAGAGACAGAGCTGGGAGTGTGAGAGTGAAACACGAGTGTGTGGAGCCGTGCCGTACAAGATTTTCACCTCGTGTCATTTGCTCTCAAGTGCTCCTTTGCTCTCTTTTTTCAGGGTATGTGCATTGTATGTTTGACTCATTGTTTCCTGTGAAAGGTTCCTTGGCTGAGAGCGTTCGACCGGTGCAACGTCGGAGCAGGCTTTCTCTTCAACCATCTCAGGAACTGGTCCCAAAGAAAAGGACAAAACACAACACACAGCGGCTGCCAGTTGGATAAGGGAAGAAGAAAAAAGGGGGAAAAAAAGAAGGGGGGTGGGAACTGAAATCCACAAGCATGCAAAACTAAAAGTTGCCACAGTGAAGACTGTTTCCAGGTCATAGTGGAGTGGGAGGAGACCGAGCTGCTCTTGTTTTCTCTGCCAAACACCCTCCTCCTCAATGCTAGAGACTGTTTTTTTCCCCTCATTGACATCTGCTTGTTCAGCCTGAGGACTTTTTTTTTTCATCTGTTATTTGCTCCAAAATAATCAAGAGAGTAGATTAGTAGATTAAGAAATGAGAGCACAGACAAGCAGAAAGCGCTGATTCTCTCCAGGTGAAAGGGAAACACAAATTCAGGACTTTTTTTTTTGTTGTTGTTTTTAAAAAATATATATTTATGTTACCTTGACAGCAACCAGAAATCTTGGCTGCCTGTCCCATTTTCCTCTGCGGTGGTTCGGTAACCAAGCGATGGCCATGGTGAGTGGGGGCTGGGGAGATCCCAATGGGGGCACCAACGGGTTGGGGGACAAGGGCTACCTGAGGGGGGAAGAGGAAGACGGCTCTCCGCAGGCGGGAGGGAGCGACATGGAAGCCGGGGACGACGACAAGGCGTGCGTGGTGGACTGCGTGGTGTGCGGGGACAAATCCAGCGGGAAACATTACGGCGTGTTCACCTGCGAGGGCTGCAAGAGCTTCTTCAAGAGGAGCGTCAGACGCAACCTCAGCTACACTTGCAGGTGAGCAGGGCATTGTGGGTAATGCATTTTGAACATCGATAGCCCTGAGAATTGTAAACTCTGATGCTGAAAACGGACAGCGTACCGCGCTGCTGTGCAAGATGCAGCGACATACGGTTATGTATTGATAGATGATGATAAGCAGATGACGATAATGGAGGCTATGAGTCATGAGGCTAATGCATTGTAGTTTCAGGTTTCATCAGCTGTGTGGCTGCTGTCTCTCCAAACATATTGTTAAGTCTTGTGTCAGTGTCAAAGAACAAACTGATGCCAGATGATTTTTGTCTGTAAGGTGATGTTTTGAAATACATGTTCAAATAATTTGACTCTCTGACAAGTTGATCAAAGTAATGTATCCTTACAATAGAGTCGCAACAATTAGTCAATTAATCAATTAGTTGATCACCAACTATTTTGATAACAATTTCAGTCATTTTTCAAGCAAAGATGCAAAATAATTTGCATCTTTCACTGTTCAAATGTGAGGAGTTTCTGCTTTTGTTTGTCTTGTATGATAGTAAACTGAATATCTTTGCATTTGTCTTCTCTGTCAGATAAAAAAGTACATTCAACATGTAAACTTTTGCTCCGTGAAACTCTGATAGATATTTTTCACTATTAAAAGACGAATCAATAATAGAATATTTGTTAGTTGTAGCCCTACTTTGGTATAATGTTTGTCATACACAGAACAACTAACAACTAACATTCACAGTATTAAGAGTTCAACAAGGACCTCTGTTGTCATTCATTAGCCTATCAAGATATAAACTGTCATATCAAGAGTGTAAATTTGTTCCAGTGTATCAGCTGTGAATGACTCATCACATACTATTTTAGTTCCATAATTACAGTCTTGGGCTGCTGCAACTAATTACTATTTTCATCATCAGTTAATCTACAGATTATTCTTTACAGTCACCTGATAAATCATTCAGTCTGTGAAACGTCAAACTGCCAGTTTCTCAGAGCCCAGTGTGATGTCTTCAAGTCACTTGTTTTGTCTGTGGCTAAAGTCCAAAACCTAAAGATATTTAATCATAGTTAGACAGATATTCACAGAAATATATATATATATATATATATATATATATATAGATATATATATGTCAAAAGCAGCAAATCCTCACTGTTGTGAAGCTGGAATCAGAAAATGTTTCACATTTTTGCTTGAAAAATGAAACAATCAATCAAGTGGCGAAATAATTGATATTTATCACCTTGGCAGGTGTCCGTATCAGACTGTAGACACTTACTTTATGTCAAATCATGCTCATCACTGCAGCAACTCCCTTTTTCACATTTTAATTAGCCATAAAGTAGCACCACTTACACATTTGTCATTTGTCAGTTTCGAAACACTGAAAACGGAATCAAAACCAGAAAAACCACATGTTGAGGCGAAAGCAGATGATACCCCACAGCCTGACACCTGCAATAACCAAGACTGAAGAATGTTTTTCAAAAAAGGAAGAGTTGCTAAAACCCAACATTTGTGACAATGAATTCTTTTCTAAACGATGAATCCTCTACAGTCCCATCATCATTTGTTTTGTGTTCTCAGGTCAAACAGAGAGTGTCAGATTGACCAGCACCACAGGAACCAGTGCCAGTACTGTCGCCTGAAGAAGTGTTTCCGCGTTGGCATGCGCAAAGAAGGTATCTGTCTATCCTGATCTATAAACCCTTCATCCATGCTGAGCCTTTGGACAGGATCAGAGACACTGTGGGGCACACTGGGATTGTTCACGTGTAATGTTGGAAGCACCTCACTTGAACTGATATGAAAAAGAGAGAATAATTGATACTTTGTTCTGTGAAGAGCTTCAGAGAGTCTTCTCATTACTCCCATCAGCAGCTCTTAGAAAAGAGAAAAAAAAAATCAATCCTAGTTAAATTTGCCTTCGTCATTATCTTGCTTCTTCTGCTCCATGAGCTCCAAAGAGCAGGGAAAATGCCACACATGGGTGTCTAGGCCCTATCATGGCTAAGCTAGCCATGCGTGTCAGCTCAATGCCATGTACTAAGTGGCTTAATCTAGTGCCTGCGTAAGAGTGACTGAGAGGGATACAGTGCTAAGACACCTGCGTCCCTGAGCCTTAAGCCTCCAGTTGAAGCAGAAACCCTCTGACTTGTTGGCTCGATTGAGAAGAATCCAATATGGGGATTTCACTTCAAGTGGTGAAGCCCAAGTGATGCATCCTTCAATGTCCTGTCGACAGACAGACAGAGAGACAAACAACAAATAAATACTGTGTGTAGATATACAGACAGGATGAATGTTTTACCTTTAATGTTTTTTGATGGTAGTTTGGAAGTTTGCGATCTAGTGCCTTTGAGTTGTTTTTCACTCGCACTCGCAGATCATAAAGCATGCTAATGAGACACATTATAGCTCCCCTCAGAGATATTCCCTCTGCTTGACCACCTCCACAAGGAGGTCGGAGGTCACATTCAACTATGTGCGTGGTGGGGATTTGGTGTCTTGCTCAAGGACACTTAAAGCAGGACAGATGATTACCACATGAATCCATATCCCCCAGCTAAATGAGTCTCCATTCAGCAAGCTGCCCTGCTGTCTCAGTTTTGGTAGATAATGCCGTCCGTCACGGCTATGGTACTTTCTCTACGTGATGTTCTTAGTCTCATAGTGTGGTTTTGAGTGCAGAAGCAGTCTTCTGTGTGTGTAAAGATGAAGATATACGAAGGTTACCGCAGCAGCATGTTGTAACTCTCCTCCAGAAATAATATTGCAGAGGTTTAAATTTTTAATGGAAAGTAAATTCTTGCCTCAAAGTCTTTGTTTTATATCTGCACATGACCTTCATCTAGCCTGACATGCATTAGAACATTTCTCTTCACTTTCACGCTCTTGTTGAGGAATCAGTCTGGGCTCTATTGTGCCTCCTTTTAAGCTCGAAGAACGGTTTCCTAATCTAGTTAAACCTGTCTGCCAATAATCTGACGTGCACCGCTGGATGAACTCAGTTTTAACTTTTCTTCCTCTGCGTTTCATCTCCAAATCCCTTCCTTCCTCTCCCCCTTGTCCTTCACAATTTTCTCCTCTCCTCGTCTTCTCTACTTCGCCCCCTCTCCTCTCCTCTCCCCTCCTCTCCTCCCCTTTGTCCCCCAACCAAACTACAGCAGTTCAACGCGGCCGCATCCCACCGCAGCCAAGCCTCAGCCCCTCCATTACGCCCATAGGTGGCGCCAGCGGCCTTGGAGGTGGTGAGTTTTACAACAACAACAACAACGGAGGAAGTGGCGGGGGTCAGCCAGTGTCAGAGCTCATTTCTCAGCTGCTGCGAGCTGAGCCTTACCCCAGCAGTCGGTATGGGCACCAGTACAACCAACAGGCCGGTCCGGATAACGCCATGGGCATTGATAATATCTGTGAACTGGCTGCCAGGCTACTCTTCAGTACCGTGGAGTGGGCCAGAAACATCCCATATTTCCCTGAACTTCCTGTTTCGGACCAGGTCAGTAGATTAAATGTCATATAAAATTAAGGAATATACATACTTTGTTTGCTGTAAGGTTTTTCCCTTGTTATGAGAAAGGAAATATGGGAAAGTAACAAATAGTGTGGAAGAACCGTGCTATAAATATACAATGAATGCAGTGAACATAAAAAATGGATGATGACAGTGTAGGGGTATCTGTTTGACACGCAAACAAATCAACAGGTGGCCCTGCTGAGGCTGAGCTGGAGCGAGCTGTTCATCCTCAACGCAGCTCAGTCGGCCCTGCCGCTCCACATGGCTCCCCTGTTGGCGGCGGCGGGTTTCCACTCCTCGCCCATGTCCGCCGAGCGCGTGGTGTCCTTCATGGACCAGGTGAGGGTGTTCCAGGACCAGGTGGACAAGCTGACCAGGCTGCAGGTGGACTCAGCTGAGTACAGCTGTCTCAAGGCCATCGCACTGTTCTCACCAGGTGATTACTTTTTGCTTTAACACGGCGTACTGCAGCCAAGGTTTCTCCAGCAATTTAGTGTTGCACAAAATATTTTCGCTTCCGGTCTCTAGTGTGCGTCAAAAACACCGGATCCGATATTTACCATAACATTTCTTTCATCAGATCCTCCCTGCCCGGCGAACATGTCTTTCAGATTTAACACTTCCACTTTTTAATACAGGCTTACTGTTAGAAATTTGTAGTCTCCAAGCACATGCCCCTCCAGAGCTATAGGAGACATTATCCAGCTGTTTTGTCTGTTGAGTCTAAAAGCGCATTACAAAAAAGTCTGAAAATGCCATAGATCCTAAACTTGAAACCTTCATATCTTTCAGCTGAGATTGGCTGGAGAGCTGCAGTGAAGTTTGCTACATTAATCTGGGAATTTACCTACTGTGGCACCATCTCCTGGTTTATAAATGCAAATGCAGTAGTGTTTTATGTGCTGTATAATTAGCGCTGTCATTGATCATTATGCAGCACTGTGCATTAAAAAAAAAAAACCTGAAGTCTGGTATAAGAGGCTACCTCAAAGAAATTACTTATTGTGAGTGCTACCTGTAAAAGTTTACAATGTTTTTTAAGCTAAGTGACCACGTCCTGGTAATATTTTGAAGTTATTTTTGGCGTTTATAGTTTTTAAATTATGTGTTTTTATTATGTGTTTTTCCTATCTCATACATATGATGAGGCTCTGTATCTGTATGCGTGTCCCTCAGGGGCATTTTATCACATTATTTACTGGGATTTCAACCTTCCTCTCAGCTCATCACGACTCTTTATGTAACCTGCCCACACTATTAAATAACTGCCTCCTTCTCCCTCCCTCTCAGATGCCTGTGGTCTAACAGACCCAGTCCACGTGGAGTCTCTGCAGGAGAAGGCTCAGGTGGCTCTGACAGAGTACGAGAGGATGCAGTACCCGAGTCAGCCCCAGCGCTTCGGCCGCCTGCTCCTGCGCCTCCCTGCCCTGCGCGCTGTTCCCGCCAACCTCATCTCCCAGCTCTTTTTCATGCGCCTGGTAGGAAAGACCCCCATCGAGACACTGATCCGCGACATGCAGCTTTCCGGAAGCTCGATCAGCTGGCCGTATGTCCCAGGACAGTAGCCCTCCCCTGCCCTCCTCCCATGACGGACGAGGTCTCCGTCTGGGATTTGTGACGACAAGGACCCACAGGAAACCTCCTGACTCATCACCATCCATCTGTGTGGTTATCGAACTGCTATGCCAGCTGGCCATCATACGTACAGTACTGTAACCTCTCTACCCCACCCCCCGCCCCCACCCTCATGAAACGAGCCCTCTGTCTCCACATGGGCATCCAAAGAATAGAGAGGAGCCAGTGCCAGGCTGGATCTGTCTTGTTGCCAGCCCAGTCGTTCTGGTGCCAGGTCTCAGGCCAGAGACCAGCTCTTCATGCTGGGCTCCGATATGGTCGTCACAGCCAGTCATGTCACCACCCACTTGCCATAGTGACTAAAGACACTGCAGATTCATGTAGAGGGCAGCAGCACCCTGCTACAAATACATCTAGAGGACAAAACTGTCCTGCTACTGAAAATCAGCGGAGTCATTTTTCCCACACAGGGGCTCATTTTCCATGGCACACCATTTGTGATACAATGTACACATATAATGACTCTAACTGAACAGTCTAAAGCATCAGAAAGCTCTGTGGTTGTGCTGTGAACTAAATACAAGGCACAGCAAGGGCCTGGTTGTTGAAAAGAGAATCCTGGATTCTCCACTCTCTTGCCTCAGCGCTCGAGGAGGAAGCCAAGGAACTGCTCAGAACAGAAACGAAACAAAAACCAAGGAAAACTCACCAAAGTCTATCACAGCATCCTCAGATGATTTTTAAATAGAATAATTAGTACACACAGCAGAAGCAGAGAAGGAGATGAACGGACTCTTGTGACTGCCTGGCCGGCAAGTGAACAATGCATTTAAATTCATTCACAGGGCTCACTGTCGCTGTAGTTAGAAATGATTTAAAAACGCCACAGTTACATGAGAGCGGGACTAATACCTCACTAGACATCAGAATGCTTTAGTCTGATATTTCCTAAACACAAACCTCTGTAAATGTCGTTCACCAGAAACCGCCTTCTTTTTGACAACTGCCTTGTTATTCAGTATGAATTTGGGACACCTATGAAATATGAAATGAGTCTTACGTATTCGTCTTGTATCTTTTTAAAAAAAAAAATCCCCACAGTGATTTTGACTTGTGTTTTGAATATGAGTTTGACTGAATATGGTGAATTCAGCTATTAAACGTTGTTGGATCGAGCTTTTTCTTTTTTCTTTCTGTTATTGAGAAACGACAGGCTGACATACACCTAAATTTAACCTGGGTTCCCATACAACAAACAATTCAAGATATTAAGAATGAGTTCCACAAACATAGTTGGTGATTAGTGAGCTTATAACCAACACTACAAGTCCATCAGTGCTGTTTCTGGAGGTAACGATCCCATGAAAAATGTATTGAAATGTATATATATTGCAGCCAACTTTGTCTTTTTGCATGTTCAAATGTTGTTTTGGATCTCTGCTAAGTTGAGACTGTTTCCTTCTTTTACCTTATGTAATTCAAGGTTCATTTAAACATTAAAGTATTGCTTTCCCTGTTAGCTCCTAAATGTTTTTTTCTATATGTATTTACATGAAAAATACCTCTGTCATCTGTTCAGATGTCAAAAAAAAAGAAGCTTATCTTCACGCCATTACAGCGGATTTGACATAGAGATGCTCTCATCTCTGTGCATCTGAGTGAGTCTCTGCTGTTGTGAGTGATTGTGAGACCGTGTTGTAATGAATGAGGATGCACTTGGAGGATGTTCAATGCCAAAACATCACACTGTCTGTGACGAGTTAAAAGGAGATGGGGCCCAGATTTGCCGGTCCACCAGGACTTACCTCACACGGGTATTTCAAGAGGCGAGTTTACAAAAATCGCAAATAAAATCAACTCTAATAACAACATATTTCAGCATTTATTGATATAAAAAAAAAAACCTAAAACACAAAATCAAAGGATTAAACTCTGCTTCTTGATCTGCCAACGGGCCTTTTCAAGGTTATTTGGATGTTCTTCTTTTAGGCAACAACTCACACAACCATGTCATAGAGAAGAAAAAAAAGATAAATATACTATTAATGTTTTCTTATCTTTGTGTTACTGAGTTCTTGAGTTTTTAAAATTTCATGTGTATGGCAACGTTATTAAAAGAATCAAAAGATGACGATGTGTCTTTTGTTATTATGTTTGTTTGTTTTTTCAAACTACTTGAAAAAGTGTTGTAATTACATCTGTATGAAGAATGCCAAATAAACACTGCAACATGTACCACAAATGTATAAGTGTATTCATGTTAAAGTATTCATATGCCATGAACTGAAGTGTTTTAACTGTTAATTTATTTACATCTCGTCTTTCTTCCTTTCTTCATTCATGACACACATGTATAATATCTCCATATAAAAACTGACATTCATTAGTCCCCAAAAATACAATATTCTCTGATTAAACATTATTAAATCAAAGTTGCCCCTGAAATATGAAGTAACAAAGGAAAATCTTACTTAAGTCACAACAAAGTCAAACAGTGCCAGTTTATTCTGACAGCTGTAAAAGTAATCCAGGAGCTGTAAACATCAGGGCCAAAACTAGAGTTGAGGTTCAGTGACTGTGAGGCCTGTGTGAGGGCCGCACCTTTACAATTCAAAGCAGCAAAACTGAGAAAAAAAAAAAGAAGGATAAATCTTTGTTTCTTTAGCCAGATCACACCCTGTCAGTGTTCACCCTCAGCTGTTTTGACATCACTGAATCAGATTATTGAAATGCACTAACAAAGGCCGTGGTCGTAGATTTTCACCAAACGTTTGACATGAAAAAGCTTTTGCCGAAGTTCTTTGCACTGCCTCTTCTTTGCTTGATAGTCTGGTCTCTAGAGGAAAGCAAAAGCAAGCAGACATTAAACTATCAACATCATCAGCAGCAGTGGAGGTGATACTAGTAGTATGTTGAGAAATAGGCTTGTTCACTTTTTTCCTTCATAGTAGCCTTTTATTATTATGATACCACACATCTAATTGCACTCACCCTTTTAAGGTCTTTCAGTCGGTTATACTCCTCTGCCACACCCTGAGAAAGGAAACACAAATTCTATCACTTAATTGTGTCAAAAACAATGTAAGTAAATGTGGCACAAAAATACATGACACTGACCATTTTTAATCCTAATCACAAAAACACACAAACAATACAAAAAATAAATAAATGATCTATACATAAAATCAAGTGAAATCTAGCTTGGTTAATCTGCACTGCTTAAGGTTTCTACGGTACCCAAATACATTCTCATATTGAGAATGAACTAAGCTTTCTGGGTGTAATTAAAAGGCACAGCTATGACCACATATTCCTCTGGCAGTCTGCCCCGAGTTTTTCCACTCTGCACTCCTCCCTCCTGTTTTTCTCTACCTGGTACTTCATGGAGCCCTCGTCCAACGTGTCCAGTTCCCGGCTCAGCTTGTGCATCTGGTCGCTGATGTCATCCATTTTGGTGCAGAGGCCCTTGTAGCGGGCCAGATCAGAGTCGAACTCCTTTTTGTACTGCTGCCGCTGCTCATCTGAAGTTATCTCTGGGTACAGCCTGGAGTGGGATATTAATATGAAGACATGAAAAGATTATTAAATTAAAGCTATTATTCAGGCAGTGGCAAATACAGAGGGGAATGAGCATTTTTATCAGTCTTCTTACCAGTATTAAATTCAAATCATTTTAACAGTTGGCCAACTCGCCTTAAAGACACTGGTGGTGATTGCCAGCGTTTGTGGTATTAAAGCATTTTCTTCTGAAATACTATGAACGCTGTCTATTTCAGGGCAGGGCACATTCTCTGTAAAAAAGCTGTGATTAATTAGAAACATGAGGCGAAAAGGAAGGAAGTCTTACTGTCAGACTGGTGTTAAATACTTTCATTTGGGTTTGGCCAATAGGGATTTTTAAATACTGACACTGATGCTGATTTTTCTTGCCTCAAGTGTCTGATAGTTAACATTTATGCTGATATTCAACATCTTTTCAACATCTAAATTCTGCCATTTTGCTGTCTAAATAATATTCACTGATCGTAGTAAGCCCATGCACTTCTTTTTTTTTTTCCTTCTATCTAGCAACTGGTAGCAGAGTAGTGACCTACCTGTGAAGGTAATCTATGTGGTCCCGGTCCAGCTCATTACCAGTGTCTCCGGTGGTGTAACCAGTTTCATACTGAGACTCCACAATCTCCTGAGCAGCGGGCTGGGGCTCTTGTGCCTCCCTCTGTCCCCACTCTACACTATAAGGAGGAGGTCTACGGATGCCGTCAGCTTCGTCAGAGGAGCTGCTGGAGTAAACTGCTACCTTGCCGTTCTGGTACAGAGGCTCAGCACCCCGACTATTACTGTTGTCAGCAGAAAAACTATGGAAGATACAAGGAGGTTGTTGGTGTATATGCACATATATACTTGGACATCTACAGCCACATGAATATATACTGTATATTGGAAAAAAATGTTTGGTGGCTGTGGTATTGCCTATTTGTTGACATGAATTGCAGATGTATGTCTACTCAGGCCACATACTGTATATGCCATATACAGTAGAAAGCACTTACATGCCATATGGTAAAGCCCAGCGTCTGAGGGTTTCCAGTATGAAACAATACATTGTAACATATTTGTTTCATTTGGAGCTTCAGTTTAGACCAAAATCAAAAAACAGATCAAGGTAAGTGATGACTGATGATGTGTTTGATCGTGTGAATATGTGTGTCTTATTTATAATGATTTGATCATTGTCTGGGGACCAAATTTATAACCAAACATTAGGCATCAATCATTGTCTTCACAAAAGTGAGATGGATATGTATGTGTGTGTGTGTGTGTGTGTGTGTGTGTGTTTCTAACGTGTCCTGTTTATTGAGCACAGATCACACTGTGATGTTTTTGCGTCACAGACTCATCAGCTGCGACCATCCCTCACCTGTTGCTTTTATAATTCCCCTCGCTGTGGATGCTGACTGTTCCGTTGCCGTAGGAGACCACACTATTCGCTGCCCTGAGGTCAGGCGCCGCTCTCTCTGATACAACAACAGTTGGTGCCTGCTGTGTGCTGCGCACCTCTCCCACGTGGTTCACCTAAGACAGTGTCAAGAGACTGGAATCAGAGTCCCTTCTTTTGATGCTGGGGTCTGTGGTTTCTGGGTCATATTGATGCAGGATCCTGTTTCTCAGAATTGAATTTTTAAGTGTTCCACCACAGTGCAGATCATCTGATTCTGTTTATGTGGAGCTGTGCAAGACAGAAAATAAACAATAACAGAAAATACAAATGATGTGATCTGTATGTCTTTCAGTATTCTGAGACATCATGTAGCCATATTTAGCTGGCATGTACAAGAAAGTCCTGAGGAGAAATCAAATACATTTTTTATGCTGGAAAGAAAGAACCTTCTCTGCACTAAATCTGTCACATAAACAGCAAACTAGAGAGTTATCCACACTGAACAGCACAATGTGCTCAAAAACACTCTGATGAGAGAGGCTGTGCCACTGCCAGACATGTATGCATGTAGCCAGACAGATACAAGGACAGACACACACACACACACAGTAGCCTTGGCCACAGTATAACATACTGCACTGAAATAAAAAGCAGCTCTAACATCCATCAAACCCAGAGAGCAGAAGTCTCTTCCTCCAGGTTTCCAGGATGATCGGTGTCTCACCTCAAATCCTTTCTTTCAGCGACTATCAGAGCCAATTAGTTGGCTGGAAACACACAAAAGCCATTTTCTGAACTGTGTCTGACATGAAACGCATGTTAGCAGCTGAAGAGTGTGTGTCTGTATCATCATGAGCACACTGAGAATGGTGGAGGCAGGAGTGAAATTAGTGGAACAAACATCTCTGCTGCTCCATCTTCTCTAAACTATCAGGTAAACATGCAGCGGAGCACCAAGGCTCTTTTCTCTTTCAGTAAAAAAAAGGAGTGCTTATCAAACAGAAAAATTTAACAGCTTAGGTACAACACACTGATGTAACAGCCCTTAACAGCTACAGAAAATGGAAAATAAATTTAAATACAACATTAGATAAAAAATGCATGGCCAAAAGAAAACACCGTCAAATAATACAGAGTATACCAAACACTACAACTGCATTATGCCTCCTGTAATCTACTGTCATACTGTATAATGCAACATTAATGACTTCTAGTCTTCGACCTATTTCTGGAGCTTATTCACATAAGATGAGGATCTAGTGAGCTGATGCGAGTGTCTGGATGAAGCAGCCTGTGAAACAGATCTCATGAATGTGCAGTCGGAGGACGGTCGTCTGTGTGGAAAAACTCCCAGAAACTGCAGAGAATCTGATCCACTGCACAGGAAAGGTGCTGCGACAGCTGCAGCTTTGAGAAATTCAAGTGTTATTAATTGCTGTGCTGTTCAGTCCTATCAGTATCTGTGAAACTGACACGGTCTGTGGAAGCTAAAATAAAATTGAGAAAATCTGGAAGTGCTGTAAATGGAAAAAAGAAGTTTGATTTAGTGGTTTGGTTTAATTTCTTAAAGGTTAAAGGTAAAGGTTGCAGCTGTTTTCATTATTCCATTACTGACTAATGCACTTAATCTAACAATTAATTGTGTAGTATCACAAAGTGATGTCTTAAATTGTTCAAAAACCCAAAGGTGTTCAATTTACACTCATATAAAAAGGAAAAAATACTAACTTTTCCAAAGTTGTAACCAAGAAATGGTTTGTGTTTTTACTTTACATTACATTATAAACTTCTGCCATTAGTATTTTTCCTGTTTATCATGTATTTACATCCACCATCTTGAGATATTTATTCTCACTGGAGGAGCTGCACACTTGCCACCTCATCACTTCATGTTTATGGCCTTAGTTCTGTTCTCCTTCTTGACTTTGCTCATGTTGATGAATATTAATTGAGATGTCCGATTCAAAAATTATGCAGTGTTTGCTTCTAATCTAGTTACCCTAGATTCCTCTCTCAATTACCACAGTTTCCACTTGTGTTAAAGGAAAATGTGGCACAAAACACAGGGAAATTAATTCTTTGCCAGGAGTCTAATCTGCAGCAGTGTGTAGCAGCCCCTTCGCAAACTGAATCATTTAGCGCCACCACGCTCTGTGGGGATTCACACAGCAACACAGAGGCAACTCAACCCTTTTTATACATTATACATGCCACATACATTATATATGCCTCCCTGCAAGGCAAGCATCTTCACTGCGATACTAGAGTGCCCCAGAATAGGGCCTGCATCTCGATGAAGTAACTCGCTACACACTACAGAGATAGGCAGTATGTAGGCCAAGGCCTCACTGGATAAACTGGCTGAATATGTTTCTTCCTCCATAATGAGTCATGGTGGACATAATACAATTCATAGCACACTCTTACTCTAGTAGATTAATCACTGCTAAATACCCCACGAGGCTCCCACTGTGAAGTACAAACAGCAGAGCATTCGCTGTGCTCTACAGCCATGAATGCTTGCTAAATGCTGGAGCACTGACACTTGAGGACAGTGGTTCTCAATCTGTGGGTCCAGTTTTAAATGACAGGATATTTCTGACACACACAGTCGTGCATATTTTTTTCTCAAAATCCAGCATTTTTTCGTGAAATACTGGATAGTGTCACCTCTTCAGGGCACCAAAAATGCTTCAAATCAAACAGCCAGAAAAGGAAAATCACTCTCTGGTTAAACTGCTCACTACTCATGTCTACGATGAGGCCACAGTCTGTGAGGAGGGGTCAGAAATGAAATGAACTGAAGTCTACAAAGTTGGACACTTTGTGCACCCTTAGCCATTGACAGAATAACAGCTACTACCACTTTTGCGTCTCAACAGCGACCAGCGCTGTCAATTTATAAGTCCTCTGGTGAAACAGTCTCTTTTTTAAAGCCACACTTGCAGGATTTTCTTTCACTTTGACCTACTCTCAACATTTGTGAAACTGAAATCTGCTGCTATGGCTGTGTCACTCTTGAATTTTCCCAAATGATTTTTCAGCCCTAAATTATAGTTAATGTAATATACTTCCACCAATGTTGCTTTGGTATGATTATTACACATAGCTGTGATTTACTGTGTGCCTTATCTAAACCACATCATGACCACACACCTGTATTACAACATGACCACAGGGGGAAAAGCATAACTGTTTCTCTTTGGTTAAGAACACGATGATTTAAAAACATTCGTGATCATGACTGTGCCCAGGAAATGTGTGTGTGTGATAATATCTGTTCAAACAACCTGAAACTTAATCATGAGGTGAATTACTTTAAAAGAGTCTCCTGACCTCTTTGCTTTCACAGGAGATCCTATAGTGTTGCTTGTCTGTCATTTTTATGTGGTTTCTGTGCAGCTGTTATCACTAATCTGGTTAATGATCAGCCAGAGTGAAACCTGGGTGTGCCAGAGATAAACACCAGCGTTCTCTGAGTCAACAGCAGCAGGTTGTGTGAGCTGGTGAAACCTAAAGGCCACTAGCAAGACATTAGAATCGTAACAATGTCTGTGTATTGGTCCCAAGACGTCACGTGTGCTGGAAACTGGAAAAGACCAAACATGAGATTGTGAGTTGTGATGCCACTCTGCTGTTTCCTTATCTGCCTGGAAATAATGCAGGAATAAACATAAGACACACACCCTCTGAATCTTGTAGTGTAGTGTAAACTTTGGGTCAGCCTGTTTCCTAGCAAAATTCCTATTAACCCATCCCAGCTGACTCTGTCTTTACTCACTCATTCACTTACACACTACAACTGCTGACAACACAATCATTCCTAATCACCCTCTGTTAAAATGCAATACAGAGATGTTACTAACCCAGTCCTGTACGTCTTGCCCCTCTGATGGCCTGAGCAATGGCGCATCCCAGTAGATGTTGGCTTTGCCGTGACGCCAAATCTTGCTGCGGGTCTTGTAGGCATAGTACGCAGACAGAGACAGAGCCAACACCACCATCAGACCCAACACTAACGCTACCGCCTGAGGAAAAAAGTAAATTATACATCAGAATGGAATAGAACACACAAGACTAGAATAAAATAGAATAACCTAACTAACCTCTTCAGGGTCCATGTAGCAGTAGTGGTGCAGGTATTGATTGTACATGGGAAACCCCCCCGGAAAACCAGCCCCTACGCTGCCGCTGAGGCTGGGACTGCCCTGGATGCTCTGGCACATCATCAGCATGGGGTTGTACAACATGCTCTGTGAGCTCTGAGACATTGGGTTCACCCCAATCACAAAGATAATGTCGATGATGCCCTAAAAAGAGGAGCAGACACATTATTGATATGATTATTGATTCTGATTTGATTTCACACATTACAGTAATACACAGTACACAGCAGATACCTGCCTTTCTTTATAAGTCCTATATGAGATAGTATCATTATGACTCTGTGATGTACAGTGGTAACGTAGTAGAGTGATAAGTGCCAACTAAAGGGATATAAGTTATGGACAGAATAACATGATTTGATAGGAGTGGCAGAGAGTCGGGATTGTTGACCGACTCATTTTGTTTCCTGGCTAAATCTGTAGTTCATAAGCCCATTTTATGAGATCTTTAACAAAAATCAATATTTTCATATCAACAATGGACTATATGTATGTGACAGAGTCCACTCTCAGTGATGAACATGAAGAGAATTATCAGCTTTTTTTGGCCACAGTCGGCCGCAGTTTACAGTTAAAAGCTCTAAGAAACGACTGTACACTACCTGCCCTGTATCAGACACACAAGTTAACAACGTTAGCAACTACCTAATGAACATAGTGGCGCATGTGGTAGCTAATGAGTCAGGCAGCTCCTTTGAGAGTTGTTGGAGACCAAGAGCTACATGAAGAGTGATCACCAAAAACACTATTCCAAAGGAATGGTAATGTTGCTCTGTGTTTGCTGGAGGTGTAAGTAGTTAACTGTTTGCCAATATTAAATCAATGTTGTATTCACAGCTTGTTTGTGCTGCCCCTGAGTGGTGAAAAAGTCAGTTATTGCAGGTTTTAGGCTCCAAAGAGTCATTTTAACATTAACTCTTAATGAAATGGCTTCCTCATTAAAACTGATGATCTTACTGCTGCCAAACTCTCTGCAGCTTTTAGTCCATGTCAGCTCAAAGTTTCTTCTTGATGGTCTGTACAGTTGACTCCTAACAGCTTTTTGAGTCACAGTATTCTCAGAGGGCTCTACAAGGCAATGCAGTTACAACGTGCTCTGAGTGACGACTAAGACCGTAGCAACCAGAAAGAATGGAAATTCCTTATCTCTCTTCTTCTTAATGCTACTGCTGTTACACTGCGACTATTTCCATCTACACGTACAACCTGTGAGTGCTGCTGAAAGTCATTGTGGGAAGTGGAGGAAATCATTATTTCACTCATGGTACCACAGTGTGATGTTATCTGATTTATAAAAATAGTTAGTACAGGCCTTCAAGTTCTTACATTTCATGCCCTGTAAGGCAGCCTCACCTGAAGGACGGCTAAGATGAGATCACAGATGAACACAGTCAGGTAAAATCTGCACCCCCTCATCATCGGGGACCGTGAGAAACTCCCCACCAGGAAGCCCAGAGAAACCAGGAAGTTGATGGCTGCCATGGAGATCATAGCCGACTTGGCAGACTGTGGCGTCATGTAGGAGCTGCCATAGCCGTAGCTGCCCCCATAATATCCCGACCCCGTCCCTGTGACGCTGCCTGTAGCCCCAACACCATAACCCCCATATCCAAATCCATTCATGTCCCACACCAAGGTTGAAGCCACACAGGCGAAGATGAGGAAACACATGAGCACGGTGGCTCCCTGGAAGGTTTTGACAAAACCAGGTGGAGAAAACCAGCGGTAGAAGTGTTGAGGCCTTGCCTCCATGCAGTAGGTGTCTGGAGGGACGCTGTAGGTGTAGGGGACATACTGACTCTGAGGGGAATAGACGCTTCTTGGGGGATAGAAGCTTTGGGAGGTGGTGCTGTAACGTGGGCTGTACACAGGGGGGCTATCATACATAGTGGATGTTGCTGCCATTTCACCTGTGAGAGGAAGAAGATTAAATTAATCAATGGTAAAAACAATGTCCTTGTTACATTCTGTAACATCACCATATCACTTTTTTAACTGCAGCTTTGAAGATGTCAGTCAAATTCTAACCTTGAGTTGTCTCAGCCCTCTGCAGTGATGACATGACAAGTGAGCTGACTCTTTAAATTATAAATGTGAATGCAGAAAAACTTAACACCAAATGTTTGTTTCTTAGTCCTCTCAGCACTTCTGTTCATTTGATGTGACTCAGGTTTTAGTTTTAAGCACTCCGGCCGGCCCAGCATGCACCTCTCTGCCCTTCATTCACCTTAGCCCATCCCTGAACCCTCTGTCCGGTATCACTGACCCACACTTCATCACTCTAGAGGAACTCAACCCAACAGGCTTCAATAATTCAGACAGACAGCAGATAAGAGGTGAGCTGGGGCAGCCATGCATGGTGTTTACTGCAGGGGAGAACCACAGACGTGCTCCCTCCCCGTGCTGCATCTACAGTTTGGTACCAGTGTGCACCTGCTGAGTGTCAGCCCCGCTGAGCTACAAAATGAACCCAGTCAGGCATGGAGGAGCTGTTTTGGCTTTTTGATCAATTGTGTAGTTTATTCAACTTCTCACTTTCTTTAAAAAAAAAAAAAAAAAAAAAAGTATTCTCGCTTTCTCTTATTCTCAATACTGTTACACATGAAAACAACTTGATATGAAATTCGGCTTGAGCCTAAATATTTACTCTGTCCACTTTATTTGAAAATGGTCATAAACGTAGCGGTCATTTCAAAATTCTTTTAAAGGCCATTTTAAAGTCTAAATATTCAACAAGTGAGACTGAAAGTTGAACAAATATAACAGGAAATATTCGTTTAAATAGTCTGAAAACCACAACACATACAAAAATAAAAATCAACAAGAATCTATTTATTACACAACTTACCTGAACACTAGAGAAAACGTGGTTCAACTTTGCACCTCTCCGGCTCAGCCGCCCTCATATCGCGTCATCCATGTGAGTCTCTTTTTAAACGACAGTGTCCGGTTTATACATCGTCGACGGTCGTAAACTTCGTCATTTTTACGATGGATTAAAAAAACCCACGGAGCTGTCTGACTCACCGTGGCCCTGCGGAGCGGCTGAGTGTCTCAGCAGGGACACAGCTCATTTGCTACTCACCTGCTGCTCTCACATGCTCTGTGACAGAGAGAGTTTATAGGCTACAGGCTGCAGCTAATTCAAGATCAAAGTCTCTGTAATAAACATATGTTCGTCGGTGAGGTACTGTCCAGTTCAAACTACACACTGGACCTTTTTGTAAATGTTATGACTGTTTGGATGAACCATAACAAATATCAAGACATTTAAATAATGATCCATAGCTTCATGGTAGTGTGCACCAGAAATCCTCTTCATATCCAACAACAAAAAGAGTTACTATTTAAAATAATTAATTGAACATCCCATCTTATTTTTTAAAGTAAAAACAAACAAACAGACAAACAAAAACATGATCAAGTTATAACCTTTAGGAAATAATGATGAACATTTTATAGACCAAAATATTCATTGAGAAAACAATTTGCAGAGTGATGATTATGAAAATAATTGTTAGCTGCGGTCCTAAAGTGTGGACAGATTATGGGACAATAATGGGCACGGACATGTGAAGTGATTAACCCTTCAGCCAGAAGCCCCATTTAGTAACACATTCATGTCCTGAGGGCAGTTCCATTAGTCTTGTGGTGTTAATGCAGTACTGAAAGCAGGCCAGCTATATCTATATGTTAGGTCGAACCAGTGCATCATCACCCATCATTACACTGTTCTCGGCTTCTGTTCTCAGATTATCTTACAACAACTATCAGTCTGCAGCAAACACCATTGCACTTTGAAAAGAAAAACACTTTGATAATGTTATCTTGATAGATACTGATGTATGAGATTAGGCTGTTCACAAAGATGTTTTTATAGAAGGGACACAGCAAATATTAAAAGTCAGTTAATGTGGACGTGTTTGACCTGATAGTATAAACAAGACATACTGTTGTCATGTCACCATATTATGAAGATGTTTTCTATCTGTGTCTGTAATAAATCTGTCTGGAAACAGACAAATCAAAAACTCTGGTGATTAATGGAAGATTCTGGTTAAATTCTGTGGTTTCAGAAAAGGGTGAAATGTGTCACTTCACATGTTTTGGATTCGGTCTGTTGGATGCTATCTGCTCTCTAAAATATACACCCGAAGGGCAAACACAGTCGCCAATGGTCAAACTCAAACAGCGATTAAAATGCATTTTAAGTGATTTTTTAAAAATTACTTTAAGAAATTAAAATACTGTGCTAAGAATTACAGTTTTCAACTCCCACTTCTCACTTAATTCTGCACATTGTTTGGTACTTTGTTCTGATGTCTAAGGAGGAAACTGCAAAGCTAAAAGACAACATTAAAAACTGGTAGTAAATTAAGCCAAAAGAGAGAAAGAAAACACTGTCAGTAAAAATAACAGTGTACAATGAATATGTAAAAACAGCTTTATTGTACAAGTTTGCACAACTGATTTTTGTAAAAATTACAATGAGAAATTACAATGAGAATTTGAAATTTAAAGTGAAGTCCATATGGCAAAAGTTAATTTGAAGATGTTTCTCTCTGGTTTTCTTCATGTCTGACCTGTTGCCATAGTCTCCTGGTCAAAAGTGCGGATTCTGTTTTTGATGTGGCTTAATTTGGCTTTCAAATAGTCACAGCGTTGCTTTTTCTCCAGGAAGGCAGGATCCTGTAAACAAAGACACACAAAACAATCTATTGATTTGTGGCTCCAAACTCTATGACCTAAATCTGTCTGTTTCTATCTCTTTTTTCTCTCTCTCCCTTTCTCTCTGCTGGTCACTGTATTGCCTGATTCATTCTGTAATGTAGCTGCGTGAAATGAGAATTTCCAAAGTTACCCACATTTCATGATGGAAACAGTATTATTTGCATCAGTAGGGGGAAAAAAAGCAAATAATACCTGGGTGTTCACACAACTCTTGCAATTCTAATACACCTGCAGGTTAACCATTGGAATTGCCAAATAATTTCCCAGTTGTTTCAGAGTGAGCAGACACAAAGACGGGACTCCATCACTTACATTCTTTTTCTGCTGATACGTCTTCAAAATGCTTTGAATCTTCTGCCGATCCTAAAGGAATGATATCAAAGTACATAAAAGATCATGCAGAGACAAAAATGGAATCAGAAATCATTTGTCTGTAAAATTATGAAAATCTTGACCTTTTGACCTCAAATGAATTCCTGAAAGCATGTCACAGAAATCCTTTAGATGGTATAATATCTAAACATGTATAATAGTTAAATAAACTTCATTACATATCCATCTTACCCCCTGGCTTTTTCCATCTCTGAGCAGTCGTACCATCATGGCGTCCAGCTCTCTGAACTTACTGAGGGTGGTGCTGATGTCTCGGTGGAGGTCTTTGTATTCCTGATACTGGTCATTGAAAACGGCCTTGTACTTTTCGCGTTCTTCCACACAGCTGATCTCTGGATACTTTCTACAGAGAGAAGAGGCGTGACACAGTGACAACAGACTGATTGTTCCTTTTGTATATGTACAGTGTATACACTGTGACCACGCATCATTTAAATGTTCACTCACATGATGTAGTCTGCGACAATGTGTGCCTTAGGGGTGTATTTGGATGCCGTGTCTCTCCTCAGACTAATCGGCTTCTTTTGGGCCTCAGGGACTGATGCATGTGGACTGAAATGGTCTTTGCTCAGAGACTTGTCCATTTCATCCTTGAATGAAATGCGTTTTGGTTTTGGTGGGGCCAGTGGGATGGACTGGTGAAACTCCTCCTGAGGCTAAAGGTTAAAGAGAAAGAGCATTATTCAGACAATATAAACCAACAGATGAATGATGTGTGTGGGTGGTGTCACCATTACAAGTGTCAGTGGAAAAAAACTGCCCCATTCTTCTGCTTTGACAAGCTAAACCTCTGAAGCTGCATTCCCTCGGCTAGGAGAGGGAATTATTATGTTCACTCCTGGCCACTAACCCTCTCTTATTTGACATCAAATATATTAGCTGACCATACTGTTTCTAGGTGGTGGCTGTGATGCTCGATAACATGGACTCTATTTGCAAATAGCAATAAGCTTGATAGCTGTTGAAAAGAACAATCACAAATACTTGGAACATAGCAACAATACCATGTCTGTGCTAAATTCAGCACACTGTGCTGAGCACGCACATGGATAGAAATAAACTGAAGTGAAAAAAGTAAATAATGCAAAAACATGCATAACTCTTAGTGTTTGTGCCAATGCCACTTTTGTTACACTGGTAGACACAACTTCCTGCCAGCAGCTGGCACAACAATAAATAGAAATCTGTCTAGCCTAATGCTTTAAATTATTGTATTGGATGTGTACTGGATTACTTATTTGGCATGATGTGCTAATTAAATTAGATCTGATGCCACTGCCATTTAGTCCACAGTGTTAGCTATCTGTTTTAAGCCATGCTAGTGGTTCTAAGGATATCAATGAGTAAACTTCTCACTGTAGATACCAGTAATAGAAGGGTTACCAGCATTTACAGGCGTAACTTCCTGGTTATTCCTGCTTCATTATCCATACAATAGTATTATTAAAGCTACACTGATAAAGGATCACACATGGGGGGAGAACAAGGAAGTCTGCTTCACCTTTAATGAAGCTATCACTGGCACATTTATACAAAGAGAACTATATAGTAAATAAAGTCAAGTAAAACACAGTTTACAGCTTTGCGACAAACCCTGGCTGACTGCCACAGCATCAACCAGCAGAAAAAGCTGACATATCAATACCGACATCCACTACGCTCACTGCAGATTGTCTTGACTGACTTTAAATTTCATTGAATTTGGTCTGCCACTGTTGTTTTGGGGCTGCTCCTGGTGCATTTGCGATCAATAATGGTATCTCTTACTGTTGCCTCCAAAAAATATGGCATTTGATAGGAAACAGATACTTAAAATAACCCCAAAAGATGACAAAAATAGGGTAGAGTGATGACCAAACTTGATTTAGACAGCCTCCTGTCTCACACATAAAGGCAAGCAACAAAGAGCCACACAAGAAAAGGAATAAAGCATGTGGCGAATATTTACAGAAGCTGAGAGAAAACCTGTCACACCGAACTTTAAAAGGGAACTTTTCTCTTTTTCTATTGGCCTTATATGGTGAAGTGAACCATACATCTACACCATATTCAAAAGAAACACTTATCCATATCCACCTATGAAATTTACTCCCCTCCCACTTTGAATTTAGAAGTGATGAGCTTGACTTTCATCTAAAATTGCCAGTGTTTATGAACTGTACCTTGTTCTCAAAGTACTCCCTCTCCCTTCGTGCGGCCTCATGCCTCCACATCTTCAGACATACCAGGAAGCTTCCTAGATACATTGTCATGTTGATGAAGATGAAAGCTGTTCCCGCCATCTGGCCCCCATCAACCCGACACAGATTGGCCATGATGGGGTTGACGCCTATTGTCATGTAGCACAGCCCCCCGCGGTTTAAATCATTCAGGTATACGATCCCCGCCGCCATGTAGAGCAAGAACAGTGCCACATTAATGAAGGCCTCCGTCAGAGGCCACCAAGGGGAGTCGAGGAGGATGGTGCGATAATACATGGTCATTCCCATCACCAAGAGGCACAAGGTAATGATCCAGGAGACTCCAGCTACGGCCAGAATGAAGGGAGTCATGGGACCTCTGTAGCTGTATCCAGACATACCAAGCCCATTGTTATATGCACCATTATAGAGTCCATAGGCGTTGGACCACTCACTGTCTTTCTGGATGTAGGCGATGACACAGGCAAAAACCATGCCCCCAAACAGGAGCTCAAGTCCTGCAAGAAGTCTGAGCAGGCCTGGCCAGGACTTCAAATAAGAGTACTTCTGGTTATAGACCTCCAACTTCTCAGCGTAGTACTCTGCAGGGTGGATGCTGGTAAGTAGAGATTCCTCTCCAGGGCCTTGATGAAACAGCTCATCAGTGGGGCTCTCCCTTAACAAAGGCTTATTGGAGTTCTGGCTGGAGCTGCCAAGTGATTCTCCCCAGTTCTTGCGCTCAATCAGGGGACTTACAGGAGGGCTCACCCTGGTCCCATTGGGAAGGATTTGGATCCTAGTGCTGCTGGGTTCAGAGTCACTGAAACTGTCACCTTCCCGTGTCCATTTATGGATGATGCCCCCCCATGACTGAGGGATGAGAGATTTCAGCCTGTTCTTCATGCTCCCTTTTTTGTCATCACCCTCCTTCTCTGCATATGGTGGAGTGCTGGATGTGCGGCCCGTGGAGTTCTCATCATCGTCCGTGATATTATCTGGTGTGGGTGTGTGAGTAACCCACACAGGCACTGGTGGATCATCACTAATGGAGTTCCTCTTGCTAGAGGAGGACCCGACCACACTGTCAGGCTCTTGTCTCTTGTATTTCCTGCTCCAGCTTTTCATGCTGCGGGCTGATTTTGGTAATTCATTGAGAAAGAGGTAATCACAGAATCCTTATGAGACATGGAGAGGGAGAAACTGTGCAGGGAAAAAGAATCAATCATTAGTTTTGCATAGTGAGTATGCAAGCTTATATCGCATAATTATATGCTCTGACATCTATAATTCACACACGTGAACCTGAGTAGTTCTCATATTATGTTTTTTAAGCTTCTGTGTTTCTCATTTGATTTAAAATGACTGTTGAGATTTATGAACTTTAAACTTAATGTTACCTTCCATGAAAAACTGAAAGATGAATGTGTAGCCCTGATTTTACTTCCTTCTTTAAGATATATTAATAGAGACAATCTTCTTTCTGACAGTCTAAACTTAAAGGGTTGTATCTGCGTGTTTGTAGAATGAACATTTATATTGAACATTTTCGATGTATTTCCTTTCATTTCTGAATGATATGAAAAAGAACTAGCAGATACTCCTTTGTGTTTTTGTTTGACCCCCTGGGGGCAGCAGAAACAAGCTGACATATTACCATTTCTAGTTGATAAGGTTAACGTTAACGTTGGTTTTAGTTTCCAACGATAACTGAAGGATCTTTCTCCTATAACTGATAAATGCTTCACTGTTGTTCACTATCTTGTATCATTCTGCCATTTGATGCTGAGCAGAGAGGAGTGAGAGTGAACCAAAACATTAAGGTTGTGGGCCATGAAACCAAAACAATGAGCTGAAAGACACTAAAACGCTGCATAGAGCTGAAGGAAACTGAGTTGTGAAAATATAATCTTTGGTTACTACAAGAGAACCCTTTCACATACACGTAGTCATTTGATCCGTTTTTGAAATAATATTATTGTTCATAGCAGCTTTAAAGTTGATACTCAAATAATCTGTAACCGTAAAAATAAAAGAGCCCTTACTTTATTGACAATCACGCATTATTATTACATGGTAAAGCAGTTTAAGTTCCGATTGATTTAATCAGTCACAGTCAGTGTCTGTTAAAAATAATCTTGGTGATCATTATGATCAACTACACAAGTTTTAAGAGTCTGCTAAAAGATTGTCATACTGAATGGAAATGAAGGGAAGCTGCAGTGTTTGTAAGACAGTTAATTGCAACATAAAGCGTGCAGTATGTGATTTGTGGCACACTGTCCACAAAAATGGAAATGAAAGACATTGCTCACAGTGTGTGAAACCACGGTACAGCAGAACAACTCAGAGAGGGACCACAACATCACTACAGTACAGCTCAGACTCGACTAATAACAGAGGAGTTTAAGCTGAGCTGTGACTCACAGCACGCTGCTGCACAAGCTCTTAATACACAGCTACAGTTATGACACTGTCACAGTGTATCATGGTGGAAACATATTAATATCATACAGCGTATTGTTATGAAGGCAATAAAAAAAATCTCAAAACCAACAGCTTTCCTCACCTGTTTGACCCGACTTGCCTCTGTGGTCGGGTGGATAGTTTCTCCTAGGACTTTTGAGTGACTGTTTTTAAAGGAACAGGAACTGATACCTACTGTAAAATGGCCGCCGGGCCCACTCAGCTCACCCTCTTCAGTCTCTCAGGTGACTCACTGCTAGTGCTGGACGCTCAGCTCCACACACACACGCAGAGTGATTGGCCAGTGTGTGTGTGTGGAGGGGGGAGTTAAAGCTTAAACATTAAGCCTGAACCGCCCCTGTGCTGGTGCTAACTGGCACTACTAGGTTAATCTGTGGGAGAGAGAGAGAGAGAGAGAGAGAGAGAGAGAGAGAGAGAGAGAGAGAGAGAGAGAGAGAGAGGTGAAACTGTTGACATTTATAAAACGGAGGAGAGGAGGTGGTGAGCTAACCTGAAATGATGCATGTAGCCCACAACAGGTGCTTTAAAAGGGCCTGGATGGCCAGTCAGGCTGCTTAGACTTCAAATTATTGGCACTTTATTGATAAGAAATAGTTAAAAAGAGCATAAGCCACTCATTAATACTGCTCCAGTGACTCGTGTACAGACGCCTGCCCAGCATTGTCTAGTGGTACTTAAAGTATTAAGACTATCACTTTAGACTATCAAAAACATCCAGGAGATTACACTTATGTATGGAGACAAGCATGTGTTTGATATCAGCCCTACATGATCAATTACATCTCATATCTAAGATCAGTGGAATACTGCTTTATCATCCCGCCATTTATGAATAATTCATTCTCATCTCAACTGTGTCATATTGTTTTGTAGTCACAGGAGGAGCTGGAGTGTTTGGCACTAGAGGGCAGCAAGCTCCTGTGCTTCTCACTGACAGCTCATTGCTGCCTCTCTCTCCCTCTCTCTCTCTCTGTGAGTTTGGTTTGACTCTTTTTCACATTTACGGTCTTTCTCACTTACCAAACCTTTCCTCTTTTGAATTGTTCCTGGCTTGCCCCTATGAACATCACCTAAAATCTGTGTTCTCATATCTTTTGACAGTTTTCTTAAGCCATGTGAAATGAATGGAATCAAACAGATGCCAAATTAATAAAAGACATCATCATATTGTGATATTATGATGCTTCCAAGCAGCAAACTTAATGTAACCAGTCTTACTGCAGCACTCTCCCTTTAGCGATGACACTCTCCTCAGCTAACATTTAACCCCCCACGTCTGACTCCAGGAATCATTCCTGCTGTAAAACGTGACGTCACTCTGTGCTGGCGATTCTTCCAGAGCAGCTCTGATTTCCATGTAGAGAAAGCTCAGGGCAAGGACATCTGTAGTCCCCCCTTTCTTTCCACTCCCACACACACACACACACTCTGCAGTACTCATAGTCAATACAGTACAGTAAACACATAATGCAACCCACTCTCTCGAGTGGTGAGTCCCTCAAGTGGCCCTGGCCCGGGGCTCTCTCATCTGGTGCTGCCGTGCATGTCCCCTACTACTGGCGCAGGTGCCTGCTCAGCTGTAAATAATATGCAGAACAATGCAAAAGTCATGTAGTAAAGGCCTCATACTGTATGTAAAATACAGAAATACAAGTCTCGCTGTTCTGTGTTTCATGTATTGAATATTTGAAATATGTTACAAATTGAATGTTTAAAATGAATTTTATTTCTCTGCTTTTTTATAAAGGATTACATGATGTTTGTTCAGCTGATACAGAGACAGATATGGAAAAGGATGTGTGTGTAATGCAAATGAAATGAAATTAACTGTTAGACATACCACTCTCATGTCTGTATGGTAAATATGTAACTATGCTTAGTTTGGCATTAACACTGTTTTGTGTTGCTAACACTGTACGTGGTGTTATGGCCAAAAATCTTTAAAATTCCTTTCAAAGGTGACACTCTCATATCAATCGATGGCTCGACTCTGAGTGTCTCAGACCATTAAATGGTCATGTACAGGATGATCAAGCATTAACAGATGAGGCAGTGATGAGTGGCATCATTCTTCAGCAGTGTATGTATAGAGGAAGTTAATCTGTATAACGGATAAAAACTGTACTTGATGTGAGATGTGATCATAGATGTGAATTTCTAACCTTGCCTGAAATGATTCTGTTAAGAGGAGGACTCATAGGAGGATACATGTATATGCTACTCGAGCGTACACGTGCACACATACACACTGTGGATGCATACACCTTCATGCTTGAAGTCCTGACACATGGCTCGAGGGCTACAAAAAAGGTCTTTTTTTCCCCCTTCCTCTGCAGCTAAATGAAGCAGGGAAGCTACGGCAGCCTCCAACAGACAACCTCATTTGTATCAGTTCATTCTTCCTCGGATCTCCTGGAGAGAGAAATGGGCAACAAAGGAAGAGATGCAGATAAAGATAGAAAGACAGGAAGAGAAAGAGAGAAATGATGGATGCTGATATAAATGACACTCAAAAAAAAACATTTGATGGAATGAAAAGGCCCTTCACACCCACTCTCCACCACTACAGCATTAAAAAAAGGCCCAAAACCAAGATCAATACCCCTATTCTCTCTGATTTCCCAAAGTGTATGCCAAACCACGTTAGCTGAAAGTGATAGGGAGGGCATTAAGCATAATGCAGCTGCTGGCTATTAGCTCCCAGGGCAGACAGACAGGGAGAGAAGTGAGGCTTGTAATAAATTCAATAAATGACTTCCCCCTGCCTGCCGCAAGCTGTCCCCAAAGAACCTTTTCGCACTGTGGGATGATCCTCAACACCCTACAAGCTGATCCCTCCCCCTGTCCTTCCTCAGTCCGAGGGTCATCTCCAGTCCTCTGCAACCTGCTCCCTCCTCTTGTCTCCAGTACCCTCTATGGGAGACCCCTGGTAATTTGATGCCTCTTTTCTTGCCTTTCGCTTTTAAACACAAGAATAAGTCATAGCTGGATGAATTAACTGTGCTCATGAAGAGGCTGATGTTGTTACAGTGGGAATAATGGAAGGCTTACCTGCTCAGGAGATTATACCTTACCTGGGTATCTGTAACTAACCTCTTTTTTTTTTTTT
Source organism: Lates japonicus (assembly GCA_033238685.1). Classification (NCBI taxonomy): domain Eukaryota; kingdom Metazoa; phylum Chordata; class Actinopteri; family Centropomidae; genus Lates; species Lates japonicus. Next base: position 12,176,565 of record BRZM01000010.1, on the reverse strand, counting down.
GCTTTTGATCTATCAGTGCATGTTTGAAATCAGAGGGGATCCTTATCACATTACAGGATAAAAACTGTATTTCATTTAACTATGCTGTACTCATGGGAGGGAGCTGTTCCCTGTGTTTCCACTGCTGCATGTTTTTGGGGTTGTGTAGCAACAACTACAGGGTGACTGACTCTGCCACTCTTGCAGGATGTCAGTCCACTGCCAAGTCCCTCCTGATTTGGCTGTAATTAAGCAGGCTGAGCCTTGTTTGTGCATGTGGACATGAATAGTAGCTTGTTATTTGACCATTAATGGCTTTCTGTGTGTGTGTGTGTGTGTGTGTGTGTGTGTGTGTGTGTGTGTGTGTTGTGTACAGCCCATAGTTCACCTTGGAACAGTGCCTCAGCAGCTGTGTGTCCTCTGGAGCGGTGTTTATGTTTATATCAATACATCCTCCTGTAATCATGTTTTAGGACGTCCCCGCCTCACAGTTTTACAGGAAGAGACGTGTGATATCTGTATCTGTCAACACGCATGCTAACCCACCTTTTAGTGTCACAATTGCCTTTAGGCTGCTGCCATTTCCTTTTTCCTTGGGGTGGACCTGGTGTGGAAAAAGCCTCAGATTGGAGGACACACATGGCAGAAGTTTGGACTGTGATGTTGTCGATTTAATGGAAAATAAGACATGAGAAATTATTTCAAATTAAAGGTTTGTCTACAGCTGCCAAAAAAAGGAGAGTGATGGTCATAGCTGAAGATAGTCTTTAATGATTTCACCTTGGTGTCTCTCCTTGCTAGGACAAAAGTTCACCTGCAAAATGAAGGAACAGCGAACAGTATACAGAGAATATGTTAAACCCATTTGCCATCCATTAAAAGTTGATTTATTCCAGTGCTACTACGTACATTATGCATCATGTGGCAGTGTACACAGAACAATGATTGGGTTACATTTCTTCACTTTTTGGGGTTTTTCACTCTGTTATTGTTCAGTAGAAGTGTGTTCTGATGCCTGCTCTATGAGGAAAGCCTACTTGTTCTGGATAATAAAAGACTCTGGGATGCGTTTATCACTTTGACTCATCTACCATCATCAGAATAACATCATGAATGTCCCTCACTTCACTACAAAATACCGTGTTTTTTTTATTTTTATTTTCTAGTGGAGAAAATCAGGTCACTATTAAATATTGGAATGGTGTTTTGGCAGGTCTTTGGTGACAGGATAAGGACGGAAGAGAACAAACCTTCACAACTGGATATAAAACAACAGAACCTGATCATATCTCCATCAGCAGAAGAAAAAAAAAAAATCTGTGAAATCTTTTAATTTGCCAGAATTTTAACCCCTTCATATCCTTTCCTCCTGTGTTTCTACTGCATACCTGCAGTGAGCTGTGCGTTGCACCCAGGTCCCTTCGCCCCTGCTGTTCACTACTTGTCCCGTTTACTTGGCGACATCTACAATGAGGTCATATTTACAGGACACCCTCTCTTGCTGTTCACAACCCCCCTGGGCCAAAACAGACGTCTGTCAGTAAATGAGCTATGGCTCTCATCTTTCTCTTTTTTTTTTTCAACCTACTCTTTCCTGCTGCCTGATGAAGGATGAAGTCCTTAACACCAGCACAGTTACCTCTCTCTGGGGAGGACACTTCAGCATCTGTGATCCTTCCTGGTGTAACTGAATAGTACACACTGAGTGCAACATGGAGCATGACCTAGGGGTTTCCCTGCTTCTTCCTTTCTTTCTGTGTGTGTATTTATTTATTTTTTTCATTTGAACCAATCAAAGGTCTTTGCTGCAGGCCATTTGGGAAGCCTCTTTGTGTGTGAGGGGACTGATGTTCTTAATGATGACAGATGACAAACGCGAGGCTACAGCTCTGATGTAATGAAGAGGTTGCAACCTTAGATACGAACAGGCAGGTGAGGTCGTAATCAAGCAGATAGTCTTCCATTAGCCATCCTAACTCATTGGATGACAGTGATTGAAACGGAGACTGTAATGGCATGATAGATCCCCTCATACTGAAAGGGTGGAATGTAGCACTGTACGAGAAGTGTCTAGAGGTGGGGGCAGTAAAGAGTCATGCTTCATCAACTCAAGTTGAAAGGAAAAAAGCTAATATTCATGCTTGATTAAGTTCCACTTGTAGCAAACTCAGTATGTTCTTAAATGAAGTGCTCTCTAGCCAGTCCAGAGCCTGTGGGAGAGCAGACTCACTCCCTGTCTCACAGGATTTGACTCAGACCCGGTTCAGCCTGAAGCAGCTTGGAAATAATTAAGATCCAAGAAATAATAATGATCCTATTTGTTTGTTAGCTTAAGGGGCCATAAAGATGATTTTTAGCACTAACAACCTTTTGGGACTCAGATTATCTACCATTCAAACTACTTTAGGACAGCATGCTAGCCCGCTAACCCGCTGACTTCCCAATCTGCTTTTTATATGTGCTTTTGAAAAAACAAAGATCCTGCGTATTTCTTTTCATCAGTAAGTTTTTTTAATTACTGATCTAAAGTATTTCTTTAGATCAGTAATTTACTAGCCATTACAACTCTAGGATGCGTCATACTCCATGCCATTGCAATTTTACATTTTCTAATTTCTCCTTTGTCACAGTGAATGTGCTTCATCTAGAAACACGCCTGTTATTGGCCTGATATTGTAACAAAAATAAAATATTGTATCAGGCCAATAGTGATTTTAAAGGAATAGTTTGACATTTTGGGAATTGAGCTTATTCATTTTCTTGCCAAGATTTATATGAGAAGATTGACACCACTCTTGTTTCTATACAGGAAATATGAAGCTATCTCTAGTAGCTTGCTAGCTTTGCTTAATCTGTACAAAAACGAATGTGTACAAACAAGTTAAGGTTTTACTATTTCCTGGAGCTTTGTTGTCACCATGAGATGACTCCATTATTTACATTTCAGCTTTTGTACGGCTTAAACAAACAACATAGATGTCTTAGTTTTGGATATAACCAGGGTATCTGCTTCCCCGTTTCCAGTCTTTATGCCATGCTAACCTAAGCTAACCAGCTACAAGCAGTGCTTTATCTTCTTCATATGAGAGTAGTGCTGACCTTCTCATATAATGCTAGAGTGAACAGGCATAAGTCCCAAACATGCAAAACTATTCCTTAAAACTTGCGGAGGGAACAATTCACTGTTCTGTAACCATCAAAGTTTCTTCAGCACTTTTTATTTGTATCCTTTTAGGATTCTTATGTAATATCGATTTATCTTCACCTCATATTTTAAACAGGGAATGCATTACAGAATCACATTACTGCAACTCTCTAGGTTCTGCAACTCTAAAAACCCTAGGTATTCTAGTTAAAAAAGGAAGTTTTAGTAAAAAATAACAAAAGAAAGAAAGGCAACAAACAAACAAAAGTAAACATAACAAAATCAAAATCATGAAAATCATCAAGCCATCCAAGGAAGATTGTGTTCCATTGTCATTTTTGCACAGAACCATGCAAAGGGGCAGGGTTGGTTTCTCAGTTCAACCAGTGATGTGTGCCTGTGTGGCCGTATATACCAGCAGACCTCAAGCCATGCCATTATCTGAAGACCACAGGAAGCTCTAATTAGTGGTGGTGAGAAAGGTAGACTACTACATATTTCATTGTTGTGTGTATGAGTGTACAGCATTGAGCTAAAAGTGAACTCGTTCTCTGACAAACACACTCACAAATATTCTCTCAGTCTGTCTCACTCTCGCTTACTCTCTGAACAGTTTTCGTTTCTCGCGGTGTTAGTAGAAATAGAAAAAGAAAAAAGGTTTTCAAAACATTTAGAGTTGCTGTGTAATGGAGGCAATGTTATGCATTACATTAAGACATTTTCTTTAAATTTTTGGAGAGGAATGTATCTGAAAAAGGAATGCAATGCTGTATTCAGACTGTTAACATCGTAAAAAAGCTCTGAAATTAGTAATTAAATAACCCTCTACTATTTATACATTCAGGCACTGAAAAATCACATGTCAATATGTAACTAAAAAAGATAGTCGCTCTCATTTTTCCCTTGGTAAGAACAAGGAAGCTGAAACCTTGAAGTTGGCAATTGTGTAAATTTTTCCTACCCAGTAGTAATGCCATATGCATCCCCTTTGCTCTTCTTTTGTGTGACAGTTTCCCATCCCCCTCAAGTGCAGTTTCAAACACTGACCTGAAGTCAGAGCTTTCATAGCCTCTCCTAAAGCTTTCACCTTAACCTATGGGAAAGAATCCATGACACTAGTCTTTTGAAAGGGAAATCCAATGGTTTGTCTCGCTCTCCTCACCGGACAAACAGATAGACGACAGATGGGTGGACGGATGTCCTCCATGGCCTCAGAGGGCCAGCAGGTGAGCCGAGGCCCTCAGCTCCACAGACCAACTTCTCCCCTCGTGGTTAAGGACTCTCCGGTGTGATAGCCAGCTCTCACCCCAGCGACCCTGAACTCAGTCATTTTTTAACTATACAAGGGCTTTTACAAAAAAGCTAACTTGAACAGCCATACAATGGCTAAAACATAAACCATATCTCTACTTTATCTCGGTTTTTCAGTCATTTTTAAAATTTTTTTCTCTTTTTCTGTTTTTGGATGCATTTGTGTTTTTATTTGATTTAAGTCTTTGTTTGCCTTTCTTTGTTCTTTTGGAGTAGCTCTGATCCAGTCCTGTGCTGAGAAGCTCAGTCACAGAGGAATTGGTTTTTGGATTTGATGTTGGGTGTGGGGGAAGGAGAGGAGGGATGGGTGGGAGGGAGAGGGTAAGGATCAGGTCAGGGGTCAAGATATGGGTTCTTTAGTAGTCCAGACATGGACTCTCCAGCAGTTACAGGGACGGCTTTGGATGGGACAGAATGAAGTGACGAGTTGGTTTGGGAAAGGTGGGCCTCGAAGGTGACTGCAGAGGGTTTGTCAAGGTTATCCGCTATCAGAGGAGGTGTGCGGTGCTGTGGAGGGTGAGCGCCGCCTGCGGGCGGTGGAAGTCCAGGATCGCTCAGAGCGTTCGGAGCGCTCCGAGGCTAGCGAGGCGGGCCGAAAGCGGTGAACAAAGCCGTCCAGGAAGTCCTGCTGCTGCTGGGTTATGGCTTGGGAGATGAGGCAGGGCAGCGCCTGCAGGCTGCCCGTAACCGAGTCCAGCTTGTCCTCCAATGTGCCGATGCGCTTGTCCAGCTCCTCACTGCGCTCTTGCAGCTCTGACACCAGGTCATACATCACATTCTGGGTCTAATGAAGGAGAGAAAGTAAATGTGTTTGGGGAGGCGCAAGAACAGGAGGACAGTGGAAAAAGAGGAGTGCAGGACAAGAGAAAGAAAAAAAGCTTTTTACAACTTAATATCCACACAGAGAGATGCAACAAATGAAATTAAAAGAAGTTACAGTATGTATACGTCGCCAGGGAATCATTAATGTAATAGTTCATCACAGATTCAATAAGTAGACAGTTTAAATCCAACATACTCAGCCTGAAGAGGAAGAAATAATGCCAGGAAGCAGTATGCAGGGGAGCTCTATAGTTTCATCCAGTCAGCATAGATTTTTATCTTCCCACCGGTTTAACAACCAGCTTCGCCAGTCCATTTATAGCCAGAGAAGCTCTTTAATGCTTTATGTATTTGCTTGACACATCTCATTCACATAATGAAAAGTGCCTCCATTATTCAGGCATTTATTGATCCAAGTGTAGATACAATGGGGCCAGTGTTAATGCATGTGGTAACTACATGTAATTCATCTTTTCAGTTCAAAATAGAATAAAATATAATGTAATATATTTTATTCTATTTTTTATTTCAACATTGTGAATTTCATGTGACACAATTTAAAGAGATTACAGCTCAATGAAAGAAATCAAATGATTTCTGTCTTGTATATGGGACAGAAATCAGAGGGTTACTTCTCTATAGGGCTTGACAAAGAGACACTGAGCCGTTGAACTAGTGAAGGTTGTACACAGATGGATCTGACCATCAAGCAGAGTAAGGGCAAGTAAACACACATTAAAGGACTTGGCCTTAGAACCTTTTAAAATACACACTAGAGTGCAAATGCCATCCACATCAAATGAGGCTGCAGTCACGCACCTCCCTTTGAACCCCCTCTCTGCTCTGCCCCAGTGGGTCAGCTGACGTCTATACAGCAGGACAGAAGCTGCTGAGGCATGACTGTATTCATCCTCTTATAGCCAGATACTGTTCACAATGTGTGGTTAGGTTCAGGTTCCTCGATCACATTCAAACTAACCTTGCACCGTGAACTTGGGTTCAGCTGAGTTAGCTTAGATGTTAGCAAAAACAGGCCCACGCATACATTTGGAATCATCAAAAATATAAAGAAACCATCTTTGGGGATGTAATGGTAAAGTCCCTGAATGTCCAGTATTACCGTGTCCAATATTACCACAGGTGATCTCAAGGCCCAACCAGGAATGACACTGTTGATCTATGTTGAACGATAAGATGACTGTAAATTCTTCATCTTCAAGTCTTCAAATACTCCCTCTTTAGTAATTGTGTCTTTCATACCATACATCTACGTATCTCTGGTATTTGACATACCTACTCATACTTGAGAGGTCGTGGTAACATGAGGACTCTGACATGACATATTTGGTCCTCAGGGTAATGCTCAATTCAGACCACTAGTAGTGCTCTGGGGCAATGTTTTGAGTGGGTCCTCATTTTGTTAGTATCTTGTGAGCATGAGGAGATATATGATACGGAGTTCATGATTTCATGTTTCATGTTTCATGATGGTTGTGGTAGCCAAGAAACGTAACAATGTGCTAACAAAGGCAAGGAAGAAGACTGCCCCCTAGAGAACGTGGAAATAATGCAGATCTAAAATTCTTCCAAATTGGCTTTGCAAATGTTTAATGGGAAAGTAAAAGGGTTCATTAGGTCTCAAGGATACACACAATACATGTCGGTGAGAAACAGTGGAAGTAAAAATAACTTACTTTACAAGGTACCTTTAATCAAGGTTGAGCCTCAAACAAAATAGATTCTGTCTAGCCTAAAGAAACCTTTACTTTTAAGTTTTTATTTTACTTACTTTTTTAAAGGATTTTGCCTTGTATTTTTTATTATATATGTAGTGACACCAGAATGGTTGATTCATCAGCACACCAAAACAAGAGACAAGCCCATTGACTTCCACCTGCTGGGACCCGTGTGATAAATTAATATCCAATCATCTAAAAGCTGTTCATCTGGCCCTAATGGCCTTCAGTCTAGATAAAAGAATACTGGAATCGACTGTGGCCTTGGTTGAATATACTGACTCATACAATGCACATCAAATCTGCAGAGTCAGGTAATAATTATCTGTGGGGTCATCACTAAAAATGACCCCTTTCTCTTTGCACAAAGCCATTTTGATACATTGGTAATACAAAATTATTGACACAGCAGCTTTAAAGTAAGGGACAGGCTTTAATTTAAGTAATAGATTAAACAGATTCAGTAAAATCAGAAGACTTACCTTTGCCAGGTCCACCAAGGTGTTGGCCTGATCGTTGAGTTTCCTCTGCTCCATCTTCACACTGCGCAGTCTGGGTGGGAACACAGGGAGGGGGAGAGAGGAAGCGGAGGGAAGGAGGACAAAGGAGAGAGGGGAAGAAGGCGAAGAGGAGTCGAACAGGGCAAGGACGGGGTGGAGGGGGAGAAGGGTGGTTTGCAGGAGTGGAGCATAGAGAGACGGGTTGTTTGGGGTCACGGAGAGGCAGAGAGGGCCAATAGGGAAGAAAGAAGGAGGAGGAACAACACATTTTTTATCAGGAGTGCTCTCTCACTGATGATATTGTAAAGAGAGAGGACAGCCTGCATGCATCGTAAATGTACGTATCAATATGTATACATATACATATATATATATCTAGAAATATACATGTATATATATACACATATATATATATATATATATATATATATATATATATATATATATATATATATATATATATATATATATATATATATATATATATATATATATACATACAAGCATTCCTGGTCTTGGTCAATGCAATACCAACCAAAACATGCAAAATTTGGAAGCATACTACGCTCATTTTGAAAAATATAAAGACTGCATTTATGATTTTTTATCAAGGTCTTTTTCTTGTTACAAGATCTTTTTCTGACCCGATGCTTTCAGCAGCACTTTTTACCGTAAATGGGTATTATTTGCTGCAATGAGGAAGTCTTTTTTATACTGAGAGACTATCTTGTTACAACCCAAAAATAATCTGTGCTTGAATGAGAGGAACAAACTCTCAATATAATGCCAAAAAACGTAACGTTAGTATGACAAAACATGAGGTTTTTTTCCCTGAAAGAGTGTAATATGCTTCCATACCAGAAAACCCCAAAGTCTGTGTTTGAAATTAAAACATTCCCGTCTCTTTCCACCCAAAAGTAAGACATTAAAAAACAGAAAAAGATGACATGCCCTTTGTCAGTGCTACACACAGCTCAGTGGTAGGACTTCATATTATACACACTGGTCATTCGGTAAGCGTGCAGTGACTGTGAGTGACTTTGTGCACAATGAAATGTGAGTCTTTCAGTGCTGGATTTTGTGTGTGTGTGTGTGTGTGTGTGAATGTCACAGATAAAAGATGAAGCTTGCCAGAAATAAACTGTGTAATGACATTGTTGAACATACTGCAACATAGACATTTCAAATAACTTGCGCAATGATACGTTGGACATGTTTTGTGATGCCTCAACATTGTGCCTCCTTATCTCTAATCAAATACATTATGGCACTGTAAGAACTGTTAACACGGATGTGAACAATGTGTCATTGTTAGCGGTGGCATCACACAGCCATCATCTGGGTGTGTGAGAGGAAGAATTTCCCTGTTCGGCAAATTATGAGACAGGATGACATTCAAGGGCATTTATTCATGTGCAAATCAGTATATCAGAGCAGAGTGAGACTGCTCGCTTACGGCTCTATCTCTGTGGGAAACCGTTTCAGCTCATATGTGTCTGTTTGCTCGGCTTTGTCATCCCTTATGGCTGTCGAAGAATCAGGGCTAAAAGCTAAAAGCGCTGCTTATTAGTGTAACACATTATGGGCTCAATTTTATTCTACAAAAGTCGACAACCTACAGTGAGTGTTGTGTCGTATCTTTTTGTACTATGTCATCAATGTCATCATCTGCAAGATTTGTTGTTTGATCTCATATAAGAAAGGGGGAAAAAAAGAAAGCAAAAATTTATATTAAAACAACAGCAAACATTTCAACCTCATTAGAACTACAGTACATTACAGTGCGTGTGTGTGAGTGTGTGTGTGTGTGTGTGCGTTTGTGTTCACGCCATCACAAAACCATCAGGAGTGTAGGATGAGTTCTGCTGATGCAGGTTAATATAGCCTCCAGAGCAGCTATATTAATCATGGGTAACATTGTACAGTACATCAGGAATGATTATGAACCGCTGGCCAGGCCAACAAAGCTTCAAGCTCATTCTGTGCAAGATGCTGTTTCTTTCACACGTTCTCTCCAGACAACCCTCCACTATTGACACCGGTGGCAAAATGTTGATGCTTATTATTGTTATTTTTTTTGTTTGTTTCATTCCATTCAAAGGGGGGATGGGAGGGAGAGGGAAGTAAATGGAACACTGAGGTAAAGAAAAACCAAAAACAATTCAGCATCCAGCATTTTTTTTTTCTTTTTTCTCTTTAAAAAAAAAAAACAACGCTTTTTTTCATGCATGTCAAACGCAGACATGGAGAGAGGAGGAGTAGGAGGATGTTGAGGAAACAGTAGGAGGAGGATACATAGAAGACTCAACTTACTTCTGAGCTCTGCAGTGATAGAGCAAAACAAAGACAGAACACAGTACAGAGTTTTAACCCCACAACATTCACGAAACGAGTGAAACCATTACACTTCTCACTGTAAGCACAGGGTAAAAGGGGGTCGGAGGGAGAGGGGGACGGGGAGGGGAATAAGGAAGGACCATTACACTAGATTGCAGTGTGTTTGGTTGTGTATGTGTGTGTGAGAGTCTACATGTGTGCAAGCATAACAATCAAATGTTACTCTAGGAAGATATTGTAACACATGCTAGAGGTGATACTACCAAATACTCTCAGCTACAGCTACATTTCATCAGTTTAATACCAATACAACTACTGATAATAAAGCCAAAATATTTTTTAATGACAAATAGCATTAAAGGCAATCACATAGACTGAACATCTTAAGAATAAATTTTCAATAACATACTGTAGTTTTTGTTTTTGAGCATGCTGAGAGATTCCCCTTGGTGGTCGGTGGTCAACAACTCATATATCAGTCAGCCGTTTTATTTGACATCAGATTACATCCAACAGTCACAGTGCAGGACTTACTGGTGGATGGCTTGGAGAAACTTGCGCTGGTGTTTTCGCACCTTGGCGTGATCTATCTTTTTGACCAACTTGGTGTGTTTGTAGATGAGCCATGTTTCCCTGAGTACATTGGCAGCTGTGTTCTTTACCTGTGAAACAAGGTTGAAAATGGCACACAATGTTAACAGCACAATAGCCCTGTAAGGTAACATACATCATCATGACAAAAAGCAAGAGTCAAAAATAAAACTTAAGCATAAGTAAGCAATAAATCAAAACAAAGAGAATCAACAAAAAGCTGTTGTAGTAGTAATTTAAATTTTAAATTCTAGATTTTAAATTTAAAAGTGTGACAGAAACTCAGTGGATCTGAGTTTATAATCCTGACAATAGAAAATAATAGGATTAAAATCAGTGCCCCTGTAAACAAGTGGCTCCCTGAGCTGGGTGTCAGGACCCTGCAGGGACTGCAAAATAAATCTAGAAAACAGCAAGAAAATTAGCTGGATAAGAAGGAGGAAAAATGTTAAAGCGATAAATCTGTCACATTTTTACCTCTGGGTGGTTTTAGATTTTCTTTAAACTTCTGTGCTGGGTGTTTGGACCCCTGTATACCTGGCTGCAGGTCTAGGTTTAGAGTATTTTTCAGCCTCCAAAAATGATTAAAATTAACCTAGTAAAAAGTGGAAAAACACTCTTTGGATGAATTTACAACACCTATCCGCATACAGCCTGCAACAGGGGGTCCTTGTTGTAAAAAACCAGCAGTGTATTAGTTACTGGAAATACATTAATATGCAGGAACTCACTCGTTTGCAGAGTTGTGTGTCCATCATGAAGTTGTGGACATGCTTCTCAGCCTTGGTCAGCTCCAGCTTCCTGGCCACCACTGCAACCACCAGCGCAGTGCAACCAGCTCCCTGTTGCACAAAAACATGGTCAAACAAACACAGCAATGTTTTGTTTGTGAGTTTTCACAATGCACTTTGTTAACTTTACCACATGAATAATTAAAAGAAACTGAGATCCAGTAAAGAAACTAAACAAAGCTGCTCATGTTTGACACCTTATGCCAAACAACAAATGCTTCCTCTCGTCTTGGAATGTTTAATTATAAACAAACCAAGTTGCATTTGGCGGGTTTCACTTCAGTTTTCACTGCAACAGCAGCTAAAAGAACAATGAAACTGTGAAGCTTCATTAATATAAACAAATATCAGGCATTTTCAGGTTCTTTTTATCAGTTAAGTAGAACAAAACAGCTAAAACAAGTTAAGTTTGTAATTCATTAATCAGAGAGGGAAGCAGGTGAAAACACACATGTGCCAGTATGTAAATGAAGGGTAAGAGAAGACTGCTAACAATAATGAGACATAAACTGTATATGTGGGTGAAGATATGAGATGTTGTCTTGGCAAGAAGGAGTTGAATCTCTGTGATAATAGCTCTGTTTGTTATAAAACTGTAGCTCAGAGTTGTGTTTCTTTTTGCAGTAAGTTCAGTCAGGACATGGCAGTGAGTGTAGAGAGTGGAGCCGAGGTTTAGTTTTATAACTGTTCCACTCAAAGCTGTCCTGTGAGGACGTTATGTATTTATCCGGGTGAAGAAGAGAGGAAACCTACCATAATCCCTGTAAGCAGACACACGCCTTTCCCACAGTACGTGTGTGGTACCATGTCCCCGTAGCCAATGGAGAGGAAGGTAATCGAGATGAGCCACATGGCTCCCAGGAAGTTACTGGTTACTTCCTGTTTGTCATGATACCTGAAGTGATGAAGATAAGCAGAAGTGGGAGAAACACAAAGTCAGGAAAAACCGCACACAGTTTCTTGAACGTGAGCATGCTGGAGAATGACGTGGTGCTGTGTGGAACCAAACAGGGGTGGTGGGTGGAGGAGGTGGAGGTGGTGAAGATCGAGTAGGAGGAGGAGGAAGAAATCATGGCGCAAGGTGTTACACCTGTTTTGTAAAACCAGTTTGGCACACAGTCTAAAAAAAGCATCCAGGTCCATTCTGAGTAAAAAAAAAAAAATGAGGAAAAATATCTTTTCAATGGATTTGAGAGACTATACTTCATTTCTGTTGGTCTTTGCCTTTAAGCCATTTCTATCTGAGACAGTTTAATGGAGAAATATGTTCAATGGGTATTAAACTTAAACTGGCATGTGGCAGAATAAAGCAAATAGTGTCAGTTTTTTAAAGAATTTGATGGAATGACTTTAAACTGAGAGTGAAAAACCACTGAACATGTGTTTTCATGTTCAGTGTCTGTCAATATACAAATTAACCATTTGGTGAGATGAATGATATGGAGCATTCAAAAAATGGGGCTGAGGCCAAATCACTTACTCTTGTCGTACATTAGCATAGAAATTACAATTTCAGAAACATGTTTCAAGTAACAAAGAGACAGGCCATGTCGCTGTAAGCGACTGGATAAAGAATACCGCAGGTCAGACCTGATTTGAATATGACAACCCAACAAATGTAATGTAGGTACATCCAAGAATGCATATACTGCTGCATTAAATCAAACTAACAATTGGCTTATTGGTCACGGTTTGCTGCAAATCTTACTCCATAGAGTTTATGCTGCCCCCCCCCCCCCCAAAAAAAAGGTTTGGCAATGCGAAAATCATCACTTCAAACATGTTGTTTGCTGAAAATAGCTGACAGCCATGCTTGAATTGTCAGTCCAAAGGGCCGCAGTGCATATGCAAAGATATTTCTATAAAAAGCTGGATTGATGATGACATTCCCATACCTTTTGCAGCAAGACAAAAGTCCATCACAGAGGCAAATCTGCCTTATCCACCCACCCTCATTCAACTCGCCTGATTATTCCCAATGGGCTGTCTAGGAGGAGATCAGATAAGATTTAATTTTGGAGTTAAAATCAAATATTCATTAAACACTTTGAGACAACATCTTGCCAACATCATTCTGACAAGACAACGGAGATGGAGTCTAATTTCTTGGGATTTTGTTAAGGCTTTTCTAAACGGGATTCTCACCGGGCCAATCATGAATTGTTAACCACTTCAAACTATCCAGCAGTGACCCAGCATGCGGACTGAAAATGGCTCGAACAATCACCTCTAATTAGTGCACAAGTACAGACCAGAACACTTGGGGCCAGACTTTCTTAAGAATTTCTTAAGTTTTTCTTTCCACCAGAGAAAAAAAACCAGAGTTGATATTGTAGAAATGCCTGCTCCTCCTCCAAGACAGTTCATTGTTATCAAATATCACAAATGAACTAATCATGCCCTCTGCAGTTCTTAAAACTCCCACTCTCAAGTTTCTATTCATGCTCTAAGTCGGGGGAAAAATAACTGTGAGCACTTTTTTTTTCCCTCAGAATGACAAAAAAGTGTGCAGTCTGTGGGATTCAAGCTTCTTAAAATGACATGCAGAGAAGCAGTCTGTACAATACCATGCAGGAATAAAAAAGATCTGCAACCTGCATGCTTCAAAGCCAGTATATTGAGAGCAGGGGAGCGATGGGCAAACCTGGGGTCCATTTAGAGATGAAAACCACCTCTGACAAATACTGCAGTATCATCAGGTGGAGGGGGGGATTGTACGTCTTCTCAGACGGGACTTTCATTTGTAAACAGTGGGGCAGGACTAGATAACAAAGGAAGAAGCTCATTGAATTTGACACCCCTGTCTCTTTTACCTGCATCCCAACACTTCAGCAGCTGCCCTTTGATAGCTGCCAGGGGGCTAAACTTGATCAGCTGGCTAAATATTGTAATTACAAGTGACTAGTATGTTAATTTCATTCATCTTGTCATCAAGGCGTGCAGAGAGTGAGTCATGTCTTCAAGGCAGGCAGAAATGTGCTGAACCTTTTAGCACAGTGAACAATGTATTACAATGCATTACAGGGGCCTTCTCTCTGTTGTAAACATAACCCATAAATATACTTGACAATAACGCAGAAGGCATTGTTTTTTTTAGCAATAAAATGTTTTAGGTAAAGCTTCCTGTTTTATTATCTGTTTTTCTAATGGTGAGTGTGGCCATATTTTTTCAACGCACATATTTCAATAACTCTGTACTCCGAAAAAGAGTAGAAGACAGCAATACGGGAACAGGGACAGAGGCTGAATGGGGAGCTAATCAATAGCATTTTAAGGCTCTCAATATACTGTGTCAAGTTTTGGAATAGCATGGAGAAGAGCTGGCACCACTTTCAACCTATTCCAGGACAAGAGGTATATAGTGTCTAGAGCAGACAGTTTTATCCCCCACTGTTAAATTCTCCCTGACAGACACTCTGCAGCGAAAGCATTACCCTGGCATCACTTCCTCAAATATTTCAGAAATGACATTATTTATCCACTGCTGTATAATGTAATACTGTAATTTACTTCCAAATGAGTGCTGAAACTTTGCTTCTGTGGTGGGTTAGAGGAGTACAGCATAATTCACACAACATAAGACAAGTAACGTAACATCAGTCCCTTCAAATTATCACAAATTTATGAACTAGTCTAGTCAGCCCTGCACATTAGGGAAAATGTAAAACCACCACTGGGATGTCTTCTGTTTATGTGTACTAATAAACCAGATTCCTCACCATTTAATTTTTTAGCCGCCAATGCGCATAGGTGAGCGTATGATACGTATGACAAGTCCCCCGAGGAAATAACAGCAGCCAAGGCTAACAACACAGCCTCTGAACAAACAGAATAGTAATGATGGATCCACACATGCTCACACACACACATGCACACAGGCACACAAACCACCAGGAATATTTGAAATGTTGCTCTATTTCTGATTTAAAAACAACAGGAAAGCCTTTACGGTACTTGATAATTAATATGAACAACATGACTACCTTCAGTCTCAATGCTTTACAATGAAAAGTGTCAAGTTCTTCTCAGCAATTATTTTTAAGATTTATCTGTCATCTTAACGTGCTTGTTTTTAAGCAAAACACTTCACATACATGAAATCTGTGAAACCACCAGGACGCTCTGCATCAGTATAGTGATAGTAAGGCACAGTCAGCTTCCTCAGAGGAGAGCTGATAAATGTTACAAAAGTGTTTTATGTGCCCAGAATATACATGTGGTAAGATGTAAGAGAATATATGCAAAACTCCATTCTACATCAAAATGTATATTTCAAACTTCCTCCAGAGGAGCCACAGCCTTGCTTCTGTTTCTACTTTCCTTTGCTGGTCAGCTGCAATGGAAAACATTCAAACGCTACTGTTTAACATTCTGCAGCTATCGCCTGCACACAACAACAGCACTTCCCCTCTTCCTCATGCATTTTGGTTTCACATCAACAAAAACAAATGTAAAAGATTTTTCAACGAGTGCAAGTCTTGTTGATATAAATGAATTTGAGTGCCGGCTGAGATAACTTGGGGACAAATATGTTAGGATGCTCCTCAGGGAGTGTGTTAGTTGCAGTAAACATGAGCAGATTAAACTCAAAGTGATGATGACCTAATTAAAAAACTGCAAACCTAACAGTGTTTTTACAGCGCAGCCAGTATGCAAAGCAAGCAAGCAGCAGCAGCACATTCAAAGTGAACATTGGACTGTGCATGTATCATAAAATTCATGGACAATTTGCATTGGACGTGTGCATTTTATATGTTTCAGAGCCTAAAAGAAACAAATAACAAATCTGTCCAACTTAGTTAAGTTGAGCTGAGTCAATTTTATCACAATATTTTTTTTATAATATTTTAATTGGAGAACACTTCAGATAAAATTATTTTGGATTATACCAGAATTACAACATCTAAAACTCACATTTAATTCAAATGTAGTTTAAGTTACTATCAGCCACAAGAGCAGCATTGATCAAGGGATGGCAGTGTGGATTGCAATGAAATTTTGTACAGACATTCACGTTCCCCAGAGGATGAGTCAAATCAATCTAATCCTGACTTTTCCACTAACACGACCATGAGGTTCACATCTGTGGTTTTGTGCAAAATGTCAAAACAACTACTGGAGGGATAGCCACAAAATGTGGAACACATATTCATGTTCGCTGTAGTAAAATTGGTTATGTCTTCACTTTTCATCTGGTGCCATCTATAGCTCAAATTTTCCACTGATTATAGCTTTCTATTGTTTTGCTTTATGTCTAAATATTTTCAAAACTAATGACATTCCCAACAGCTTCAGCTGTAATAACCCTAAACCTGATTAGTAAATGTTAGCATGCTAAAACGCTCCACCAAGATGAAGACCACGATAAACATTACACTTGCTAAACAGCGGCTTGTAAACACTGTCTTGGTGAGCATGTTAGCATGCTGATATTAGCATCTAACTCAAAGCAGCACTGTGCAGGCGGCATGGCGGTAGTCTCTTAGTCCTGTCACAACTGATGTTGCATCTTGAAGGAACATGTAGATGTACATAAGGAAGTGTTTGGAAAGTTACACAAAGCTCTGTCTATCTATCTTGAAAAAAAAAAACATTTGTACTTGGAGGAACACTAACATTGAGTCACACTTTATGTGTATCTGCACTCTTTCCCTAGGTTCCCTGTAATGTGTAGGAGGGCTTCATTTTACTGTAATATCTCTTTACATTGTAAGTGAGGTCTCATCGCACTTGTGTTCCATTCACTGCAATTAAAACACATATGCAGAGGACATAAAGTAGTATGTGCAGCCATCTTCATCTCTTGGCTTCGTGCCCAAGTTTAACAATGAATGGATTCTTAAAACACACTCATCCAGTCGAGGGACTCAATGTCACAGTGACCTCTCATCTGAAAATCAAACATGGGGGAGTGTCGGCCTCACAAGATGTGTTGTAAGTGTACTTTAGCCAATTAACATAAACTATAAACCAAAAAAGAGGACTGCGGTGGCAGAAACCAATATAACCGCGTTCACTCCCTGTTACACCAACTGTACATTTATTGCCAGGAACTAAATGATTTTGTTTTACCAATGTCATTATGATTGCACTTTAATAATGAGCTATGTCTAATGTATTGCTGTCAAACAACTAGAATGTGAATCCAGAAGAAAAGAACTGCTTGGATTTGCTGACTTGCAGTTTTGGCAGCCAGGCAGGCTTCAGGCTTCAGCTGCAAGAAATGATCAAGTGTGTGTTTGTGAATCTCATCCAGACTAATTATACTTTCAAAGAGTACATTGCAGTGTTGTAACTGGTAAGATTTCCTGCAAGTCACCCCACCATTACGAATGATGAAGCAAACACATCAGCTAATGTAAGCCCCTGACACAGTCTTGTGGCAGTACCCTTGCAAACTTTCATATTTAAACTGAGCACTTCAGTCAGGCCCTTTCTTTGACCTGCTGCGAGTGTCCTTCTTAATCTACAAGGCCACCAGACAGGAAGTGTCTTTCATGAAGCCCTTAATCTTAATGTTTCAAGGCTGGAGAGTAGTTATGTCTCTGAGGTTATCAGATAGCAAGTATTCTATTACAGATGTTCCACTGAATTAGGCTGGAGACACCTGCAAAAAAACTCAGCAGTAAGTCATGGAATCCCTGCTATTATCAACACTGAAGACTCTAAACAAACTTGTGCTCGTGCTCAAGCTGAAAATAGGTTCACAACAATACCCATGTCATTTTTTACCTCAAAGGATTTTTTTCCTCCCAGAAATAATATGCTCAATGGAATTTATGGTATACCTAGTAGTGTTAAAGTTTACTTTGCTGAAAACCATCCAACCTTCAGGGGACACAGACGAATTCTGAAACACCACCACTCCACCTCCGCTGCCAACTCAGTACATCTAACCATTGTCTTTAATGTTCCCAGTCCTCCCAATGCACTGTGCACTACACACAGCATCAGCTACTTCTGCCCACAACACCAAGTCCGGCTTTAAGGTTGTGCTTCCTACCTGTAAGATGCCTCCTTAATCTGTGCCCACGTTCTGGTGCCCCATAAAAATACCTACTCAAAACATTTTAAGGTTTTCAAGTTTCAATTACACCTGTCAATTTCTTCACCCAAAATTGTCTAATAAACTGTTAGTGGTATATGTAGGTTTCATAGCACTGATTTAGTTTTGTACATAGCAGCGCACATTACACAACATCTGTCCATCCCATGACCTCCTAGACACTAAGATTTATAATTTGCATTATAAAACTTTACTGGAAGTGAAAGTCTGAGTTCGGTTGAATGACTTTGATATGATTATGTTTATGAGGGATGGCAAGATTTTAGTTAGTTCTGTTACATTTTGTTAATGAGGGAATCTTTGAAGTTAAAAAGATAAAAAAGCTGACTCTGCAGTGGTACTAACACATTTATGGCTTAGTAGACATTTTTGTTTGAATTGAGCTTTGGCAAAAAAAATAAAATATATATATATATATATATATGTTGCAGTGGTTGATGCAGTCCTAGCCTAATG
This sequence comes from Lates japonicus, assembly GCA_033238685.1. Classification (NCBI taxonomy): domain Eukaryota; kingdom Metazoa; phylum Chordata; class Actinopteri; family Centropomidae; genus Lates; species Lates japonicus. The sequence goes on along the minus strand of BRZM01000010.1, from coordinate 12,157,831 downwards.
TAGATCCCTAGTCAGTGCATTTTGGACCGCATCAAAGCTTTTACCTGAGGTAAAGGGATGCACTTCTACAAGCATGAGGGGATGCAGCACTCACAAAAACACTGTAGTTCTGCAGTTTAATGGCATGAGCAGACACTAGATGTTTAAAGCTACTCATGGTATCGCCATATGCTTGGTAATATACACCTACACATCTAACATCTTCTCCTCTGCCCTGGCTAAAATCTCACGTGAAGACAAATCTAGAGAGCACGAGAATCCGCATTAAGTCAATTTCTGTAGTGAGACATCAACAGGAAAATTAAAGCCAGCCTTCAAAATTCAGACTAGTTTAGAAAATGCTCCTCACTCAAAACCCATTCTTAGCTCTGTGTACAAGTAGATGAACAGAAGTACCTTGTTAGCAACTGGGACATTAGGCATATGGTAGCACTTCACAGTCGCAGCAGCTACGTAAGAGTTATGATTCTCTTAAAATGGTGGGACTAATGTAACCACTGCTACTATGTTCAGAATACATTTTGTAACCTTCAAAAAGAAAAAAGTATTGTTGAAACTGAATGTAGTGCTAGGCGTCATATGCATTTCTAATCCATAATAAAAATAAAAACAGTAACATACTGAGGAACCTTTTACTTTAAGCCACTACTACCTCTCTTTTAAGCAAAGAACAGCACTGGTTGGGCTCATGAGCTTCAGTGCTTATTCTGATCATATCTTGTGAGGTTTTATCACTTCCACATTCATTGTTATGCAAACATGCTTTGTATATGACTTTGCCATAGGCTGTAATCAATACTATGCCTGCAGAGCGTGCATAGTTTAAAAACACTTTATCAGATCAAGTCATCAAACCATAGAGAATCCACCTGTCCTTGAGGTCGTAACAATTTGCATAAGATCCATCCGTCTTTGTGGAGGAGATGCTCGTTTTAAAGATAATCTTGTGAATGATTCAGATGAAGGTAAAGTTATATTAGACATTTAGTTTGACAGTGAATAAGGGAATACAAGCATATAGACACTTCATTCTTCAACTGTTTTTCAATGAAGAGTGTGTTTGTTGTGCAGAATTGGCCATCATTAGCTAATGTTGCCACCCAGAACGTAATATTGTTGCTTTACATTGTAAATATGAATCTACTGTAACAAGAAACTAAGAGGAACATCAACACTGTCATATCTGTGTGTGTTCAGTGACGGATCAGTGTGTTTGCACTCCTAGCCTGGAAACTTCAAAGTTGTAAAATCTACCTGAATATTTAATGTAAACCTGTGGTTGGTGTGAGAAAGTTCAAGTTGCAGTGGTGTATGTTTCTCTGGTTAGACATTACATTTGGACAGTCTGTTCTTGGCTGGGGCTGTTTGTATCTTGTGGCTAAGCGATGACACAATCTAGATGTCAGACCTTGGGTGTAGGTGTAGCTGACTAGTAACTCAAGCCTGATAATCCGGTGTGGCGCTCTGAGGGAAAGTCAGCTAAACTTTCTGAGAGCTTGTCTTTTACATAGCCTACGGGTCCTCGCTGGAGAAAGCGAGGTGAGAAACAGCAGTCTCACATCGCCTCGAAATAGAGCGTTTTGTTTCAGATAACAGAGTTAGAACAGGTGAGGAAGAGAATTAGATAACAGTTAAAGAGAAAAAGGAGCGAGAAACCAGGGGAAGGCAAGGCAAGGCAAGCATGCGAGAGTGTAACTGAGTTTCTGGCCGTATTGGGCCTGCTTCTCATGGATAAGGGAAGGCAAAGGGACAGGGAATCAGTAGTAGGGAGAGATGAGGAAAAACTGCAAAGCATGCCACGTTAGATGGGTACGGTAAGAGATCTGCAAAGGATCAGTCAGGAGTAAGAGAGAGAGGGAGGGAGCCTTATCATAGTGAGGGAGAAGCCAAAAGAGCTTAGTTAAGGAGCTGAGTTGAGGTAGGTTAGCTCTGAAGATGGGCTGTGTCAAGAAAGAAGGGAAAGGGGGCCAGTGACCAGCATTAAATCCATCTACTGTAACATTAGCATTTCTCCCAACCCCCCCCAAACCCTCCATCCCTCTCTGTTCCCCCTGGTTGTGTGTCTTTCATTCCCCCCATCTAGGCATTTTCCAGGTAGACTCCGTGTTCGTCCAATCTCTCATCGTACTGCCCTTTGATTGGCTCAGGAGCGTGGTCAATGTGACAGTGTAACGGCGCATTTTTAAAGAAGATACAAAGGTCACACACAGCACTTTGGGAAACAAGCGCCTCTTTTTTTTTACCCCCCTTTTTTAAATTTTACTTGAAATGATGGGATTGATAGGTAAACATGAAAACTCGCATGCTGTTTCGATGTTTACAAGAGGAGGGGACGAAGGGGGATGAGGACATTCGGTTCATGGATGTAAACAAAAACTGGAGACACTGCTTTCAGCACAGAACTAACTCCTCTCTCAAGAGTGTCTCCATTTAAGAAACTGTGCGACAATGGAAAGCAATGCCCTCATTTACCTGCCTGGCCTTGTACTGTGTAACACCAGTCATATACTATATCGTTGGCGACCAAAATAATGCTGTACCAGATAGGAAGACACACCCCAGACCAAAATTACATTACCTAATACACAAAATGACTTGACATTTGTCCTCTCCTTGGACACTCAGACCTTCTTTTGGCTACAGGAGACAATTTCTAGAGCAAAATCTTTGGAGTAGAAGCAACAAAATTCTGTGGAAAACCACTACAACACTGTTCAATTAATTTTGTGAAGGGAGACACATAATGGGATGGTAATGTGAGAACACAAAGAACAGAAAGGCTTTTGCTTCTCGGCAAATCTTTGGAGTTGCTGTTAAATAGACTTTTTGTGCAATATAGATCTATAACAATTGCATAAGGAGAGGGAGAGAAAAAAATGAGAAAAGACAAATTGCCCTCTGGCAGACTCGTGAAGGTGACTTGAAGGAGCTGCTCCATTTTAGCACAAATTTCCTCCTCCTCCTCCTCCTCCTCTTCCTCTACCTCCTCCTCCAGTCCCTACCGGCCTAACACACAACAGTTAGCAAAGAGACGCTTGCTTCAAAGTGCTGCTCACACCGTTGGTCTCTGCTGTCCTCCTATAGCCACTAAAAGCCTGTTTTTCTTAGCAGAAAGATGGTGCCACTTTCATGCCAAACAAGAGGGCCTATAGTGCTAACTGCCATACTGAGTTTGGAAAGGATCATCGCTTAATTGTTTTAGAGGGGCTGCCCTGTCTCCCCGCTACCACCACCCCACCACCCTCCAAAACCCCACTCAGGGCAGCAGTGGCGCCAGCTCGGTGCAAAAAAGAGAGCTGAGCGTGTTTACTGTAGCTTAACATTTTACACCTGACAGGTTTAAAAAAGGACCATGAGTAGCATAAATGTCCTTGAATAAACATATGTACACACAAAAGTATACACACACAAGAGGACACACACACACACACACACACACACACACTAACACGCTACTTATTAGTTTAAAAGTCTAACTGAGACCAGATAATGGGGTTTTACACACAAACAGCACAGTCAGGATGTTACTAAACAATGCAGCTGCAGGTGTAGGTGCAGCCTGATATTATCTATGGACGCTATTCCCCACCATCTAAACTACCAATTAATCAAAGCCCAGCACCAACAGGGGGACCTTCCATTTAATGGTAGGTGCAGAAAAGGCAGCTAGCATTAGCAGGGCCACCAGTATGCGTTGCCAGACAACAGCCAGCTGATGCCAGCCGCAGTGTGTGTGTGCGCGTGTGTGCATGGGGGCCATAGATCTAGGAAATGAGAACCTGTACTACTCAAGTCGCCCCCACCCCACCCTGTTGGTAAAATGCCATTTGATAAATCAATTTAACAACCATGGTGTAAAAATGCCGCTCTGCAGCAGGCTAATGATCACTGGGTTGTTATTATAATAACGACACCAACAAACAAATGACAAAAACAAGAAGTGGAAATATCGTTCATAATCGTCAGTGTGATGACAGTGAGAGCTGCTCAATATTACTCTGTCCTTCAGTGGTCCATATTACAGAATGTATTTTTAGCTATCAACTAGATTGCTTTGCCCTTCGGGTCGGCGACATGTTCGCAAGACATTCTAATGTCTGAAATTGTTTTGAGAAGTCCCTGGTGAAATAACATTGAGTAAACCAATTAATCCAGCTGCCAGAGGTTCAAGGATTTTTCAGTCCCAGTCCTCACTGCCTCTTAACGTGTTTCCCTCCTTCAGGACTCAGAAAACCTCGGCAGAGCCTCAAGTGCTGCTGTGTGATGTGACCATCCGCAGCACATGCTACCTGTCTGATATGGGAGGGGGTGCTGTGCCACTCAGAGATGGGAGGGTCATTTCCATTTCAGCTGAGGTCAGCTTGATGAATGGACTGAACCCCACTCAGTAACAGTCACAGACAAACCTATTGACTTTCTTAAAACCCTATAAATCATCCTATAGATTACCACACTGACACACACACACACACACACACACACACATTTGTAATCAAAAGCACATTTGAAAATTAAAAACCATCTGACATGCACAACTGAAAAAAAAATCTATCCCTCAAAGAAGGAACCTACCCCTGGTTTGGTATGTCTTAGCCCTACAACTGACATACACAAACTAATGCTGGCAATTTTATAAAGAGCACCAAAAGCTTTTATTTGCCCCAACATTTGAGATGTCAGCTGATATACAACATTTTTGACAGTATCATGAATTAAAAGCTTTTTGGCACTCTCAAACTTTGGACATCAAAGGATCCTTGAAAGCAGCACAGTTCTGAAAATGACCCCCTTCTCTCAGCTGCAGCACCATGTGACAATAATGTAACTTTGAATAAAGGTAACCAAATATAAATCTTAGAATCTGTCATATAATATAAACAAGGAAATACTGGAAGCCCTTTTCCTTACAGTAAAATGCTGCAATATGCTTGTCTGAAAAGAGAATGAAGTTCTCTTAATCTTTGGTGGTTTGCAAACAAAGAATTTTTTTTGAATTGCTGCCTGAAATATAGAATTTGTGTTTTGCTTTAGACAGTAATAAGCAATAATGTTAAAGCTGCACAATAAAGATGAGCTGTGAAAGGGGTCAGCTGCAGAAATGAACCCTCAGAGAACGATCAGCCATTGGTGTGTTTTAGCACCTTTCAGCTCGTTGTTTTGTTTTCATGGCCCACAGCTTAATTGTGTTTGTTTCAGTCTTTCCACTTTTACAATCTTCCTGTCCTTCCACCCCCAACAGGCAGCTGTCCAGTGGAAAAGCTCTGATAAACTGCTTGCACACTATCTATCCAGCACCAAACAGCAGAGACACAAAGTTCTAGCCGGCGAACAAAGTTAGCCGCTAGCAGGGAACAAAGTTAGCAAATAGCCAGTGAAAAGTCTAAGTTAGCGAGTAGCCTGTGAACAGACAGAGCAAGTAGCTTGTGAATATAGTGAGGTAAATAGCAAGTTGAACATCCAGTTATATTTCTTTTCTTTTCCTGCCAACATGACAGTGTAAACGTACCGAGTCACGTGATGCCCGGGGCTCTATAGTGCTTAAATATACATATTTTTTTAGTCCATAGGCTCAAGCATATAACATCTTAAGTCTTGTTCCATTTTTGCTCACTTACAGGTTGTACTGTTAAAGAGAGATGGTCATATTTGCAGAGATGAAAGACATCTACTCTGTGACCTATCATATACTGCAGTGCACTGCAATGTCAGGTCCCAAGTAAACAGCCCAGTAAATACTGTGGTAGAAGCTGCTCTGAGTGCCCTGAGTGCACGATATTCCTCCATAAATACCCTGACACAGCAGACCTGACTGGCTGACACAGAAGGACAACAACAGGTCAAGGGGTGATGACCTGGTTCATCATGACCCCGAATCCAAACCGCCTGCTGGTGTCCTTGCTGTAGAGTCCCACTTGTTCCCATAGCTTGCTGTGTTGTCTCCACCCTGATCCACTAAAAGTAAAATGTGCTCTTGGGCAGTTTGAAACATCTGGAACTTCATTCCCATCTTTTATTTCTGCTGACCTTTCTCTTCATCTCTTCTTGTCTTTATCTCTCTCTCTGGCTAAATCTCTCTCTATATATACATCTCTTCATCCTCTCCTCTGCACCATCCCTCTCTCCATCTCCCTGTCCTGCTGTGAGGTTGTGATTTTAGACACTGGCTTCAAAGGGAATGACAGATAACCACAATGGTACTAGAACAGGGACAAAACTCCAAGCTGATGCCAATAATGACAATTTTCAACTAGTCAAGGAACCAGGTCAACAGTCAAGAAATTACTGAACAGAAAATTTAAAAAGGCAAAATCTTAGATTTAATCCTACTGACAGACTATTAGTCATTGTACAGATCACATGACATTCCTCTGTATTTGTGCAATATTCCCAACACCTTTGTTAGATAATGTACGTCAGTGCCTGTGCTAATAATCACTCTTCATAAATCTGACAGCTGCCAACCCCACACAACTCAAAAATTAACAAAAGCAATGACAACACACAAAGCTCCCACTCATGCACCACACACACGCTCAACCTACCTTAGTGTAAACCCCCCATGACAGTTCCGTCTCTGTCACCATGACAACAATCCCAAACATCCCAAAGATGAGTGCGTAGTCGCTGAGCCGCTTTCGCTTCTCAAACAGCGCCCTCCGGTGGCCAAGCTTGTAGCCAATGTCCCTGTTCTTCTTCTGCGGCGCCCTTCCTCCGCCACGCCCGCTGCCCTCCCTGACCAAGCTCTCGTTGGACGCCTTGCTGGGGTCTTCGCCGCCGTTGCCCTTGGACACCACCACCTCCAGGCCAGAGCTGTGCAGCGTCTGCAAGGGCTGCGTCTCCGAGTCGAGCTCCGCGAGGTTGCGGCGCGACGAGGACGCCAGGCTGCCCACTAGTGGTCTCACCACTCCGCCATTGTACTTGCAGGTGTTCATGGCTATCTGAGGGAGTCGGCCGCTGCTCTCGGAGAGGGAGGGCTTGGATCCAGCATGGCTCAGCTTCTTCTGCTCAGTAGTGGCCTGCGATCAGGAAGGAGAGTGATAAATACAATACTATCACAACAGAAAAGGGTGTAAAAACCGACAGTAGGTTGAAGAGACACACATACAGGTGGACTTTAAATAGAGCATTAATGTGGGAGTTATATCTCTGTGGCTCTGGAGAGGGCAAAGAGAGGGAGAAGGATCTTGGAAAAAAAAAAATTGGTTATAAAAGCAGACAGATTTAGTGCTCAGTAGGACATGTGGCCAACGTACAGTATGAACCCAAAATATCAACAATTCTTGTTTGAAAGACCCAAATACTCAAGGTCTGTTTTCCTTAGCAACATATAACGAGAGCTGGTAACAGAAGTGGTTTCTCATCAAGAATCGTTTATGTCTGTGTTAGTGTAAGATGTATAAGATAATCACAGTTTTACAGTAAAGCTACAACAGTCACGACCTCCCTTTGTGTTCTTCCATACCAAACCTGGTATGTTTCATGTGTACCAGGTTTTCCTTCAATAAAAGGGGCATCAAAACTAGATAGCTCATAAACAAATAAATAATGAATGGATTTTGATGTATAAATAAAAACGTATAACCAATAGTGGACCCTACAAAGTGCAGAAAATTGAATCTTTGCGCTGCACAAATTTAGATATGAATGATTAATGTGCGGCGTGACCCTGTTTCCTGTCAGAGAAACTCTCTTCCCCTGCAGAGATGAGCAGCGGGCTTCCCAAAAGAGAGCAGAGGAGAAGAAAATGTGGAACTTATCAAATCAGGCGTGCCACAGCGACCAGATGTGAGATTCCTACTATTTTGAGACGAAAACAAGGGAAACCATTTCTTCTGAAACTCAAAAGATACTGTATACTGTACATCACATGTCTGTTAAGGTTAAGGGCAACTTAGGGGCAAGTTGAATAACAACACCGGGCGATGCGTTCATGTGTTGGCATAATGTTTAACCAGTAAACTGTACACTGTGTGTGTAATTTCTAATTTAAATGAGATAGGAGAGAACAGACCTACACATTTGTTTTCCAACCTGAGGCAGAGGAGACTCTTCTCCTCTTACATTTAGCGTCTATCGTTTCTGCTGTCCTTAAAAGATAGGAGTGAGTTTCTGTCCCGGTTACACAGACACAGAATGTTCTATCCATGCAGAGGCTGTAGAGCAGTCACCCCAGAAGCATCTATCTGCCTGTCTATCCCCTGCCCTTCAGAGACTCGGGCAGATTATCATAATGGGTTATGAAAACTTCACATGGAACAGTGCTTTTTCCGAAACAAGTCGGGGGTGTGTGATAGCACTGCTGGCCCTTTTTATTAGCCTTGACAAAGCATGCCTAATGCCTTTAAATGTGCTGGTGGGAATAAAGAAGGGCTGCCCTAATGGAAATTTACTAACTCCGGTCCTGTGATGCTATCGTCTTGCGCATATTGTGGCTCCATGAGAACAGGACTAAAGGTTAAGGATTAGTGCAGCCCATAGTGTTTCTAATCCCCTTTTCTGTATTAAATTGCTTTTTAATCTGTGCCATTAGGACCCCTCTACACTTTTGAAGACTGTGCGGTGAGTGAACTTTCAGGTTGAATGACAGGAAATACTGTAGAAAAAGATACTGATATGCCTGTAGTGGTCAAGATGCTATTCTTTATAAGGTGATAAAAATAGAACAGAGAGTGCTGAACTTTTAGAATTTCAGTTCAACAAATCAAGCAACAGCAAGTTCCTTAAAAATGCTGAGTGTCTTGACACTAATTTTGTGCATTCTGCAAAAAGGTGAATCTTAGCAATTTACAGCTTACTGTATTAAGAGTAAGATATGCAACAACAAGAATCAGAATCACTACATACTTAATTATTTCACTGTTTCACCCAAACGTTTTAATGCAGTTTATAGCTACCATGGATTTTTTCAGCATCAGGAACATATTGTAAATACAACAACTTAGTATCAATATCAAAAATAGACAATGACAGAAGTCAAACAGAGGTACCAAATCATCCAGAAAAATATGGTTATTATTGTAGCCAATGCATGTATTGGCTATGCAGCATGAGATACAGTAGAAATATTGTTGGATTGAACTCAACTGGTGTAAGAAATCACAACTGTGTAGGTCATCTTAGTAGCCTACTTCAGTAGGTTTTGGTAAATGTCTATACTGGTGCGTAAATAGCTCTGTTTTCTCCTGCATCCAGATCTACTGTAGATCAGCCTGTCAGTCCTGTGTTGAATCCACAGATAACTGGTACAGAGCATCTATGAAATATCAGTATTCCTTTGGTTTTGAGTGTCACAATATGATGCCATTCATTCTCAAAAAAGAATTTCCTGCTTTTGTGTAGGAAGTAAATAACTCTGTAGTATTTTTAGTCTCAGTCAAACTTTCAAAGTGTTTCTGAGATGCCTGATATGCAAATACGGGTCCTGGACTATAATATCTGAGAAATAAAAATCCAAGACAACTACTTCAAACAAAGGTTGTGTATGTTTGTAGAAATTGCTGCTTATGTCATCTTGTGCATTTATAAGAGTGTATGAGTGTATTTTTACAGTTTGTCCTACAATTGTTTTATCACAACATTATTAGAAACTACCAGTGACAGAGGATACTGTGATGGGAAAATTAGATTTTTCCTTCTCACATGTTCACACACACCAGCATCAATTTGGGGTGCAGTATTCTGCTTAAGGGCCGAACCACCGACCCTACAATTTATAGCCAACTTGCTCTACCACCTGAGCCAAAGTTAAAGTCATCTCAACTGCTGTAATAGACGTATCCACAGCCACACAATGGTAATAAGAAAAGTCACAGTCACGCCACACTCTAGATAAGTTTAGAAGGAAGGTTTGGGTTTATGGTTTCAAACATTCTCCCACATCATTATCACAGTTTTTCTTGGTTTCTTTTGCAGTCACTTAAGTTACATGAAACACAACCACAGTTTGTTTCATTTAGATTTTTGTTTATTGCTATAGTTTGACACTGCACTGTATTCTAGATGAAGCGCACGTACTTGGTTTACATTGTTCTGTCAGTTTTAATAAGTTGGTTATTTTTTCTTTTGTCTTTGAGTTACCGCGTCTAATGCATCAGTCCTTCCAGGTTCAGGTAAAAGAGGTGGCTGAGGGTGGAACCTGCTTAAAGACAGAAGCTCAATAAGTGGACCACACCATCAGCTGCATCAGCACGGGGAGAATTTTGTTTCTTTGTATTGTCAGTGTTGTTTCTCCCTGTTTCATTTTCAGTGGTCTGATCAGCCACTATATTTCCCTCATGTCTCATTTTGTTTTGTTAAAACCCATTTTTTGAAAAGGAAAACTGTGTCTGCTTGTCCTTTGACTGCTTGATCATTAACAACTATGACTGGTCTCTCACAGACTGTATACAGTTAAATCCCAAGATTCATGTCAAAGGTCACTGTCAAACTGAGCTGTTTGACTGTATATGTTCTAGTCATACACCTATCCCTCAGTTTTCTCAGTGCAGTTGTTCCATTTTATGTTCAATATTCACGTTTCACAAGAGACTGTAAACCAATCTGTATGGCATTTATGACACTAGTGGTCTTGCGCGATTTTTGTGTAAGTTTCACAAGTTAAGAGGTGACAGCAAGTTAAATAACATAACACACCCAAAAAGCCGTATTTGTTCAAGATGTGGATTCATAGATCTGAGTGACCTCTGACCTCTGAGCAAGTGTGACTGTACAGTAAATGATTGACAGGTCTCTTTTATGGTTACACATAAGTCCACCCTGCCCCAGACTCGACAAACACATCACACAGTGATTTTCACTTTGGATTCACGAACTCAGCACAAATATCCAAAAATATAAATATAAATATAAAAACATTTGAAACCATGTAATCATAATCTGGCTTTGGGTTCCTCCCCTAAAAATAGAAATCAGAAGCCTCTAAAGGATCATTCTCCCTTAAAATGTTTGAACCTAAAGGCTGAAGTAATGAAAAACAAAGCAAACTAATTTGGTTTCCAGTGACCAGTTAGATGATGATAAATCAGAGTAATGTGGCCATGTTGTGACATCCATGGGACATAGTAGGAGCCTGAGATGTAAAAGGAGAACATCCCGGGAAGTGTTGCTCCAGTAACGTAAATGAAACAGGATTGATGATGGACACCGAGAGTGCAGGGCTGCTGTTACAGCCTCAGCTTTAGTTACCTGTTTCTGGTGATCATTCGTTACTGAACCAGGTCAGGACAAGGAATAACCCAGATGTGGGCAAACCCTCTGTCAGTCACTGGACCACATATACCTCTGCATTTCTACACATCAAGACAAGATAATATACCGGAGAAACAAAATAAGAGAGAGAATAGCTACACAGGCTTATCAAAGAAAGATAAATAAGACACAACTTACAAAATACCAAAATGCATGTTTGATTTTTTTCCTCTGTAAAACTAAAGAGTCCTTCACAGACTTTGCAGCAGGAGTCCTCACATCCCTGTCCAAAACCTCATTCCTTTCTCTCGCCCACTTAGCCAGCTACCCAAGCTCCCGTCTCTCTTAGCATTTCCCCAGCAACCCGACTAAACAGTGCGACACAAGGGCACAGCGGGCCAGCGTTGCCCTTGCTGTCCCCTGATGCCCCCACAGAGGAGACACGGGGAGGGCTGCTGACCAACCAGTCAACCAATGGCTCAATTTCATTCTGAATGGCACGCAGCATCCAGGCTCTATGAAATGGAGCCTCATAATCAAATTGAAAAGCCTCAGTGCAGAACAGTTTAAATGAAGGCAACTCTCTGCCTCGATCCTTTCTCTCTCTCTTTCTGTCTTTCTCTCCAGCCAGCTCAAATCTAATAGAAAATCCTCATTCTTTAGTCTTGTATGGGGCTACTGTGCTGCAGTCTTGAAGGCTTATATATCCTAAAAATGGAACTGTGCTTTACAAAATCAAATGTGCTCAATTCTGTGTGTGTGTGTTTGTGAGTTTGAGCATGTGGATGCCAGTCTGTTTAATTATGTGTGTGTGTACGTGGGTGGGTGGGAGGATGTGTGCATATGTGTGCTAGTTGAAGAAGCTGAGCCTCAGCCAGGCATTGGATTAGGTCGGATATTGACGCAGACAGTGTGCAGCAACGAAACAAGCATGAGGAGGAATTGTTTGAGGGAGATCCACGTGTATGTGTGGAGTCTGTGAACAGCGGACAGATGCCGACAAGGCTGACATGAAAGGGGGATCACAAAAGAGAAAAAAAAGGAGGAGGAGGAAAAAGCGACGAAATGAGAGATCTGGAAAAAGAGGGAACATGAAAAGATGGGGGGGTGAAAGAGAGAGAGATAAATGAAAGAGAGGGAAGACAGCTCCCAGTGGGTGTCTCTGCCAGCCCCTGGAGTGATTGAGAGCTGCAGGCTATACTCTCCAGTTTGTCCCTGCACACTAGACGCTGTCACATTTCTCTGACAGGCCAGCAGGCATCAGGGCTCTTCCGTCCATCCCCGACCAGCATGTGGATCATTACTCAGCGCTGGTAAAGATGGAGGAAAACCAGAGGCGGCAGGGCCACATTCATAAAGGAAAATCCTCTATCAGAGCTCTCTGTGTGCTGTGGTCATTGAAATAAACAATATATAGTTAATGAAGAATCTTGTTAGAGCATCAGATGTTCAGAAATGAACACCATAGGCATTCACATCATGTTATATCATCATGAATTTGAATTCATCATCCTTATCGATGTCTAAGTAAAAATACTCTTTTCCTTGCAGTAGTTGAGGGTTGAGTCTCTGTGTGCCCAGTCTTATCGCCCCATACTTCATGTCCCTATATCTCTGTAGGGATGTCTGCTCTTAAATAATGGCTGCTTCTGTGGGATATGTTGAAGCTTTTGTAAGTGTAATGATTGGGGAGGCAGCCAATGTTCAAAGAGTTTTTACAGAATATTCTTGCACAGACTTCTGGTAAGGTCAGCAAGCTTGTGCATTGTGCTTGTGGTCACTAATGGTGCAACAGACCAAGGCATTGATTTCACAATATAGTGAAGCAAACATCTCAAAGAATTGACCAGTATCTCACTTCATACATGTTATACATGCCCTCTATTGAAATTCAACTTAGTTTTCAAATATGGGGAAAAAAATTAAAGCTCAATCTTAGGTGGTCTGTTTTAATTCAAAATTAACATTGTATCAGCACATCAGACCGTGTTTTAGGCTCCAGAAGAAGCTGTTCCTAAATTCACTGTCCATCTGCCCTGTTGCCCCATCTATAAGCTAGGCTACTGTTCTCTTAGCTGGCACAAAGTAGAGAAAACTAGCAAGCCCTGCTGAATGAATAAGCATGACCAAACCATCAGAATAGTAAAGTATGGAATAATTTTGAATTCAACAGATGGAAAAAATGTTGATAAAGACATTTGAAATAATTCAGACAATGTGTGTGTTACTTTTAATTTGTTAATTTTTTGAAAAAGCGACTGCCCTGTGACGTAGCAGCTTAAATATTGCATTTAATTGTACTACAATGTATTATTTTAGTGTGAGTTGTTTTCCAACTTTGTTGCTTAATAATCATGTTTATAATTTGAATGAACAATATGTTTGTAGATTAGATTAGATTAGATTAGATTAGATTAGATTAGATAGATACTTTATTAATCCGCAAGGGAAATTCAGTTTTAGTTCCCAACCTAAGTTTTTTTAAGCAGCAATATGAGTCAATGGGTGGACTGAATATATCTGCAAATTTCTTTTATATCAAAATGTTCATGCAAAAAGTTCAATTACAGTTTATTTCATTTCTTCTCCCTTCAATAGCTATTCATATTACATTTTATGGTTATATTAAGGTAACTCAAAGGACTTGGTAGCATTTAAGGTAATGGAAAGATCATTGTCTTGGTTACATAACGAAAATGTCAGCACTGACTGGAAGCACAATATGGGCCACCATGACTTTTTCAATATTAAGCCAAAACCACAATCTTCCCCTAGGCTTAACCAAGCATCTTGATAACCTAAACTCACAAACAGGAGGGACGCAGGACACAAACTCCAACTTCTGCTGATGATGCTTTGAATTGATGATTCTTGTTATTGGTATGGTAATGGATGGTTTGGAATTACTTTGTGTGAGTGCTTGAGATATGGAAGAAACGAAACATCTGTAATAAAAGATGCATATTTCATAACCTTGCAGGTAAAACTTTAAAGACCACTCTCACCAGCTAGTTTAAATGCACACTGTCATTTAGTGCAGACGATACATTTCGGGTAGTAGAAGTTTGCTATGTAGTGTCTGTTACTACTGGCCTCACTGAAATCCACAGAGTGAAGATCCAACTCAGCGACTCGACAAGAAACTAAAAGGTAACAATAAAATCTACACGCAATAAATTGTGACAACATTTAAAAAAATCAAGTTCAGCACTGCAGTTGCCTCAGGGTTCCTATAACCTTTACTGAGGCAAAGAACTAGACTAGAGAAAATATGGGACAATAACATTAACAGAAAAAAGATGAGATTCTTCTGCTGTTTAGTGTTGGCATCATTTAAAGATCACATTCACTCATACTATGAATCATCTGAAACATGATGTGGCCATAATTAGTTTGGCTTTTGTGTATTTACACAGTGGTAAAAATATACAGTAATAAAACAGAGAGAAGGAAAATCATACTATGTGTAAAATAGATTAAAAAAGAGGATGTCAGAGGATTCTAAAATAGTCTCCTTTCAAAACCAGTAAAAATGTATGATAAATGCAGGGTTGAGGCTACATATAACAGCTGCTATAGACGTTTAATATTCATGGAAAAAACATAATAAATAAAACTTTCTGTGTCAGAATCACTGAACATTCACCCTCCTCATGAGCTGCAGTAAAAAACTGTGGTTTGATAAAAGTGACAATTATTTGCTTCTAGCAAAGCTCAGCCTCCCTCACTTTTCCTCCGTGTTTTATTCTTCAATTAGAGATTTTAAAGAAAAAAAGTAGCTAAAAACAAGACAAAGCCTCCATGGAGAAGAAGGACTCAGGTACATGCCTGTGGGAATGTGTTATTGTTAGGACTAATAACATACTGTGTTCAACAGAGGCACAATGCTATTATAATTAGGATCCAACAAGGTTACTGCATGTGTGCTTGTGTGAGTGTGTCTCTTATAAACTAGGTCCTGGGGAGATTGGGGTTAGAACTGAAGGGGGGGTTACTTTCCCTGTGGGACACCCCTGCCTCATTAGAAGCAATTTTAATTTTCAGCAAATTAAAGGAGGGGGTTGTTAGAAACTTGATTTGTAGATCAGGGCCATAAAGGATGGGCTGATCCTGGTAAAACAGTTAACAAATTGAACCTTGACCTCGGTGAAGTGTGAATCAGCCCTTAAATAATGGAGTTGGTTAGGACAGTATGCAGTATACCTCCTGTTTACATCCTTCATGGGGAATGAGGGGTGTTGTGAGGGTCGCAGAAGTCTCAATTGCTCCTCAGGGGGTGAAGGCAAGGCCAGACTTTGAAAACCCCTAACTTAAAGCAATTAGAAAGAAGGGTTTTCAAATACACAACATATGCATTAAACCTAATCCTTCACTCCACCACAGGCCAGCCTCTGACAGGAATGGTCCTGTGTCAGTGCTGAATTGTTGCTGTGCTTTCTAATGAAGCAGCCGTATTATTAAAAATGTGATAATTAAATGAGTGAAGGGAAGGCAACACTCACTGCTGCAGAATATTCCAGAAACTAGTAAATGTCACTTGACCAGACTTAAGACTTGTTGGGGCCACTCAAAGCTCAATAACTTTGTTTCCTGTCATTAAGGGTAAAAACCATTCATAAATGTCATAACTGCTGGTAGACATAACTCTGGTGTGTGAGCATCAGCAAATATTCAGAAACAAAGAATAAAGAGAAAGAAACAACAGTTTAGATAAATAGCTTTACATTTCTTTTAGAATTAACTAAGTTTCCTATGTGATGGTTGTTACATTATCATTCTGATTAGGCTGCTGTCAATATCGATTTAATCATGAAGGGGACTGAAAAATCAGACAAGATCCTTGAAAATATTAAACTGTTCTTTCCTTGTCATTGGATTTTAAATAGAGCCTATTCCAGGTCAGATGGGTGATGGCACAGTATAATGTCTCAGATTGGATATTCTCAGTGTTGATGTTGATGTGCAAATTCCTCCATAAAACCTGCTCCTTGGGGTTTGACGTTGTACATGGAAATGGGACTAGAAGAGCATTTCAACGCTGCACTAATCAGCTCTCTAAAGCATCCTCTTTATTTTAGCTAATGAACAGTATTGCCCCATTCGCCTCCATAGACTCCCATTATGGCTGATTGCTTGATTGATGCCAGATTTGTGCTGATAACCCCCTCGTAAAGAGGTAGACCCAGTCCTTGACACATTCCCACGCAAACTCAGACATGTGACGGGAGATTCGGGCCAGAAATCATGCCTCTGACATCCATCCATCCATTATATACCGCTTATCCGTTAAGGGTCGCAGAGGTGCTGGAGCCTATCCCAGCTGTCATTGGGCGAGAGGCGGGGTACACCCTGTACAGACATATACAGACAAACAACCAATCACACTCACATTCACACCTACAGCCAATTTAGAGTTACCAATTAACCTTTGGTCCCACATACAGTATATGCATACACTCTCAGTGAAGCATGAGGCTTCCTGGATTACATTTTTCAGCCACATAAAAACAAAAAGTTGATATCAGCAAAGTATTCTCTGCCAACTTTCCTTGAAGTCATGTTCCTACTAAACATGCAGTAAACTGCAAAATACAAACTGCAAAATTTAATTGAACACATCTGCAAAATGTTCACTGTCAATATTTTTTCCTCTCCTGACATATAGAGTGTGATTACGGCTTGAAGAGCTGTGAGAGTTTTAAGCATAGTGCTTGGAAACCATAACAAAAGGTTATGTTAAGTAAAGGATAATGGTTAAATATAACTAGCTAAACCACAAGGGGATTAAGACATCGGTGTTGACTAGTAGCATGAAATGAGAGACAGACCCAGGCCTCCAGTGTTAATGACTTGTACACCCAACCATCCCCAAAAACTCCCCTCCCAGCGACTTGTGCAGAGTAAAAACTTCACATAGTTCCCTGCATTGGAACAAATAGTTTCCAGGGGATGCAAAACACTATTACAAGTTAGTAATATATGAACATATTTGTGTTCAAGGACAAAAACCTATAAAAGTATGTGACAAATATTAAAATAGTAAAGTGTAATTGTAGCCACTTCAGTGCAGATTAATGTAACGTACATACCATCCATTATCAGTCACATGTAAAATTACCCTCTCATATGTATACTTTTATGGTAGAGTCTAAAATGAGTATAGTTACGTTAGAGAAAATAGCGACTATGATTGTACATGTAAGAGGGTTTAGTAGTGTGTGTAGGAGAGTACAGTGTAACGTTATGTAACATTATGATCCTGTGTGAGAGCAAGTATGAATTATGACCTAAATGGCCACTCATACCAATGTCCTTTTCCCAGCTAATCAAAACGACCAGTAATGCATGTGGTCGAGGATACAAGATGCACACAAACACTCAAAAACCCAAACACACCAAATCACAAAAGCCTGAAATATGGCTTAGTCCATGTGGACCCAGAAGACTAAACCATCTTCATTAAGTGACTGTTCCCTCAGCGGCTATTTGACATCCCGACAGGACCACAGTAGCCATGTATTCCTCACAGAGATTATCACCCTTAAGTGCTCCATAACCCACAGCACAATCCCCCAATCTTTACCTCCTATCAAGCTGCATTCACTACAATGAGAACCAACAACAGTGTCAATGTATAAATGCCACTGCCTGACAACTTCTATTTTCATTGTGAGGTGATTGTAAGTCATTTGAAAACGAGCCCTCTGTAAATTCAGGCTGAGGCAGTTTCTTTCTCTCCCCGAGGCAAAAACATCAATAGTAGAGAGAGAAGCCAGGACAACCTATAGCATAGGACAGATCGATAGCGCAACAAACTCAGTAAAGATTGACTGGAGAGTTGCCTGGAAACGTCCTGCTTGAGATTTATGACAGGAGGAGGACACGAGCCAACAGGAGAAGCTAGAGGACAAGAGAGGGAGAGAAGGAAAGAGATGGGAAATCAGAGCAATTCTCATTTTGTTGTATTTCTCAAATGTCTTAAGGAGAATATATCAATTTTAAATACCAATAAATAACCTTAATGGGTTTCTCCTTTGGACTTGTGTGCAGTTTTCTGTGCAAAATAAACACCAATAAAAAGAAAGAAAGTTCAGTTTCAAACTGCATTAATCTGAAAACCATTAAGTTTTATTCCCTGTATTCTAGTTATCTTCCATTTTTGTTTCTAAGATGAGACCTTTCCTGTTGAGAGAAGGGGGAAAAATGATATCTACTGACGCAGACAGTATATGTTTGACATTCCAATAGGAAAATTACTGAAACTGTGACAAGATGAAATGAGAAGATATCAGGTTTCGTTCCTCCTCCACTCCAACAGAGAGCCCTTACCATATGTCACCCGGCTCCAGCATGCTCTGACTGGTGCAGCGGTCTTCCATAGACTCAAGCTAATTGAATATCCTTATCTGGCTCTGAACCCCCCCACCCACCTCCTCCCCTTTTTTCTCTGCTGAAGTGACACAGAGGCCAGTTGAAAAAGCAGCACATTTTGTATTCACCCACAGAGGCTTCCAGAAAAAAAATTATCACACACACCTACTGTACTTCACTGCACTGCACATAATCTTGTTTTCAGGTAGGTGAACCATAACCAGACCCCACACTGTACTGTACTACAGTCGAGAGTAGCTGTCTTTCATGCTAGTCTATTACGTTTCACATGATAAAAGTTCTGGGAATTGTGCTAACAGCCTCAAGCTACAGTTGAGCTCAAGCTACACCCCCCATGATTTTTTTTCTTTTTCTTTCTTTCTTTCTTTTTTTTTTTTTTTTTTGGTTATGAAATTAAGTGCTGCAGTTTTCTAATGCCCCTTGGGCCCTTTAGTGTAAATTGATTCTATTTAAAAGAGTTTTTTTCCCCCCAGTCTGACAGAGAAGAAGAGACTGGCTGGGAAGCAGAAACGGGTGATCGAAAATGGACTCTCAAAGAAAGAGAAGAGGGGAGAGAGAGAGAGAGATGGGTGGCAGCTTTGTTCGTGAAAGGGTTAAAGAGAAAATGGCAGTGACAAAAGGGGAAGTGCGCAGACCGCTGGCCCATTAAGGGGTTAACAGTCGGAGGGAGGCCGATAATGGAAGCTGGCGCAGCTGTATAGGAACTACAACACGCAGAGAGCCAAACACCATAGAAACCACTAACATAAACCAGAGAAAATCACAGGGAGATGCAGGGAGGGAGGAAAACAGACGCTACATTTCTCTCATGTCAGCTTGTCAGCATTGTGTGAACACTCAAAAACAAAACCTGATGAATAAAAATGGCATTCTTGGCATTGTTATAAAACGGATGCTTTTATCCGTTCACTTCCCAAACAGTACTGGAAACACACGCACACCCATTAACACATATCACCCTCTTTGCAAACAAGTCTGCAGATGCACAGTTGAGCACGGAGCTCAGATGCTGTGGCTCAAACGGGAGATCGTTCTTGGAGGAGACTACAGTGCAGCAACACAGTGGAGGATTCCTGGGGAAGAGAGTCTTCCACATGACTAGAAACTGCAATAGAGTTAATGTGGCCTTTACCATCTGAAGACAAGACTGTGGTATCCACATGATAATGATATACTAACGCTATCCTCCCACTCATTCACTCTCTTTCCCCTCACACATAAACACAGGTATAAAGCCAACATGCAAATGTACGCAAATACACAAAACACATGCAGGGGAACATACGCACACGCACAGGAAAAATACCCCATGGAACAGATGTTTCTCTGCCGCTTACATCGCCTGTCAACGTCAGCACACCCTCAACTGTATTATCCACCAAGGCTGTTTCATATCCTCCAGCTAGGTGATTTGAGGTAACGAAGGCGGGGGGATGGAGGATGGGGGGGGGGGTGTAAGGAAAAACTGACAAAGCTGAGGGAAAGCAGCTTCATTCAACTCGTCTTCTGTTTCAATGAGTAAAGCTTGTGTGTTGGAGAAGAGCCACTATGGCTGGTGATAGCAGAGGACTCACACATGCACACAGTAATTTGCATATATTAGACACACATATAGTACACACACATACACAGAGGCCTCCTGATTAGAGGCTCTTTTTTTTTATTCCCATAGAACATATTTTGTTTGTATAAAGGTAACAAATAGTACTCACTTTTTCTGTAAACTGCTACAGGCAGGGTAGATGTGACTAGATGCAGATCAGCTAAGGCTTTTTGTTCTTCACTGAATATTTATCAGTGGCCAGAGGAGGCTGTGATTGAGTTTTACAGGGGAACGGTTGTGTATCATGTGCTGTAAATTAAGTAGTACGGCAGCTCAGGGGATCAGCAGTCAAACTCTGACCTGAGGGCATAAAGACCTGATGGGGAGGGGGGTGCGAATCCAGTGAGAAAGCACAGGCAGAGCAGCAAACTCATCATGAATATACACACATGTACTCTCTCTCACACACACACACACGCTGCCACACAAAGCAAACACTCTCGGTATGGAATTTCACAATGGCAGGAGAAGCTTTCCAAACTTGGGTTTTCGAGGGCAGGCTGCGAGCGAAGCGTTGGTCGATTGTGTGAGCAAAGTATGATGAAATCACACATCTCTCACATCTCGTTAATGCACTCTGCTCTCCTACCAAACACTGTGTTTAACAAACAATTGAAAACAGCCAGCAGGCAATATTGAAATGACTCAATGAGCTCACATGTCGACAGCATTATAAGATATGTAGAAAGACGCATGCACACACACCTGTACATTCGCACGCACCTACAGTGTGAAGCCATCGTTGTACATCTGAATCTCCCCGGCTTCGTAATGAATGACAAATATCTGCTTACAGCTGCATTACTCATACTCTCATACTCTTTTGTGTTGTGATCATGCCCTAACGCAGGAACAGCCTCAGATCAATAACCTAATTAGCCATAAAGCATATGCATTGCGGTGATACATTATATGCCTGGCATCCCTTGGCTAGAATCTCACAGGAATTACCATATAAATGAACTGCGGTCATTTATTAAGCAGAGCGCCACACTGGGGACGTGGCATGCTGCAGTATAAAAAAAAATAAATTATAAGTTGCAACACACATTAGAAAAGGAAAACATCATGAGAGGTCGAACAGTCAAGTTACAAATTGCGCTGGCTGCTGGCAGAGCGAAAACATCTGCCATGCTGTGACTCTACCCGCGGAGTAAGTAAGGCAACGAGGCTCACGGCGAGCGAGGAAACCCCCCCAACACTCTTTCTTTCCACTCTTTGTATTCAACTGGACTGCAAGTAATTCAATACACCTCTCCTTGTGCAGGCTCACTCAAATGAAACGCAAAGCGAATGAACTATATCAAGTGGAGCAGTATTTGAACACCACTTACAGTAACATCAGTGTTTGTGTGGGCTGCCTTACAGTGTGTGTGTGTGTGTGTGTGTGTGTGTGTGTGTGTGTGTAAAAGAGATGCAGACATGTGTGCAAGCCCTTACTGTATGTATGTGTGTGTGTGTCTGTGTGTGTGTTAAAGGCAAGTGTGAAATGAATCGTAAATCCAAAAGATAATCTTGTTCTGCACATGATTCCTTGACCAAACCCCCCTCGAGAGAGAGAGAGACTGCTACACAATACCAGGCTGATCTCTCCATAGCAACACACATGGTAACACAAATCTATTTCAGAGCAGGAGCGCAGCCTTGCACTTAAACACAGCAGACAAAAAATAGGGAAAACAGCAATCAATTATTAAAAGAGCTTCATGTTCATACTTACTGCCTGTGTGTTGCCAGCTGCAGCCGAAACTAAGAGGCTCGCACTAGCCCACACCTACCTCTCTTCAATACAATCGTGAGCGCTATCTGAGATCTACAGCAGTGCCACTCCTTCATCATATGCAGAGGTTGTGATCTAGGATCTGCCCCTGGTCTGACATTTAATTGTTCAGCGGGGTGTGTTTACTTTCAAGGCGTTGGCTTGCCCTCGCAGACTTGAACGCAGGGAAGGCAGTGGAAAACATGGATGCCTAATGAGAGAGAAACAAATGGAGGCCCTGTAACAACAGCGGAGAGATGACCGATAGAGAAAGTTTAAATCAACGTAATGTTTCTCCTGGCATAAGCCCACTAGTAAATCATAACGCTGTAAGCAGATCTGTCGACATCAATTGTTCCGGGCTCCAGCATTCAACGTTGCCTCAGCGTTATTACAGAGCCAACACAAACACACAACTGATAAGATAAACTACTTTTTTAAAGAGAGCCGGCAGCCCAATTACCTCAGCATTTTCCTTAATTTAGACAGGAGGAAAGCAACGACAAAAAATACAAATGCACTTGTAGGATTCACTGAAATAAATGATCTTAGTTATAATGAAAACTGAGCTCTGAAAAGGAAAACAGCCAAATATTCCAAACAATTTTAAAAAATGAAAAAGAAGAAGTGTTTGCTCTGCCTGTCGTGGTAGGAAACATTTCTGCTGCTGTTCGTGTTTCAGGGGAGAGAAATCATTCACACTCAAACCCTTTACACACACAACCACCACTAAACACGACCACGCTAAATCCTCCAGACAGCGTCAAAGAGACACTAAGTTGGTTGCAAGTGCCACTTTGATATATACTGTGTTGACCTTTCCTAGATCATATAGGGTGATTATACGCGTGTCGGACTGCAGTTTGGCAGGAGCTGCACAAAAGGCTTTACTGTAATAGCTTTCCTCCTCTTTCAAGCCATCCATTCTGCATTGACACATACAACCTTATGTTCTCCAGAAAGGTGTGTTGCCACTTGTCTGACACACACACACATAGAGCTACAGGAGAGCAGCTTATAGACCCAGTGCACCCAATAAACATGACACCAGGCTCTGATTATTCTCATTTCTTCCTTTTACTTTTTAACCCTTTATCTGATTTCTTCCATCTGAACTATGAAACAACAGACTTTCATTGTGTAGTAACTATTAAATTGTGAATATGAAGCAAAAATATTTGTTACAGTTTCAATTACATTACAGTGTCAGAAATCAATTAATTGTTTAAGTCATTTTTCAAACAGGAATATCAAACAGTCTGCAGTTTCAGCTTCTCAAGTGTAAAGATTTGTTGTTTTTCTTTGTCTTATGTGATAGTAAAGTGATTACTTGGCACAAAACAAGCTATTTCAAGACATCAACTTAGGTTTGGGGAAATTCTGACAGACATTATTCACTATTTTCTGACATTTTATGAGGCAAATGATTAATTCATCAAAACAAAAAAAACAAAAAAATCAGCATATTAATTGATAATGAAAGAAATCATTAGATGCAGCCCTAAAGCTGAGTAACAACCGGAGACATTTCCTGTTATTGTGTTGTGCCTGCTACATTGTTTTCTTTTAAAATGATTATGATAATCAGTTATGATGATAATCAATTATTCGATAAACTGAATGCTTGTACTGTCAAACGTTCCTGATAATTTATGAATCAAGGAAAGATGCCAAACATAATCTGGTTAAAGCTACTCAAATATTAGGATTTGCTCCTTCTCTCTACTATATATAATTGAAAACTTAAAAATATTTTGTGGTTTTGATCATTTGGATTAATAAAATGAACCATCTGAAAATGTCACTGTGAGGCTTAAAAATTAATTCAGTCTTCAAAAATTACATGATTAAAGATACAGTCAAACATTTCAACCTTTCTAACTCTTGGCAAGAAAGCAAATGAGCGTATTTCCCCAAATGTCGACCTGTTCCTTTATTTGTACAACTGATCAACAGATTAATCAATAATGAAATGAGCTGTTAGCTGTGGTCCATTTTGTCGCCCACAATGCACCAGGAAGGGTTCATCGGGCTTTGGCTCGCACAAATCACCTGCACGGTGCCAGCAAGAGACAGAGGTCACATAAATGTAAATTTAAAAAGTGTGAGCAAGCTTGAATATGAAAAACAAAGTGCATTCCTAAATATTGGGATATTTCTTGTCTTTTCATTCACTTTCAGAATTCAGAAAAGCACTGTGCATTTTGGATGTTAAAAAAATTATGATCTGTAAAGTGATTAATCACAGTTTTTTTTTTGTTTTTTGCCAAATCAGCATCTGTGTATCCTTAAAAATCAGCCTTGTTAAACACAAGCAAATCCACCAGTTTATGTGCTACAGTGTCCCTGCAGGGGATATCACCATAGCAGTAAGTGGCAGGCATTAGAGTACTTACACAGCCGATCACAATAGAAGCAGCAATGCACCTTTCAAAGCACAATGTTATTGAGGCAGGACACAATATCGTACTACCTGCCATCAGTTCAGTGGGCTAGCGATTGAGTTTCAGGGTGTGCTGTGGGATACTGTAATCGTATATACTTTATCGGGCTTGTTCTGTCACAAGTGTTTTGTTTAAGGGATTTCAAATGGGAGCGGGGGTAGGGGCTGTCTCATTAAGGGCGAGTCAATAAGATGTAACCACGATCCCACAAATATCTGTGAATAGATAAGCATGTCTAGCCGTATCAAAATACTTGGCACGGTTGGATCTGAGCGAGTGGTAAAGGTTTGATACTTAGGCAGAGTCTGTCATGGGAGCACTTCTAAGATTTTTTTTTTTCTTTCAGATTTCCAGTTTCATGATTGAAACAGGATTTTGTAATACTTATGTGATAAATAAACATGTACAGTAGTCCCACTGTAAACTATAGTATCAGTTTACAGTGGGAATTAAATGCTAAGTATCTGCAAAGGAGAAAAAATGATTATAAAGCAAAAGATTGGTCATTTTTAGTGTCATTTAAGTTGTAAGTTTCCTGTAGCATGTTGACATCTCAGATCATTTTCCTGCTTTTAATTTCATTTAAGTCATCAAATCAGATTGGAAAAGACAAAAAAGTCTTCCAGTATCATAATCAGAATGGATTTAAAAGACGTTAACAGACCTACAGCTTCTTAAAATCCCATCTGCTATAATGAGCATTCACTTGGACTATTTTTCGACCAATCAAAGAGTCTTTGAAATGAGGTTTTACTCTATAATTAGTACAACATGGACTTTCACTGAATAGCATAGTGCCATAACATCCTTATATTCTCAGCAAGTAACATTTTATACTGGTAAATGGTTCGATATGCTTGTGAGTTGCTTGTGACTTGTTGGGCCAGAACAAAGTGAAGGTGATAACTGGTCAACATGATGCCTCTGTGATGCAGCAGATTTGAGGAAAATGAAGATGTGCAGTTACACTTCCCCTGTGATGTTATTATATTACCTTTAGATATTTGGAGATCAAGTGGCAGACTCTATGTTTATGCATCTGAACAATAGTAATGTTATGTAAGTAGAACCAGCTGCGTTAGTCTTGGTTTGGCTCATTCATCTCATTGTTTTTTTGTGTTACCTCACCCTCTTGATCAAAACACCCTGTGAGTTTCACTTGAAAAAGAACAGTGGCAACTTCAAGGAAGAAAAAAAAAAAAGTTTACTTTCCCTTCAGTCATTTGGTCACTTCACTGTTCTGCTGATGCTCCAAAATTGAGCCAAGTTCAGAACAGTCATGTCA
Source organism: Lates japonicus (assembly GCA_033238685.1). Lineage (NCBI taxonomy): Eukaryota > Metazoa > Chordata > Actinopteri > Centropomidae > Lates > Lates japonicus. The sequence goes on along the minus strand of BRZM01000010.1, from coordinate 12,132,161 downwards.
AGGTGGTTCGATGTACCACCTTTTGCTACTGGTGCCAGCTCAGCCCCTGAAAACAGCTGCAGCATTTTAAAAAGGAGTCTGGTGCTCTTATTTAGATGCTGCACCCTCATCAATGCCTCCTGTTCTTTTCTCTCTCTCCCACCCTGCGATATAACAACTTCATCTCGAGTAAAGGCTGGAGGAGGGAAAACAAAAACAACGGTTGGGACTAAACAAACGATTAAGACGTTACTTTCACAGCCAAAATGAACATCTGCATGATCAATAATTAGACATGACTGGACAACCAGTGGAGATTACCGGCAGTGTTTTTTTTTTGTTTGTTTGTTTGTTTTTTTAAAGGGAGGTTAATTTCCTCTTGAGAGCTGTCATCAGCAAGATTCAACAACAATTGTTTTAACACGCTGCTGTTTGATATAGCTTTTTCTGGTTTCCCCTCTCCCTAAGGTCCAAACTGTACCAAAACAATTTGTTCTCCCACTCTGGGCAGCCAGAAAACACCATTCAGCTCACTCATTTATCAACAAAATACTGTACATGGCGATGATCTTTCATGCTCAAAACCACTCCACCAGATCACTTATTGTGAGTTTTCAGTAAGATACAGTTAGGATCAGTGGACAGTAACATTCATACTGCGAGTTAATCTACATCTTTTAATCATTAGAGGCAGATTTTACATAGTTTATTGCCACAAAATGTCTTTACTTTGATGTTTTGTGTGAAAATCCATTAGAACGATATAATGTTGGATTGTTAACGTGCAGGAGAGCTCTCTGAGCAGAATATACAGCACATACCACTGCAGAAAGTGAGTTTGGAAGTATGTTGAACACCAGGCAGCAGCTGCTCACACTGACAGGTACAGGCCTAACGATATAAAGCTAACCATTATGTCAGAAACGGTGTCTGGAAGCCAAAATATTAAAATTCCCCCGCTCAGATACCCCTCTGTTCTGTGGAAACAACAGGCGCTTTGTTTCTAATTCAGCTGCCAGGGAGCGTCATTTGAATATTTTCAGTGGGCTGCCCAAAACAACACTGCAACATGGAACAGGTGTGTGCGCGCGCGCGCGTGTGTGTGTGCTTCCGCGATCGCGTTTTTTTTTTCTTCTTCTTTCTTTCTTTTTTTGCATGCGCGTGCTCGTGTGACCAAATGAAACAGATAGCAGGCTAGATAAGAAACATCACGCACTGAGGTTACATTTACGGTAGTTAAATCGGAGCTTTTTTGGGAAAAGCTGCCTAACATTGAATGACGATTCAAATACCCCACCTTCACATACACACACACACACACACACATACCTCGCGCGCGCGCACCAATACACATAGGCGAATGTGCTCTATCAAAATCATATGACAGGCGTGGTCACTGAGTAAAAACGTTTAGGCCACTTTGTTTTTGTCATTGGGGGGTAATTAGCTGCGATATCGCATGAGAAAATGGGGGGGAAATCTACCTTATGGAGGTCGATGCGTATCCTCTCCTCTCCTTTATGCGGGCTCTCTGGCCACAGGTGATAGCTCGAGCCGTAGTTGGGGCTGTCTTTGCTGCTGTTGCTGCCAGTCGCAGATGAGTTCCCCGCGTATGCCTGTTGTGTTACCGGGGGGGTTACGCGGGAGTCGCGGCTGTGTGGCTGCGCCTGATCGCCTTGCGCGGCGATCCTCCCAGACTTATTGCGGTCTTGTTCACAGTGCTGCGGACGCTGGGGACAGAGCCCCAGTGCGCCTTGCTGCTGCTGCCGCTGCTGCTGCTGCTGCTCTTGCTGTTGCAGCAGTGGAGCCTGGTGAGTCCTACATAGCTCTCCTGAGCCGCTGGCGCAGTAGTTGATAGGCAAGCTGCTCCCCACCAGAAGCTGTTGCTGCGCTCGTAATTGTGGGATCTGCTGCTGCTGTTGCTGCTGTTGCTGCTGCAGGTCCTGAGTCTGAAACTCGAATGCTCTCCTGTTAGCCTCGGTTGACTCACATACATTTAAAGAGCGCCCTTTCTGCGAGTTTGCACGGATTCCTTCAGGGGAGGGGTCCCTCTGTTGGAGTCTTAAATGACTGTGCTGTTGATGCTGTTGCTGCTGCTGCTGCTGCTGTTGCTGTTGCTGCAACAACTGCCTGTGGTCTCGGTGCCCTCCTGCTCCTCCTCCTCGGCCTTTGATTTAAGCTTTATAGGACCTGAGGGGTCTTGGTGCAGAATAAGGAGTTTAATATCAGAAATATATAACAAGTTTTGAAATTAGGTTTAGAGTTGTTTCAGTTTCTTTGGTCCTCCTCTGTAAAACAAACTGACGCTGACCTGAGATCTATCACAAGTACATCCCTAAAACATTTGTTACTTGTTGCTGTACTCATTCTATTAAAGCCTGGGCCTTTGGAGTACATTTTTGCATCGAACGAGGACTGTGGATAACTCTCTCACATCCTCAGGCTCTATAAGAATGGGTTAGCATAGAGGCATAAACAACACAAACACATAATTTTAGCATGAGAAAGAGAGAGAGAAAGAGGTTGAGGCTGAGCCAAAGAGACAGGAGGGCATAAAGATGGAGCAGGAGCCAACTTTTACATCAGACATTAGCCATTCTTAATAAGTAATAATCCTTTTGCTTAAAGCTGGCTCAGCCATTTGGAGTTTTGATGGGCCTAAAGACTACAGCGGTGGCACACTTTGCCTAACCACTGGAAGAAAGCTGAGGTACACTCTGTTTTATAGCTACGTGAAGTACTGCAGGAATCTGGAGTATAGAGCTCCGGGCCAGGGCTGCATTAGAAACCTGATCATTTTCATTAAGTAATTGGTCGCTGTGACCTGTGTGAGTTCCTTGGCAAGATGGAGTTTCATTTGCTAGTTTGGGAAGCAATGTTACTGCTTCCACATGAATAATTAAATCAAACTTTACAACTACTGGACACTCACAAACACTCATTCACCAACTGTGCATGACAAAGTCATTTCTCTGTCTCTCTCCCTCCCCCTTCTCTCTCTCTCACACACACCCACAACCATGGCAACACTACAATATTTCGCTCTCAAATAGTCTCTTTCTAGCAAAAACCGCCAGCAGAATTTAGTGCCTCTTGGATTTGTCCCATGCAGCCGTCAAACTTGGCCGACTCCAGCCATGTTAAAAAGCATATTGTGTGTCTCCGTCTCCCGTTGGCTCCTGAAGGCAGAAGCAGCGGAAGATCTGTGACACTAAAATGGTAGAGGAGGAAACATGGAGGAGGCCAACGGCTGCAGCACGTAACATAGGAAGTAGATAAGGAGCCTGTAATTACAGAGAAAGAGAAAACCAACCAGGGCGAAGCAGGGAGATGTGTAAGTATTTGCGTATGCGTGAGAGAAAGAGAGGGAGAAACTGATAGTGTGCACACTTGTGTGTGTGTGTGTGTGTGTGTGAGTGAAACAGGACAGAGAGGCAGAGATATCTAAAAAGAGCAGGTGTGCCAACACAGAATAGATCAAAAGGTTCAATTGAAAGAAGAGGCAGAAAATGTATTTGCACCGATAGCTAAAATAATTACACATTTAGAAGATTAGCCTATTAACCTAACACTGAGAGATAAGTCATATGTGTTTCTATAATCTCTATTCCTACAGACAGTATTGTAACTTCTGTTGTATTTTACTGTTCTTGGGATCTTGCTGTATTCTAGTTAATGTGTCCATCGGGTTCTAATGAATATCAGCCTAGACAGTACATTTACATGATTAAGAATTAACTGGTGTGACTTGGACTGAATAGGCGGCGTGCTCAGAGACATTTTGTGGGTTCAAACACACACATCATATGGTCTTGTTTTTTACATAGATATACCTCTAACTCACACCTTCACACAACACATGGGAGCAAGTTGGGGCTCAGTATCTTGCCTAAAGAATCATCGGCGCGGACTGGAGGAGCTAGGGCGAAACATTGACCTGATTATTGACCACTACCTCCTGAGCTATAGCCACCTTATATGTATCATATTGTACTATTTAACTTATTTCAGGCTTATTTTACATCTTAAAATAGTGTCCATACTATAATGTTGTGTGGCTTTCAAAGTGTAACTGGTGAAAGAGCTCCACTTTCTCTCCTCCGCTAAACAAAGTTAGCATTTACTGAGAAACACAAAGATGAAGAAACAAAAATTATGCGGGTACATTAAAGATTCAGCAGAGGTTTCAAAACATCTCCTCTTATTTCTTAAGGTGCCGCTCCTGAACAGCGTGAGGAACCCACATTGCTTTTCTTTGCTTTGTATGTGATGGGCAGCCATCTTGAATTAGTCTGTCAATTCACTGCATGTCATGCCTAGCTGTCATCTCCTTGACTAGCAGAAGTGGGTAGTGCCTCCAGGATAGAAGTGAGTTTGAGGCTGCAGGGCGACAGCAGGCCTTGATACAATGTCGTAAGTGAATAATGCTGACACATATTGACTGGACTGATGCAGCTAAGCCCTGCATGCTTGATGCTCCACACATGACAAACAGCCTGCGATCCTAGAGATAAAGGATGAGTGTTAATCAAGCAGGGCTCTTGACTTAAGTAGCATCAGCGCAACCTAGTGTGTGAGATGCGAGGCAGGCTTGAGGCATCTGGGAGGTCTGAGCTGCGAGTCACGGCAACAGCGGCAGCGAAAATGGCAGGGCCCTCGCCCAATGGTGGGTATCTCTGACAGCTAAAGATCGTGACCGTTGCTTGCTCCACTTCTCAAATGACTAAGCAGCTTTGCCATCATTTCAGGAGGAGGCAGGTACAGGAGGTCATTGTTGAAAATATCAGCTGACATGTTAGCATCCCAAAGTCCATAAATGAATGGAGACTACATGAGGCGGACAACTGTGATGAAGTGTTTTCTATTACATACAAACAGAAACCAAGGTGCAGGGAGATAAAGTGGCCTGTGCAAGCAGCAGCTATGTACACAAGCATGCCGATAACATCGAGATGAGATGTGATGAAATCCCATCGAGAGGAATAGGGATACTCAAGGAGCATCTGGGTGTCCTGACACACAGCCATGAGCTTAGAGGAGCAGAGGGTGAGTGTTCCTGCTCATCATCAGAGGATGAACAGGGCAGTGTGTAGTCCACACACAAAACACCCCCCCCACCACCACCACACACACACACACAGATACCACCACCTTATGGCTAATTCCTGCTAGCTCTAAGATGGGCTCTCTAACACAGTTCTGTTCATTTGCTATACATTTGGTCTTGTTTTAGTATAGGAAAATCTTGTCATTGGCAATTATTTCCACAAGAATAACAAAAATATTGTAAAAAAACAATATTCTAAGATCTTTTAAAAGAAAAATAGATTTAATATTCAAAGTTGTTTCATTTGACCCCACTTTCATTTAACTCAGGCCGTTATCTCACTACCAACAACATACATCATATTCTTTCCTACATCTAATCAAGGTGTGTAGCGCTAATGCAACAATGACAGAGTGTCTCTGAGTTTTTGTCTGCTGCTGGATTACTATAGCGTCTCCTATTTGCCCAACAATGACACCTCGTTTTCTCCAACACGGCCTTGGCAGAAGCACTGGACCATCAACCTCTGTTCACAGAGCACAATGATGTCACTGCATTAGATGGAGCAGATGATGATGATGATGATGATGATTTGGGGGGCTACAAGTGGACAAAGAAAACGAGGAAGGGAAAAAAAACTGGGTGCAGTCTGGTGTGTGTATGTTTGTGTGCATGAAGAACAGTAAGTGTGCATATAAAAGTGTACATGACATTATGCTTATGCGTGTGTGTGTATTTGTGTGCCTCAGAGTGTGTGTGTGCATCAGTGTGCACGCGTGAACACTTGTGCATACCTGTGTGGGCGGATGGGGCCGGGCGTTAGACAAGAGAGGCTCAGTTTGCCCACCGTTGTAAAATATGGTGATGAGAGATAAAGAGAGGGAGAAAGCTCATCACTAATGCAAAGGTTCAAAGACTCGGTCCCTGTCTCATCATCAGAGCCATAACAAACACAAAGGAGATGACCAACTGACCCCCTATATTCACCACCAGCAGGCAGAGATGGACTATGCACTAAACATCTTTTAGAAACTGTTCAGAAGGCAAACACTTAAATGTCTTCCCTCGCCGGCTGATCAACCTTACACCATCTACACAAAGACAGAGACATGTAAATACTGTACACATCTAATGCAGGGAATTTCCCTTTACATTTATCCGCACACTGAACACCAGAAACATGGTTCACTTGTGCTTCCTCAAGGTGCAGCTATGTCAGATAAGCACTGGTGCTGCTAGGTGTGAAAATGCAAATGAAGTGGGCTATAAAGGTTATTAGCTACAGATATTAGACCCTGCAATTACAATTTCATCATGCATTTTTCCCCAGCACTCTTTTTTAGCTAATGCTGATAGAAAAGAAAATGAACTGAAAGGAAAGGCAGTAAGGAAAGGAAAAGAAAAGGAAAGGAAAGGAAATGAGAAAAGGAAAGGACATACCTTCTATCAGATGGAGGTTGCACAGGCTCTCTGCTTGCGGAAGACACATCAACAATGATTATAAATGACAGCAAGACAATCAATAGTCTCCTACTAAGAATAGGGGCTCTCCCTATCATTGCAGCCTCCTGTCGCTTGCAGCATGGAAAAACGGGGAATACACGCTCTGATTTTTTTTTTTCTTTTGCAAGCACATGCTCATCTTATTGTTACAGCTATTGGCTGCTCCCTCTTCTTTCTTTCCTCGTGTATTTTTTATTTTTTTACCCTCATCTCCACCTGTTTGTGCGCTGATAAAAACCCGGTTTCTGCCACGTAAAGTCCTTTTTTGACCTTTTTTTCTTCCAGTTTTTGTTTTATTTTCTTCTTGGGTCCGCGGTGAAATCTCATTTCCACCTCTGTGTCATGAAATTAATTACAGGAGGGGCGTTAAATGTGATTTACAGGAAGGGGGGGATCGATACGATTTAGACTTTTATCAATTCAGGACGATAAAATAAAATCTGATACGGTGAGCGGGTCCCCCGGAAGAAAAAAACGCTGATCGGAGCTGTGACAAATCAAGAAAAAGCACTGGAGGAGGTTTTATGACCTTAATGTGCCTTTAATAGATGCGAGTTCTGATGCTATTTTGGCCTCTTGGTCGTGAGGCAAGTGCGTGGGTGGAGAGAGAAAGAGAGAAAGCAGCGGGAGGAGGAGGAGGAAGAGGAGCAGCAGGGGGATGGAGAGGAGGGAGGGATGGAGGAGAGGAGGAGAGGAGAAAAGGAGCGCGCGGGGGTTCCTATGCGGACTTCCAACTGCAGCAGCATCAACACAAAGCTCCCCGCTGTGAGGGCTTTGAATCGTGACCAGACAGCCAGGAGAAACAGAAAAGGGACCGCCGTGTCATTTTCTCCACACAGGACGGTACTGCTTTCTCTGATTTAGCATGATTTTGTTTTTGTTTTGTTTTTGTTTTTTAGTCAACCAGTCTTAAATTACACAGCTCCTTGAATAAGGTCGTGGAGCCATGCAGAATTACAGAGTGTATAATTATATTGTGGAAAATGAGAGGGATATGAGGAGAGTGTTCAGCAATATAAACCTACAGTAATAAAAGCGTAATGGCGTTTAGATTTATAATATACTGCATTTGCACGGCTTTTATTACCAATACAGGCCTATATATCATCTATCTGTCATTTAAAGGATTGATTTTAGACCTCTAACGTCCAAAATCATTAGATGAGATGAAAGTCACGATTAATATTTATTTGTTGAGTTTGCTCCGTAGAAATTAGAAAAAGAAAAAAAGACATGTAACCCTGATAGTGTTTTCTTCCCATGTGTCTATAATCATCATAACACTTGTATTTAACTAATGGAGATATCTTAAAGTTGGGGTGGGGGGGGGGGCGTATTTTTCTTCTCCTATTCTAGCTGAACAGGATATCCTTTAATTGTGTGTATTTTGCGTTCATACGGGCCAACTAATGCGCACCATTAATAGCCCGGGCATTTCCATTCCTTTATAACACGTACCCTGCAAATTAAGCCATACAATTACCCGCACAGACTGAAAATCAGGAGGAAAGTAGAGGGACGCTTGGCATATGGGGAGAGGTTTTATTATTTATCACCGGCGGACTATTTTTAGCTCGCTGGCGTCGAGGGTTTCCGGGCACACTGATGGCAGGTTTCCCCGTCACCTGCGGGTCACACGGCGGGGGGAGACCCAGGCAAATCATAGCACAAGAAGAAAAAAGAGCGAGAGAGAGTGAGAGAGAGAGAGGACTTCTCCAGCTGGTTGCATTACTCACCCAGGCATTTATTCAGAGGCGTATAATTACTGAAAGAAACACGAGCAGACAAAACTGTCGCAGAGGGGACGTGCTGTATATGTACTGTATGTACGTAAAGAAAATAGTCCCACACCGAGCCAGCTCACGTTTGTGGCGGAATGCTGCCAGACAGTGAGCGCACCTGTGACCGCGTAACAGTTAATCAAATAGGATATTACTGCGCCAAAAGAAAGTGTAGGCACTCATAGTCTCGAACAGCCTGTTTAAATGTTTTCAGTAATATTCAGGATTAATGCTCGATAAATACGTTCAGCAAACATTTAATACTAATGTACTTACTTGGCGGAAGAATAGGCTATTTAATGATTCTTAATAATTAAAAATCTTGAAGATCTGCAGGCAGGTTTTCTTCTCCTTGCTTGTTGTCAGGCATATAAGGTAGTTAAAGTATAAATACATGAATGGCTTTTTTTGTTTGTGTGTGTCATTAAGCTTTAGAAACAATAACTAGGCCTACACACTTTATCTGCTTCATTTACACAATTTGCTTTAACTTCAAGTTCATTCCTTTGTGTTTTTAAATGGTCTCTTCAAAGCTTTGATACCACAGGTGAAGTGAAGTGACAACCTCTCTTCAGTATAAACAGATGTAGATACTTTGTTGCATTTATACAAAATAATCAGCCCCCAGGACTGGAACTGAGCCACATCCAGGAATAAGGAATTATCAAGTTCTCACCACATAGAATATAGGCCAACACTGGCATGGAAAACATGGATCTTGAAAATCAACTTAATGCTGCTGTTTCCCCTCCTAAATAGGAGAGTAAAGAGGAAGAACAAGAGCAAGAGAGGACTAAAGCAAAATACAAAAAAAAAACAAAAAAAAAAACAGGGATGTCTGATTGAGTGGGAGATGAGGGGGAGGAGGGAGACAGAGTGCATTAGAAATGATTGGAGGCGAGTGCGATAGAAAGAGTGTAGTGGATGGGGGTAAATTCAGATGTTCTGGATGATAATGCTGCCTTGTGTCCTAATGAAAAAAAACAGATGCTATCTGGCTGCTGGAAAATGCTGGGCCCTCTTTGCCTCTCTCTATCTCTCTCTATCCTTGGTGGGGAGTAAAGCCACTTTCTCTGCTCTTGAAGGGCCCTAACTGGCTAAACACAGTGGGGGATTAGCTTTAGCTTCTCCTTACAGCAAAAGTGTCCTCAGGGTGTGGAGAGGCAGCAGGTCTGTCCCAGCTGCCACCCTCCACCTACTCTGCATGGATATCTGGATTTCCTCCACCGTGCCCACCTGCATCTCTTCTTATTCATCAGCTTCCATGTGTATGTCAACTCGCCTGTCTGTCTTTGTCTGGCCAGCTGTTTGTCCAGTCTGTGTATTATTTGTATTCCATGCGTATCTTTGTGCTGGTCCAGCTTTCCTCTGTCTTCCTCCTTGACAGCTTCCCTGTCTCTCATGTCTGTCTGCATGTTGGCACTCTCTCTATTTGACTACCTCCATTTTGCTGGACGTCTTCGCTGCTCACTGCCTGCTGCATACCGGGCCGCCTGTCTGCTTCACTGCCTCTTTGCCTCCGCTCTGCTTCAAGACAAAAAAGAGTAGAAAAGGAAGCTTCAGCCACACCCAGAAGCAACATTACTTTGTTATTCACAATGAAGCGTTTATCCTGTAAGTTTACAGTTTGACTGCCAGGCATGTGTAAATTTGGGTAAGTGGCTAATTTAAGATGGAGCCGAGGGAAACCCAGAACAATGACACAGACACACTTCTAATTAAGGAATTAAAGCAGCTTAGGTTTAATTTGTAACAAGGTCCGTTCATCAGAGAATTGAACTGCGTACCTTGAACCGGCTGTTACAGGATGCAGCTCTAATTCAAAACTGACGTCATGTTCATAATCTTTAGTGGAACAACTATCAGCTATTAGCAGCACTGTTTTAACCTTCAAGGGACACAGTGACATTTTAAATTTTGCTCCATTGTACTTTTTCACCAAGCCCTTATGGCTACACACTATTTTTAGGAATTGCCCTAGAGAGTCCCTGTCTATTACCTTTTTTCCACTTCTCAATATCAAACCATGCATGCAAACAAAATTGAGATTTTGAACACAACATGATGAAATGATCACAGACCTGTGCTCTTTATGGGTTCATATGTGTTGAAGACTTTTTTTGTCATGGACACTTCTGCCTCTTGAAAGTTGTTGTATTATTTGAAAAATATTGTCGGATTATCTAATTTCTGTGGAAATATATATATTTTTAAAAGTTTGCAGTGGCCAAGCTAACAACTGCTAAAGCAAGAAATCTGGAAGCTAGCTGGGGCGATATCCTCGACTAGCCTTAGCTAAAGATAAAACTTACCTTACTCGTGGATTTTTCCCTACCTGGACGTTAAATATATGTATCTTAATGAACTGGCATTTTAGTAATTCAGTTAGATATTCCATATATGTAACTAAATGGATTAGTTGTGAAGCTAAATCCAATCACAATGGAGAAAATAGCCCTCAGCTAAACCTGCTGATGGCAGCTAGCTTAGCAGATTTCAGTAGCTGTCATCTCAGCTTTCCACTCAATTCATGGTGGCAGCCTTTAATAACATATTTAGATATACTGAATCTTGAGGTCATTTATTTTATTTATTTCAATATATCCAAGAGATTATTGCAGCATTTGCCTTTTTAGATGTTATGTTAGTTCTGTGGCATTGATTTCTGGGATGAAATAATCACACCAAAAAGGCATAAAAGGTAGGCATTACAACCTTTCTGTTTGATAGGCAGTGTGTTCTCAACTTCACTGCCTCTGTTACCGCTCTCTGCCTCTGAAGGACAGGATATGTAGGTGTTTGATCTAAAACACAAAGTTGTTTTATCACAGTAAATTAAAAATAGAGTGTCCTGTATGTGAGGCCAAGTTTTTGTTAATTAGGATGTCCCTTATTAAAGAAAATACTCACTCTAGACACTATAACTATTTCAGCAATCTTACTTGACATAAAACAATAGTGACTACTTGTTTTTACTTGACTGAAGTGCAGAAGCCTTTTCCTCCTCACTACCGTATTTCAGGCCTGATGCTGTTTTTTGGTAATGGGCCAGACAGATGTGCTTGCTATCCATCAGCCCACAACATCTTCCATGTGTCACTAACAGTCTATTTCCCTGTGGTGCTGCCTCTCTTTAAAATGTGTCATTTTATTGTTCTGATTTCTCTCTCTTCTCTGGGGAGTGGAATATGATTTCACAGAACATTAAGTGGATGGGATCTAAGGGAATAGTGTAGGGACTGGGGATGGTGGTGGCTGTGGCGCTGGTGGAGAGCGGCAGCGATCTGGCCTAATTAAGCCCTCTCCCCATCTCCCTCCTTCTCCACCACCTTCACCCCCCTCCCCCACCCGCCCCAACACCCCCTCTCCTCCCCCAGCATGCTCTTTGATAGGTTGGTGACTTTCACCGTGGAGTGTGAAGGGCAAAGGAGTATTCCTCAAATCATAATCCGCCTGACTTTGGGAGAAAAAGGATTAGTCTAGCAGTAGCCTGAGCAGCCATGCAAAGGCACATACATCAGCATCCTGTGTCTGTTTAACCCTATATGTCATCTGTAAAGACGTAGAGAGAGTAAATGTGCACATTATGGCATCAGAGCAGTAAAGGTTATACCTTTATGGTCTTGGTGGGCTGAAATTATATCAGATGATGAAGCCACAAATCAAAGCACTGCACTGCTTCTCACCACTTCCACCTTAAGTACTGTATAATGTAAGCTGCTGTCGGTTTATATGCTGCTCCCCCTCTCGTCTATACAGTTGGGGTTTACATATGAAGGCACCTCATGTTTTCTGAATAGCTTTGACCCATGTATCACTGCACGGGTGAGTGACGCCAGGTGGGTCTCAACTAACCTTGTTTTCCCCACGGCCTGAACAATTATTACCCAATCGTCTCCTGTTACTAAAAGCAATGAGTACTTCACAGTACTGAGACAGAAAAGCAGACCCACAGAGGTCACACAGGGACGAAAGGCCCCAGAGTGTTGGCGTCATCGTCATGGAGGCACAGGAGAGAGGGAGGGAGCGCTGTGGTTGGAAGGAGGGAGGGAGTCCTGCAGCTGCAACACATGCCCCCCTCCTGCACGGGCAAGCGTAGGGTGATTGATAGCGGTGCCAAGACAACATCTCGTCAGGGGCCCAGTGCACAAGGGTGCCTAGCGGAGCAATGATGGACGAGCCCGTAGACGCTACATAAAAATCGAACCCGGCATATATAACACATTCCCAGCTCCCTTTCTTAACCTGTAATGTATAGTGATAGAAATTTGTTTCTCAGTCCATTGCCGTGGACAGTGATGGATGCCAAAAAGAAAGAGAGGGAAAGGGGGAGAGGAGGGAGGGGAGAGCAAGGAGGATGATTCATTTGTGTGTGTGCAGAGACACACTACAGGAATTGGTGAGAAAGTAGTTTCAGTAGAACTTCTCTGAGAACATTTAGTGTTTATTAAGACTGATGTAAAGGCATTATTTAATACAGCAGTGCCAATTTTGTATTATGAACTACATGGAGTTTGTATTTATGTGCAGCTTTCTTATAGGTTTAGGTGCCCACCATGTTCCAACATTACACATTTAAGTTCATCTCATGATCTTTGTCACATGTCACCCATATCATGCTTCCTACTATGTCTATTAATAAGAACAAAGTAAAAAAAAAAACAGAACAAAAGCAATGTGCCACTTCTGTAGGAGCCTTTGTCTGAAGGATGGATTGATTCTATTTAGAGTTAGTCAAGCGGCAAGTTGTCATGTGTTTACCATACATGAGAACAGTTGGCCCACCATTAACACTTAAAACACACAGTGCACACGTGTACTGTTACATGACCCATCATCACATGTCATTCTCTACTAAACACATGCACACACATGCCCTGAAAGACTTGAGAATGCTTTATAAAGCATAAATAATTTATAAACAGTTTTCAAATTGTGGTGACTTATTAGCAAATTAGTGTATTAAGACATTAACTATATTTAATAACATTTAAAGGCCCAACAGAAAGGAAATTGTAATAAAACAATTTAAATTAGCCAAATAATAACTGTATGCTATTACGGTGTCTTTCAAATACTGGATTATTATTCACTTCTATATTTATTTTAACTTCTTTGTAAATTAGTTTTTTAAAAGTTTTGTATATACTAATTAACTAATAATAACTAACCTCTGAAAAAGTCTGTAATTATGCTGGTGGAACACCCCAGCCTCCATGCACATGCCCTTCCATGTGTGTACTGTTTATACCTTGTTAATGTGGACTCACGTACCTGCATGTGTACTCAACAACAACCGACCACCTTGGTGCATTGTTAGTCTATCAAACTGACTTGTCGTCACAGATCTCCCAGTAGCTGATGAATATTGGATGGGAATGGATAATACCTCGACAGAGGAGGCCTCCCCCCACCAAGGCGAGAGAGGCTGCACACTCAGCAGTGAAGCGCTGCCCACTGAGACCAAACTCAGGCTGCTGAAAGATTCCCTTGCAGTTGCGAGCAGGGTCCTGAATAATTGTGGGTAGATTTCATGTAACTTGGAGAGGGAGAGGAAGCGTGTCCATGTGCGAGTGTGTGTCCATATTTATGCGTTTGTATGACAGAGAAAAAGAGAGGGGGATGACGGAGAGAGGTATTCATCTCCATCCATCTCCATAAACCTCCAATTGGATTTTACAGCAGTTGCTTCTTCATCATGAACTGCGATGGATCTTATTCCAAAGCCGCGGCTGTAAGAGGAGGATTCCAGGGCTTAAGTTTTTTTAGTTATGTGTGAAAATGACAAGGAGAGGGGAAAAGCTATGCTCCAGAGATTTTGAACAGACATATGTATGCATAGATCTGGAATACACGTGTTGGGCTGTGTCTATGTGCACACTATGTGCAGCTGTGCACATGAGGATGAGTTATTGAATATAGAATAACTCAGCATTAATTTATCACGTTTTCTTGTGTTTGCCCATAAAACCACAGTCTGTGATACAAATGTTAACAAATGGGTAGACAAACAACAAAAATCAGAAACAAGAGATTGGAACCTCCTATCAACCTCAAATTGATTGACATATATTACATTATATATTACAAGGACTAAAACACAAGTAAATCTAATTCATCAAGGTTTTCAGATGCAATAAAAGGTCTGATCACATAAGAAATATGTGTCAACTTGTGTTAAACAAACATATTTAATCCAGCTCAGCTATGAAATACATCAAGTGTTGATTTTCCATCTGTAACTCTTCGATAATGCTATGGAAATTCCTCATCGTATATTGTGTAAAAAAAAAAAAAAAAAAGACTGATTGGGACTTCAAGAGGAGAGTTCAAGATTGAGCTTGTTTCAACAATGTTCCCATTACGTCAAGTCAGTCCTTTTTTTAGAAACTGACTAAAGCGCTTGCTGGAGATTTGAATAAGCAGAGTGGCAAAAAACTGTGGGAAAACATGGATTGAAACAGAATCCACATACACAGTATTATTTATTTAACACAGTGTAGTTAAATTTTGATTTGTTTACATCCTTGCTTTAATTTACACCAAGGCCAGGAGGGGTTGGACTTGAGTAACTGATGTTGACACATTACAAGAGTGTTTCATTGTATATGACTGACAAGTTCAGCTCATAGCAAAGTATGACACAACCCCCATTCGCCCATATCCATCCATAATGCAAGAAACTATATAGAGTTTTCCCTGTCTCAGAGAGAAGAGGGTGGGCTGCCTGCTAAACTAGCTAGTGATCGCTTCATATCTACTGTACAGACATGTGAGAGTGCTTTCAAAAATTAATACTAGCACATGTCATACTGAAAACCAAAAATGCCCCTACAATGGTAACCAACCATGCTGACAAATATATTAAAAATATATATTAAAATGTGGACACAATTTTGAATATTACAACACAGAGCAAGTGCAATCCTCCAACATCCATTCCCATGCTGTTACTGTTGGGTGTATTTATTTGAATTCACTATTAATAATTTAACTTTTAAATCAAACCAATCTCATACTCCTGCACAAGAAAATCACTAATGGTTGAGGAAACACTCCTGCAAGTAGATTTAAGCCTTCAAAGTTGACGACCTGCATGAGGACACCAACACTGACATGAGGGGGTCTCTACCTGCTTTAAGAGGCAAGACTGAAAAGTGTTTATTCAAGCTGCTCCACACGCTGCCGGAGGAAGACCCTTGTGGTTACATTGTGTGTTTGTTCTGTGTCTGCTCACTTTTCTCATTTTCTGCCTGTTGGGAGCTGTAGCACACAAACTGATAGACTGCAGTTTAAAAACTGTAGTAAAACACATCTTGCATCAAATTTAAATATACTTCTCTCTTATTGGTTTAGATGCTTTTTTGGTTTGCTGAGCCTCACTTCATGGTCAATGTTCTCTTCTAGACTTTTTATTTCCTTTCAAAAAAATAAAAAATACAGAGAATATTTTGAGTACATGCTTTTCCACCAATACAGACTGCAAGATCTGAATGAAAGCTACTGCAACATGAAGTCTCTCGTAAAAACTATGCAATCTTAAGAAAAAGGTTAGTCAGCTTGTCTGGCTTGGCGACTGACTCCTCAGTGAGACGCTAATATGTAATGTTACACCACTGTCTCTAGTAGCTGGTTTAACAAGACTTGTAATGTAAAGTAATGTAACATTATTTAACATCTTAAGGTTAGGTCACCTCAGTTTCTGTGAGGTGCGCCTTGAGGTGTCTATTCAGGTTTTTGGTTTTCTACTCAGCAGTTCTGTAACCGTGGGGCTTCTCTCCTGACAGTGCTATGTACTCACTTTTTCTCTCAGAAGAACTATATTTGAAATGGATCCAAATGTCAACCTGTTTTTTCCAACAAGACCCCACTGTTGCCGTCATGTGCTTTTCCCATCACTGTATGTTGTCCAAGCTCCTACAGCTGTAGTGTTAAAGTGCTTAGCTAGGTCCAGGCTAGCACTGTTGGCAGTGCACTCACAGGTGTGCTGCTTGTGTGTAAAGTCACCGGGAAGAGGAATGTGCAGCGCAGCCGTCCAACGAACGATGGACAGTTGAATTACGTCACACGTAATTTCATCCTCTCTTTTTTTGTCAACAAAAATACAAAGAGGTTTCAATAAAGGTTCTTAAACTCCATTTTAGTCACATCTATGTCAACAATATTGTGTGGAGATTTAGTCAGTTATTGTTTAATGATGTCAGTTTCATCTCATCAGTGTCTTGTTTTCATCATGGGATAAAAAGTCACTGACTTAAAATATTTTGTCAGTTTTCAGCAACAAAACTGACTTGTAAGAGGAGCTCCAGTCCAAAAATATACAGAGATGGTCAGTGACACTGATGACCTCTGCGCTCAGTTCAGCTTGAGTGTTGTGTGTTAAAATTTTTGTTGTCCATGTACTAAACACCTCTACTTGTACATAGTCATCATCACTGTAATAAAACACCTGATTTAAGTTCCCATAATCTTCACAGGAATCTCACATTATTATCAAAGATATTGACACTAGAAGCCAAGGTTTATGTATCTGAAAGACAAAAAAATCATCACTGAATAATTAACAGTGAGTTCACACATCAGGAACATTGCCTCTCTAGGAAGGGGTTCACCACAGGTTCATTTTTGGAAAGACTTAATTCATATTTATGTCAAACTGTCACATGGTAGATTTCCCCTATTCAAAGATACTCAATTGTAAATAGAAAAGATTGCCACAACCTAATTAGCATATCGAAGGATCTACCCAACAGATGGTCTTGGATTATTTTCAAGGCTTGGCTCAAGTTAGTGCGATGGAAATGTCTGACACAGGAACTGCCTCTCTGTGTGCTCAAGGCTACTAGATACATGTTATAATCATGAATAAACACTTACCTGATCCCCAGGAAAGGTTTTCTTTGGACAGACTCCAGTGGAGGAAAGCTAGGGGTTAAATTTTAGTAGTTTTGTATTCTGTTACAAAGAATGATCTAGGACTAAATTATTTTTTTCTGCCGTGCCTCAGAGTGTGTTGCGACAGCATTTTTGCCAAAAATCCTATATACTTTGATACAATCCAGACATTTGGAACAACTTCATCATGCCCATGTAATGAATCACTGATATCCTACCCTAATGTCAGCTACGCCTGAGCAACCATCCAGGTACATTACCAGTCTAAATCCTGTAAAGCCTTAAAGCTGGTGACAGGGCCGCCAGTGGGTCAGTGGTACAGTATAGCTGCTGGAAAATGCATTAGCTGATAAGACGGACAACCTCGTGTGATAGTGATAAAACAGTATAGGCTAACAAGCTAGTCACCCATCGTTTCTAAGGGTTACATTAACATGGAGACCGAACCTGAGAGCAAACATGATAAAGTCAGAGTTTAAACAGCTTCACTGCTGAGGTATGCTGAGGTGAATCTGTTGTCTTGTTACTTCATTTTATTGCAATGAAGTGAGGTAAATTTTGACTAGGTAACCAGCCAAGCTAACACAAACCACTCAATGCAAAGAGACATAACTGATATCAGTTGTCCATCAAACTCCCAGTAAACCTGCAAAAAACTAAACCCCATAATGTGGCATTGCTGGATTAACACCTGTAATATAAGTAATCACATTACTGTTACACCCTTCTGTTACTGCAAAACTGTCCATGATGTTATACTATATATAATATATACTATACGTATTATATTTGGCTTACAAAATACAGAACATCTACATTCAGAATAAATGAAAATAGTCAGGTAAAATGCAGGATATTTGCTGTAAAACATTTACATGTGAAAACTACCCAAAAAGTGTTTCAGCGATTTGGATAAAAATTCTTGGTTCAAGTCTTAGATCTTGCTTTGAGTTATAATGGTTCACATTTACAAAGACTGACTTTATACCACATGAATAGATAATCTCAGAGATTCCTAAATTTTGTGCTTCTATATTCTGTTGTATTGTGGAGTCAGTGGGAGTGACACAGGGAGACCATGAATTTGACCCAGTGTTTTTACTTGCTGAATAAATGAAAAAGACATGAAACTGAAAGAAAGAAGGAAGTCTGATACTTTAAACTCATTAACATGCACATTAACATGGCGTTGGTCAGGCCCCAAACATCACCTTGTCTAACACTGGAAGAGAAATACACTGGCTGATGGAGCTCCTGCATTGTGTATTGATGAGCGCGACTGGATAGGATGACAGCGCAAAGTGAAACCAGAGACCCCTCACAGAATGAGGCAGGGATGGGAGGCGGTGACAGTGGTGGCTATGGTGGTGTGATTTAGCATTTTAACATTATCACTTACAAGACGGGGAGTAGGCCCAAGGAGAGCTGGAGGTAAGAGAAGAGAAAGAAAGGGGGAAAAACAGAGACGTCCAGCGCTCCCAGGCCACAGCCCTACCTTTCTTATTCACAAGAGAATGAGTAGAGAAGACAGAGTGACGTGGAGAGAGATGGAGGAAGAGAAAATTGAGAAAGAGGGAAGGAGGGTGGGAGGGTGCACTTCCACTAGAAACTTAATTATGCATGGCAGGGCAGCTGGAGCAAAAGAGAGGAGGAGAGATGGATGGAGAGGGAAAGAGAAGAGTGCCCACCTACACAGAGGAATGAGGGGGCAGGTGGAAAGGAGGGGGAGTAGGAAGGGCAAAGGAGATAAAAATGAGCAAGAGGTGAGGTTGTGGTGGGGGAAGAAGGGGCTGGGAGGTGTTCCTGTCATGCTTAAGGGTAGTTGTAGGCGGCGAAAGTTGCATATACACAAGAGAGCCCGTTGTGTCGATCGAGCTCCAGGTGGTTTTCCATTAACAGTTAATCGGGTCAGAAAATGGAACAAGTGCGTAATGTGAAAATGAGCAGAGGTCATTATTCAGTATTCAGTCTGCTACAACACTGAAATACACCTTTACATTAGTAACACACTTTCTGTTAAGACCTATAAAAATGTAACAAGACTACAAGTCTTCAGCCTCATTAGCTTAGCTTCTTACGTATGGTGGTGTTTTGTGTTACATGCTAACATTAGCATACTAACAAGCTCACATTTGATAATTAGCATTTAAGACAAAGTAGACCTGAGGCTGATGGTAACTCCATTGTTTGACCTGATGATGACTGTACCAAATTTCATACCAAGTCAATTGTTGCTGAGATATTTTGGTATGTTGTATCAACAGACCAACAAACCAGCATCACCATCCCTAGAGCCACACTACTAAAATATATAAAACTGTAAAATGGAGGCAAATAAACACAGTGATCACAAACATAAAATATTATTTTATTTTCTTCTTCTAAGTATGTGTTTGTTATTTTAGAAATACAAATCAATTGCTTTAGTTATTATTGGTTGCAGTTTTGTGCCAGTGCAAAAAATTTGGCGTAGGGCACAGCATTTAGGACAAATGCCAAATTTGGGAGCAAAACTATTTGGGCAGAGCTGCTGTGATCACAATGCACTTGTTAAGATTAAGTAAATTTGTGCTTTAGTCCAACGTTATTGATCTCTGACCAATTGCAAATTGTCTTCACAGTGTTGACCTTTTAGGGAATGGAGTCCAACATGGAAGAAGATATCATATTAGCTGTGTTGCACCATTCAGTTTTATATAACCTTGCTGTGCTGAATGACAGCCAACACCAAAAGAGCTTTCCTCTTCATATCAATTTGGCCACAAACAAAACCAACAGTATCCACGGCTCGACCTGCACCAAGCGTCTAGCGCCACCTGTTTTGTGACTGTGTTTTTTTTTCCATTAAACATACGACTTGAAGACTAAATTTAAGACTAAAGGCTGACTGTTTAATTTATGACTTTTGTACAGAAGAAAAATGAGACAACTTGCTTGTGTCCCTCGCCCTCCTCTTCTTTTGCACCTGCCGGTTTCAGGTGAATCCTCTTTAGAGGCACTTTTGCCACAGAGGGGGCCGAGCCTTGAACCATTAAGCTTCTGTATTCAGTAGTGGGTCCACTCACTAGAAGTGACAGAGAAGCAGCTATTCAATTTCTCAAAAAGCTGACTCACTGTACTAAGATACTGTTCCTGCTGTTGTTCTGCTCCTCTGGGCTTAAGTATCCCACTGAGTCTCTCTCTCTCTCTCTCACACACACACACACACACTCACACGGAGAGGCAAACAAAGCCCAAAGTGTGCCCACACAACAATGCACAGAGCACACACACGCACATACACACCTCAGCTTGGCAGGAAACCCATGCACACTCATCCTGTCTTCGTCACACACCCTGATGGGGTGGAGAACTGGAAGTTACACAAGCAGCTTTGTACTGATTAGGTGAAGTGTATTGAATGGACTGCTCATGTTTTAACAGCAGCCTCCCCCTGAGATGGACCCGGCTGATAACAGTGACAGGAATATCGAAGGAGGCAAGCCAACAAAATGCAGTGTGTGTGTGTGTGTGTGTGTGTGTGTTCTATATACAGCACTTCCATGAGGTATTAACAACGCGTTTACTTTACAAAGTCAGGGTATTTTGAGTTTTGAGTGTCAAACATGTACTAAACGTGTTTAACATTTACAGCCATGTAACAAAAGTGGTAATAACGGTTTTTAAAACACTGATTCCTCCATATTTAACAACAATGTTTTGCCATCATCAAAGAATAATCCTCTCCTGCATCTTCCACATAGCGTCTTTAAATTGTCGTCACTGAAAATATGTACACCAACAAAAGTACTCACACAGGGTATTTTATCACTTATTATCAGCTACAAACAGTGATGCACATAGGTGTAAGGAGGATGAGATGGAGGAGTGATGGGCGGAGAGAAGAGGTGCAATGGAGCAATTTGGGGCAGCTGGCAGAAAGGCGGCTGGAGTAATCGTTTTTCTGGGCCTGCCCTGCTGTCTCTGCCTGTCTCTCCTGTCTACGTTTTCTATACACTTTCTTCCTCGATCACTCACACTCATTTACACACACACACACATGTCCATCTTATCAATTCCTCTTCTTCTTCTTCTTCTTTTTTTTACTACCACAGAATCTAATTTCTGTTTTTGTGTGTGTGCAAGTAGTCATCTGCTGGAAACAGGATGAGGTTATTTCTCTGTCTTCATTTGTGTTAATTTTGTTGTGGCTGTTATTGAAATGTATTCATGTGACCAGCGACAAAGGAGATGTGGATGAAGCAGAACAGACGTACTGTGCTGTGTGACTAAATCTTCCTTACAATACAATTTGAAAATAAAACTATGATGAAGTTTCTCTATATTGTGACAGAAAAAGGAATAGTACACGGTAATTTTCAGTTAATGACACTTGAAGTAATGCTAAACTAGGCTATCTTGCAGCAACATGTTGAATACAAATGTATTTAAATGGTAGTGTGCAACCCAATATAAATAGTCTAGTATAACATACACTGAGGGCCTGGAATTACAAATTAAAATTAACACCTCCTGGCACAGTCCTGACAAAACTGAACATGGGAGTAGGGGATTTGTGCAGAGCTGTTGTACACACAGTTCTTTTTGATTATTTTGGTTGTTTCTTTTTCTGGAGACTCAGGGTTTGTGTTGTCGACATGGTTAGATCCTTAGCAATGATTTACTCACATTGCAAGAGTTAGATTGCATTGGTTGCTAATGTTGCATCTTTGCCTTCAGACTAATTTGTTTATCTCTTGTGTCAGAATCAGAATCAGAATCAGAATAGACTTTATTTGCAGTAAGTTTGCACATACAAAGAATTTGTCTTGGTATATTGGTGCTAAAAGATTCTAGTAAAGAAAAAGAGTGAGCGAATATATATTTACGAACATAAATATACGCAATTAAAAATGAAATATAAAGTGTAGAGTGCAAAAAATCTTTGAAGGTATAGTGATTGTCTGGATGTGCGTTAATGTAATGTGTAGTGGATGTGTTCATTAAATTAAATTAATAACATCAGACCAGACTACTCTCTGCAAAACTGCATTCTTAATTATTTGTGGCTTTTTAAAAGCAAATTGCTGAAACTTGTTTTTACTGGGTCTTGACTAAACTAGATAAAATGTTTGCAACAATTTTGTCAACTCATCTTCTAATGACTAAACGACCAAATGCCAAGTGTCCAAGTAAAACAGAATAAAAGGCCTCTTAGTCGCTAAATATGACTAAAATAACATGGACTTTTTGATCTCATGACTAAGACTAAATTAAAACTGACTGATTAAATTGACACCTATATTGCAGCTCAAAACCAGGACATATAGACACCCTCCACAGGACTGACAGGTGAGTCTTGGTGCCAGCATTGGAGTAGAGCCAAGCTGCACAGGCCAACATGCAATAACAGCATCACGTTAGATATACGGGTGAAGGGCATCCACGTCATACACGACTCCTGAAGTAGAGGTGCTGAAAGAGATGGTAACGAATCTGCAGAGAAAAGCCCAAAGTAAGTTCTCTGATGAGAACACAAGAGTAAAAAGTAGTATTATAAATTATAGGGGTGGATGTCATAAAGGAAACTGGGGTTACTTAAGGAAGAGTTAAAGAGAGCAAAAGGTGCAGAGGGTACATCTTGCACAGTTCTTTCTAGATTATAAAAAGTATGTTATTTAAGTGTACAAAAAGAATCCAGGAAGTACCGCACATGTAGAATTGAATGTTGTAGAGCAACAACAGCAGCGGGAAAAGGAGAAACAAGGGCAACCCAGTCTCTGTCTCTGACAGAGTCAAACTGATTGATTTAACAGCTATTACATACAAGGTGACAAGAGCGAGACTCAAATGATACTGAATGCCTTTAAAATGATGATGATCAAGGAAATATCTTTTAACACGATTATAGGATGTGCCTCATTTGAGAAAAATCAACACTGGTTCTAAAATGTTGCTATCTTGCTCTGTTTAACACTCAGTTCTGGCTTTTGAATACACAGCCACTCTCTTTCTGCCTAAGCATTTTAATGCCTTTATTCATCACCACGTCACGTTAAAGGCAATACAGTTCAAATACATAAAATATAATATATATAATATGTATCACAGCTGAGCAGGAGCCTTCCATTTTGGTTTTAAGTAACTGTAAATAGAAAACGAAAATGTTTTCATTATATCAAAAACAAGAAAAAATCTGACTAGTAAAACCATATGAATATGGTTAAATTCAAAAGTATCTTAAATGTAATGCAGACTATAGATTTGGCACGAAAGCAGTGAAACAGAGCATCACATCACCTGTGGCAACAGCACAACAGCATTCAGCTCTACAGCTGCAGGCTGGCCTGCAGTTGTCTAAGCTGCTGCTGCTGCTGCTGCCACACCGCCCTCTACCAGCTCAATATTGGTTCAACCACCACCTCTCAGTGGCCCAAGGTTGTGACAAGTGGTAATATCTCAGTGTGTGTGTGTGTGTGTGTGTGTGTGTGGTGTTTGCTGCATGTGCTTCTATTCTTTCACTGGACAGATTAAGGGGATATAATGACATGCATATGGAAGACAGTATAGGGCGAGAAAGTAATTAAGGAAGTTGAGGTAGTAATTGGCTTTGGTTCGGAGGTTTGGAGGCCAGTGGCTATGGAAATCTGGGAACATTTCAGTTTTAGAGGAGCAGAAAATAAAACTGCTGTTATATACTCACGACTTATTAGGACACAATTTACAAAATATTAACAAAAACCCCTGAAAAACAATTTTATTAGTCCACCTAAAGACTTCATATTAGTCCACCTAAAGAAACAAAAACAGCTACAGAGAGGACAAAAATAACAATATGTAACATTATACTGACAAAAATATTGTAAAAAATGGAGGGATGTCAAGACAAATCCTAACAGAACAAACAGAGGATGACATGAAAATGTGACACCCCTGAGAAAGTGACGCTGATGCCGCCCAGCAATCGTCTCTGTCTTAAACAGCATTACTCTTGAGAAAGTTAAACCCTGTAAATCCTTTTTATTAACTCCAAAACACACAGTGCAGAGGTTTTTTTTTTTTTTTACATGACCGTAATAGAGTTTTATCCCAATATTATAATTTATGAGTCTACATAAAGTGAAGGTTCTCTTGGCACGCTGTAATTTATTAGATAATATACTGTGTGTTTATAATAATGAATATGTCATAGAAAGTGTTTTCAATCACTGCACAGCTGTTAAAGAAATGCAGACATCTGCAAAAATAGGCTTGAAGATGTTAAAGCATGTGGACTATATTCACAATCAAACAGAAAGCATACAGCACACTACCTTCATAGTCACAGTACTAAGATGATGAGGCATAACCAAATTCCAGTCATGCAGCTACAATGATGAAAGGAGAATTAGAGCTCATGGAGGAACAACATGAAACTCCTTTGGAAATTCTTCTCTTCCTCCTCCCTGGGAGCACAAGATGCTCATGAAGCTGTCACTGCTGGTCAGTCTCAACACTGCAAAGCACAGAAGAAGACAGACCCGTCTTTACAGTAGGAGATGGCAGATGCAGCAGATGGAAAGATAAGTTGCACAATAAATGGGACAATGCGAGGCCGGTTTAGTAGACATGAATTAAGGACTTAGGTCTTGACTGAAAAGTGTACCAAAAAAGCAGAGATGCCTTTGTCTTTTTACGAAGAGATGAGGTTAAGTGGTGGACGTGTATGTTTTACGTGATGTTACCGTTCATTGGTTTCCTTGGTTTCAAGAAAATGACCTCATCGAGCACAAATGTGATTAATGTGAAGCTCTGGAGGCAGGCCTGAGTAAAGCAAACGAAAGTGACTGGAAAACCGGATTTGATATGAAGACAGTAACATACCTTGACTCCCTATAATCCTGGCACAGGATAAACACACCAAGCGAAGGATTTTTGAAGCAAAATGTTGTTCAGCAATGAATTATTACTGATCATAAAGGAATCAATAAATGTCTTATTAACCGCAATAAACCAGAATTTTAACTTATGACGCACATAAAGCCCATAAATAAAGTAATGAAAACAAATATGTTGCTGTTTCTGTGCCACAGTGGGACATTTTCTGGTATCTGTGAGGTTCTCCATATGTATCTGTAAGCCCAGGTACAAGATGATAACAACATATAGTATTACCTGTGGTTGTGGTTGGTGTCTATGTTTTGTCGCATACAGGACAGTGACAGTAAAGGTCTTTTCAATATGGGTAGATAAGCATACAAAAATGCATTTCATTTTATTTTAATGCAGTAATATGGGCGCAGGCTCAGCTTCATGTCATAATAGAGTTATCATAATTGCCAGTTTCCTGCTTGTAAATGGGGTTCATCAGCATCCAGTTCAAAATTACATACTGAAACTGTTTTTTCAAACTGACAATACACCGACACCGCTTCGCCCACATCCTGGTCAGTGTTGTTGTAGATGTATTCAGATGCCAGCACCAGGTCTGAAAATGATATGATATGAAGTCAAGTACATGGATGTTCATTGACCCTACAAAATAAAGTCAGATTTTCAGATTTCATTTGATGTAATTTCATTTTGTTGCTTCATTTATTCCAACTGAGTAGATCAGATCTTTGTCATATACACTGGATGTAACAGACTTTGCAGAGAAAATCTCATCTTCACGTTCCAGTCAACACTGAAACACAGAACAGAAGACGAGACAAAAGACCCTGTTACTGAGGATCTCGTTGACACAGCATCTGACAGTTTATGTTATATAGAAGCATGCCTGGGGCACTGACAATAATGGACACACAAAAACAGACGTGTCAGTCATCGTCCTGGCTTCTGCTCCCATACACACATGAGCTCACTGGTTACAAAATAAAACACACAGACACATTTTTTTAAAATGTGCTTTAATAGATAAGTATAGACTCGAACTACAGATGGGTTTCCTGGTCTTGTACACCCACACATGCACTATTTATGCTGAGCACATGCACACAGTATAGGCAAACACGGACACACGCATAGCACACACATGAAAACATGAACCATACACACACACATACACCAAATATAGCATATTTAGACTTGACACTTTTACTGTTGTAAACAAGAGCACTGAGAGCCATTTCATTTACATGCAGATTGACACCCACCAGTCCACACACACACACACACACACACACACACACACACACACACACACACACACACACACACACACAAATACTCTCCTGCCTGGCACACTTGTGTGTGTTCCTATGTGTTTGTTTATGTGTGTTCATGCGTGTGTGTGTGTGAGTGGTGTGGCTGCTCTGCTGGCTCTCACTGAAGGTGCTATTCTGTCCTGCTGCTTTTCCTGCTAACTGGAACTAGACACAAAGAGATAGAAAGACAGAGACAGAGCGAGGGAGAGAGATGGAGGCTCTGATTTCATTTTCATTACTCGGTTTAGCAGCTTTTCAGTTGACAAAACAGGCATGAGGAGAAACCCATCAAAGAGGCCCCATGCAGCCGCATGTTTGTCATCTCCTGTTGGTTACTGAATAATGATGGGCTGAGGCCTAGAAGTGTCCTCTGATCAGATTTCTCCTCTTGTCACAAGGAGATAAAGGATCACTTGAGGTGATTGAGCATTTTTGCAATAATGAGCTTTGAGAGACTGATCATCACTGCAGGAGGGGGAATGTGGCAGAAATGCAACTGAAAAATGACTGAACTTGATACAGTAACATTGAAATTCAAAATCGTTGAGTTGGCAGAATGAACCAGCTCCTCAGCGGCGTCAGCTGTGATAGGTAAGTAGCTACTGTCCAAAGGGGAAAAGCAGTGCAGGAAGTACATCATTCAAAATCAGATATCTGTCGCTCTCTGCTGGTTAACATGAGACACTGCATGAGACAGCTCTGTCAAATCACTCCCTGCTCTCTCCTGCTTTCCCTCTAGATCTGCATTAAAAGTGGATACACATGCTATTTTCTTATATTAAGAATAAAATGATACTTTCGAGTTAACACCCAAACAAAAAATTTAGGTTTCCTGGAAATAATGATTTAATTTGGCACTAATAATAAAGAAAGTTCTTCGAGTTCAGAAGCAGTTGTTGATTTTCAGAGGAATTTCCTGGAAATAACCAATCCAACTAAACCAAGAAAATAGATTTATTCATTATTCATTTATGATTTGAAACTACATTAAATGTTTGTCTGTGGATAAAATGTACATTTTTGCATGTTCAGTTGATATAAAAATAAAAAAAGTCCAAGGTTTTCAAACTGTGAGGGCGCAGAGGGAGACACATGAGGTAAAGTTGGAGATGAAAGGAACCAATGACTGTATGTAGTAAAAACAATGGGAAGTTAGTCATTGAACTTTGACGTGCTGATTTGGGCCACACTTTCTATCTAATAAATCATACTCCTTCTTGGAGTCATAACTCTCTAGTCTAATCTGAAAACATATACATGATACACATATTTTTAGATTCAGTGTGACTTAAATTTTCTGAGGATATTATTATCCCCAAGGTCCGTTGCAAATAAATGCCCCTTAAAATCATAGAAAAAACATGCTATTTATAACTCCAGAACCTGCATGAGAATTGTAATGTTTTTGAATTTTCTATGGTGTAAAAGAGATTCAGTGATAGTTGTCATGAATACACTGCAAATAGAAACTGCAAAGAGTTAATTTGGCGTACTTTTAATGGCACCAAAATATAAAAGAATTAAATAAATTAATATGGCGTTGCATCCCAGACTTTGAAAACCTCTGGTCTATTTTATTGTGCATTTAATTAACTGAAAATGTATTCTGTCAACACTGTCTCTGTTTCCCCCATAATTAGTATCAAATTTCATCGTTTTCATAGTTTTTCAGGAAATTCAGGAAATTAATGAGAAACTATAAATATGCAAAATAAAGTGTGATCTAATTTTTTATGTGTAGTCTAGTTTTAATTCACTATCTTGTTTTATATGCATAATCTGAAATGCCCTCAAATGTCAAATTGTCAGTTTTCTCTTTTCTTTTCAGATGTATCCAACTGTTAAAACATTACCGGACTCCAAGAATCTGTCGTCAAAACCCTTCCAAACAGAATTATCTTCTTCCAACTTGATCTAAATTTAACATTCATCTTCTGGTGTTTTGTCTGATAACGCAGCAAATAAAACCAATTACACAAAAAACAATTGTATGCACAACACAATCCACCCTCCCCAAATAAAACCAATTAACCAATCAGTCACTGTAGGCTGATTTCATTTGCTATTAGGAGTCATTTAGGACGGCTGCAGTATAGAGTGGCAGATAATCAGCACCACATTTGATTATCCATTGAGAGAATTATACACCCCTCAGTGTGAGGAACTGGCCGGGTTACAGAGATTATTTCTGTTATTATGGAGCTGAATGGCTCAGCCAATGGCCTCAATCCAATTTAGCACTATCAGTGAGAGTACCAGTGTTGTAAACTGCACTCACACAAGTGTGTCTTAAGTATATGTGTGTGTCTCCACATGTCTATATTTTTGAAAATGTAATTTGTTTGATTCAGCCATTTTCTATTTCAAGGTTAATTTCTTTGCAGCTTCAATTATTCAGAGTAGAATTTGTATTGATCAATTTGTTGTAAGTACGTAAGTGCAATGTGATTATTATTTTATGTCAAGGTACTAACAAACTTCCCTAAAGTAACTCATCACCCTGAAGGTATCAGGTTGCTGTATTGTGACCTTGCACTGATAGAAGTTGGGAAACCATCACTAAAAGCTAAAAAATCACACATAACAAATGACATTTCATAAATAATAATCCAAAGCTTTATTGCAGTCTAGTTTGAGGGTTGTAAATAAACTTTTTCCTACAATAATGAAGACATGAATGAACATATTATTTTAGTATAAAATAGACAATGATTTCAATTTGGCAATCTTTGGTCAAATAGAAAATATTTCTTTAAATATGGTCAGTAATTAGCTATTATTACTGATGTGCAGTGTTTGCCAGAATGCTACATCAGTGGATACATAGCAAAATCATTTTATCTGACTTGTTAAGAGTTAGGCAGCTTGGTAAAGGTCCCTTTAAACAAATGTGCAGCATGGACCAAACACTTCAAAACAGAATTTTATCAAGTAAGACGCTAAATCTAGCAAAACTGTATGAGCTCTTTCATGCTGCATCCTCTCTCACAGCAAATCTCAGGCATTTTCCCAGCAGCTCGTCTGCTCCGAGAAGACAGAGGGTACCAGTGAGGAGCCAAAGATGAGACATCCTTCTTCTCGTCAGACTCTGGAGGGATGTGGACCGTCTCTGTGGCCCGGTGCTCCCCTGTGGAAGCGTCATGGCGCAGAAGAGAAGGAAAGATATGTGGAATTAAGAGAGATAACTGCAAAACACAGAAGATTTCTCAGTTTCAGTTGGAAAACTTATGTGAAAACTCTAGAGGGGATTTTTGAGTGAACTCAATGACACATCAGTGTTGGATTCAACTAGAATGTTTAGAAATGTTAACATGAAGCTTTTTGAATACATTAATAATTTAATCAACTATATTACAACAATATGTGAGCAAATAATCCACAAGAAAATGTATTTTGCTCAGTTCATGCTCACACAAATCACAACAAACTCCAAGAAAGGCATCCTCTGCACAGAGGGAGACACTCTTATGTAGATTGTACACTTCTCAAATGTGTTTTTAAATCTTTAAAATGTTAAATATCGCTTACATCCGTGTTGATGTTGCAAGCCATGACTCTCCACCAACGCACATGATGTCTACAAATGTAACATAAAGCACTTACAGTGAGGCGTGAGCTGCTGTTGGCCCAGTTCTATGTCCGGGATGCTTCTCCTTAGCCGTGAGTTACCACATGATGAGACGGCCAGACGTATCAGCTCTCTTCCACACATCTTAATCCTCTCCTGTGTGTGAGCCATGCACACTGCAGCCACGAGCACCACCATCAGAGACATCAAACTCTTAGAACCAGGCATTGTACAATGTGGTACTGCTCCTCGGTTGGTCAGTGGAGGCAGGAACTGAATGGATGGACAGATGAGAGTTGAGCTCGGGCGTGTAGGAGAGGATGTGTGATGACTTGTGAGGTGAACTTGAGGGGGTTTATATAGTCGACATGTCTTACCCATAATGACGGTTGCAAAAATGTTGAGGCTGCAGGTTCTTCGCAACACGTATTCGGCCTTGATGAAGGAAAAGCATGTCCTGATCTAGAGCTCAGCATGACAGTGATGCAAAGTCTCCTCAAGGTTCAAACTGTAATTAAGATTAAAAAAAAAAAAACCTGGTCTTACAGTGACCTGCCACACGGTTTAAAAAACATAATAAGGTGTCATGCTGTGAATTATTTTGAGCCATTGAGCTCCACAAGAACACCACACACCTCTTTGGAATCCAACAGAGGTCTGAGTTTGATCCCTCCTTGAGAAAGGCAGTAAAACCAAGATGGATTTCAAGCAGTTCAGATGCTAATAAGCCCTGTGTTTACAGATATTAATGTGGCGTTAGGGTTCTTAATTTGTTTATTTCACTGACATCCATGAACTCCTATTTTGCTCAGAGCATTTACGTATATTACACTGTCAAAACGTCATAATTCACGTTATTACAGTGAACTATTTTCCTTGAGTGTGAGCTGCTTTTACACCTTATCTTGACACATCTTGAGGGATGGGAGCTAATAGGAACAGAGTGCGACTGGCAAAAAGATGTCAAGGATATTGATGCAACTATTCACACACGGTCACCTCAGGCCATACTGTAGTTGTATAAACATGACAGAGATGACTGTTTCATATTTCCAGCGCTGATGAAAAACATGAAAGGTGGCACTTTAATGTCTTAAATGTACTTCTGGCTATGCTTGGCATTTTAACCTCAAATGACGATATCACTGGTAAGTGTTGATTGGTTTATTCCTCTCAGTTGCTGTGCTGAGAGCAGGATATAGAGTTGAAAATGTCAGTCTTAACTGTCTTATTTCTTTCACCTCACTGATTCCTATCATTTATTTCTTGTAGAAGGGGGTTAAAATCGATGCTGTTTATTAATAGCATAATAATCAAAGTAGTTCACCCAGATATTTTCCACAGATGTGCACTGATACATCAGTGTGCTACATCAGTGATTTCTGTTTCCTTGATTTGATTTCTGAAACATCACTGTGTTTTGGCTTTGGCTAATTTCCTCTTCCAAACGTTGTTTTGTTTTGCACTTCAGGCCCTCCATAATTTTAGATGCAAAACCATCTATACCTTTCTGGAATGAAAGGTCAGTTTTTCCAATTTTCTGTCTGATGCCTCTTTTTAAAGATGTAAAGTTTAAAGCTGCACTCATCAACATTTGTATAGAAACAATGGATCGCATGACTGTCTGTAATATGGAAGGGGGCGCTTGTAGTGATTATTAACACAACATTGTATATTTCCCCTCAGCACTACAGGAATTTTAGTGTCTGTCAGTGTCTTTATGAGTTTTAGTGTCTTTCAGCTCGTTGTTTTGGTTTTAAGGTGCACAACTTGAATGAAATGACTGGGATTTCAACTCTGATAAAATGACTGTACACTACCTGTCCAGCACAAAACAGCAGTCAGACACAGTTAGCAACTAGCCGGTAAACACAATTGAGCAGTTAGCAGTAAAAGTGCCAAATATAGCCATCAGGAGTTGGTGGAGACCAAAACAGAGCTAAAAGAGGAGTGAATAGTGGACTAATCCGCTGCATCACTCATTTGCTAAAACTTCAAAACTTTATATGCTAGTGTATCACTGTATCACGTACATATGGTATCTGCGCCATTTCTGGTGGATGACGTATATACATGACAGTACGCCTGCTCTAACAACGTCATTTCAATTCATAGTGCAAACATGCTGGCAGCCTTTATATACTATATACTGCAGGTGAATGAAATATTATATACAATTGATATATATCTTAGATATCTATTATACAGCTTTTTATACGCATTAGTTTTTGTCAAATTGTTGTGCTTCATCTGTTCTCTGATATTCTATATTAATATCTGTCTGCCTGTCTATCTGCGTCAGTCTTACAGACCTTTCCCTGATGTCCCTTTTGACTGCATCTATTCCTGTCCACTCAGTCCTGCCTGAGTCACATGAGACAGCCAAAGTCGTTCAGTGCTCTTGAGTTTTAATTGATACTGACGACACTATTAAACCACTGGCATCTCTCCCATTACCTTATCCTGTAATACTATTAGACAGGCAGCACCATCCCTCAGACGAATGAGACAAGCATCTGTTAATAGACATAGACTTCAAAAGGAAAATAAGAGGAAATAATAATTAATAATTAATTAACTTTAATTAACTTTCTTTTTAATTTAGCAAAAAATCCTTTTTTCACTTTTGATAGATATTGAGAAGTATGTATTTCAATACAGGATAATATCTGTGCGGTTTTCAATCTGTGTTGCATTAGTACGTTATTTTGTTTTGTTTTGTTGTTTTTTAGTCATTATAAAGAAAAATAATTACATATTTTACAGTATTTATTACAGTCAGTGAGTAATATATAGATTTTAAACTCTGAAAGTGAAGTGAAATTAAATTGAATAACAAGAAAAAAAATTATACATATAAATACTGTAATATCTTTCTTTGTAACCTTTTGTTTGCACTTCCGTAACCAATACAATTTTATCACCTTCATACAGCTACAACTGTTCATAAAACTGATCAACAGATGTCACTCAGTGACTCTCTGATGAAAACCTTTGAAATCTTTAGGCTTCTGCTGTGTCAGTGTCAGTCAAATGTAAACAGAAATTGTCACTAATTGTCACATCTGTCACTAATGGAAAAATTGTTAAACCTCAGCCACAATTTCCATACTTGCAGAAAACTCAAATGAAAACAAGGAAGCACTCATTATGATATACTGAAAATTCATTCAATAATTAATTGGACATACAATACTGTCCCTAATTATGTTTCATATAGGTGGAATAAGGGTCTAATACTGTCTAATACTGTTCTCTTTCTGTAATTCAGAGGAGCTGTTTTGTCATGACCAGAGGCAAAACACATCTTCAGCACAGTTGGAAAGAGGGTCACACCCTCAGTGGGTGTGGAAGGGGCTGGGACAAGTCACAACCATTACAAATTCATTCTTTTAAAACCAGTGCACTAAACAGAAGACCAAACAGTCTTGAGCAGACTTACTATTCAATCTTTTTTTTTTTTTTTTTTTTTTTAAACAAAGACTACTGTCTTTGTCCAAAGCATTAAGTTAGTAGCCATAACAACAAATGTCTGGGAAGACATAATACATTTGCTTACTGTACCTTTGGTCTGAACTGGTGTCAAGTCAGGGCAGGAACTGGTTTAATGATTTTAGGCAAAGACCTTAACACACACACACCTTAGCACAGTGCAGGGACAGTTTATACAACAGGACTGGGCCACACTTGATCCTGACATCTACAGTCCAAGAACATGAAGCTCAGTTCTCACTCTCTGCAGGGTTATAAACACCATTGTCTCTCATACCAATTTTCCTGCTCAAGAGACTATCATTCATTAAAGTGGCTTGTAATCACTTAAATAGGACCCGATTGCGTGCACCTGATCAGATTCTCTGTGTGGACCAAAATAGCCCAGTACATGATTGACTTTTGCCCTTGTCTGACTAGGCAGGAGGTGCAAGTGCAAATCCTGGTAATCCTTGACAACAAAATTACTCTCATGCTCTTGATCGCTACTGACACACACCCGCTGGGCTTCTCCTCCCACTTAGGTACAGTTGAGAGCATCCAGAGTGACTTGACAGAAAAAAAAGGTGTGCTTTTCAAAAGAATGCCACTTTGCTAATGCATGATGCATGGCACATGGAAGAGCTTTGCAGTGATGACGCTGAATTTTTCTCTGGTGCATGTAGGGTAAATCTGAGAGGTTTTCACTGGTTGTACATTGAAAAAGTGGAAGACAATGACTACAGTCCAACATGATGTTTGACCAGCTATTGGCCAAAAGAGAATAAGAAATGGAAAGTAAAATGTAAGACTATGCAGATGTCCGAAACAGTTCATTAATAGCACTTCCAATAAAAAGAGTTCTTCACAGCATCCCGCTCCCTTCAGAGTGATCAGTGTAACATTGTTTCGTTAATAATGTTACTACTTGACCTCTTTGTGTCAAACATCTATTTCAGTTAGTCAGAATTAGTTGCAGCTATTCTTGGAAACAGAT
Organism: Lates japonicus; assembly: GCA_033238685.1. Classification (NCBI taxonomy): domain Eukaryota; kingdom Metazoa; phylum Chordata; class Actinopteri; family Centropomidae; genus Lates; species Lates japonicus. The sequence goes on along the minus strand of BRZM01000010.1, from coordinate 12,097,756 downwards.
AACAAGCTGTCCAGCAGGAGAATCTTGTCTATTTGACAGAGGAGTCATCACCCATAGCATGCAAACAGCACCTACTATAAAGCCAAGGCTTAAAGCTTATCTCAGCTGCTGCCTCCATTTCCCCACCCTTAGATTGTTTATCTTGAATCACACAGGCTCAGAGTTGGAGGCAGATGGGGTCTTGCACTTTCTAGACCCATGGGTGGTAAGGCCATTTAGGGTTAGCAAGTTTGTGACCAGGCAGCTTCTCTCAATCCTCGATCTCATGGATGGTTTGCATCCCGCTGGGCCGATAGTGGATCTCATCATCGGAGTCCTCCGGCTGGGGTTCGAAGCATTTGTCAAACTTGCGCCTCAGACGTTTCCTGAGCTGGAAGGTGCGTTCTGTGTTTGAAAATCTGTATTCCTGTTCCTTCAGCTTGGCGTAGTAGTCGGAGAACTTGTTGAACAGAATGGAAATGGGCATGCCATTGAGGATGATGCCAAATGAGATGCAGCCAAATGCCACACAGCGGCCAAGATAGGAGATAGGGACAACATCTCCATAGCCAACAGTAGAGATGCTCACCTGTAGGAAGAAAAGAGTAAGGTGAGCCATCTTACATGCATGATCTGTACTCTCTTTTACCACAGCAGGGCAGAATGGCAGATTTCCCTCATTTTTCTCTAAAGAGAGAGGGCTAATCCCTATGGTCCTTTTCACCCTGACACAAAAACACCCTCTGGCCATGGCTTTATGAGAATTCAATATTTAAAATGTTTCTTTTAATGATCATTTGATGTGTTGCAAGTTCAGAACAAGTAGGATCAAATAAACCTTCAGGAATGTCCTGCAACACTCTCTGTATCTTGAATGCAATCACTGTGTCTGGCCACAAATGAGACGCATTACACCGTATTATGGAGGATTAGACACATAGAGTTAACAGCTGCCACCAGATAAGTAAAATCCAAATGTCCTTCAATGAGAGTGAAAGAAACACAGAGAAACAGGCTGGTGATGTACAATAACACTGAGGCCTGATAGGACATTAAAACAAAGAAAGTAAAATTTTGTAAAATTCACAACAAATCTGAGACAAGATGACTCCTTATCTTTACTTATGTTTGCCTCATGAAATTTAGCTATAAGGAGAAATAGAATGCAAAATATTAGTGGAGCTTCTATAATACCACAAATAGTTAGTGAACAAAACATACTTGCAAACCATTGTTGTACTCTAAAAGGCCTTTCAGGTTGTCTTGTGTGTCAACTTTGTTCTAGCACCCATCCATGACATTTCATAAAAAAGAGACTGTTATCTCCACATTCACTGCTAAACATGTACTTTGGTGGTGGGCATGTGATCATACAGTGTGAAACCCCTAAAACAATTAACATAGGAGGAGATAACACATTTGGTTACCGTGTTGACCCTGCTGTTCAAAAATGTATGTCAAAGAGCAAGGCAGAAGCTGGTGCTTAACCACAGGACATCTGCAAAAAACCATGAACATAATTCTCATTTGGTGTGTCATTGTTCATACTGGCACATGTGCTAATAATCATGTGCCATCATAAGAATGGAAATGTCTTATTTTGCTTATATTCTGCTTGAGAGATTTACATCAAAGTCAGTTTAGCCAACCATTCATTTACAAAAAGAGACTGTATAGTGAATCTTTAAATACAGTCTTATCATGAATATATTGCTTGGTAGATCCACAAAAATAGCACAGACCATGACTCTGCCCTGCCCTGTGCACTTTTGTCTTGGTCTGACTAGGCAGGCAGCACAAATCCCGGTAGGCTTAAGCCTTGACACCTGAAATGCACTGCACTGCTTGATCATACTGACACACCCCCACTGAGCTTCTCTTCAGTCTCTTCAAAGTCAAGGGGAACAGCTTAGCAAGGTTCACAACCGAGTTAATTGATCCGGAAGAATCTGAGTAGCAGCTATAAGAGCTGGGTGAATCTTCTAAAAGCTGGAGACACCATTTCTACCTTCATTAATAATAAAAAGATGAAGGGCAAGTCAGGTCTTACCTGGCTACACATGAATATGTAGTCAAATGCAACTTCAGTTGGATTTTGTTGCCTCCATTTTTGCTTGATCCCATTTAACTCAACCCATTACATGGTCAAGGTCAAGGAAAATTTTAAGAAATGTTATAACAATATTTGGATCCAGTCAAGTTCACTGCAAAGTCACTAAAATACCAGGTTTTGTGAATAAAAAATAAAATAAAAAAGGCTCTATTGCAATAAACTCCCAGTGTTTTTCATTTAGGCAAAGTCTGTCTGGAGTTTGAAGTTCATCCTACTCACCGCTGCCCACCACCAGGCATCTGGTATGCTGCTGAATGGTGTCCCGGGCTGATCCACCTCCACAGAGTGCATCAGGGCAGAGAAGGTGAAGATGCCCATGGCAATGAATAGAAAAAGACAGCATACCTAATAATAATGACAGAAGAATATGTCAACAGCAGTGCCCATTCATATTTGGAAATAGTATACTGTAGTGATAAATCTTGGGCCACCAATCAGGTCATATGACAATTTTAAGCTTTGTTATGACTTACCTAGAATACATATTAAATGTATTCTGTGTGCCATAGAATGTTTTAATAGTATTTTTTAAAATAAATGGTCTAAATGTACAGTATTTGCCAAAAACTACTGAACTAAGAATGACATATGCTCTCATCTGGATAAAGTTAAGAATTTTTCCTATACAGAGGAACCTTGTGTGAGATGTGTTATATCTGTCTCACCACAGGCAGCAGCACTGAGAGGAGTACAGTAGTAAGTCGGACAAAAGAAAAGAAAGAGAAAAAGAGCATCTTGAACTCTTGCAAGAGCAAGATTTTAAAATTTTTATGCTGTTAAATGACAGTTTAGCCACTGAGCCTAACTTCTAATGTAAAACATCTACATTAAACAAACTTTTCCATGCTAATTTTCTTCCCACAAAAGTTTCCTCTTTTTTTTTTCTTGAGCAAGCACGTTACCAATGTCAACATCAAATCTGCATTAACTGCTTTTTTGTCTCTTGAAGACAGGGAAATATCCAAAATAAACATGTTATGGCAAATTTTGACTATTTACAGTACACATCCAACAGATATGGAGCAACAGAAGGAGTCATGTTTCTGGCCATCTAGCAAGTGTATCACTGGTTTTTGGTCTTCACCAAATGAGGGAAATATCTGGGTTTTTCGTTGCTGAATGTTCCACTATGTGCATTTTTCTTCTGCAGCTGAAAACAACACTACTGGGAGTGGTTTAACAGTAACAGGACATGTTATGAGTCAGAAGATCAAAACAATGAGACAAGTGACCACTTTCATGTACAATTAGTTTTGTGATCCAGTGTCATATAATGTACTGATTATAGCTGCTTTTCTTTAGCTCAGTGGGAGTAATGTGCATGTTCCATTGTTGTGTGCATGTTCCCACAATGAAAGATGTCCACAACATTTATGTACAACATACTTGCTCAGAGCACTGGCGGATGGTGAAACCAAATGCTCTCATGCCTGTTGAATGACGGGCAAGCTTCAAGATTCGGAAGATGCGCATCAGCTTGACGACCTTGAGTACCTTGCTGACTTTACTAACTCTTGCCATGGCCTTCAAATCTTCCTGTGCACTGACGTCTTCTGAATCTATAACAAATGCCTCAAAAAGAATCTGGATGAAGTAGGGCATTACTGCCACCACATCAACAAAGTTGAGGGCACTCTTCACAAAATGTTTGATGTTTGATGTGGTGACCAACCGCAAAAAATACTCCAAGGTGAAGAAAAGGATGGAGCTAATCTCTACCCACTCCATGTAGGTTTTGCCTGCGAGTTTGTACTCCCTGAGTTCTTTCACTGTATTCATTGTCATGGAAACAATAGAGATAAGCACAAAGAGACTGGAAAACACAGCAAAGGCTTTGGCTGACAGCGAAGAGTAGGGATTCTCCATCAAGTCCCACAGGGCCTTCCGAAAGTTTCCAAGAAACATGGTCTGGTATCCCTCGTCATCCTGGTGAGGTTTAATCTCATCAATCAGCTCCTTGTTGACCTTCAGTTGGTCTCTGATGTCATCCAGTTTCTCCTCAAACAGAATACGGCAGCACCTTAGTAGAGGAAGAGGAGATTTACTACCAATTTTTACAAGACCTAGTTTTCTAAATCATGTTTAAAATACACCATAACAGACTAAGCTAATGAGTAGGCTATTGAGTATCTGCAGCACACCTTGGAGTGTCCTTCAGCTTCAACCCCCAGAATGACATCTCTTCCTCAAAGTTGACAGGGCAAAGACTATCCATCACCCACAGGACATTACTGCAATAAAAGTGGAATATGTAGTGGAAAAACATGGGGTCCCTGTCAAAAAAGAACTCATTGTTCTGAACATTGTAATCATCACAGAGCGTCAGACGCTTGACCGGATCATCACAGAGGGCAAGGATACCAATCCTGGTTTTTGGGTGTCGAAGGACCAAATGTTTCGGGATATGAAACACCTTTCCGCCCACATTGAGGTTGACAATGTTTGATTGCCTTGGATTTGGTGCATCTCTTTTCTGAGCTTTTGTTGTACTTTTTTTCTCATCAGGAGCATCAAGGTTGTCCATAGACGTCCATGGTTTCACAGAGCTGTCCTGTGAAAAAGGGAATTCACTCTCTTGATCTTCAGTGCTTTGTGAAAAACTAATTTCCCGTTTAATGGTCGCAAAAAGACTGGAGCGTCGCTTTTTCAGCACTTTCAACTTTGGCTTTATATTCTCCATGGTAACAGCTCCTTAGAAGAAAATCAAGAAAACTGTTGTGTGCGTATTTCAGATCAAGTCAGAAAAAAACAACAATATTCCACAAGATCTCCATTTAAGTAAAGATGTAGTCCTTTGAAAAATCCTGGTTTCAGATTGAAATAAAATAAAGAAAGAGGTCCCGTGCTTGTCTCTCAGCGTGGAAGAAGATCAACTGCATGAGTTAGGGTTTCAGCCTCTTCACTGATTCTCTAATCCTATTGCTGTTCTTTCTGTCCAAACCCAAGTTAAAAATACTGTTCACAAGGATTAGTCTTGTGATTTAAGGCTTTGAGTTCTGAGAGAGGAGCTGAGGGAGTGATGTGATGGCTGTGTTGCATTGCTAACAAGGCTGTGGAAAGCTTTCTCTCAGGGAGTTCATAATGGTACAGGTAGATTACACAAGCTAGCTCCACCAACCGTTCTTCTGCACTTGTGCTGAACAGTTAAATAAGATGTGATTTGTATTTTTTTATATTGTAATTTGTTTTCTTCTATTTCCACAAGTGTATCTTTTCATTTTCTTTTTCATTATCAAATATCTGCTTGGCATTACTCTCTTTGCAATAATTAAATAGTATAAATTATTTGTTCACTTCAAAACAAAATGAAGCTGAGTCAAAATAATGTCCCGTTTTATAATATGATACTGAATAAGGAAAAAGAAATACATTCAAGCGTATAGGTCAAAATATGATCCAGGTCACTGAATCACAATATGAAACTGACAAAAACAAATGCTGCTATCCTGCAAAAATAAATATAGATATAAGGAAATATGTATTTTATACAAACCCTTGGAACATAGACTGACTACGATCCATGAGGAAACATGCTCAGACTTTTGTCCAGTACAGCCTAATGTGCATGTAGCCTACTGGATTTTCCTAGTAGTCTATGTATTATATTATAGTATAGTAGTATATGTGTAGACTGTGTTTTATACACACCAAAGAACTGTATACTGAACTATGAAAGTATTTACAGACAGACTTCAATATACTACACAAAACAACAATAAATTGCATAGATATGTGAACAATAGTGGGATAAACCCTGCAGAGACAATTTATCTGGGTTTATTACTTCACATTGTAAGGTGAAGTTACCGTACACTCATAGAGAATAGTGGTATGAACCACCCATGGGTAGTTTGCTGAATGGTATTTCCCAGTCTAGCGGAAAAGGAAGCAGGAATGTAAGATAAAATTTCAATATTTTTTTAATATAAAAATTTCCGCTGCATTTATCCATGTGACGAGTTAAATCTATTTCTATTTGATTTAATTTAATTACAATACAAATAGAAGGCAATTTTTAATAACCTAGAATATTACAGTCGGGATATCTACCGTCCGTGGACCACGTGACTTCCTTTCTGGTCTAACCCGACAACATGGACGCCAGCCGCGTGCAACCGATCAAGCTCGCAAGAGTAAGAAAATATTTAAAATGATGAAAATAAACACAATCAGGTGGATAGACTGCTATAGAAACAATCAACGTCTAACGCGGTGCGAAAATATTGAAGCTAGATGCACTTTTAAGCTAATTTTAACTCGTAGTAGCGTACGACAGGTCGGCTATCGTGCTTCTATCATGGAGGCCTGTACATGCTGCAGTATTCGCTGCTTCACCGCCTTCTAGTGCAGACTAGTCTTGACTGTTTGTGGCACTTCAGAAACCCTTTATTTAAAAGCCTGCAATGTTCATCTTTCTTATGTTTTCTTTTCAGGTCGTTAAGGTGCTCGGAAGAACCGGCTCCCAGGGACAATGTACACAGGTATGCTAACGTGGCTAATGTTCAGAGTCGACGCTGTTGCTGTTCGGTCCGCGTTTTCTTTATTCTTTATAGTTTACACCGAACAGCTCCAATGTTAATAGAAGTATAATATATCCCTTAGAACATCTTAGTATTTAGTTAGCATTTTTCTGAATGTATGTCATTTTCTTGCAGGCTATCTGCAGGTGAGCTAATTGTCATTTTGCTATGGTCTTCACATTTTCTAATCTGCTGTGGGACAGTCATGTCACTCAGAAAATGTGTTTGTGTGTGGCTTTAGCAAATGACGTTGCTGGATATTCTCCAGTTTCGTTGTTCAAGACTTTAAAATCATCCATTTATGGTGTTTGTGTAATAATTGAGTTATGGAATTATGAAGAATTATTTTACAGAGCTGGAAAAAAGTGCAAATAAATGGACATAAACATATGTAAATGTGTGCATTTGGTAAAAAATAAATAAAATAATAAATCCCAGTGATATCTTTCTTATTATAGTTAGTATAATTGTTCATCTGAGTGATTGTTAAAATGTCTCAAGTTAAACTTGAGCCTTAAAGTTTAACTCTGTATTCCTGTCTGTGTTCCACTTGCCTTAAAGACAAACTTCTCCTTGGAAAAGAAAGTTATAGTTGAGCTCTCACTGGGCTCAAGCTCCTCACTGTGGTAAAGAAATGTTGTCACTGAAACTTATTCAGCCTTGAATGTCACATTAATGGGACTGTAACTGACAATGCATTTTCAATTAGTCACTGATAAACAATAAAAAATATTGTAGCCACCTCATTAATCAGTAATTTTAGCTCAGCACATTCATAAATGTGATTGCTATAATTCCCCACAGTTATTGGTGGGTGCATGTTAAGTTGTAGCTAAGTCAGCACCTGTGGTTAATATCAGAGTGGACCATGATGTGTCAGATTTTAATCTACGAAAGGCTTTACTTGTGTTTAATGTCATTCTGTGTACCTGCAGGTCCGTGTTGAGTTCATGGACGACAGCAACCGCTCCATCATCAGGAACGTGAAGGGCCCAGTCAGAGAAGGAGATGTGCTGACACTTCTGGAGTCTGAAAGAGAAGCCAGGAGGCTGCGATAGGTGAGGGGACATGAACTTATCCGTGTCTGTCAACCTATTCACTTATTAAGTGTTTGAGGTTATAATGGTCACAGTTAAATAATGTCAGTTGACACCA